>WWBZ02000013.1:0-600000 GCA_011503125.2 Botryosphaeria dothidea
ACCCTAACCCTAACCCTAACCCTAACCCTAACCCTAACCCTAACCCTAACCCTAACCCTAACCCTAACCCTAACCCTAACCCTAACCCTAACCCTAACCCTAACCCTAACCCTAACCCTAACCCTAACCCTAACCCTAAGGACTGCCTCATTTCCCCACTTAATCCTGCAAAAAGTGCTGTGGGACCGGTGATCCGCCTGACTCCAGATTGCACCCTTTCCCCCTTAGCGACCTATGCCAGCTGCCTGAAATGCAGCCTCGTCCAACAGTGCCCTGAATGGTATCTGCCGACTTAATTGCCGGCAGTGGCTGCCTAACGCAGACCTCGTATCAATAGAGAAAATGGTCTGCTCCTGTGTGGAGGCCGACGCGCGTTAGCGCCCATTCGTCATGTAGCAGTTAGCCCCTGAGAACCGGGGCGACGAATGGCAAACCACCACGTAGATGCCAAGAGAGCCTGGAGTCAGCGAGGCGGTTAAATAATTCGATCAGGCATTAACTTAATTAGAAAGAGTACTGCGCCGCTGTGGGCACAATCAATAGGATAATAAGATCTCGGGGTAGCCGACGCACGTTAATGGCGCCCACGTCATACTACTGGCAGTCCCTTAACTACGAGGCGGCAAATAGGAAACGGCTAACGTAGGCGTTAGGATAAGGAGCCACAAGCTGCGGGGTTAGCAGTTGGACGAGACATTTTCATAACTAGACATGTGTCGGCGCCGTAAGAACGAGCATAGCGGAATAAGGTGCATAGCCCTAATCACGCTGCAGCAGCAGTGTGCCTAAAGGACCCGCAATCTCCGATACTGGCAGTCGAATCGAGCTTTCCGGTGGATGGATAGTCGTAAATACTGCGAGGGAGCATTAGGACGCATGCACACAGGGACGACAGGAAAGGGGGAAAACAGACAGGAAAGAAGCTGTATTCGCATGGCGAGAAAAGAAATTCTCTAGAAATACCTCTGAAAAGCAGCGTAAAGCAAAGCCCGAGGGGAACGGACGGGAAAGGATAGCGCTACTACGTCGTATTAGGAAGGCGTAGCCCGTTCAGCTCAGCTCTTGGCTACAAAAAGCGGTGAAACTGTGCGGTGCGTGGTGAGGCATTTTGGTAGCGTGGAGAGGCATAGGGCGGAGCAGGGAGGAAGGAGGGAAGAAGGATGGATAAGAGAAGAATTGGAAGGGGGTGGAGGGCGAGGCGGGAGGTTTTTATAAGCGCCGGGTGACATAAGCGAGCCACTTAACCCGAACAGGAGGGCAGCCTAAACCTAAGGTGGATTTCCCGTCAACAACTTTACGATTATTAAAACCTTACGCGCTTTACTACGACTAAGGAGCTAAACTAACGATAGGTTCGCTAGTTAGAAGAAATAGCCTCCTACGATTTTAAGATTATATATAGAAAAGATATAGATAACGCCGCCGCTAACGCGCTTAGTAGAAGAGTAGACTATATAGAAGAACGAATCGAGCCGTACCCTATAGTGTTCGTAGTAGATAGCGATAGATCGCTCACCCTTACTAGACCGTCTTTCCTAATACTTCGTATCGAGTTAAACCTATAGTACTAGACGATCCGAGAAGTATACGTATAGGACTTCTTCGCGTAGGGACTTTTAGCGCTTAAAAATAACCCGCGTATTACTCGAGATAGAGAAGGAACGCTTCTCTTTAAAGGATTAATCTATATCCCGGCAAGACTACGAGAAGTACTAGTTAAGAATATATACGAAGTACCCGCGTATAGATATTAGAGTATCGATAGGATAACCGAAAGGATTATACGAAACTTCTACTTCCTAGAGTTACGGAAGATAGTTTAGCGTATAGTCTCGTAATATAATCTTTATATTAGAAGTAAAGCTACGATATACGCTCCGTACGGATAACTATAACCTCTAGAAGTTCTAGAACGATTATAGTAATTAGTTACGCTAGACTTTATTACGAAGCTACTATAGTCGAAGGACTCGCTTACTAGAGTTAAGTACGACTCGATCCTAGTCTTTATCGATAGACTTATAAAGTACGCTTACTTCTTACCCTACCTCGAGGCATCGAATATAGAATAGCTAGCTTATACGTTCCTCCGATATATCTTCGCGGATTACGAAATACCGGAAGAACTAGTTTCGGATAGAGATAAGCTAATACGTTCTAAATTCTAGTAAACGCTTATACGTTAACTTAGGGCTAAGAATAAACTCTCTATAACCGTATACCCGTAAACGGATAGTTAGATAGAACGGATAAACCGGACTCTCGAATAATATCTCCGCTATTTCGTTAACTACCTATAGAACGATTAGGCTATATAGCTATCTATAGTATAGTTCGCCTATAACAGCGCTAAATAAGAGTTAACTAACGTATCCCCGTTCTTTACTAACTATAGATTCGAATTAGATACGTATAGAGAAGCTATTCTAAGTCGAAAATTAGCCTAGTAAGGTGTTCTTAAAGCCGACTAGCTAAAAAAACTACATAAAGCCATTAGTCTTAACCTCGAGCACGTACGAATTATAATATCTAAGTACTATAATAGACGGTACTAGGCGGCACCGAACCTTAAGAGGGGGGATAAAGTATACCTCCTTATAAAAAATATTAAATCGAAACGGCTAAGCGATAAATTAGATTTTAAGAAAACTAGTCTATTCGAAATTATAGAAAAACTCGGAAACGTTACGTATCGACTTAAATTACCAATAACGACACGGATAAATTCTATCTTTTACGTAGTATTACTCGAGCTAGCACTAGAAAACGCTATAATCCTAGAAACTCTAGAAGAAATAATCCTAGAAAACCTAGATACCGAAGAGAACGAATACCTAGTCGAGAAGATCCTAGACTATAAAAGATTCGGATATTAGCTTAAATATCTTATTAAATAGAAAGGATACGGAAATAAGGATAACTAATAGGTACCTAAGGACGATATATATCTAGATCTCGTTATAGAATTCCACCGTTAAAATCCTGACCTCCTACGGAAACGAGGTCGTCCCCGAACGAGAACGGCGGGAAACCCGCGAGATAGGGAGATAAACGAGCGGAATTTATAAGGTTAGGAGAACGCGGAGACTTCGCGTTAGCTATAGGCTCGCCGGTAGACTCGGTAGACTTAGCTACCTACGGCGTAGCAGGACCTACCGTCTCGTAACGTAGCCGTTTTAACGCGGACGGACCCTTAGAATATTTAGGATTAGGAAGACCCCTAGACGAGCTAGAAGCCTTAGCCCTCTTAAGCTCCTCCAGCGTCTCGAAACTCTTACGAATTATACGGGAACGACGCTCGTAAAGGAAACGACGCTATTTACGAAGACGAACTAGCTTCTCTAAAGTAGTATCCTCTTCCGCTACTACACGGTTATACTCGCGATTAAGTCTATCTACTAGAAAGGATTAATAAAGAAAAGAGCAACAAAGGATTAGGAGGAAACGTACGACCTAAATTACTAGCCTCCGTAATATCGTACTCCTTCTAACGAGCCTTAAGATAAGCGGCGTATATCTACGGGTTATCGGGAAGCGCGATATACTTAGACCTATACTCTAGGCAGGAAGTATAAGGAATTATTTCGATACCGTTTAGAAGGATATTCCGAAGCTGCCGCTTACGAGATAAGGTAGAACGATACTACTTAGTAGGACGAGAAGCGATCTCGCCGTCGTTAGAATAGGCACGCTTTAGAGTTATCGCGAAAAAACTTATAAAGGAAAGAACCTAGAGGTCTATAAGAAGATATATACGAGACGGAAGAATCTTTAGGCCGAAGATTCTAAAAGGGGGGATAGTGTTACGAAGTAGTCTTCCTAGGGAGTATAGGAAGGTCGGGAAAGGCCTTCGAGGAAGCCCCGCGGGAGAAAGGAATTAATCACGTAACTCTATACGTAACTACTCTACTAAGACCTATATGTCGCTCTTAGGAGCCGGGCAACAAAGAGCAACCGTCGCCTACTAGAGCCGGGCTATATTAGGTAACACGAGATTATATAGAACTCTCCTACGTATATAAACTACGCTCTCTAGATAGCTTTGACCTTCGTGGTTAACTTTAATAATAGAACTTTATAATAGAATTTAGACTCTATTAGTAATAAGGCCTTCGCACGTAGTGCTCAGTCTTCAGTCGTCTACTCGTTTCTCACGTACCTCTTCTTATACCCACTTAAGGAAAACCCTCGACAGGTTTTCTCCCTCTTTGGTGTTTGGATCCTTAGAGGTAGAGGCCCGCTCGTTACACTATGCCAAGACTCCTATATCGCTAAACTTGCCGCGAAATTCAACGTTAAAGAGGACTCGAAGCGCTTAGTTCCTCTCCCTCCTAATAAACCTATTACTTAGAATCCCGATAAAGCTACGGATTAAGACATATACGCTTTTTAGTAGAAAGTCGGATTAATCAACTACGCTGCAGTCTATACTAGACCAGATATTACACACGCAGTATTACGACTCTCTAAATACCTACAGAATCCCTTAGCTTAGCACCTTTATCTAGCTTAACGAGTTCTTAAATATCTATTATATACTCGAAGCTACGCTCTTACTTTCTTAGGCTTCACTTAGTCTACTAAGGATCTATTTATTACTTCTAGCGACGCCTCCTTTACTTCGGATATCGATATAAGAAAAAGTATTTAAGGCTTTCTCTTCCGACTCTTTAGAGGAGCTATCGACTAGAAAGTAGCTAAATAACGCACTGTTACGACTAGTAGCACCGAAGTAGAATTACTCGCTCTCTTAACTACCGCTAAGGAAACTATCTAGTAGGAAAACCTCTTTAAAGTAATCGACTTCTCGACTAGATATCACACAAAGATCTAGTGTAATAACACTTAAATAATCCGCCTGCTTAATAAAGAGACCTATAAGCTTATTACGAAACTTCGTCACGTCTAAATCTATAGCTACTAGCTACGCTAGGAAGTATAATAAGGCAACATCTTAATCTCCTGGACCCCTACTGCAGAAATAATTGCAGATAGACTTACGAAACCTCTCAATAAATAGAAATATTAATACTTTCTTCAACAGATTGGACTCGAAGATATTACTACCAAATTGCAAGACAACTAACTACTCTACTCAATTTCTTACACTTAATGCTGCTTTTACTATCACGACCCTCCTAATACGTATACGTCGTAAAGGGGGTGTATTAGACTTTCTTGCCTTACTACCTCAGGCATCCCAGTTATCTCGAATATTCCATCCTTTATATAACAATACTCTTTAATGCCCAACCCCGCATCGGCACTCTCTCTCGGATCTTTAGTATCCTCGGTTATGTAGTTATCACCTATGTATATAAGCAAGCCTACCAACCTCCCCTTCAGGAGACAGGCAGAATCTACTCTCTTTTCTGACCTCACACTCTTTACTCTCAAATCCAACAGTTGACTACCGGAAACTCAATGCGGTAACCAAGAAGAACAAGTATCTACTACCCTTAATCGACGAGACACTCTCGAAACTTAAGGGAGCACGATGGTTCTCGAAGATCGATATCCGACAGGCCTTTTACCGCATCCGAATGCACCCTGATTCGACAGATCTTACCACCTTTAGGACAAGATATGGATCCTATAAATACCAGGTAATGCTATTCGGACTCTGCAACGGACCATCGACTTTCCAAGGCTATATGAACAACACCCTACTAGAGGGGCTCGACGCCTATTATTCTATATTTGTAGACGATATTATCGTCTATAGTAAGAACCGATCGGAGCATAAGAAGCACGTACGACAAGTTCTACAAGCACTACGGAAAGCAGGCCTCTAGGCCGACCTTAAGAAGTGCGAGTTTATAGTTCCTAAGACGAAATTCTTAGGGCTAGTAGTTAGTCGAGAAGGAATCAGAATGGACCCGGATAAGATAAAGGTGATACTTAGCTGGGAAGCCCCGTTAAGTGTAAAAGGAGTACAGTTATTTCTAGGACTATGTAACTTTTATCGAAGGTTTATCCGAGGTTACTCACTACTCGCAAAACCGCTCACGGACTTAACGAAAAAAGAGAACCTCTGGGATTGGACAACGGCATGCCAGCAAGCATTCGAGAGCCTAAAAACAGCGATTAGATCAGATCTAGTACTTCGACACTTCGACCTAAGGCGTACCGTATATATCGAGGTAGACTTATCGGACTACGTAAGTGGAGGAGTTCTAATGCAAAGGGACGACGAGGGAAAGCTCCATCCAATTGCCTTCTTTTCCCGAAAACTTACTCCTACGGAATGCAACTATACTATCTACGATAAGGAACTACTAGTAATAGTACGAGCATTCGAGGAATAGAGACCCGAGGTACTAAGCACCCAAGAAATAGTACAAGTTTTCTCCGACCATCATACGTTAAAGTACTTTCTCGAAACAAAGAAACTCTCCCGAAGACAGATTAGATGGATAGTCGTACTCCAGGATTACGATTTCCAGATTATACCAATAGCAGGAAAGGCGAACCAGCGAGCCGATACCCTTACTAGAAGGGACCAAGACCGACTAACGGACCCAAAAGATGCACGTCTACAGTTCCAGGAGCAACCACTCCTAAAACCCGAATACTTCGCAAAAGAATCCTCCGCGATAGCCCCGATAGAGATAGAACAATTAGAGCCTCTTACTACGCAGTTACTTAAGGCTAATAAGACAAGCCCCGAGCTTAGTAGACTACGAACTCTATTCCTAGCTAACCCCGAGAAGATGCCGGGATACGAGTATCGATAAGGTTTATTGCTCTACAAAGGACGCCTGCTAGTCGGACCTGAAGGGGACTACCGAGTTAAACTAATCACTGAAGCCCATGAATAACCAGCCTCGGGATACCCTAGTACGGAAAGAACGTGGCAATTACTAAAACTACGGTACTACTAGCCAAGAATTAAGAGAGACGTTAAACAGTTCGTAAGAAACTGTCACACCTACAAACGGTCAAAGAACAAGAACGAGAAGTACAACGGACTGCTAAAACCCCTTCCTATCCCCTTCCAGCCCTAGAAGCACATCGCATGCGACTTTGTAACCTACCTACCACTATCCGAAGAAAAGGACGCTATTCTTACGGTTACGGATCGATTCTCTAAGATGAAGCACTTTATTCCTTGCACGGACGCTACTACTGCCCGAGAACTTACAAAGCTCTATCTATACCACGTCTAGAAGTATCACGGATTTCCTACCTCTATAGTATCTAATCGAGGACTATAGTTTATAAGCGAATTTTGGAGAGAACTCTGTAAGCTCCTAGGAATTGAGCTTTGCCTATTAACTCCCTACTACCCTAAGACCGATGGACAATTAGAGAATACGAACAAGGAGATAGAAGTCTACCTACGGAACTATATGAATTACTACTAGGATAACTAGGTTAATTGGTTACCGGCAGCCGAATTTGCGGCCAATATAAACACCTCCTCATTACTATCCGTTAGCCCTTTCTTTGCTACTTACGGATACGAACCTCGACTCTTCTTCGATTAGATACCCGAACAAACCCTCGAGGACCCTATCGCTAACTAGAACCGAGAACAAGCTCAGGAGAAAGCTGCTAAGATGCAAGGGATTTAGGAATAGTATAGGATACAGCTATAATAAGCGCAAGAACGATAGACACGCTTCGCCAATAGAAAAAGGAAGGATGTATCCTACCAAGTAGGGGATAAAGTATTCCTTACTACACGAGATCTAAATCTAGGAAGACCCTTACGGAAACTCGGATGGACACGTATCGGACTATTTCCGATTAAGGAGAAGGCCGGGACGTCCTATAGGCTAGACCTACCGCCAGGACTAAATATCCATCCAGTATAACACACCTGCAAGCTTACGAAGGACCCGGATGACCCTCTACCCGGCCAAATCCCGGAACCACCTCTACTAATCGAAATAGATAGAGAGAAAGAATAGAGGGTCGAAAAGATCTTAGATTCGAAAATGGTACGGAAAGTTCTACGCTATAGGGTGCAATGGGAAAACTATCCTCCAGATCCGCAATGGTATCCATGGTATAACTTTGACTACTCAGCGAAAAGAGTAAAGGAATTCCACGATACTTACCCGGAGAAGCCTGGACCCCCGAAAGAACTCGAGGAATGGCTAAAGGAAGACGCCGCGGCAGTCGGAGCTCTCAGGTGTAAGCTGACTTGAAGGGGGGGTACTGTCACGATCCGGAGTAAGGTTAGGATCAACTTATACTTTCGACTGGCCGGATGCGAATAATCTTTTATCTACTTAGTCAAAGCTTTCCTAAACAGCGATAAAAGATAGCTTTCTTTCTTTTCTTCTTTCTTCTTTCTTCTTTACTCTAGAATCTTCGTCAATCGATATCTACTTGAACTTAGTTTCGTGCGACCGTGACACTCTTCCCCTTTCTTTTCTCTTTAGTTTACTTTTCTAAGTAGTTTAATGTAAAATGCCTCTTAAGACCAACAATAATACTATACTTAACTTTTTTAATTAGACTATATCGCTCGTCTTTCTCTATTAAAGCTATAATCTTAAATATTTTCTAAATTACTATAAAATACGCTATCTTTATTAATAACGTACTCCACAAGCGAGCGGACCACACAAGCGAGTGGACCACCCTAACAGACCCGAACTACTTTACAGTCGAATAACTCCGCAACGCCAAATAAAATCGATGGTCCATAAAGTACATATTATTCGCCATTAGTTTCTGCATCTTTTTTACACGTGCGCGAATTATGTCCAGTCTTGCCGCACTTCTTGCACCGCCGTTTCTTCTTCGCAGGCTCACCCGATTCCGCCTCTTCTCCACGCACTTCCTGCGAAATCTCGCCATCCACATTCATTCGAGGAACCAAATCTAGCCCTTCCGAAACTATGAGCACTCCATGTTTCTGAATCCGCTTTCTTTTGCGCTTTCTGCGTTGCGTTGCGAGCACATTTGCATTTCGAAGCTCTACGTTTTCCGCTTGGATAAGCGTCGCATGATGCGCAATCATCTTAATGTCACGGTCGCACGAAACTAAGTTTAAGTGGATATCGATTGACGAAGATTCTAGAGTAAAGAAGAAAGAAGAAAGAAGAAAAGAAAGAAAGCTATCTTTTGTCGCTGTTTAGGAAAGCTTTGACCAAGTGGATAAAAGATTATTCGCATCCGGCCAGTCGAAAGTATAAGTTGATCCTAACCTTACTCCGGATCGTGACAATATCTACCCGCCCACCTCTCCTTCACCTTCTCTTCTTTTTCTCTTTGTACTTAGATTTCTTGATAGCAATACCATACTTTTGGTTTGAGCTGCCTCACAGACTCCACTCTATGTAGGCTGCGTTGTAACAGCAAAGTGTGAGGCAGCAAAGCCGAAATGATGGTATTGCTTTCAACTGAAAATCTATGTACAAGGAGAAAAGGAAACAGAGTCTGGAAAGAGCGGGCGAAGGGTAAATATACCCAGTCGCTTAGCGCTGGGCCCGTGCCCTAGTGCCTGACCGAGTTATCCTTGGTACAGCTGGGGCCTCTGGTTGCTGTTGAGTATCTACCCAGTTGCCTGGGGTGGTAGCGCTTAAGGGGCCTGACACAAAGTGTTTGCGGTCAGCGATATACGATAAAATATTTCCATAGTTGTCTTAAGATTTCTTTATCTTAGGCTAATAATAAAACTTTTCTTTCATGAAGATATCGTTGTTTGCGGCACCGGAGATTTCTAAAAACTAAACTTCTTTATAAGTGGCTTGTCAATGAAGATAAAATAAAGAAACGCTATCATATTTAAAAAATAGAATCGAACTACGCTTTCTCTGCTAAGACGACTTTACTACCGTTTTCTAAACATCGAAAATGCCCGTAACTACGAGATCTAAGAGTCGTCTTCTATCTATGGCACAAGCTGTTGAACAACCTTTTAAAACTCTAGAACCTGCTGCTCCGAAGCAGCCCTACCAACTTAATGGAGCTCAATCTTCTACACAGAGAACACAAAGGGAATCTCTCATACCTCAAGACCCCAGCAACAGAACCCCGCCTCAAGACTCTGGCAACGGAACCCCGCCTCAAGACTCTGGCAACGGAACCCCGCCTCAAAGCTCTGATAAGAAGGAGCAGCTTCAGGAGATCACCAAGCCTTATTCGCCAAGCCATATTCCCAGCAACGAACCCACACCTCAGGACCCCAGCAACGAAACACCGCCTCAAGACTCTAGCAAAACAAACCCGCTCCAAGACTCTAGTGAAAAGAAACAGCTTCAAGCAATCAGCAAGCCTTATTTACCAGGCCCTATTCTTAGAAACGTCAAGGAAGCTCTTCGGCCTTGCAATCGGTGCTCTTGTCGCAAAGGGATCTTCGAATATTTAATCGATAACTGCACTACGTGGATCAATAACTGCATTACGTGCGGGCACACTATGGATAGCCACCAACTACGCTACGGACACCCTTGGTACCCTTGGTGCGATAACTATGTTTGCGACCGACCAGAGCTAGTTACTTCCGTTCTAGAATATGCACATCAGTTCGGGGTCATAATCATTCGTGCAACCCCTCAAGTCGGAAAAACCACTCTACTTAAACTCTTAGGCTGTCATATCGCCTATAAAGAATTGGACTTAGAGCCAGTCTTCCTTAGTTGGGAAAAAAGAGAGAAGCGCAATAATCTTCCGTATGAGGAATACCTTCAAGAGTATAAGAAATACTGGCAAGAAAAAAATACCGAAATTCGCCCTCAGAATCCTAAAGCGCGTACGATCTACCTTATCGATGAAGCCCAAGGCTCTTATGAAGAAGATGGCCTTTGGTTAGCCTTAAAGAACCACCGTAATACAAGGTGGTCGCCTTTATTCGTACTTGTCTGCGTCTACGGTGCTACCGGGGTTTCTCACGAACGCGATCCAAACGCTGAATCTCAGGCACAACGAATACATTCTCTACACCGTATAGAGCTACGTCCTTCTATGCCTGGAATCCCATATATGCTCTTCCGGCGAGAGGAAGTAGACCATATAGTTGGAAAATTTGCCAATTTTCACAAATGTAGGTTTCAGAATGAAGTAGTCGATTACCTCTATAATGCTACTGGTGGGCATCCGGGTATGGTTGGGATACTACTGTCGTACGTGGAGCTTCTTAAGAACGGAGTAAGTCTTTTCTTTTACATTTGAATATGGACCTTGCTAAAACTTTAATAGAATAATGTTCGTATTCCTCGGGTGTTATTACCAGAGTTTTTTCACGAACAAATTACTCAACGTGAAGGTAGTCTTATTGATTATCTTAGTATGTATGGTAGAGGAGTCTGGACACCTTCGTGCGAGGACTATGTGGGAAAATGTCTTCACCAAGCACCTGAGTACGGCCATCTTAAGCTTGTGGATATCAAAAAAGCGCTACGCGAGGTCGCCATACAACCTCATGGGCTAAGCCGCCTACAGAAAGACTTTGACGCCTTTGCGTTTTGCCATAAACAAGGCTTACTCCACACCGAACAGCTAGAAGACGGAAGTGGAAAAACAAAGTTTACTTTTGCATCCCCACTACATCGACGGGTCGCCTATCGCCGCCTTATTCCAGGTCGAGAACCAGATGCCGAGGTCAAAAATCTAAGTCTCCAGCAGATTTGCACCAATGCCATTGCTCGATTTAGCCCAGGTACCCTCCAGAAACGCCGGTATTCCCGGCATAGTGGGAGCTGGAGCATCCCAGAAGCTGCATTTCAAGATGAACTGTACGAATGTCTAAACCAAGAGCTCCATTATCTCCCAATTCTATCCGAATATTCCCACACTAAAGACGGCCGAATCGATTTCTATATCTCTGATCGAAAGTGAGGGATCGAAGTGCTACAGTGCGGAAGCAACAAAGAAATTGTTAACCATGCTGCTCGATTCGCCAGTGGCGGCAATTATCAACGATGGGAGATTATGGACGACTATATTATTCTCAACTTCTGTCCTAGAGCTGCTCTTCGAGAAGTTAAGATTGAAGGTAGGTTTTCTTACCCTTAACTTTCTATTAAAGGGGTTTATATTAATATATAATACTAACATATTTACTAATTAGATGAGAAAATCAAATCACACCTCTTTCATGTTGTTATAGAACCCGAGGAGTTTGCTGCGGAAATTTATACGCACGACATACAGTTGTATAAAAAGTGGTCCTTAAACGAAGGAAGACAAAGACCTAATACAGACTTCTACGGCCTCAACGATCCTGTTCCTAATACCACAAATAGTGGTGATCTGTTGCATGAACCAACACAGAGGAGGGAAGGGACGACGATGAAAATCGAGGAGATGAGGCTGCAAATGGAGGAGATAAAGAGAGATATGGACGAGAAGGAGCGACAGGCAGAGGAGAGGGAGCGAGAGAGGGAGCGAGAGAGGGAGGAGAGGGAGGAGAGGGAGCGAGAGAGGGAGAGAGAAAGGGAGGAGATGATGAGAGAGAGAGAGGAGAGGGAGCGAGAGAGGGAGCGAGAGAGAGAGGAGAGGGAGCGAGAGAGAGAGGAGAGGGAGCGAGAGAGAGAGGAGAGGGAGCGAGAGAGGGAGCGAGAAAGGGAGGAGATGATGAGAGAGAGAGAGGAGAGGGAGCGAGAGAGGGAGCGAGAGAGAGAGGAGAGGGAGCGAGAGAGGGAGCGAGAGAGAGAGGAGAGGGAGCGAGAGAGGGAGCGAGAGAGGGAGAGAGAAAGGGAGGAGATGATGAGAGAGATAGAGCGACGAGTGGAGGAGAGGGAGCGAGAGAAGGAGAAGATCAAGCTGCAAAGAGAGCAAGAGGAAGATCGAGAAGAGATAGCACAAGAGCAGGATAAGCCAGTGCTAGGAAGAGATAGAAAAAGGAAAAGATGATGGCGCAAGAGGTGGGATGATGACTTAAGTAAATGGATAGTTAGTTCTTCTACTCTTCACTCGATCTTAAGAGGCTTTATTTTGGTGATTATTAATGGTTGATGGAATTCGCGCTTGATCGGTCTAAATCGATGAATGACTTAATATTGGATTTTCAAGTGAAGAGTGTGAGGTCAGAAAAGAGAGTAGATTCTGCCTGTCTCCTGAGAGGGAGGTTGTAGTTGCATTAACGTCTATCTGTACTAGCTTTACAGCCAGTCTTGCCTCCCATGGGGCTTGTTGACGGGTAGAGTAGCCACCTTTTCGCTGGACAAATGAGATCCTCCGCTTCCTGGCTAATTTTTATTATAAAACCTGCCATTCCCGGTTCCTCGCATCTTCCCCGGAATACCGCCGTTGATTCAAGGAGGCTTTAAAAGAGAAACTACCCCGTTGGTCCGAGGAGGTTTCTAATCTTCTCTGCCCTCGTCGCAGTTCCTAGATACTCCTAGCCCGTTGCCAGGCGGCAGTCGATAAAGTGCCACTACGCCTTCTCAGCGCCGCATTTACAGGTAAGTTCCGCCTTTTTATGCCCTAGGCGTCTATGATACTTGGCGAAATCCCCATGGCCGGTTCTTTCGGCTAGTAGCCGGTGTAGTGTCTGCCTTGATAGCGCTAGCTCGGGGTTCCTTCCTTTTCTTATCTTAAGGCCTAGGTGTCGGTAGGCTAGTATTTGGTGCTCCTCCCACTAGGCTTCGTAGACTCGCGACCTCTCCTCCCTATTTCTCCGTCTTACCTAGGATACCGTTGCCGGTTCCTATTTATCGTTCTATAGACCGATGGCTGCCTTCGCTAGCTGATCGGCCTCCTCGTTTCCCGTGATTCCTATATAACTAGGGCACTACCTAGTCTCTACTAGGACTAGGAGCTCCCGCCTCGTACTCTTTAGCCTTATAAATTAGCTCTACGAGCTGGCCGGGGTGTGTCCTTCTATGCCCTGTATAACTAAGGTATTATCTATATATAGCGTGACTTTCGTGGCCTATAGGGCTTCTATATTAGCGGCTGCCCATTTAAGTCCTTCTACTACTCCTTAGATTTCCGCGTTAAATACCTCCGCCTTATATAGGCTTCCGCTTTAGGCATAGATCTGCGCGCCGTGTCTATAGGCAACGAAGGCCTAGGCGGTCTTCGAGTTAATGCTCGAACCGTCCGAATAGATATATACCGTCCCCGGTGGGTCTTATCTTAGTAATTCTACAAATTCCTTTACTCCCCTCTCTTTTCCCTACGTCGTCTTTTAGGGGCTATTAGCGTAGCTCGGCTATATTTATTTATTTATTTATTTATTTAGTTTAACGTCTCTTTTTAGTTATAGACTATTAGAGACGGGGCCGGAGGGCCCGTTTCTATATACTATACTATACGCGGTGCTAGAGGGGTCGGTAGTAATATAAGAAATAGTAACGCTTTAGCGATCCCGTGCTACTATAGTAACCCTTAGGCTTTCTACCGGGCGTAAACGAGATAGAAGATAGTAGTAGGAAACGCTAAGTATAAAAGAAGGGGGAGGAAGTATTAGGGGAGTTCTAAAGAGTAGACGGCGGGACGTATTTATACCTCGTTAGGTAGGTCGTTTAACTACCACCGCCGGGTAGTAATCTTTAATTTTTTAATAGAAAATAAGCTTAATTACCTCCGTTATCTATTATTAGATAGTATATTAGCTTAGTTATTTATTCTAAGACGTCTTAGGAGTAATACTACGAGCGCCTTAGTAACTAAGTAATTAAGTTATTTATTTATCGATTCCGACCGATTAAGCGTAAATTCTATTAGGTTATAAGCCCGGATAGTACTTAAATAATAGCCTAATCGGCCGCAATTACTTAGAATTAATTTCTACCGAATACTACCGAATCCGGCGCATCCGAGGCCGTTTATTAGACGAGTACTTATCGTATTAATTTAAGTATTAGCGTAAGCCATCTCGATCGTCTCTTAAATAATAAGAACGACTAATTAGCCTATTAGGCGCATTAACTAAATTACCGAATCGAATTCCTAACGACGAACGACTATTCCGACCGTTATAATAACCGAATCGTCGACTAAGGAGCTTAGAACTATCCTAAAGCTTATTAGTTTAAGAAACTATCTATAATAGAGGTTCTTACTAGAAGGATACTTTAAGAGAGAGAATCTTTAGAAGATCGTTAGCGGCGATCTTATATAGCTACTAAAGTAAGAACGTCTAAAGCCTAAAGAAGAAGACGCTCTAAAGGAGATAGATCTTACTAAGTACGAGCGTAAGCTTAAACGGTATAAGGACTAGATTACTAGGGATACTAAGGTAATTTACGTAATTAAGATAATAGTCTATATAGACTACCTTCGTTCTCTATCTACGTTCTTAACCTCGAAAGAAATATAAAACGATATTAATTCTAAATTTAAAGAAGAAGATCCTATCTAGTAATTAATCTACTTCTTAATCTAGACTAAGATAATTTATAATCTAACTACGAATCTTAAAACTTTCTTACGGAAGTATAGTACTATCTAGATAGACTATATCTAATCTAGCCTTAAACTTCTATCTAAGATAGTAGTTTATAAGCTACTTACTAAGCTAGATTAGTACTTCGATGCTTAGATTACGGCTAAGCGCTAATTACTTCGTAATAATAAGAAAATTAAGCTCTAAGACCTTATTAATTAGATTATCGATAAGAATAAGCGGAATATACTTCTTCCGAATTTATAAGTTAATATTATTAAACGAGGAGCTAAATTTAATTAACCGAATTAACCGAATTAATCGAATTAGTAGAAATACCTCTACTATAATAGATCTTAAAAAAATATAACTATACTAAAAAATCGACTCTAAACTACGGCGCCGAGAAAGAGCCTTAGGAACTCTCCTAGGCTTCGCGAGTTCTAAAATAGTATTTAAGATAACTATAGCCGCGAAGTAGTTAATATAGAGAATATAGGAAGAGGCGAATAGCCTCCCCTAGTAACTATCTCTATCTAGCTCTAATATACCCCTAAGAAATCGTAGAGCACCTAGTATAGCGTAGAATACGTTAAGAGAGTCTTAAAAATAGTAGATACCCTCCTCTAAGCCCTATAAACATCCGCTAGCCTCTCTTTAGTTCTATCTAGCTAGATAAAAAATTTTCTTAATATTACTAAGATAATCTTCTAGAATTATATTACTATCTACTAGGAGGTAGCTACTAAGAAGCTAGGCCTTAAGAATATTTTTAAAGAGGTCTAATAGGTCTAAAAGATAGTTAACCGTATCTAGGCTATCTCTATATCTATATCTAATACTCGTAGCTAGGTATAAATTATAGCCTAAGTAGCCCTAAAGCCCTCTACCCCCTAGCTACTACTAAACTTACTCTCTACTTCCTAGAAATAGTAAATAGATAAGAAATAGCTAAGCTCTTAAATAAGGTAATTATTAGAAAGATCTAGGTAGAAAAAAGCTAGGCGTATAAGAAAGTACTTACTACTAAGAAGCTCCCTAGTAGAGACGTTAGAATCTTTATACCGGATAAAGTAACTAGAATAGCTCTTCTCTAGAACTAGAAATAGACTATAGAACTAGGAAAAGAAGTTAGGCCTAACTAGTAGCTATACTTAGTACTAGTATATAACGTCCCTCGAGAAGAAATCGATACTATAAACTTCTAAGCTATCTAAACTATCTAGAAGTAGAACCTATCTCTATATCTAGAACTACGTATTAGTAAGCTAGCCTAGCTAAAGAGAAAGCTCCTAGAGGGAAAAACTTACTCGGCTATTATTCTTAGTACTATAAACCCCGAAACCGCTAACTAGATTATTAATAAGGGGCTTATTATTAACTTTACTATCTATATAGCGTAGTACTATAACGTAGTCTTTATAGTAACCTAGTATTTTAAGTACTAGGCCTACGGTTATATTACTAACTATTATAAAAAGGAGGAAAAGTACGGATAGTATAGTAAGATATATAATACTAGAGACTACCCTAAGGAAAGTATATAGTACGTAAACTACTCTTAAAGATATATAGCCTAGAGTAACTTCTATCTAGTACGTAGAGCCTACTATACTAAGGCCGCCTAGGCCCGCCTAGTAGTACTAGAAAGGCACCGGAAAGGACCTCTAATAACTAAAATATAGCCTTAAACTAACTAGTTAACCGTTAGACTAAGAAAGAGAATTAAAGAGAAGGAGCCGGTTAAGAGGGGACTAGGTAGGCTAAGAGACTTAAGCCGCCCTCCGCCTTCTAACTAAATAAGGTTTACCGGACTTAATAGCTTATAACACGCCTTAGAGAAGCCCGCGGGAACTCCCTTCTTATAGCCTATACTACTAGCCCCCTCGTAGCCGGACCTAAAGATAGAAGAAAGTTAATATTAGATATAGGCTCTCTCTCTATTATATAGTATAACGTCTATAAGAGTAAGAATAGAGTAATACTCCCGCTCTTTAAGAAAGTAGACCTAAAGATCTACTATATTCTAGCTATCTAGAAACCTTAGAGAAACCTAAGAGTTAAGATAATAGTAAGATACTCTATTTACTATATAGTTTTTTCCTAAAAGAGAGTAGTAAGAATCTACTTCTTTATAAGTAAGGCTATTAGCCCCGACTCCTAGCAAGTAATAGTCTATTTACTAGATCTTATTATACTATCCCTTATTACTAGAATATATATAATCTATATCTATAACTACTATAATCCCCCGCTAGCCTCTTATACTAGTATAGCGCTAGAAACTCTATCTCTTCTACCGAAAGTTCTTAGAAAACTAGAGAAGTATATTCTTCTAGGGGACTTTAATCTCTACTATCCTATCTAGGAAGATATAACCTTTCTAATATACTATATTCTAGCGGATAATCTAATTAAGATAGCTACCGTAGCTAATCTTAATCTAGTCCTTCTAAGGAGTACTATTACTAGACGAGATAGTAGTAGCGAGAGTACTCTAGACCTTATCTTTATATTACGGTAGCTAGAGGAGAGAATCTTTAGCTATAGAGTTAGCTAGAAGCTCGAATTATCCTCTAACTATCTACCTATTCTTACTATACTTAATTTTTCTTCTACCTCTATAGAACTACGCCTCCTAAGATTCTAGTAGAAGAAAGTAGACTAAAAGAGAACTAATAATATACTCTAATTAAAGCTCGAATACCTTAAAGTAGCCCCTCTTAATACTAAAGTAGACCTAGATTACTTTACTATACTACTCTAGAAGGCTATCTAAAGAATAATCTAGAAGACTATTCTAGTAGCGAGACCCTCGCCCTAGGCCTCTATATAATAGATAAAGAAGTATTCGGATCTAGTATACTAGACTAGAGTAGCTAGAAGAAAGTAAACGGCTATAGGGAGGAAGAAGAACTAGATAGTATACTAAACTATTACTAATAGTAAGAAGAGGTAGATTAGAAGAAATAGAATAAAAGTATAGCGTAGAATAGTAGCTAAGATTACTTCGGACCTATCTATACTCTAGAAGCTCTTAAAGTAGATAAGAATAAGAGTACTAGAACCTCTAGCCCTATCTTAGTTTCTACTCCTCTAGAGAGTAGATAAATAACTATATTACGATAACTAGTCTAAGGTAGAAATCCTTACTAACTAGTTCTTTCTACCTTCTAGGGCTACCGACCTCTTAGATCTAGATAGATATATATACCTAGTACTAGTAGAGATTTCCTAAGACCTTACTAAAGAGTAGGTCCTCTATACTATTAAGAAGCTTCCTCTAGATAAGATACTAGGCCTAGATAAGATTACTAATAGGTTTCTAAAGTAATACGCTAAGATACTAAGGGGACCCCTTACTAGGCTCTTCTAGAGATACCTCGTACTTAGATACTACTCTAAGTAGTTTAAAAGCTCTATTATCGTAGTCCTTAGGAAACTATAGAGGGACGACTATACTAAAGCTAAGTTATTTAGACCGATTACTTTACTTAATACGCTAGAGAAGCTACTTAAGAGGATTATAGTAGATAGAATCTTCTAGGCTACTAAAGTATACGGCCTACTTTCTAATATATAGATAGAAGCTAGGAGAAATAGATCCGTAGTAGTAGCTCTTAATCTACTTATAGAATAGATCTATACTATCTAGATATAAGATCTAGAGCTAGTAGCTTTAGTTCTTAGCCTAGATATCTCGAGAGTATATAACTACGTATCTTATAGAAGGCTTCTCTATAATATAAGGATAGTAAAACTTCTAGAATAGGTAGAAAGATTTATCCGATCCTTTCTATAGGATCGTACTACTTAGCTATCCTTCGGAGACTTTACTAGTCTACTAATCTAGACCTTAACCGGGATTCCCTAGGAATTCTTACTATCGCCGATACTCTACCTATTCTTTACTTTTAACCTACTTATATAGCTACGTAGAAGTAATATCTTCTTCCTTAGATTTATCGATAATACTAATATCCTAATCTTTAGTAGATCTATAGAATAGAACTATAGAATACTAGAGGGAGTATATTAAATTTATAAGTACTAGATAGCTACCTACGGGTTAGCTTTCTCGCCCGATAAGTATTACCTTATTTATTTTATAAGGAAACTAAGAAGATTTAATATAGTAGCAGGGATCCGTATTCCTAGATTTACTAGATACCTAGAGTCTATAATTAAGATTCTAGGAGTCTACGTAGATAATAAGCTTAGATAGGGACCCTATATTAGAGAAATAGAAGCTAAGGTAATTAAATAGTATATATCTCTTTCTAGACTCGCGGCGTCTACCTAGGGAGCCTTATTTACTAAAGCCCGTTATATCTATACGGCCGTGGTAAGGCTAGTTCTTATCTACGGCTATAGAATATAGTATATTCTAGAGGAAATCCTAGGGTAGAGAAAAATAACTATCTAGCCACTAAAGAAGATCTAAAACTAGTACCTACGTACTATCTTAGGGGCGTATAAGTTAACTAGTATATAAACCTTAGAGTATAAGATAGAAATTCCCCTACTCTTACTATATCTAGACGAACTAGTACTAGCCTAGGCTATTAGAGCTAGGAATAGCCTAGTCGCGATAGTAGTAGAGGAAACTTACTAGAGTATTAAATAGATAGCTTAGGCTACTCTAAGTACTAGAGGCGCTACTAGTTCTACTAGAAGAACCCTACTTAGAAAAAAGGTAAACTTATTTCTTAACTACTACCTCTCTACCTACTAGAGTCTCTCGAAGCGAATAAAGCTACGTATAGTATATAGAAATAAGTAGAAGAAGAGATAGATAAAGTCTACTAGCTAGAGAAGATAAGATAAACTAGTAGCCTAAAGTATATAGTAGAACCTAAAAATTAAATAAATCTATAGCGAACTATCTAAGCTATAGAGTATACTCGCTACCCTACTACGTATAGAGTATATTAGACTAAAAGACTTTCTCTTAAGGCGTAAGGTACTAGAATATCCTAGTTCTACCTATCTATACGGCTAGTATAGATAAATCCTAAAGTATATTCTCCTCTTCTACCCCTACTTCTAATAGGGTAGAGTATAGATACTCTAAAGGGTAGGAACTACGGACTACTACTTCCTCCTCTTAATAAAGAAGAGGATTAAAGTAGTAATAGGCTAGTTTCTACGCCTAGGGCTACTTAGTTAGTTTAGTTTTACTAGGAAACTAATCTAGAAGAATAACTAGAAAGAGAAACTAGGAGGATTACCGAGAATACTAGGACCCGAATAACTACGAGGATAAGAACTAAAGAAGTAGAGCTAGTAGGCGAATATAGGGCTACTATAGTAGCCGCTACCGGTAAGAAGAAAAAATAGAACTAGTAGGGATAAATAGGCCTAGATAGAAAGAAGAGGTTTTTACTAGGCGATAAGATTTTTCCCCTCGAGTAAAATAACTATAGATAGCTAGCCCCGTATAGACCCGTAAGAGAGCTATATCGGGAAGAAATAAATTTATCTATCTATCTATAATAGATCTTATCGAATAGAGAGGTACTTCTATCTATATTTTAAATTATTACGAGGAGGATTATTTATCCCTAATTAGAAACTTATTAGCGAATACTATACCTCTTAATCTAAGAATTAGCTAAATATAAAGTTCGATACGAAATTAGGAGCCTTAAATTATATAGTAATTATATAGTTACCTCTTAAAGTTCTTATAAAGTCTAAGAAATAGTTTCGTAAATACTTTATTATTAATACTAGAGTCTACTATTACTACTATAATAATCGAGAAGTATTCTTAGATCTCTAAGTATTAGACTTTCTTATCTTACTATCTTAGGTATCTCGTCTATCTTAAATATTCTATTCTTTAGGTAATAATACTCTTTAGTATTTAATCCCGTATTAGTACTCTCTCTCGGATCTTTAGTATCCTCGATTATTTAGTTATTATCTATATATATAAGTAAGCCTACCGGCCTCCCTCTTAGAAGATAGATAGAATCTACTCTCTTTTCTAATCTTATACTCTTTACTCTTAAATTTAATAATTATAAGCCCGGAGGAACGCTACGGCTAGACGCTAAGACTACTCTACTTCTTAGCTCTTTACTAATTAACTCTTTTACTTAACTAAGTACTCTTTACTAATACGTAACTACTATTATCTACGGCTTTTACTCGGTTATAGGCTACGGCGACTAAACTAATAACTTAATACGAAGCTATACTAGCTACTATCTCTACTCGAATCTAACTAGACTAATAATAACTTACTAATAATATAGAAGACTCTACTAAATTCTATATACTTACTAAGTCTTCGGACTAGAACTACTAATTATTTCTAGTAAAAGAAAGAGTCTAGAATACTAATATCTAAAGCCTCGTTAATTCTTTACTAATAACTAAACCTTAGGGTATAACTAAACCTAAAAAACTAATAATTTAAGATATAGTTACTACTAATAAGAAGCTTACTTATAACTATAAGATAAGTAACTACCGCGTAGACTACGTATTCTACGAAAAATAATAAAAGATACTTACTAATCTTATAATCTATATCTAGAACTTAATCGCTATAAATCTACTTCTATATATTAGTAATATAAATTCGGATAATTATTCTTAGACCTATCTAATAACGCTTAAAGCTAAACTTATACTAACTAATAAAGCTATAGATCTAGAACTCGAATAGTAGTATAATTAGCTTAAGTAAGGTTTATCTAACTAGAATATTAAGAAATAGCTTTAATCTTAGAAAGAGATCTATACTAAAGCTAAGTAACGCGACTTACTATAAGTTAAAGACGACCGACTAATTAGAGACTTTCTTCTCTCTCTTTAAGAAATCGATTCTACCTACTCTTAGATAGAACTATACCTTCTACGAGGCTAAGAAACTAAGCTAATTCTTTATAAAGCTATTAAAGACTATAGATAGATAGATAGATAAATTCATTTCTTCCCGATATAGCTCCCTTACGGGTCCATGCGGGGCTGGCTATCTATAGTTATTTTACACGAGGGGGAAAACCTTTTCGCCTGGCAAAAACCCCTCCTCTCTCTCTAGGCATGCTATCCTATACTAGTTCTTGTTTTTCCTTCTTACCAGTAGCGGCTGCTATGGCAGCCCTACATTCACCTACTAGACCTATCCCTTCAGTCCTTGTCCTCGTAGTTATCCGGATCCTGGTGGTCCTGGTGGTCCTCCTGGTTCCTCTTCCTGGTTGTCCTCCTGGATTAGTTCCCTTGCCAGGCTGAATTGCTTGAGCAGCCCTAGGCGTAAGAACCAGTCTGTTGCTGCTTTGATTCCCTTCTTCGTTGAGAGGAGGGAATAGTAGTCCGTAGTCCCTGCCCTTTGGAGCATCTGTGCCCTGCCCTGTTGGAAGTGGGGGCAGAAGAGGAGGATGTGCTTTGGGGTTTGTCTATGCCAGCCGCATGGACAGGCAGGGCTAGGGTGTCCTGGCACCTTGCGCCTAGAGAGGAAGTCCTCCAGTCCAATATGCTCAGTACGTAGTAGAGTGGCGAGTGTGCTCTGTGGCTTAGACAGTTCGCTGTGAATTTGTCGAATCTTTGGGTTCCACTGTGTGCTTTGGGCTACTGGCTTATCTTGCCTTCCTTGGCTGGTAAACTTTGTCCATCTCTTCTTCCACTTGTTCCTATATGCTATGCGTAGTCTTGTTCGCTCCGGAAGACTCTGGTAGGTAGGGGGGCAGTAGTTAAGGAGGGCTGTTGCTCTTTCTCTAAGCAGAGTTCTTCTGGCTGGGCCGGCTGTGCCTCTGGTGCCTAGTGTGGCCCGGGCTATCTCTTTAATGCTCTGGCAAGTGTCCTCTACCACCATTGCCACTGGGCCATCCCTAGATCTAATAGTCTGGGCCAGCGCCAGTTCGTCCAGGTAGAGTGAGAGTGGGGAAATCCCCGTCTCGTGCTCTAAAGTTTGTGTGCTGGTTGACTTGTATGCCCCTGAGATGGTGCGTAGGCACTGGTTTTGGATCTTCTGCAGTGGCTGGGTGGCTGTCTTTCTCCACCCTGGGGTTCCCTCTGGGACGTGCCATACCCCACAGCCGTAGGTCATGACTGGTCTCACCACAGCCATATAGATATGGCGGGCTTTAGTAAATGAAGCTCCCCAGGTGGATGCTGCGAGTCTAGAGAGAGATGTGCACTGTTTGATTGCCTTGGCTCCTGTTTCCCTGATGTGGGGTCCCCATCTAAGCTTGTTGTCTACGTGGACTCCTAGAATCTTGATTGTAGGCTCTGGGCATCCAGCAAATCCAGGGATACGGATCTCTGCTGCCATATTGAATCTTCTTGGTTTTCTTGTAAAATGAATGAGGTGATACTTGTCAGGCGAGAAAGCTGACCCGTGGGTAGCTGCCCAGCGCTCGCAAATTTGATGTACGCCCTCTAGTGTCCTACAGTTTTGTTCTGTAGATCTACTAAAGGTTAGAATATTAGTATCATCGACGAATCCAAGGGGGAAGGTATTGCCCCTGCGTAGCTGTGTAAGTAGGTTAGAGGCAAAGAATAGGTAGAGGATCGGAGATAGTGAGGATCCCTGGGGAATCCCGGTTGAGGTCTGGATTGGTGGACTGGTAAAGTCTCCGAAGGATAGCTGAGTGGTACGGTCCTGTAGAAAGGATCGAGTGAATCTTTCTACCCATTCTGGGAGTTTTGCCATCCTCATATTGTAGAGAAGCCTTCTATGAGATACGTGGTCATATGCTCCCGAGATATCCAGGCTGAGGACTGAAGCCACCAGCCCTGGATCTTGTGCCCAGACAGTATGGATCTGTTCTGTGAGCAGGTCGAGAGCTGCTACTGCGGACCTGTTTCTCCTAGCTCCCATCTATGTATTAGGGAGCAGGCCGTATGCTTCAGTAGCCTGGGAGATTCTATCTGCTATAATCCTCTCAAGTAGCTTCCCTAGCGTATTAAGTAGGGCAATCGGCCTAAATGATTTGGCTTTGGTATAGTTATCCCTCTGTGGTTTCCTTAGGACTACGGTAATGGAGCTTTTGAACTGCCTAGGGTGGTATGCAAGTGCGAGGCATCCCTGGAAGAGCCTAGTGAGTGGTCCGCTTAGTGTCTGAGCGCACTGCTTTAGGAACCTATTGATAATCTTATCTGGGCCTGGTGCCTTATCTGGGGGGAGCTTCTTGATGGTATGGAGGACCTGCTCTTCAGTAAGGTCTTGAGGGATCTCCACTGGCTCTGGGTATATACACCCATCCAGATCTGAGAGGTCGGTGGCCCTGGGAGGGGGGAAGAACTGGTTGGTAAGGATTTCTGCCTTGGCCGGATTGTCGTAGCGCAGTTGTCCATCTGCTCCCTGGAGGGGTGGGAACTGAGGTGGGGCTGGAGGCTCTAGTGCCCTTGTTCTTGCCCACTTTGAGAGCTTCCAGAGTGCAGATGGGTCTGAGGTGATCTCAGCTACTGTTCTGCGCCATACTTTTGTTCTATCCCTTCTGATCTGCCTCTTCTTGCTATTAGCAATAGTTTGGTATACCACCCAGTCCTCCTCCCTCCCTGTGGCTGTCCATTTCCTTCTAGCTGCTCTCGCCTGGTGCACTAGGTCCGAACACTCCTTTGTCCATTGTATGGAGGCCCAGGGCGAGGGTCTCGCCACTGGGATGGTTTCCTGGATTGTTCTTTGGATGACCTCCTGGAGTAGTTCTGTAAAGTGGTCTAGGTCTGCTTTCGTATTAAGAGGGGCTGCTCTAAGGTATTCGAGCTTTGTTTGGAGCACCTAATTGGTTCTATTCTAGTCTGCTTTTTTCCACTGGGGCCTTGGAGGACGTGGTTCTGTAGGGGTAGGGGAGATATCAAGCATGGTGAGGATAGGTAGGTGGTCTGAGGAGGATTCGAGCTCCTAACTAACTCTACAGCTAAGGATCCTCTTCTCTAGCCACCGTGTGGTAAAGATAAGGTCTAGGGTACTCTCGCTACTACCCTCTCTCCTAGTAATAGTACCTCTTGGAAGGGCTAGGTTAAGGCTAGCTGTCGTAGCTATTTTAATAAGGTCGTCTGCAAGAGTATGGTGTGTAGGGGAGGTAATGCCTCCCCAGGTAGGATGGTGAAGGTTAAAGTCCCCTAGTAGGACATGCTCCCCTGGTTTTCTAAGGGCTTCTGGGAGAAGCGCTAAGGTTTCTAGAGCCGTACTAGTGTGGGAGGCTGGTGGGGGGTTATAGCAGTTATGGATGTGGATTGTATGTGTCCTAGTAATGAGGGATAGTGTGATGAGATCTGGTGAATGGACTGTTGCTTGCCAGGAGTCGGGGCTAATGGCCTTGCTTATAAAGAAGCAGGTTCTTGCCACTCCCTCCTGGGGAAAAACTGTGTGGTAGGCAGGGTGTCTTGCTGTTGTCTTGACCCTCGGGTTCCTCCAAGGTTCCTGGATGGCCAGGATATGGTGGATCTTTGGGTCCACTTCCTTAAAGAGCGGGAGCATTACCCTATTCTTACTCTTGTGGACGTTATACTGTACGATGGAGAGAGAGCCTATGTCTAACATTGACTTCCTTCCATCTCTAGGTCCGGCTGCGAGGGGGCTAGTGGTGTGGGCTGTGAGGAGGGAGTTCCCGCGGGCTCCTCTAAGGCGTGTTGTGAGCTGTTAAGTCCAGTGAACCTCATTTGGTTAGGAGGCGGGGGGCGGCTTAAGTCTCTTGGCCTGCCTGGTCCCCTCTTGACCGGCTCCTCCTCCCTGATCCTCTTCCTTGGTCCGACCGTCAGCCAGTTAGTTTGGGGCTGTGTCTTGGTTATCAGGGGTCCTTCCCGGTGCCTTTCTGGTGCTGCTAGGCGGGCCTGGGCGGCCTTGGCATGGCAGGCTCTGCGTGTTGGGCAGACGTTGCTCCAGGCTGTGTGCCTTTGGGAGCAGTTTGCGCACTGCGTGCTTTCCTTAGGGCAGTCCCTAGTATTATGTGCCTTGCCGCACTGTCCACACTTTTCCTCCTTTTTACAGTGGTTGGTAATATGACCGTAGGCCTGGCACTTAAAACACTGGGTTACTATGAAGGCTGCATTATAGTACTGCGCTATATGGATAGCAAAGTTAATAACAAGCCCCTTATCAATAATCTGGTTGGCGGTTTCGGGGTTTGTAGTACTGAGGATGATGGCTGAGTGAGTTTTCCCCTCTGGGAGCTTCCTCTTTAGCCAGGCCAGCTTGCTGATACGTAGTCCTGGGTGTAGAGATAGGTTCTGCTCCTGGATGGTTTGGATGGCTTGGGGGTCTGTGGTATCGATTCCTTCTCGAGGGACGTTGTGTACTAGCACTGAGTATAGCTGCTGGTTAGGCCTGACTTCTTTTCCCAGTCCTGTAGTCCATTCCTGGTCCTGGAGAAGGGCTGTTCTGGTTGCTTCATCCGGTATAAAGATCCTAACGTCTCCACTGGGGAGCTTCTTGGCAGCAAGTACTTTCTTGCACGCCCAGCTTTTTCCTGCCTGGATCTTTCTGATGATTGCCTCATTTGAGAGCTTGGCTATTTCTTGTCTGTTTGCTATCTCTGGGAAGTGGAGGGTAAGTTCAGTGGTGGCTGGGGGGGTAGGGGGCTTCGGGGCTGCTTGGGCTGCAATTTGTGCCTAGCTGCGAGTATTGGGTGTGGGTGTAGAGGTAGCCTGGATACGGTTGACTGTCTTTTGGACCTGTTGGACCTCTTTGAGGATGTCCTTAAGGCCTGGCTCCTTGGTGGCTGCCTCCTGGCAGATAGTAATATGATCCTGGAAGATTGTCTTGGCAATGTCGAGAAAATTTTTCACCTGGCTGGAGAGGACTGAAGGGAGGCTAGCGGATGTTTGTAGGGCTTGGAGGAGGGTGTCTGCTGTTTTTGAGGCTCTCTCAACGTATTCTACGCTGTACTGGGTGCTCTGCGGTTTCTTGGGGGTGTATTGGGGCTGGGTAGGGGTAGTCACTGGGGGAGGCTGTTCGCCTCTTCCTGTGTCCTCTACATCAACCACTTCGCGGCTGCAGTTGTCTTGAGTACTGTTTTGGGACTCGCGAAGCCTAGGATAGTCCCTAGGGCCCTCTCCCGGCGCCGTAGCTTGGGGTCGATTTTTTGGTGTGGTCATGTTTTTTTTAAAGACTATAGATAATATCTACGAATCGAGAATCTCGAGAAACTATCTAAATTCTCGAAGTACTTAGCCTTTCCAGCTACTTTTAAAGATAAGAAATAAGAAAATAACGAAAAGCTACCTTATATCTATAGACTTAATTACTAGTATAAGAACTATTTCTACCTAAACGAGGATATACGGCCTAAGTACTAGAATCTAAATAAGGCTACTTAAATACGTATTAACGAGAAACTTAAGGATCTAAAAATTAAGGCACGAATCGACTATATACTAAATCGAGAAAAGAAAAGATAACTTAGTTCTCTATCTACTATAAATACAACTATAACTCTAATATCTAACGTTTAAAGTAAATCTTCTTTAATCGAGGTCGTCTTATTCTCTATTATTAGCTACTCTATAAGAAGAGCTAATACCTCTCTTTAGTTATTCTAGATTCTCGACTCTAGAACCGATTATTATATCTATAACTAATCTATATAGAATAGATTTAAATAAACTAGAGCTACTAAACTAGACGAATACCTTACCTATAGAGAAATAACTATACTAATTACTACGTATAGAATAGTTACTATTAACGTTAAAATACTATCTAGTAAAGGCTATATTACTCTCTAAGATATTATAATATCTCTATCTTTTATAGCTAATCTTATATCGCTTAATAAAGCTCTTAAAGTAGAAATCGACTAGAATCTAAGAACTAGAACTCTTAGTAAGATTAATTAGACGCTCTATTTTACTAAATAATATAATAGATACTTCTATCTTAAACGAAATATAGTATCTCTTTAAGCTTATTATTCGATACTTCTCGTAACTTAACTAACTACTTTCGTAATTAAAGCCGTATATATTACTAACTAGTACCGTATTCTTAGCTATACTAGCTAGAAAACTCTTTAATATCTCGAAGAATCTACTAAAGAAATATAAATTACTCTATTACTATCTAAATAACTACTCTAGTACTACGAAATCTATATACTATTAAAGGCTTATAGAATCGTCTTTTAATTACTAGATAAGAAGAAAGAATTAACTAAACCTTTCTTACGCGTTATATTTAATCTACTCTAGCTTATACTAGCCTATAACGGAGATAAATAGATAGCTTATCTTACTTACTTATTATTAAACTTTATTCTTCTATTTATATACTAGTATAAATTAAATACTTTTAAACTAGCTATCTATAGACTTAAAATTATTAAGATCCGCTACTAGAGTAAGATTATCTTCTTTAGAATTAATAGAGAAACTATATTCGGAAATACTTTTCTCTTCTATCTTATAGATTATAGAATTATATTTAAAACCTTAGCTCTAGTAATACCCGAGTAAAACGGATACTCTAAACGCTTAGAGGGTATACTTCTTATTAGAGTACGAGCTATACGAATTAGCGCGAACCTTCTAGAACGACTATAGCCTAAAACTATCTAAGCCGCCGTCTATATTTATAATAGGACTCTATTTAAGAAACTCGGCTAGATTATATCTTTTAAAAGAGTTACTAGTAATAGACTAAATCTCTCGTATCTTAAAGCCTACGGATATAAAGCCTACTCTCTATATAAAGATCTTCTACGTACTTATAAGCTTACTAAATAAGTATTTATCGGATATCTTATTAGATACGACTCGACTAATATCTTCCGTATCTAGATCCTAAGCTAGAATAAAGTAATACGGACTAAAGACGTTACTTTTAACGAAAATAGCTTCTTCGATCTATTAGAGACTAATATTAGTAAAACCCTTAGAAAAGAGATAATTAAGACTCTTAATACTTCTACTCTACTATTAATCTATAGTCTTATATCTTAGAAAGAATCTAAATCCTCTACCCTTAATTAATATAATTAGATAATAAACTAATAATCTTAAGCTAAGAAAGACCTATTAACTTAAACGCTATCTATACTCTTAGAATTAGTAGAATCTAAAGTAGAACCTCTCGAATTAGAATAAGAATAAGAATAAGAATAAGAATAAGAATAAGAATAAGAATAAGAATAAGAATAAGAGTAAGAGTAAGAGCAAACTAAATAACGACTTAGACCTCTACTATCTATCTAATATAATACTCTACCTTAACTAGGCGCTACTTCCGGTAATAGAGTACTACGAAAAGTAGATATTTTAGCTATATTTACTAAAGAAACTATTATTCTAGAAAATAGCTTACGAAGTTCTTAGAATTAAAATCTAAACTATAGATAGATAGATAGATAAATTTAATTTAAGCTAATTTAGCTCCCCGAAGGATTTATATAGCTATAGCTATCTATAAAGATATATAAAAGAGAAAACCGTAGCTACTTTCTTAGAATAGCCCGGATAAAAATCTTCTCTATCTATAATAGTAGTATCCGTAGATACTCTATTTAGTATAGTTTTTCTATATACCGGTAGCGGTATCTAAAGTAGAAAGAGTAGCTAAGAGGGAGGAACTATAGAGAGAGGTAACTATAAATCTTAAGACTAAGCCGTAAGAAGTTCCGACTTATCTATTTATAAGTGCTAGTAAAGCGCTTTTAAAATTTATTTTTAGAAGCGCCTAGCTAGCTCTTCTCTTCTTTATTACCGCTAGAGAGAACGCGGATACGTATACTTTTATAGTAGAACGTATATACTACTTATAGCCTATTCTAACTATCTATAGATTTTCCCCCTTATTACCGCTAGAGAGAACGTAGATACGTATACTTTTAACGTAGGACGTATATACTACGAGTAGGTAAGCGGTCTAAGATTTAAACTTAGAACCTATACTATTCTAGAAAGGCTAGATTACCGTAGAAGTATACTCTACTAGTATACTATTCTACTAATCTAAACTATAGTAATAACTCTTTTAGAAAGCCTCGAAAACTACGAAAAGAAGTATATACTATAATACTTACTTAAGCTTAAGAATAACTAAAATCGACTTTCTATAACGCGTTCTTAGCTATAATTAATACTCTAAAACTTAAGTCTAAAGTTTATCGAGATAATCTTCTACTAGAGCTAAAGAACTTCGAGAAACTTCTTAATTATCTATTTAAGAACGATTTTTTTACCTTACTTCTCGAGGAAATCTAGAAACTTAAGTAAATCTAAACCTAGATATAAGTCCTAGTTACTTAAGTATATAAGGTAAAAAAACGGATTATTCTACTTATCTAGGTATTTAAGTATAAGTTCGACGAAGAAGAATATCTTATTAAGTTTAAAGCTCGACTCTATATTAGAGGAGACCAAAGGGCAGGGACTACGGACTACTATTCCCTCCTCTCAACGAAGAAGGGAATCAAAGCAGCAACAGACTGGTTCTTACGCCTAGGGCTGCTCAAGCAATTCAGCCTGGCAAGGGAACTAATCTAGAAGGACAACCAGGAAGAGGAACCAGGAGGACCACCAGGACCACCAGGATCCGGATAACTACGAGGACAAGGACTAAAGGGATAGGTCTAGTAGGTGAATGTAGGGCTGCCATAGCAGCCGCTACTAGTAAGAAGGAAAAACAAGAACTAGTATAGGATAGCATGCCCAGAGAGAGAGGAGGGGTTTTTGCCAGGCGAAAAGGTTTTCCCCCTCGTGTAAAATAACTATAGATAGCCAGCCCCGCATGGACCCGTAAGGGAGCTATATCGGGAAGAAATAAATTTATCTATCTATATTAGAGGAGACCTTTAATTAACTACTTAGAATATCTACGCTACTACGCTTACTATATAAATCTTTAGAGAACTTATAGTAACTATAGTTACTTTCGACCTTAAATTAAGGTAGTATAATATTATTAATACGTATCTATACGTTCTAATCGACGAGGAAATATATTATAAACTACTACTAGGTATAAAAATTAAGAACGGACTCGTTCTTCTACTTCTACGAGTATTATATAGACTTAAATAATTACTAGCTCTCTAGTAAAAGTACTTATTAAAAATACTTTAAAATCTCGGCCTTACTAAAGTACTAGAAGCTCCTTATCTATTTATAAATAAATATATAGTTCTATTCTTCTTTATAGATAATATTATTATTATCTACTATAGAGATTATACTATCTATATCGACGAATTCTAACGTAAGCTCTTTAAAATCTACGAAATACGATATCTCGGCGAAATCTAATAGTTTCTAGTAATTAGAATTATTTAAAATAGAGACGAGCGTAAACTCTAGCTATACTAAGACTTCTATATCGCTAAACTCGCTACGAAATTTAACGTTAAAGAGGACTCGAAGCGCTTAGTTTCTCTTCTATCTAATAAACCTATTACTTAGAATCTCGATTAAGCTACGAATTAAGATATATACGCTTTTTAGTAAAAAGTCGGATTAATTAACTACGCTATAGTCTATACTAGACTAAATATTATATACGTAGTATTACGACTCTCTAAATATTTATAGAATAATCTAAGAATATAACCACGCTAAAAAATCGACTCTAAGCTACGGCGCCGGAAGAGGGCCCTAGGAACTCTTCTAGGCCTAGCGAGACTCGAAATACTACTTAGAGTAGCTATAGCTACGTTATAGTTAATATAGAAGCCGTAGGAAGGGGCGAATAGCCCCCTCTAGTAACTACCTCTATCTAACTATAACGCACTCCTAATAAACCGTAGAACACCTAGTATAGCGTAGAATACGTTAAAAGAGCCTTAAAAATAGTAGATACCCTCCTCTAAGCCCTATAAGTATCCGCTAGCCTCTCTTTAGTCCTCTCTAGTTAGATAAAAAATTTTCTCGATATTACTAAGATAATCTTCTAGGATTATATTACTATTTACTAGGAGGCGACTACTAAGAAGCTAGGCCTTAAGAATATTCTTAAGAAGATCTAGTAGATCTAGAAGGTAGTTAGCTAACTCTAGACTACTTCTACGCCCGTAGTACCTAGCTAGACTAATATTATAGCCCGAGCAGCCCTAAAGCCCCCTATCTCTCTAACTACTACTAAGCTTACCCTATACTTTCCGGATAAGACTAATAGATAGAAGGTTACTAACCTTACTAACGAGGCTATTATTAAGAAGATCTAGATAGAGAAAAGCCTAGCTTATAAAAGAGTACTAGCGGCTAAGAAGCTTCCTAGTAGAGACGTTAAACTCTTTATATCTAATACTTAGACTAGAGTAGCCCTCCTCTAGGATTAGAAATAGACTATAAAACTAAATAGGGAAGTCCGTCCTAACTAGTAGCTCTACTTAGTACTAGTCTATAACGTCTCCCTTAAAGATATTAATACTAAGAACCCCTAGGCCGCCTAAACCCTTTAGAATTAGAACCTATTCTTATATCTAGGACTACGTATTAGTAAGCTAGCCTAGCTAAAAAAGAAGCTTCTAGAGAAGAAGACGTACTTAGCTATTATCCTTAGTACTATAGATTCTAAGGCAGCTAACTAGATTATTACTAAAGGACTTATTAGTAACTATACTCTCTATATAGTAGAGTACTATAGTATAATCTTTATAGTAACCTAGTACTTTAAGTACTAGGATTATAGCTATATCTCTATCTACTATAGAAGGAAGAATAGATACGGCTAGTACGCCGAGGTATATAATATCTACGAGTGCCCTAAAGAGAAGACGTAATATATAAACTATAACTAAAAGTATACGGCCTAGAGTAACTCCTATCTAACGCGTAGAGCCTATTAGGCTAAGGCTACTAAAGCCCGCCTAGCGGTACTAGAGAGATATAGAGAAGGTACCCCTACGGCTAAGATATAGCCCTAAACTAACTAGTTAACGGTTAGGCTAAGAAAGAGGCCTAGAGAAAAGAAGCCGACTAAGAGAGGGCTAGGTAGGCTAAGGGACCTAAGCCGCCCCCCGCCTTCTAACTAGATACGGTTTACCGGACTTAATAGCTCCTAGTATACCTCGGGGGAGAAGCCCGCGGGAACCTCCTCCGCCTCGTAGTCTATACTATTAACTTTCTCGTAGCCTAACTTAGAGATAGAAAGAAGCTAATATTAGATATAGGCGCTTTCTCTATCGTATAGTATAACGTTTATAAGAGTAAGAATAGGGTAATACTCTCGCTCTTTAAGGAGGTAGACCTAAAAATCTACTATATCCTAGCTATCTAAGAACCCTAGAGGAACCTAAGAGTAAAAATAATAGTAAGATACCCTACTTACTATATAGTTTTTCCTTAGAAGGGAACGGTAAGAACCTACTTCTTTATAAGTAAGGCTATTACCCCCGACTCCTAGTAAGTAATAGTCTACTTACTAGATCTTATTATACTATTCCTTACTACTAAGATACGTATAATCTATATCTATAACTACTATAATCCCCTACTAGCCTTCTATACTAGTACGGCTCTAGAAACTCTATCTCTTCTCCTAGAAGCTCTTAGAAAACTAGAGGAGTATATTCTTCTAGGAGACTTTAATCTTTACTATCCTATCTAAGGGGGTATAACCGCCCTAAGATACTATACCCTTATAGATAATCTTATCGAAATAGCTACTATAGCTAACCTTAACCTAGCCCTCTTAAGAGATATTATTACGAGGAGAGAGAGTAGTAGCGAGAGTACTCTAGACCTTATCTTTACTATATAGTAGCTAGAGAAGAGAATTCTTAGTTACGGAGTTAGTTAGAAGCTTAAATTATCCTCTAACTACCTACCTATCCTTACTATACTCGATATTTCTCTTACCCCCGCGGAACTACGCCCTCTAAGGCCCTAGTAGAAGAAAGTAGACTAGAAGAGAACTAATAATATACTCTAATTAAAGCTTAAATACCTTAAAGCAGCCCCTCTTAATACTAAAGTAGACCTAGATTACTTTACTATACTACTCTAGAAGGCTATCTAAAGAATAATCTAGAAGACTATTCTAGTAGCGAGACCCTCGCCCTAGACCTCTATATAATAGATAAAGAAGTATTTAGATCTAGTATACTAGACTAGAGTAGCTAGAAGGAAGTAGATAGCTATAGAGAGAGAGGAGAACTAGATAGTTTACTAAACTATTACTAATAGTAAGAAGAGGTAGATTAGAAGAGATAGAATAAAAGTATAGCGTAGAATAGTAGCCGAGATAACCTTAGACTCTTCTATACTCTAGAAGCTCTTAAAGTAGATAAGAATAAGAGTATTAGAGCCGCTAGCCCTATTCTAGTTCCTACTCCTTTAGGGAGTAGATAGATAACTACGTTATAATAACTAGTCTAAGGCGGAAATCCTTACTAACTAGTTCTTTCCCCCTTCTAGAGCTACCGACCTCTTAGATCTAGATAGATATATATATCTAGAGCTAGTAGAGATCTCCTAAGGCGTTACCGAAGAGTAGGTCCTCTATACTATTAAGAAGCTTCCCCTAGATAAGGTACTAGGTCTAGATAAGATTATTAATAGATTCCTAAAGTAATACGCTAAGATACTAAGGGGACCCCTTACTAAGCTCTTCTAGGGATACCTCGTACTTAGATACTATTCTAGATAGTTTAAAAGCTCTATTACCGTAGTTCTAAGGAAACTATAGAGGGATAACTATACTAAAGCTAAGTTATTTAGACTAATTACTTTACTTAATACGCTAGAAAAGCTACTTAAGAGGATTATAGTAGATCGGATCTTCTAGGCGACTAAAGCCTATAAACTACTTCCTAATATATAGATAGGAGCTAAGAGAAATAGGTTAGTAGTAGTAGCTCTCGACCTACTTACGGAATAGATCTATACTATCTAGGCGTAAGATTCGGGGCTAGTAGCCTTAGTCCTTAGCCTAGATATCTTAGAAGTATATAATTATATATTCTATAAGAGACTCCTCTATAATATAAGGATAGCGAGGCTCCCCGAATAGGTAGAAAGATTTACGCACTCCTTCCTATAGGACCGGACTACTTAGCTATCTTTTAGGGACTTTATTAGCCCGCTAATCTAGACCTTAACCGGAATTCCCTAGGGATCCTTCCTATCCCTAATCCTCTATCTATTCTTTACCTCTAATCTACTTATATAGCTACGTTGTTACGGATCTACCTGTATATAGAGTTGTTGGGGCACGATCAGCCACCAGGCTGATCATTGCTGAACCTTTTGTCGACTGAGAGTCGACGGGAGGTTGGCCGAATGGTCTTACACACCGACTGAAACCCAACACGGTCGGTCCGTCGTAACAATATGATCAGCCTACCCATGGGTCGACAGGTTCGAGCCCCGGTTGCGTCAACTGGAAGTTTGCCTAGTTGACAGGCGTGAGAGAAGAAGTGGGTCTGGTCCCCCCACTCTCGCGGCAAGCGAGCGCGCCCGAGCGAAGCAACCAGGTGACTCGTTCCCCCGGCTCACAGCCACAGTCCGCTGCAGGTCCGGTCTTGTTTGACTGGCGCATGACTGGATGGTTGGGGGTAACTCTATATCCAGATGACAGCCGGCTGAGTTCTGGGCAGCTGGGCCATCTGCCTTAAAGGGGGAGGTAGTGTTACGGATCTACCTGTATATAGAGTTGTTGGGGCACGATCAGCCACCAGGCTGATCATTGCTGAACCTTTTGTCGACTGAGAGTCGACGGGAGGTTGGCCGAATGGTCTTACACACCGACTGAAACCCAACACGGTCGGTCCGTCGTAACATACGTAGGGGTAATACCTTCCCCCTTAGATTCGTCGACGATACTAATATCCTAGCCTTTAGTAGATCTATAGAATAAAACTATAGGATACTAAAGGGAGTATACTAAGTTTACGAGTACTAGGTAGCTACCTACGGGTTAGCGTTCTCGCTAGATAAGTACTACCTTATCTACTTTATAAGAAAGCTAAGAAGATTTAATATAGTAGTAGATATTCGTATTTCTAGATTTACTAGATACCTAGAGCCCACGATAAAGATCCTAGAAATCTACGTAGATAATAAGCTTAGATAGGGACCCTATATTAGGGAAATAGGAGCTAAGGTAATTAAATAGTATATATCTCTCTCCCGACTCGTAGTATCTACCTAGGGAGCCTTATTTACTAAAGCCCGCTATATCTATACGGCCGTAGTAAGGCTAGCTCTTACTTATAGCTATAGAGTATAGTATACCCTAGAGGGGACCCTAGGATAGAGGAAAATAGCTATCTAGCTACTATAGAAGATCTAAAACTAGTACCTACGTACTATTTTAGGAGCGTATAAGTTAACTAGTATATAAACCTTAGAGTATAAGACGGGGATTCCCCTACTCTTATTATACCTAGATAAACTAGTACTAGCCTAAACTATTAGAGCTAGAGATAGCCTAGTTATAGTAGTAGTAGAGAAAACTTACTAGAGTATTAAATAGATAGCTAGGGCTACTCTAAGTACTAGAGATACCGCTAGCCTAGCTAGGAGATCTCTACTTAGGAAAAAGGTAAACTCCCTCTTTTACTACTACCCCCCTACTGTTACGAACCCCAGGCCACACGGACTTTAGTACCCCAAGGGCAGGAAACCCGCACGGGAGAAAACACCGCAGAGACTAAGTTCCCGCACGGCTAGCAGAGCCGCACCACAAGAGATCCCGCACGGAAAGGTCAGCCCCAAGGGAGTCGGCGCTTAAAGGATTAGTCACTAAGACCAAGGCCCGTACGGGAGAAAAGCCTACAAGGCACAAGGAAACCAGCGAAGCGCCGATAAGTTAGAGAACCCGCAGGGGAACAACGCGACCAAGGGCCGCCGGTAACGCTAAACGGTTAGGCTGGCAGAACCCGGGAAACCGACAAGAGGCATAGGGAGCGGTCAAGAGAAAGGTGGTTATCGCGTCCGTTCACAAGATCAGAAAACGGGATCCGGGAGAGAAGTCTAAGCGCCCGCATCACGTGAGGACCCACCTTGGATCAGGACTGATCCAAGACCCACCTTTGGATCTCTACTGATCCAACACCCACTGGATCAGAAAAGATCCAAACACCATACCAGATTGTCATAGCTTTCCTACTTGTATATAACCACACTCATTAGATAGTACTTTGACCTTCGTGGTCAACTCAAAGTTCCAATATAACCCTATTGGAGGTAACGAGCCTTTCGCACACTGTGCACTCAATTATCACGTGATTTCTACCCGTCATTCCCATCCTTTACCCTTCTCTTGTCATTCAAGGTAAACCCCTCGGTTACCCGAACCTGCTAGGTGACTCCGAAGCCTAGTAGAAGAGGCCCGTCGTTACACTTTGACCACCATCCTTGCAAGGGAGGGCAGTTCCGAGGATAGGGACACTTAAGTACAAGGTAGTATCACCCCACACTGCTAATTATAATGTCTACGGCCAGCATGGCGGACGTATAAAGCAACGGACCAGCTCCGGAAGCGCCTCAAGCGCCTGGTCCGCAACAGCAGCCACAACAAGCACAACAACAGGGCACGCAGACCGGAAATCAAGCCCCGGCCATGCCCACCAACGAGCAACTCCTCAATATAATCTTGGAGCTCCGCAACGAAAACGCAGTCCTACGCAACCAGCTCAACTAGGTCCCTCGCCTACCGCCAGCAACTAAGGTCAAGGTCCCTAAGCCCGACCTCTACTACGGCGACCGGAAAAAGACCCAAGCTTTTATTACACAGTTGGACGACTATATCCACTTCACCCGAGGCGACTTCGCCAGCCCCGCCGACCAAGTCCTATACGCAAGCACCTACCTCAGGGGATCGGCTGAGCAGTGGTTCCGCCCCTTTAAGCGCGAATATCAAGAAAAGCCCCAGTACCTATGGTCCGAGACCACCACGGTCGTCTTCAGCGACTACCGCAACTTTACGAAGCAACTCAAGGGAGCCTTCAGCGGTATCGACGAAACTCGCTTAGCCACACGTACCCTCATAAGCCTCAAACAAAAGGGAACAGTCCAGGACTACACCGCCAGGTTCTAAGACGCAGCCTATACCGCTGAAGGACACTCCGACCTCACCCTACGCACTTTCTACTACCAAGGGCTAAAGGACGAAATCAAGGAAGCCATGACCTACCACGAAGAACCGGAAACTCTTAACGACATGATCAAGCTAGCCGTGCTTATGGACAAGCGTCGCTCAGAGAGATGGTTCGACAAAAAAGGGTATCATGCCAATACGTCCGAATTAAGGCGCCCTCGCCACACCCAAGAAGGAGGCGACGCCATGGAACTCGACGCCGCCGAAAAGGGAGAACAAGGCAAAAAAGGGAAGCGAGGTCGACGCCAATGGACCCAAGAAGAAAAGGACCTCTACAGTAAGGGACTATGCACTCGCTGCACTGCTAAATGGGAACCCGGACACCGCTGTTTACAAAGGAATGGAAAAAGCAAGACCGCCGCGGCCGCCGAAACAACCGCGCAAGACGAAGAAGAGCCTCGCTCGGCGTCCACAATGAGTAGAGAAGTCAATCACGCAGCACTTAGCTGGACTGCCTGCTTTAACGATAGCTGCCAAACCCACAAGAGTGAGAAGGACGCCACCGGATGGTACCCTTCTAAGCCCCAACAACTAAACCTGGCAACTCGTAACGAGGAAGTGTTAGAAATCGACGACCTGATCGATGACCTCCCGTATGACGACGAACTAGTTAATAGCGACACGGGCGAGCTCTATAACAGTACCCCAGAATCCAGCGAGGCAGAAAGCACCGAACAATGGCAGGACCAAGCCATGCTCTCGCGAATCATGGAACACCTAAGCCAATACGGAGACACAAGACGCGCAGAACCCAGCCTAACGCCTATAATTACCTGGACACCGGCGCCAAGGATGAATCTTCCCACGCAGCAATACCAAATAGATAACGGGAAGCTCAGTTCCCGATTCTACTAAGACAACCAATGGTACCCCTGGAGAGAAGCCTCCATCTATATAGCCGAGGAGATAGCCGCCTGGCTACGAGATGAAGCTCGCGGCGCCCAACAGGAGGAAGACAGGCAACACCTACGAAACATGGCACGTACCTTCTGTCGCTACGGGACCGCAACACGGTATAAGGACACGCTACACTGGGTTCCCCGGGGTAAGTATAACATGCTAATCTTCCAGTACCGGGTCAAGGAAAATCAGATTCACTGGAGACGCCGTATTCGGCGCGGCCAGTGGACTCAGTGGAAGAACGCTACCTTCTCCTTGGAGGAATGGGACGAATACGTTAGCCAAGAACTGATAAAAGCACGGGTACCCTACGTCTTCCCCGCCAACGAAGACATTCAGCCCGTAGCGCCGGCTACCTATGGGATCTATAACGCACCTAGGGACCTGCGCCACATATCGTTAAAAAACTAGACGGCCCTGCAAACATGGGACATTCGCAGGAGCCGCAACCTAGGTCCCTCAATCAGGTTTCACGCACATCGAACGATATATACGCTTTAGGAAAAGTACTTAGGATACTAGTAACCATCTGCGGAAGAGCCGCAATCGTAATGCTTAACAGCGGAGCAGAGGGCAACTTTATTAGCTATACCTTCGCTACTAAAAGCAACATTAGCCTAATAAGAAAGAACCGACCATACCCGCTGCGAACGGTAGACGGATCGGCCTCCTCCTACGACAAGGGATGGATACGGATCGAGACCGAACCCGCAAAGCTTACCATCGGGAAACATGTAGAGAAGATTACATTAGACGTGACCTCCATACCAGGGCATGACATTATCCTAGGAATCCCGTGGTTTAAAGCCCACGAACCTCACATTAAATAGAAAGAAAGAACCGTTGCCTTTCCGAACAAGGAATGCGCTAAACACCTAGCCACCGCTAGGAGAACACCTACGGATAAGAGCAGCCAGAGCCAGAGCCAGAAGTTAGAAAACTAGAGCTAGGAACGCCAGAGCCGCCAGAGTCGCAACGACCCCGTAGACGTTAAAGAAATCTCCTACGCAGCAGTCCAACGCATGAGACGCCGGGGAGAAGGAGTATACACGCTCTACCTGAAGCCAAGTAGGGAAATCGAGCAGAAAATCATAGCACGAATAAGACGGGGCCTCTACCCGGAGGATAACAACATCCCGAAGCCAGTCGGAGGAGACTACCCCCAGAGGACCAATCAGAAGCATTACGGTCGCCCAACAAGGGGAAAACCTATACTTGCAGGCATTGCGACAAGCGAGAAAACATATAGGGAACTCGGCGGCATTGTAAGGCCTAACATTAACAAATCAGCACCAATACCGGAATTAGAAACGGTACCTTAAGAGTTCTGGAAATACCTACGAATCTTCCAGGAAAGAGGCAAAGGACAACTACCAGAGCACAAACCTTGGGATCACGAAATTCCCCTCATACCAGGAGCGTAGCCCGCGTTCAAGCCTATCTACTCTCTATTAGAGAAAGAACTCGAGGCTCTAAGGGAATACATCGACAAGAACTTGGAACGAGGATACATACGGCCGTCATCATCACCAGCTGGCTATCCCATCCTATTCGTCCCAAAAAAGAATAGCAAACTACGACTCTGCGTAGACTACCGTCAGCTAAACGACATTACGATTAAGAATCGGTACCCGCTCCCAAGAATAGACGAACTACAGGATAAGTTCCGAACCGCAAAGTACTTTACGAAGTTCGACCTTAGAGAAGGATATTACCTAGTTCGCATAAAAGAAGGAGAAGAATGGAAAACCGCATTTAGAACACGCCTAGGGCACTTCGAGTACATAGTTATACCTTTTAGGCTTACCAACGCCCCAGGCACGTTCCAGAGCCTAGTTAACGACACCTTACGCCCGTATCTAGACGTGTTTTGCACGGCCTACCTGGACGATATTATTATCTACTTAGACACGCTCGAGGAGCATACCGAGCACATCCACAAGGTCCTTAAGGCACTCGAAGAACGAGATCTCCAGATCGCACCGGAGAAATGCGAATAGTACACACAGAAAACAGAATTCCTCGGATTCATCATCACTCCTGGACACATTAGCATGGACGATAAAAAGCTCGATGCGATTAGGGAATGGCCCGCACCCACGTCAGTAAAGGACGTACAATCCTTCCTAGGATTTGCCAACTTTTACCGAAAGTTCATCCTAAACTACGCAAAGGTGTCAGCGCCACTTTCAGACCTAATAAAAAAGGAGCACGGGTTTCATTAGGGAGAAAGACAGCAAATCGCCTTCGACTCGCTTAAGCGAATGTTTATAGAAGCGCCGGTCCTAGGTATTTATAACCCTGAACTACCAATCACGGTAGAAACCGACGCTTCGGACTACGCCATCGGCGCGACTCTAAGCTAACCCGACGAGCAGGGCAGGCTCCACCCTATTGCCTACTACTCGCGCAAAATGTCTCCACCAGAGCGCAACTATAATGTCCACGATAAGGAACTATTAGCCATCGTAACCGCCTTTAAAGAATAGAGACACTACCTCGAAGGAGCAAAACACCGGGTTATAGTCTACTACGACCATAAAAACCTTACTTACTTCACCACAACGAAGGAGTTAAACCGTCGACAAGTTAGGTGGGCAGAAGAACTAGCCTCCTACGACTTTAAGATTACCTATAGAAAGAGATCGGAAAACGCACGCGCAGACGCGCTAAGTAGACGACTAGACCACATAGAAGGGAAGCAAGAACCTCAGCCAGCAATCCTAGCAGAGCAGAAAGACGGCAGCTTTATACTCCCAAAGACGCTCGCTGCTATTTATAGCATAGAACAATCATAGCTCCAAGAAGGACTCGACGAATCGCTTACCCCGGTCAAAACACTAGCGCCAGCGATACGCCTCGAACAAAACGACTAGACTAGAAAAATCAGAGAGGCATACGAAGACGACTCCACGATTTAGGAATTCGGGAATCTAGAAAACGACCCTCGGCTATCTAAGGACGCAGACGGCATTATCCTATTCTTGGGATTAGTCTACGTCCCGGCTAGACTTCGGAAAGAACTCGTTAAAGATATACACGAAGCACCAGCACACGGTCATCAAGGAATCGACAAGACGATTAAGCGGATCACTAGGAGCTTCTACTTCCTAGGGCTTAGAAAGACAGTCCAACGGGTAGTCTCGCAGTATGACCTCTGCATTCGAAGCAAGGCCTCGAGGCACTCGCCCTATGGGCTGCTCCAATTACTATCAGCCCCGGAACGACCCTAGCAATCAATCTCGCTCGACTTCATCACGGACCTACCAGAGTTAGAAGAGCCCCTTACTAAGGTAAAATACGACTCGATCCTAGTTATCGTCGACAGGCTCTCCAAGTACGTATACTACCTGCCATACCTCAAGTCGGCAAACGCGGAAGAACTAGCCTATACATTCCTTAGGACAATCCTCGGCAACCACGGATTACCGGACGAGCTCGTGTCAGACAGAGATCGGTTATTCACATCCCGATTCTGGCAAACTCTCACCCGTCAGCTTGGATCCAAGCACAAGCTCTCTACCACGGCACATCCACAAACAGACGGACAGACAGAACGAACAAACTAGACGCTCGAGCAATACCTGCGCTGCTATCTCAACTACACGCAGGATAACTAGGTAGAACTACTACCTCTCGCCCAGTTCGCCTACAACAGTTCGAAAGCGTCAGCTACTCAAGAGTCACCGTTCTACGCCAATTACGGATTCGAACCTACTGCCTACAAAGAGCCAATCCCAAGCGAATCTCTAGCCTAGAAAGGAATCCTCAAAGCAGACCAGCTGAAAGCTCTCCACGAACAACTACACCTCGACGTCGAATACGTATCCATAATAATGGGACGATACTACAATAGACGGCACCAGGAGGCACCAAAACTCAAGAGGGGGGACAAAGTCTACCTCCTCAGCAAAAATTTTAAAAGAAAGCAAGGAGACCGACCAAGCAAGAAATTGGACTTTAAGAAAGTCGGCCCCTTTAAAATTGAAGAACAGATTGGAAAGGTCAACTTCCGCCTCAAATTGCCAGAAACCATGCGGATACACCCAGTTTTCCACATCTCTTTACTCGAACCGGCACCAAGAAACGCCACACCTATTCGCCAAACCGAGGAAATAATACCGGAAAACCCCGACGCCGACGAAAACAGAGACTGGAACGTAGAACAGGTCCTCGACAGCGGCTACGTCGACGGTCAGTTCAGGTATCTCCTAAAATAGGAAGGAGACTGGGACAACACCTGGGAACCCCCAGAACTATGCGACTGTCAAGAACTCATTGATGAGTTCCATCGCCGAAACCCAGATCGACCCATGCCGCCGACGCGTCATTCAAGAAGGGCCCAAAATCAAAACCAGGAGACAGAGGCTGCCGCGCCTGATTCACCAGCTCGGAACTCTCGGGTGGCGCAGCATCAGAACCAGCGCCAGGAGAACCGACAGACTGGGACAGACCCACAGCGTTATCAGCTGAGGGCTCGCCACGTAAACGCTTTGGTGACCGCTCCTCTCCGGCATTTTCAGGGTCAGCAGAGTCCCCAGCCTCACGAGCAGTCTCCAGGCGATCCAACTCCTCCAGCTCCTCCACAGTCGAGGCCTTCTTCGCAATCATCAGGCTCCCGCGCTTCTTCAAAAGATCCTTCTACTTCCTCGCCCGGTCTAGACGCGCCATCGCAGCCTAAGCGGCCCTTAGAGCCTCTGCTTCATCCTACTCGGCTTTATCAAGGGCTCGTCGCACACGAAGAACTAAGAAAGTTAGCAGCCAACAAGAAAACAAAGAAAGAAGCATACAATCCGAATGATCTAGGCCAGTGGCATCACAGGCCGACTTCCCCTTACGAGCACACTCTCCACAACGCGAATAGAACTTATCCATACGACAAACGACAAACGACGGATCATCCTCCTCTTTACCAAAATTCAGCAACAAACAAGAAGAACAAGGAAGGGGCATATCCTCGCCAAAAAGATCAATCTCGTCACCTAAATCCACGCGCTCAGCACGCTGACCATCACGCTTGCGCTTGCGAGACTCGAATGGCATGGTAGGAGAACTTACAGAAGGAAAGAAAAAGGAAGCGGAGAAGAGAACAAGGAAGCCCAAGATATAAGCGTATAAACAAATCTTCGGGCCGAAGATCCTTAAGGAGGGGGGTAGTGTTACGAACCCCAGGCCACACGGACTTTAGTACCCCAAGGGCAGGAAACCCGCACGGGAGAAAACACCGCAGAGACCAAGTTCCCGCACGGCTAGCAGAGCCGTACCACAAGAGATCCCGCACGGAAAGGTCAGCCCCAAGGGAGTCGGCGCTTAAAGGATTAGTCACTAAGACCAAGGCCCGTACGGGAGGAAAGCCTACAAGGCACAAGGAAACCAGCGAAGCGCCGATGAGTCAGAGAACCCGCAGGGGAACAACGCGACCAAGGGCCGCCGGTAACGCTAAACGGTTAGGCTGGCAGAACCCGGGAAACCGACAAGAGGCACAGGGAGCGGTCAAGAGAAAGGTAGTTATCGCGTCCGTTCACAAGATCAGAAAACGGGATCCGGGAGAGAAGTCTAAGCGCCCGCATCACGTGAGGACCCACCTTAGATCAGGACTGATCCAAGACCCACCTTTAGATCTCTACTAATCCAACACCCACTAGATCAGAAAAGATCCAAACACCATACTAGATTGTCATAGCTTTCCTACTTGTATATAACTATACTTATTAGATAGTACTTTAACCTTCGTGGTTAACTTAAAGTTCTAATATAACCCTATTGGAGGTAACGAGCCTTTCGCACACTGTGCACTTAATTATCACGTGATTTCTACCCGTTATTCCCATCCTTTACCCTTCTCTTGTCATTCAAGGTAAACCCCTCGGTTACCCGAACCTGCTAGGTAACTCCGAAGCCTAGTAGAAGAGGCCCGTCGTTATACCTACCTACTAGAGCCTCCTAGAGCGAATAAGACTACGTATAGTATATAGAAATAAGTAGAAGAAGAGATAGATAAAGTTTACTAGCTAAGGAAGGTAAGGTAAGCTAGTAGCCTAAAGTATATAGTAGAACCTAAAAATTAGATAAATCTATAGCGAACTACCTAAGCTATAGAGTATACTCGCTACTCTACTACGTATAGAGTATATTAGACTAGAGAACTTTCTCTCTAGGCGTAAGATACTAGGGTACCTTAGCCTTACCTGCCTATACGGCTAGTATAGATAAACCCTAAAGTATATTCTTCTCTTCTACCCCGACTTCTAATAGAGTAGGGTATAGATACTCTAAAAGATAGGAACTACGGACTACTATTTTCTTCTCTTAACGAAGAAGGGGATTAAAGTAGCGATAGACTAGTTCTTACGCCTAGGGCTACTTAAGTAATTTAGCCTAGTAAGAGAACTAATCTAGAAGAATAACTAGAAAGAGAAACTAGGAGGACTACTAGGACTACTAGAACTACTAAAACCCGGATAATTACGAGGATAAGGACTAAAGAGATAGATCTAGTAGGTAAATATAGGGCTACTATAGTAGCCGCTACCGGTAAGAAGGAAAAATAGAACTAGTATAGGATAGTATACCTAGAGAGAGAGAAGGGGTTTTACTAGGCGAAAAGGTTTTCTCCCTCGTATAAAATAATAATAGATAGCTAGCCCCGTATAGACCCGTAAGGAAGCTATATCGGAAAGAAATAAATTTATCTATCTATCTATCTAAATATTTATAGAATTCTTTAGCTTAGTATCTTTATCTAGCTTAACGAGTTCTTAAATATCTATTATATACTCGAAGCTATACTCTTACTTTCTTAGACTTTACTTAGTTAACTAAAAATCTATTTATTACCTCTAGCGATATCTTCTTTACTTTAAATATTAATATAAAAAAAAGTATTTAAGACTTTCTATTTTAACTCTTTAGAGGAGTAATTAACTAGAAAGTAGCTAAATAACGTACTATTACGACTAGTAGTACTAAAGCTAAATTACTCGCCCTCTTAACTACCGCTAAGAAGACTATCTAGTAGAAAAATCTCTTTAAAATAATCGACTTTTCTACTAGATATTAGATAAAGATTTAGTATAATAATATATAGATAATTCGACTACTTAACGAAGAAACCTATAAGCTTATTACGAAACTTCGCTACGTCTAAATCTATAGATAGATAGATAAATTTATTTCTTTCCGATATAGCTTCCTTACGGGTCTATACGGGGCTAGCTATTTATTATTATTTTATACGAGGGGGAAAACTTTTTCGTCTAGTAAAACCCCTTCTCTCTCTCTAGGTATACTATTCTATACTAGTTCTATTTTTTCTTCTTATTAGTAGCGGCTACTATAGTAGCCCTATATTTACCTACTAGACCTATCTCTTTAGTTCTTATTCTTATAGTTATCCGGGTTCTAGTAGTTCTAGTAGTTCTAGTAGTTCTTCTAGCTTCTCTTTCTAGTTACTCTCTTAGATTAGTTCTCTTACTAGGCTAAATTACTTAAGTAGTTCTAGACGTAAGAACTAGTCTATCGCTACTTTAATTCTCTTCTTCGTTAAGAGGAGAAAATAGTAGTTCGTAGTTTCTATCTTTTAGAGTATCTATATTCTACTTTATTAGAAGTCGAGGTAGAAGAGAAGAATATACTTTAGAATTTATCTATACTAGCCGTATAGATAGATAGAGCTAAGATACTTTAGTATCTTACGTCTAGAGAGAAAGTTCTCTAGTTTAATATACTCTATACGTAGTAGAGTAGCGAGTATACTCTATAGCTTAGATAGTTCGCTATAGATTTATCTAATTTTCGGGTTCTACTATATACTTTAGGCTACTAGCTTATCTTACTTTTCTTAGCTAGTAAATTTTATCTATCTCTTCTTCTACTTATTTCTATATACTATACGTAGTCTTATTCGCTCTAGAAGGCTCTAGTAAGTAGAGAGATAGTAGTAAAAGAGAGAGTTTACCTTTTTTCTAAGTAGGAATCTTCTAGCTAGGCTAGCGGTACCTCTAGTACTTAGAGTAGCCCTAGCTATCTATTTAATACTCTAGTAAGTTTTCTCTACTACTACTATAGCTAAGCTATCTCTAGCTCTAATAGTTTAGGCTAGTACTAGTTTATCTAGATATAATAAGAGTAGGAAAATCCCCGTCTTATACTCTAAGATTTATATACTAGTTAACTTATACGCTTCTAAGATAGTACGTAGATACTAGTTTTAGATCTTCTATAGTAGCTAAATAGCTATTTTTCTCTACTCTAGGGTTCTCTCCGGGGTATATTATACTCTATAGCTATAAGTAAGAGCTAGCCTTACTACGGCCGTATAGATATAGCGGGCTTTAGTAAATAAGGCTCTCTAGGTAGATGCTACGAGTCGGGAGAGAGATATATACTATTTAATTACCTTAGCTCCTATTTCTCTAATATAGAGTCTCTATCTAAGCTTATTATCTACGTAGATTTCTAGAATCTTTATTATAGGCTTTAGGTATTTAGTAAATCTAGGGATACGGATATCTACTACTATATTAAATCTCCTCGGCTTTCTTATAAAGTAAATAAGATAGTACTTATCTAGCGAGAACGCTAACCCGTAGGTAGCTATCTAGTACTCGTAAACTTAGTATACTCCCTCTAGTATTCTATAGTTTTATTCTATAGATCTACTAAAGGCTAGAATATTAGTATCGTCGACGAATCTAAGGGGGAAGATATTATCTTTATATAGCTATATAAGTAGATTAGAGGTAAAGAATAGATAGAGGATTAGAGATAGGGAGAATTCCTAGAGAATCCCGGTTAAGGTCTAGATTAGCGGGCTAGTAAAGTTTCTAAAAGATAGCTAAGTAGTCCGGTCCTATAGAAAGAAGTACGTAAATCTTTCTATCTATTTAGGAAGCCTCGCTATTCTTATATTATAGAGGAGTCTCTTATAGAATATATAATCGTATACTTCTAAGATATCTAGGCTAAGAACTAAGGCTACTAGCCTAGAATCTTACGCTTAGATAGTATAGATCTATTCCGTAAGTAGATCGAGAGCTACTACTACTAACCTATTTCTTCTAGCTTCTATCTATATATTAAAAAGTAGTTTATAGACTTTAGTCGCCTAGAAGATCCGATCTACTATAATTCTCTTAAGTAGCTTCTCTAGCGTATTAAGTAAAGTAATTAGTCTAAATAACTTAGCTTTAGTATAGTTATCTCTCTATAGTTTTCTTAGAACTACGGTAATAGAGCTTTTAAACTATCTAAAATAGTATATAAGTACGAGGTATTTCTAGAAGAGTCTAGTAAGTAGTCCGCTTAGTATTTAAGCGTACTACTTTAGAAACTTATTAATAATCTTATCTAGGTCTAGTATCTTATTCGGAAGAAGCTTCTTAATAGTATAGAGGATCTACTCTTTAGTAACGCCTTAGAGAATCTCTACTAGCTCTAGATATATATATCTATCTAGGTCTAAGAGGTTAGTAGCCTTAGAAGAAGAAAAGAACTAATTAATAAGAATTTCTATCTTAGCCGGATTATCGTAGTATAGTTATCTATCTACTTTTTAGAGGAGTAGAAACTAGAGTAGGGCTAGTAGTTCTTATACTTTTATTCTTATCTACTTTAAGAGCTTCTAGAGTATAGATAGATCTAAGATAATCTTAGCTACTATTCTACGCTATACTTTTATTCTATCTCTTCTAATCTATTTCTTCTTACTATTAATAATAGTTTAGTAAACTACTTAGTTCTTTTTTCTCTCTATAGCTATCTACTTTCTTCTAACTACTCTAGCCTAGTATACTAGGTCCGAATACTTCTTTATCTATTATATAGAGGTCTAGGACGAGGGTCTCGCTATTAGAATAGTTTTCTAAATTATTCTTTAGATAGCCTTCTAGAGTAGTATAGTAAAGTAATCTAGATCTACTTTAGTATTAAGAGGAGCTACTTTAAGATATTTAAGCTTTAATTAGAGTATATTATTAGTTCTCTTCTAGTCTACTTTCTTCTACTAGGGCCTTAGAAAACGTAGTTCCGCGGGAGTAAGAAAAAAATCGAGTATAGTAAGGATAGGTAGGTAGTTAGAGGATAATTTAAGCTTCTAACTAGCTCTATAACTAAGAATTCTCTTCTCTAGCTACTATATAGTAAAGATAAGGTCTAGAGTACTCTCGCTACTACTCTCTCTTCTCGTAATAGTATCTCTTAAAAGAGCTAGGTTAAGGTTAGCTATAGTAGCTATTTCGATAAGGTTATCTATAAGAGTATAATATTTTAGAGCGGTTATACTTCTCTAGATAGGATAGTAAAGGTTAAAGTCTCCTAGAAGAATATACTTTCCTAGTTTTCTAAGAGCTTCTAGAAGAAGAGATAGAGTTTCTAGAGCCGTACTAGTATAGAAGACTAGTAGGAGATTATAGTAGTTATAGATATAGATTATACGTATCTTAGTAGTAATAGATAGTATAATAAGATCTAGTAAGTAGGCTATTACTTACTAGAAGTCGAGAATAATAGCCTTACTTATAAAGAAGTAGATTCTTACTACTTTCTTCTAAGGGAAAACTATATAATAGATAAAGTATCTTACTATTATCTTAACCCTTAGATTTCTCTAGAATTTCTAGATAGCTAAGATATAATAGATTCTTAAATTAACCTTTTTAAAGAACGGAAGTATTACTCTATCTTTACTCTTATAGACGTTATACTATACGATAGAGAGAGAGCCTATATCTAATATTAACTTTCTTCTATTTCTAAGTTAGGCTACGAGGAGGTTATTAGTATAGACTACGAGAAGACGGAAGTTCTCGTAGACTCTTTCTCTAAGGTATACTAGGAGCTATTAAGTTCGGTAAACCGTATTTAGTTAGAAGGCGGGAGGCGGCTTAGGTTCCTTAGCCTACCTAGCTCTCTCTTAGTCGGCTTCTCTTCTTTAGACCTCTTTTTTAGCCTAACTATTAACTAGTTAGTTTAAGGCTATATCTTAGCCGTAGAAGTACCTTCTCTATATCTCTCTAGTACCGCTAGACGGGTCTTAGTAGTCTTAGTCTAACGGGCTCTACGCGTTAGATAGAAGTTACTTTAGGCCGTATACTCTTAGTTATAGTTTATATATTACGTCTTCTCTTTAGAGTACTCGTAGATATTATATACCTCGGCGTACTAGCCGTATCTATTCTCTCTTCTATAGTAGATAGAGATATAGCTATAATTCTAGTACTTAAAGTACTAGGTTACTATAAAGATTATACTATAGTACTCTACTATATAGAGAGTATAGTTACTAATAAGTTCTTTAGTAATAATCTAGTTAGCTATCTTAGAGTCTATAGTACTAAAGATAATAGCTAAGTACGTCTTCTTCTTTAGAAGCTTTCTTTTTAGCTAGACTAGCTTACTAATACGTAGTTCTAAATATAGAAATAGATTCTAATTCTAAAGAGTTTAGGCGGCCTAGGGATTTTTAATATTAATATCTTTAAAGAGGACGTTATAGACTAGTACTAAGTAGAGCTACTAGTTAGAACGAACTTTTCTATCTAGTTCTATAGTCTATTTCTAATTCTAGAGGAGGGCTACTCTAGTCTAAATATTAGATATAAAGAGTTTAACGTCTCTATTAGAGAGCTTTTTAGCCGCTAGTACTCTTTTATAAGCTAGGCTTTTTTCTATCTAGATCTTCTTAATAATAGCCTCGTTAGTAAGATTAGTAACCTTCTATCTATTAGTCTTATTCGGAAAGTATAGAATAAGCTTAGTAGTAGTTAGGAAATTAGAAGGCTTTAAAGCTACTCGGGCTATAATATTAGTCTAGCTAGATACTACGGGCGTAGAAGTAGTCTAGAGTTAGCTAACTATCTTCTAGACTTACTAGATCTTCTTAAAAATATTCTTAAGACCTAGCTCTTTAGTAGTCGCCTTTTAGTAGATAGTAATATAATTCTAGAAGATTATCTTAGTAATATTAAGAAAATTTTTTATTTAGCTAGAGAAAACTAAAGAAAGGCTAGTAGATACTTATAGGGCTTAGAGAAGAATATCTACTATTTTTAAGGCTCTTTTAACGTATTCTACGCTATACTAAGTATTCTACGGTTTATTAGAAATACGCTATAGTTAGGTAGAGATAGTTACTAGAGAGGGCTATTCGCCCCTTTCTATAGCTTCTATATTAATTATAACGCGGCTATAGCTACTCTAAGTAGTATTTTAAGTCTCGCTAGGCCTAGAAGAGTCTCTAGAGCTCTCTTCCGGCGCCGTAGCTTAGAGTCGATTTTTTAGCGTAGTTATATTTTTCCGTCTAAATCTATAGCTACTAGCTACGCTAGGAAGTTTAATAAGGCGATATCTTAATTTCCTAGACTTCTACTATAGAAATAATTATAAATAGACTTACGAAATCTCTTAATAAATAAAAATATTAATACTTTCTTTAATAAATTAGACTTAAAGATATTACTACTAAATTATAAGATAACTAACTATTTTACTTAATTTCTTATACTTAATACTACTTTTACTATTATAATTCTTCTAATACGTATACGTCGTAAAGAGAGTATATTAGACTTTCTTACCTTACTATCTTAGGTATCTCGTCTATCTTAAATATTCTATTCTTTAAATAATAATACTCTTTAGTATCTAACTCCGTATTAATACTCTCTCTCGAATCTTTAGTATTCTTAGTTATTTAGTTATTACCTATATATATAAGTAAGTCTACCGGCCTTCCTCTTAGAAGATAGATAGAATCTACTCTCTTTTCTAATCTTATACTCTTTACTCTTAAATCTAATACTAAGATATTCTACTAAGTAAGATCTATACTAAAGAAGAACTAATCCGAGTACTTAGTAGAGAAATAATTTAACTTATCTATCTAGATTCTAAGAATAATAAGATTATAAGAACTATCTAGTATATTCTCTATACTCTCGATTTACTAATTAGTATAATTTTCTCTCGGGTCTTCTATAAAAGAAAAGATAATTAGCTCTTCTTCTATAGATTAAATAAGCTAGAATTCTATATTCTATTAGATAAAGAAATTATATATACGCCTTATAATAAGAAACTCGGCTTCTTTAGTCTAAAGATTATTACTATCGGTAACGAATCTAAGAATTAATAACGCTAATTACTCTTTCTAATCTTACTAATTAAAATCGATATTAATCTTCTATATTAGATAGATAGATAAATTTAATTTAAGCTAATTTAGCTCTTCGAAGAGTCTATATAGCTATAGCTATCTATAAGAATATATAAAAGAAGAAACCGTAGCTACTTTCTTAGAATAGCCCGGGTAAAAACCTTTTCTATCTATAATAGTAGTATTCGTAGATACTCTATTTAGTATAGTTTTTTTCTATATATTAGTAGCGGTATTTAAAGTAGAAAGAGTAGCTAAGAGAGAGGAACTATAGAGAGAGATAATTATAAATCTTAAGACTAAGTCGTAAGAAGTTCCGACTTATCTATTTATAAGTGCTAGTAAAGCGCTCTTAAAATTTATTTTTAGAAGCGCCTAGCTAGCTCTTCTCTTCTTTATTACCGCTAGAGAGAACGCGGATACGTATACTTTTATAGTAGGACGTATATACTACTTATAGCCTATTCTAACTATCTATAGATTTTCCCTCTTATTACCGCTAGAGAGAACGCGGATACGTATACTTTTAACGTAGAACGTATATACTATAAGTAGGTAAGCGGTCTAAGATTCGAACTTAGAATCTATATTATTCTAGAAAGGCTAGGTTACCGTAGAAGTATACTCTACTAGTATATTACTCCGCTAATCTTCTATATTAACGAATAGAATATATATTATTTTAAGCCTACTAGATACTTGCCTAGTAACTTAGCTATTAACTTACCGGCGAATAGAGTAACTACGAGATCTATATTCTTACTAAATTATAAAAAAATATTAGCTATAAGAAGTAACGACGTACCTCTAAACTAGGTAAATTTTATATTAATACCGTTTAGATATCTACTCCTAGAATATACGGCGAACGCTACTTTCTCCTTATAACTAATAATATAACTATATTCCGCTAGAGCTATCTATTTAAGAAGAAATATTATATATTTAACACGCTTAAGGATTATATTAAGATATAGAATACTTAGACCGGGAACTACCCGAAACGAATTCGAATTAATAATAGTCGAGAATTTATAATAAATTAACTCCGAGCCTATTATAGTATAAAAGGTATTAAACTTAAGATTTTAGCCTTTTATATATTTAAATAGAATAGTAAGGCTAAGAAGGCTAATTATATTATCGAAATCCGAATTAGATTAATACTTTAAGATACTAGACTACTCTTATTTCTCTAGCTAGAAACCTTAAATACCGTAATTAAGATTATTAATCGAATATCTACTAGAATTAATAAGGATTCTAAGACTTTATACTAGTTATTATAAACGTAGCTTACTTAGATCTCTTACCTCTCGTTTACCTTCGTTAATTTAAAATTTAGATCTAAACTTATCTACTTATAAATTAGAAAGCTAATATTTTAGTTCGTTCTTTATATATATAAAGCTCGTCTCTTTACTTTATAGTTAGCTCTTTAGTCTAGTAATAAGTATTCCTCGCGTATAACTTAATACGCCTTAAATTAGATCTTACTTATCTTCCTCGTCTCTCGTTCCTCGCTTCTCGTCTCTCGTATCTCGTATTCTCGTTCTTTAAACTATACCCTTATACTTTAGTATTACTTTACCTCTACTATCTTTACCGGCTTCGTTACCTCGTCTCTCCGCCCCCCTTTAAGGTCCGTTTATTATACTAGTCCCTCTACGAGATACTAGAAATATTAAATACTCTTTCTAATATTACTAATTAGAGAATCTTTAGCTATACTACCTACGTCTATATTCTAAAATAATAAAAAATCTAAGAAAATAAGCTCGAGCTTAGAGCTTAGAAGGAAAATATTATCGAATATAAGAAAGATAATATCTACCGTATCTACTTACTTAGTAAGCGTATTATTATTAGAAGCTTCTATATTATATTTAATAAATCGAATCTAGATCTTTTTAATATTTTAAATAAGAACCTCTTAGATAAGGAGAATTCTATAATCGAATACGTTAGACTTCTCCTTAATTTAGAGGGTAGAACTCTATTAGATCTATCTTAGTATTAAATTAAATCTTAGTAATTAAAAGAATATAAATAGATAGATAGACTTTAGTTAATTACTTAATAAGCTCTACGAATTTAAGACTAACTAGACTTATTTAGATTAACTAGTACTTTTAACCTACCTAAATTACCTAATCTCGGAATAATACGTTAATCTTTAATCGAATCTCTACTAATTTCGGATATAGAATAATATCTACTACTAATTAATAACTAAGACTAACTATTAGAATTATCGGAATTACCTTCGGCTTTAATATCTATAGCTAACTAAAAAGAATTAAGCTAGTATTACGGCGTAGCCTCTATAGATTAAGAAAGTTAGAGATTAGCCCCGCCGGAATAATAGAAGTCGGGGTTATAAAGATTCGAGGTTACGTAACCTCGCGCTTAACTAGACCTACCCGCTTAGATTACTAAGGCTATCTAAGTAGGCTCTACCTACTAAGCTATTCTACTTAGTTATAATAGCTTATTTAGAAGACTACGCGCTCTTAAGCGTAACCCGCCTATTAAGTATATAGATTATATAGAACTCTTCTACGTATATAAACTACGCTCTCTAGATAGCTTTAACCTTCGTAGTTAACTTTAATAATAATTTAGTACTAATTATTAGTAATAAGGCCTTCGTACGTAGTACTTAGTCTTTAGTCGTCTACTCGTTCCTCGCGTATCTCTTCTTATACCTACTTAAGAAAAACCCCTTAATAGATTTCTACTCTTTTTAGTATTTAGATTCTTAGAGGTAGAGGCCCGCTCGTTATATTTTAACTACTATCCTTATAAGGAGAGAAATCTTTTTAGAAACGAGTTTATTAGGTTAAGTATTACCCCGCCTAACGCGTTTAGAGAAAGTATACGATAGTACCGGGATCTTAGATAGATATCGACCTAATAGAGAGTCGCGCTAAGAGTACTTAGAAGCGTACTCCGCCCGCGTAGTAAATAGAGCCTACTCGAGAAGAACTCTAAATACTTATTTAGAAATAAAAAGTCTAGATCGAGCGCCTACTAGCGTACTAGATAAAATAGAGCGCTACTAAGGTTAAAGTAGCGGTATCTAAGAAGTTCGATAGAAATAGGAAGAAGCTCTAATTCTTTCTACTCTAGATATAACGCTACCTCTAGTTTAACTAAGTATAATTTAATAACGACGCCGAGGAAGTACTCTTCGTATTAATCTATTTTAGAGGAACGGTAGAGGTATAGATAAAACTATATCTTCGCGACTATCTATCTAATAAATACTCTCTCGAGAAGAGAAGAGTAAAGACTAAGAAAATCTTCGATATCTATACGGAATTCGTAGATAACCTTAGAGCTACTTTTAACGATCGAGACGAAGTCCGTAAAGCCTCTAACGATATTATAACCGTTAGATAGATAGAATCTATAGCCGTCTATATAACTAAGTTTTAGTAGCTTATAGCCTACCTTAAATAGTTAGACGAGACTTTCCGCGATCTCTTCTATAAGGGCCTAAAGAACGAAGTTAAGAAGAATATAATTACTTACGAATATCTACCTACCTTCTAGAAAATAGTAGACCTTACGTCTTAGATCGACGGTCGTATATACGAATAGAAGATAGATTCTTAATAATCTAATACCTCGAAGCTACGCCGTAAAAGAATAACCCTCGAAGGCGGAGACGCTATAGCCCTCGACGCGGCTAATAGATAGGATTCTAAGAAGAGTAATAATAGTTATAATAATAAGAAGCCTAAGGAACCTAACCCGAACTAGACGAATAAGTAGAAATAGCGCTATAAGAATCGACTCTATATTATCTACGGTAGTAATAAATACTTCTCTTCTAAGTATTCGTAGAACTCTTATAGTAAGAAGAATAATAAGTAGACTTCGAGCGCTTAGCGTAAAGCGTCGGTTATATCTCGCTAAGATAACTACGATACGCTATACTAGATAGCCTATTACGATAACGGCTATTAGACGTATTAAACTAGTAAGGATATCTCTAGATAGTACCTCTACGAACCTCGAAACTTCGATATAATAACTAGGAACGAAGAAGTTATCGAAACCGACGATATTATCGATAGTTTCTCTCTAGACGACGAACTTATTAACAGCGAAATAGAAGAACTATACGAGAGTACTAGTAAAACGTAGTTAGATAATATATCTATACTATCGGATAAACTAGATATCCTCGTCTCGTTAGAAGTTCTTACTAAAAGATACGGTATTAGTAACTACCTACGGGACGAATAGGGTAATCTTAGCTAAATAATCTAGATTCCGTATTAGAAAAGTATCGCGCTTACGGTTATTTAGAAATAGCGTTAGAATATTCTTTAAGAAACCCGAATCGAATAAGACGAGAAGAAGTACGAACTTCTAGTAACTAAAGAAACGATACTCGTCGAACGCTACTACTAAGGAAACTTAGTACGCGAGTAAGTAGACTACGACTCCCTCCGGGAACTAGTACGGATTCTCTACTAGTACGGTACGGTAACGATCTAGTATCGTATACTCTAGTAGATTCCGGATAAGAAGCTTAATCGACTAACCTTTAGATATTAGATTCGAAAGAATAAAGTCTACTAGCGAAGAAAGTAGAACGCCGATAAATAGACTAACTAGAAGTAAGTATATCTCTAAGTTAACGAATAGAAAGACTATATATATAGTAAAGTCTACGGCTACTCTATACTAAAAAACTAGACGGCCCTACGGTAATAGAACTAACCTAGGGGCTATAGTCTAGGTTTCTTTATATAGTATCGCGTATATTAGAAACGAAAACTCTTACCGGACTAAACCTATAGAAATAGTTTAAGATATAGAGAATACTTAACGAAGTATCTACTAGAATCCTAATCGATATAGAATCGAGTAGAAACTTTATCTATAACGAGCTTATATAAAAGATAGATATTTCTTATCGTAAAAAATAGAAACCGTACTTCCTTAGTAGATTTAATAGATTCTAGATAGCCTACGAAGAAGGCTAAGTAAAGATAGAAATAGAGGAAGTAACCCTCTAGATAGGGAACTATTAAGAACGGATTTTTCTCGACGTCTAACGTATTTCTAGGCACGATATTATTCTAGATATATCCTAGATCCGGATATAGAAATCTATCTTCGACTTTAGAGAAGAAGACTTTATTATCTTTCGAGAGAAGCTCGAGAACCTTCTACGAAAATAAGGATTATAGAAAAAGAATAGATTATTAGATATTCTTTAAAAGCTTCTATCGATATTAATACGAGAAGTAGCTAGTATAAGACCTAAATATAGTAACTATATAGGCGACTTCGATAGTAGTATAAGTTAGTACTAAGACTACGACGTAAGTAGCGAAGCCTCCTTAGTAAAATATAACCCTATTATAGAAATAAGCTCTACTAAGCGAAACGATATTCTCGACTTAAGATACGACTCTAGCTACGATAGCGTAAGGCCTAGTAACGGTAGTATTAACGGTAATAATAGCGTAAGGCCTAGCGACGGTAGTATTAACGGCAACCTTAAGAAAAGTATAAAATAGAACTAGAATAGTAGCGTACGAGACGCCGCCTTCTTAGTAAAATATAGCACCTTAAGCGGAGTAAGACTAACCGAGTCGAACGTTCCTAACGAATAAGTATAGTATATATTACGAAGAACTATAAGAAAAAGGTATAAGGCTAAGAGTAAGGCTTCGCGTAAGTAATTAGTAGCCGTAGAATCTTAAATCGACGTCTAGACGATCTTAGAAGAGGTATTTAAGCGTATAAGACGCTAAGGCTAGTAGGTCTACCTTATATATATTAAACCCTTATAGGCGGTATAATAACGAGTATTAGCTAAGGCCGTACGGGAAAGGCTTAAGAATAAGAATAGTTCTACTCCTATTAGAGGAGACGATCCCGCGAGGATTAGAAGGGGATAATACGGTAGTTTAGAGATATAGAATAATCTATACGGAGAACCTCTAATACCGGAAATAAAGACGGTATCTAGCGAGTACTAGAACTTAAGAGCCGTTTACTAAGAAAGAGGAAAAGAAGATTTACTAAAGTATTAACTATAGAACTACGAAATTCCGCTTAAGCTAGGCACGAAGCTAGCTTATAAGCCTATCTACTTCTTATTAGTAAAAGAAATAGAGGCTTTAAGAGAATATATCGAGAAGAACCTCGAACGTAGATATATTCGGCCTTTAACGTTATTAGCCGGATATTCGATTCTTTTCGTCCTAAAGAAGAATAGTAAACTACGCCTCTATATCGACTACTAATAACTTAACGATATTACGATTAAAAACCGCTATCCGCTTCTACGTATCGATAAGCTCTAGGATAAGTTAGGGAAAGTAAAGTACTTTACGAAACTAGACCTTCGAGAAGAATATTATTTAGTTAGAATTAAAGAAGGGGAAGAATAGAAGATAGCCTTTAGAACGAGGCTAGAACTCTACGAGTATACGGTTATACTATTCGGGCTTACTAACGCGCTAGCAACCTTCTAAAATCTCGTTAACGATACGCTACGCGAATACTTAGATATCTTCTACTTAGCTTACCTCGACGATATCCTTATCTTTTTAGAGACCCTCGAGGATTATAAGAAGTATATTAGAAAGGTTCTAGAAGCCCTCTAGGTAAAGAATCTATCTATCGTATCTAAGAAATACGAATAGCACGTTTAAAGGATAGAATTCTTAGGCTTTATTATCGCCCTAGGTTACGTCGGTATAGACGACTCGAAACTAGATTCTATTAGAGAATAGCTAATACCTAAGACGATTAAGGAAGTTTAGTCTTTTCTTAGATTCGCGAACTTCTATCGAAAGTTTATTTAGAACTACTTAAAGATTACGGAATCTTTAACGCGACTTACTCGAAAGAAGTATAGCTTTAAATAGAGAGACGATTAGTAGCAAGCCTTCGAATCGCTTAAACGGATATTTTACGAAGCACCGGTTTTAGAGATATACGATCCCGATAAACCTATCGAAGTAGAAACTAATACGTTAGAATTCGCCCTCGGAGTATATCTTAGCTAGCCTAACGATTAAGATAGATAGTATCTAATCGCGTTTTACTCTAGAAAGTTTATACCGGTAGAACTTAACTACGATACTTACGATAAGAAGCTCTTAGCTATTATCTTAGTATTTAAGTAATAGAAGTACTATCTTAAAAAAGCTAGCTATTAGATAGTAGTATACTACGATTATTAAAATCTTACGCGCTTTACTACGACTAAGAAGCTAAACCGACGGTAGATTCGCTAGTTAGAAGAAATAGCCTCCTATAATTTTAAGATTATATATAGAAAAGATATAGATAACGCCGCCGCTAACGCGCTTAGTAGAAGAGTAAACTATATAGAAGAACGAATCGAGCCGTACTCTATAGTATTCGTAGTAGATAGCGATAGATCGCTTATCCTTACTAGACCGTCTTTCCTAATACTTCGTATCGAGTTAAACCTATAGTACTAGACGATCCGAGAAATATACGTATAGGACTTCTTCGCGTAGGGACTTTTAGCGCTTAAAAATAACCCGCGTATTACTTAAGATAGAGAAGGAACGCTTCTCTTTAAAGGATTAATCTATATTCCGGTAAGACTACGAGAAGTACTAGTTAAGAATATATACGAAGTACCCGCGTATAGATATTAGAGTATCGATAGGATAACCGAAAGAATTATACGAAACTTCTACTTCCTAGAGTTACGGAAGATAGTTTAGCGTATAGTCTCGTAATATAATCTTTATATTAGAAGTAAAGCTACGATATACGCTCCGTACGGATAACTATAACCTCTAGAAGTTCTAGAACGATTATAGTAATTAGTTACGCTAGACTTTATTACGAAGCTACTATAGTCGAAGGACTCGCTTACTAGAGTTAAGTACGACTCGATCCTAGTCTTTATCGATAGACTTATAAAGTACGCTTACTTCTTACCCTACCTCGAGGCATCGAATATAGAATAGCTAGCTTATACGTTCCTCCGATATATCTTCGCGAATTACGAAATACCGGAAGAACTAGTTTCGGATAGAGATAAGCTAATACGTTCTAAATTCTAGTAAACGCTTATACGTTAACTTAGGGCTAAGAATAAACTCTCTATAACCGTATACCCGTAAACGGATAGTTAAATAGAACGGATAAACCGGACTCTCGAATAATATCTCCGCTATTTCGTTAACTACTTATAGAACGATTAGGCTATATAGCTATCTATAGTATAGTTCGCCTATAACAGCGCTAAATAAGAGTTAACTAACGTATTCCCGTTCTTTACTAACTATAGATTCGAACTAGACGCGTATAGAGAAGCTATCTTAAGTCGAAAATTAGCCTAGTAAGGTATTCTTAAAGCCGACTAGCTAAAAGAACTATATAAAGCTATTAGTCTTAACCTCGAGCACGTACGAATTATAATATCTAAATATTATAATAGACGGTACTAGGCGGTACCGAACCTTAAGAGGAGGAATAAAGTATACCTCCTTATAAAAAATATTAAATCGAAGCGACTAAGCGATAAATTAGATTTTAAGAAAACCGGTCTATTCGAAATTTTAGAAAAACTCGGAAACGTTATATATCGACTTAAATTGCTAATAACGATATAGATAAATTCTACCTTTTACGTAGTATTACTCGAGCTAGTACTAGAAAACGCTATAATTCTAGAAACTCTAGAAGAGATAATTCTAGAAAACCTAGATACCGAAGAAGACGAATATCTAGTCGAGAAGATCTTAGACTATAAAAGATTTAGATATTAGCTTAAATATCTTATTAAATAGGAAGAATACGGAAATAAGAATAACTAATAGGTACCTAAGGACGATATATATCTAGATCTCGTTATAGAATTCCACCGTTAAAATCCCGACCTCCTACGGAAACGAGATCGTTCCCGAACGAGAACGGCGAGAGACCCTTAAGATAAGAAGATAAACGGGTAGAATTTATAGGCTTAGAAGAGTACGGAGACTTCGTACTAGCTATAGGCTCGCCGGTAGACTCGGTAGACTTAGCTATATACGGCGTAGTAAGACCTACCGTCTCGTAACGTAGCCGTTTTAACGCGGACGGACCCTTAGAATTCTTAGAGTTAGGAGTATACCCCTTATCCTCGGCCAGCGTAGCCAGTAACTCCTCCGCTTCCCGACGATTATACTTATCTAACGCGGCTAAACTACTAGACTTAGCAAGAAGAGCCTTATAACTACGCTCCTCTAATAAACGCTAGTTAGCCCGTAACTATTTTAAACGAATAGTAATAGTTTCTAGCTCTTTCTCCTAGCATCGTAGGACCTCCTTATAACGACGATATATCTTCTCTTACTCCCGCTATAAGCGTACTCGCTCTTCCTCCTAAATAGTACGAAGCCTATTAAGATTAGCTAGAGAAGCTAGAAACTTCTCTTAAGCCTCGGCCTCCTTAGCCTTTAACTTCTTCTACTCGCGGCGAAGACTTAAGACTAGAAAACGTAAGTAAGTATCCCGGATAGAAGAAAGACTACCTACCTCTAGAAAGCGATATTTTCTTCGTATTATATATCGTAGTACCCTTCGTAATATAAGTACTATAACGATCGTGTTCCGGAGTAACCTTACACGGCCTATCGTTTAGTTTATAATTAAAGTAGAGACGAATCGCGGGAAGGGAGATAGACTCTATAAGGGCTACTAAACGACGTCGTTCCTCCGTAGTATCCCGCTTACGTTTAGATATAATAGACTTACGGAGAGAAAGTAAGCTAGAAAGAACCTATAAGGAAATAGGTAATACGGAAGAATCTTTAGGCCGAAGATCCTTAAGGGGGGGAATAGTATTACGGCGTAGCCTCTATAGGTTAAGGAAGTTAGGAATTAGCCCCGCCGGAATAATAGAAGTCGGGGTTATAAAGATCCGAGGTTACGTGATCTCGCGCTTAACTAGACCTACCCGCTTAGATTACTAAGGCTACCTAAGTAGGCCCTACCTACTAAGCTATCCTACTTAGTTATAATAGCTCGCTTAGAAGACTACGCGCCCTTAAGCGTAACCCGCCTATTAAGTATATAGATTATATAGAACTCTCCTACGTATATAAACTACGCTCTCTAAATAGCTTTAATCTTCGTAGTTAACTTTAATAATAATTTAGTACTAATTATTAGTAATAAGGCCTTCGTACGTAGTACTTAGTCTTTAGTCGTCTACTCGTTCCTCGCGTACCTCTTCTTATATCTACTTAAGAAAAACTTCTCGATAGATTTCTACTCTCTTTAGTATTTAGATTCTTAGAGATAGAGGCCCGCTCGTTACAGCTAGCCTATTCTAGTTCGAAAATTATTACGCTCTAAGATTTAGATAGAGAAGGACTAAACTTATTAAAGAATTATAGAAGTACGTACCGGTAAACCTAGACGCCTACGTACTATTCTATTAATTCTACTACTAATTATAGTATATTATTTTACTATTAGGCTAGATTACGCGCCTAAAATTAAGGACCTACTACTAGAACTACGAGACTAGACTAAAGCTATAAATTATTCTCTTAGAGATTATTAGATATAAGCTACTACGAAGAAAATTAATTAATATAAGAAGAATAGTACCTAGATACTTACTAAGCTACCTAATTTAGCTAGAATCTTATTCTATATCTAGGTCTTTAAGTATAAGGCTAATTTAATTAGAAATCTCGTATCTTATAAGGTAAGACTTTATATTAGAGAAGATAAGTAACGCCCTAAACTTAACTATTTTAAAACCTTTATATTAGTCGTTAAGCTAGCTATCTTTAAGATTATTATAGCTCTTATTATAATTCTAGATCTTAAATACTACTAATTAGATATCTCTTTAGTATTTATTAACGGTAAGATCGATAAGAATAATATCTATATAGTACTTCTACCGGGATTTAATAACTAACTAAATAGAACTAATCTCGTTATATATCTCCGAAAGATACTCTATAGATTAAAATAAGCTCTACGTATCTAGTAGTAGGAGATTACTTAATATCTCGTAACTATCTAATACTACCTACTAAAATTAGATCTCTATATATTCTAATATACTTAGTATAAGGGAATTATTATTATCTACGTAGATAACTTAATTCTTATTTACTAAAATAAGAATATCGTTAACCTTATAAGAAGTTAACTATTAGCTAAATACGAACTACGCGATTTAGAACTAATTTATTACTACCTCGGTATAAGAATTATTAGAGATCGCCTAAATAAGATAATATAGATTAGTTAAGAGTTCTATATTTAGAGGATACTATCTAGATATTATATAGAGAATTATAAGCTAATATTAATACTAATAGAACTATCTAGAGCTTTATTTATACTAAGAGCTAAAGAATAAGCCCTAATTAATCTAATTAATAAATATTAATTCCTTATTAGATTAATTAGATACGCGGCGAATATAATACGAGCTAATATTACTTACGTAATCTATAAGCTCTATTAGTTTACTTATAACTTCTTAGAATCTTATCTAAATATAGCCTACTAGATTCTTAGATATTTAAAGAGTAAACTAGATTTTTTAATTAAATTCTAAGCCTCTAAAGATAATTAGCTAAATCTCTAGAGATTTAGTAATACTACTTATACTAATAATAAGAAGAATCGGGCTAGTACTTAAGAATACGTATTTCTAGCTATTAAAGAATCTATCTTATTTAAATTAACTAAGTAAAATAATATAGCTATATTATCTACTAAAGCTAAATACGTAGTAATAACCCTCGCTATAAAGGAAGCTCTCTAGATTAAGAATCTTCTTAATAAACTTAGATATTATAGATCTAACTTAGTACTAATCTAAATAAATAGCGATAATTAACTAGTAATTAGTCTTACTCGATCTAACCGTAAAAATAATTCTAAGATTAAATATATTAAGACTTAGTATTACTTTATTCGCTAGTAAGTTAAAAAAAAGAAGATTAAATTAAACTACGTCCTAACTAAGTATATAATTACTAATATACTTACTAAACTATTACCTAAATTAAAGTTTAAACGTTTTATTAATTAAATTAGACTTTATAAGTAATCTAGATTATAAAGTATTAATTCTATATTCTATTATCTTACTCTTATATTACTATCTTTCTTATTTAGTAATTAGTCTAGAAATAATTAATCTAGAGAGTATAATAGAAAATAAGCTTAATTACCTTCGTTATCTATTATTAGATAGTATATTAGCTTAGTTATTTATTCTAAGACGTCTTAGAAATAATACTACGAGCGCCTTAGTAACTAAGTAATTAAATTATTTATTTATTAATTCCGACCGATTAAGCGTAAATTCTATTATTTTTCTAGGAATTTAACTAGTAGGTCTCTTTCTAGCTTCGTTAAGAATAGGTTTTTTAGATTAAGTCTATACTTTCTAAGTATATTCTTTATAGAGACCGGGAGATCTTTATAAAGCTAATATTTATTATATAGATAGTAGAGGATCTAAGCGGTTATCTAGTTATAGTAGTACTTATCGTCTTCGGAGAGATTAAAGCGGTAGAGGTAGAACTTAAAGTAGCTATATTCTATCTTTAGTTAGTAGAAGGCCGAGACTATCTTCCGTAAGTTAGTAGAGGAGTTAAATCTTTATCTAGCTACTAATCTAAACCTCCGCTTATATAAAGAATCTAAGATAGATTTAAGCTTCTCTCTCTATATTATAAGACTTTTAGCTTTAACTACGCTCTAGTAGTAGCTAATTAAGGTCGGAGTCTTATTAATAGATATATAGATAGCTTTCTTTATAAGTATATCTACCTCCTTATTTTTCTATATACTAATATATTCTAGATACTATTCTAGGGTAACTATATTTCTTCGGGTAATTAACTTCTTTACTAGTATAATAGCTATAAGTTAGCGGGCCTACTCTAGTATATTTAAAGATATTAATAGCCGTTTAATAGCTGCCTAATTATCTACGTAGATCCGAATATCTTTATCGATAAACCTTCTATCTATAGCGAGTTTTAGAGCTTAGATTAGTCTTTCTATTTTACCGTTATAGACTAAACTCTTTATACTAAGGTTTTTTAAGACTATAGTAGAGAATTTTACTCTTAACTAGCTATAGTCGTATATAGCTACTTCTATTCTAACGTTTTCTTCTTTAAATAGTATTAAAGCGTCTAAGTAGATTACTATACGGTTATCTAAAGAGTCTTTCTAGTTCTAGATATAAGTAGCTCCGGTAGTAGCCTTATTTTAGATAGAGATTCTAGTAGTATAGAGAAGGCGGTCCGCCTAAGATAGAAAGAGAAAAGAGTTAACTACTTTAAGATTAGCTAGCTACTTCTCTCGTAGCTATTTAATCCGTTCTAGCTATATCGTTACTCTATCTTTTCTTCTTCCTAGGTTAATCTTCTCTAGTTTAGTTCGGATAGAATAGTCTTCTTCGATTAGGTTTATCCGAAAGGCGTATTTCCTTATATTAGTATCTAGGCGGATCTCTACCGGTAGAATTCTACTCTCGATTTCTATTAGAATAGTTAGTATAGTTCTAAATACTCCTAGAATCTTACGGAGAGCTAGGTTCTAAAGTATTTATAGATAGATAGATAGATAAATTTATTTCTTCCCGATATAGCTTCCTTACGGGTCTATACGGGGCTAGCTATCTATTATTATTTTACACGAGGGGGAAAACCTTTTTGCCTAGTAAAACCCCTCCTCTCTCTCTAGGTATACTATCCTATACTAGTTCTATTTTTCCTTCTTACCGGTAGCGGCTACTATAGTAGCCCTATATTTACCTACTAGACCTATTCCTTTAGTCCTTATCCTCGTAATTATCCGGGTCCTAGTAGTCCTAGTAGTTCTAGTAGTTCTCCTAGTTCCTCTTTCTAGTTACCCTTCTAGATTAGTTCTCTTACTAGACTAAATTACTTAAGTAGCTCTAGGCGTAAGAACTAGTCTATCGCTACTTTAATTCCCTTCTTCGTTAAGAGGAGGGAATAGTAGTCCGTAGTTCCTACCTTTTAGAGTATCTATACTCTACTCTATTAGAAGTCGGGGTAGAAGAGGAGGATATACTTTAGAGTTTATCTATACTAGCCGTATAGATAGGCAGGGCTAAGGTGCCCTAGCACCTTACGCCTAGAGAGAAAGTTCTCTAGTCTAATATACTCTATACGTAGTAGAGTAGCGAGTATACTCTATAGCTTAGGTAGTTCGCTATAGATTTATCTAATTTTTAGGTTCTACTATGTACTTTAGGCTACTAGCTTGCCTTACCTTCCTTAGCTAGTAAACTTTATCTATCTCTCCTTCTACTTATTCCTATATACTATACGTAGTCTTATTCGCTCTAGGAGGCTCTAGTAGGTAGGGGGGTAGTAGTAAAAGAGGGAGTTTGCCTTTTTCCTAAGTAGGAATCTCCTAGCTAGGCTAGCGGTACCTCTAGTACTTAGAGTAGCCCTAGCTATCTATTTAATACTCTAGTAAGTTTTCTCTACTACTACTATAACTAGGCTATCTCTAGCTCTAATAGTTTAGGCTAGTACTAGTTTATCTAGGTATAATAAGAGTAGGGAAATCCCCGTCTTATACTCTAAGGTTTATATATTAGTTAACTTATACGCTCCTAAGATAGTACGTAGGCACTAGTTTTAGATCTTCTATAGTGGCTAGATAGCTATTTTCCTCTACCCTAGGGTCCCCTCTAGGGTATACTATACTCTATAGCTATAAGTAAGAGCTAGCCTTACTACGGCCGTATAGATATAGCGGGCTTTAGTAAATAAGGCTCCCTAGATAGATGCTGCGAGTCGGGAGAGAGATATATACTATTTAATTACCTTAGCTCCTATTTTCCTAATATAGGGTTCCTATCTAAGCTTGTTATCTACGTAGATTCCTAGGATCTTTATCGTAGGCTCTAGGTATCTAGTAAATCTAGAGATGCGGATATCTACTACTATATTAAATCTCCTCGGCTTTCTTATAAAGTAGATAAGGTAGTACTTATCTAGCGAGAACGCTAACCCGTAGGTAGCTGCCTAGTACTCGTAAACTTAGTATACTTCCTCTAGTATCCTATAGTTTTATTCTATAGATCTACTAAAGGCTAGAATATTAGTATCGTCGACGAATCTAAGGGGGAAGGTATTATTCCTACGTAGCTATATAAGTAGATTAGAGATAAAGAATAGGTAGAGGATTAAGGATAGGGAGGATCTCTAGGGAATCCCGGTTAAGGTCTAGATTAGCGGGCTAGTAAAGTCCCTAAAAGATAGCTAAGTAGTCCGGTCCTATAAAAAGGAGTACGTAAATCTTTCTACCTATTTAGGGAGCCTCGCTATCCTTATATTATAGAGGAGTCTCTTATAGAATATATAATCGTATGCCTCTAAGATGTCTAGGCTAAGGACTAAGGCTACTAGCCCCGGATCTTACGCCTAGATAGTATAGATCTATTCCGTAAGTAGGTTAAGAGCTGCTACTACTAACCTATTTCTTCTAGCTTCTATCTATATATTAGAAAGTAGTTTATAGACTTTAGTCGCCTAGGAGATCCGATCTACTATAATCCTCTTAAGTAGCTTTCCTAGCGTATTAAGTAAAGTAATTAGTCTAAATAACTTAGCTTTAGTATAGTTATCCCTTTATAGTTTCCTTAGAACTACGGTAATAGAGCTTTTAAACTACCTAGGGTAGTATCTAAGTGCGAGGCATCCCTAGAAGAGCCTAGTAAGGGGTCCCCTTAGTATCTTAGCGTATTATTTTAGGAACCTATTAATAATCTTATCTAGGCCTAGTGTTAGGGCTTAACCTTAGGATGATCGCTGAAAGGTATATTGCGCTATATACGTTAAGCTAGACTTAAGGAGAAAGAGAAGAAGTCGTAGAAGAAAGAGGAAAGTTATATACAAGAAAGGCTTGGCGTCACGTGATCTGCCGATGATCCTCTGAGGCTTGATCCTGAGGCTTCAGACTCTAACATCACCCCCCCCCTCCTCCTCCCGGTTCGAGAGGTTACGGGTTCGAATCCGGGTGGGGACTGTTGCTTTTTGACCTTTCCCTGTTTTTTTTTTTTTTTTTTTTTTTTTTTTTTTGACCCTTCCTGCCCTGCCTGCCCTGCTTGCCCTGCTTGCCCTGTTTGCCTTGCTTATCCTGCTTGCCCTGCTTGCCCCACTTGCCCTGTTTGCCTTGCTTGCTTGTCGGTCGCGTTTTTAGTGGGTGTGGGTATATAGGTTGAAAAAGCGAACCCTGAACCATTAAACGGCTACATGGTGTAGTTGGAAACTTGGCTGACCGACAGCAGGTGCGGTAATACGTGCCTTGGGGTGGCGACATCCCTCAGTTAATTGGCTCCTATGAGCTTGTCGACTGGCTGTCGAATTGAGGGCCTGCCTGTTGGCAGGGAGAGGGTTGTCCGGCACGGGACTAGGTCCTGTGGTCTGTAATGCCCACACCAGGTGACCGCTTGTGCCTCGCTCGCCCTCGGGGCGGGTGGTGCAGTGCTCATCTGGTGTGTGCAGGCTCGGCTCCGGCCGGGCTAAACCGCTTAACCTTTTGTCCACCTATAGTCTCCGCTCGGTTCCCTAGAGCTCTTGTCGGTCCTTCTGTTTTAGGTACGTGTCCAGCGCTGCTGTGTCCTGTAGTGCTGATGCCGGTTCCCATGTTGGCCTTGCATACCCTTCCCATTTGACTTGATACTGGAGTTGGCGGCTCCTTTGTCCTGGTTTCCTTGCCATTCGTTCATCTAGGATTCCCTCCACCCTCCATTCGTCTTAACCATCTACCTGAACCGGTGGTGGTTGATAGTCGTCCTGTACTTGGCTTGGCAAAGGGTCTGTTCCCGCTGGCCGGAGTAGGTCCACGTTAAAGACGTTGTGCACCGCTCCGGGGATATCCAACTTGTAGCTGTAGGATCCAACTACCTCGATGACGGTGAACTTAGCTGCCTTATTATCGAGCTTCTTGCTTGGTCTATCCGTCCTTAGGTTCTTTAGGTGTAGCCAGACCTTATCACCTACCTTGTACGCAGGGGATGGGTTCCTTTGCCGGTTAGCCTGCCGTTCCTGTTCCTACTGTGCATCCGCCATTGCCATTTGTGCCCAGTCCGTTACCTCTTTGATCTTTGCCACGATTGCATCGGCCCTTGCTACTAGGGAGTCCCTTTAGAGGTCACTAGGTTGGATATCTTCGGATAGCTCTAGAGGCTCGAGATGGTACCCGTGGGAAAGAAAGAACGGGCTTGCCTGCGTCGTAGTTGAGGTTCTTCCGTTGAGGGCCAACTGGACTACCGGTAACCGGTCCGCCCAGTCTTGTTGATAGTGCTCTACGAACAGCGCGAGCTTCCTTTCCACTTCAGTGTTCATCCTTTCCGTTGATCCGTCCGTTTGAGGGTGGTAGGCCGTTGAGATGCGCCTCTTAATCTTAAGTAGTTAACAGATACGTTGCCAGAGAAGGCTAACGAACTGCGTTCCCCTATCAGATACTATTGCTGTTGGGACTCCGTGGTTCCGGTAGAAGCATGCAATAAAGAGCCTTGCAATGGTTTCCGTCTCAGTGTTCGGGCAGGCCTCAAGGATCACTCCTTTCCCTAGCCTATCAGTGATTACCATAAGCATCTCGCATCCGTTGCTCAATGGTAGGGGCCCAACAAAGTCAATAGAGATCTCTCTCCATTGACGACTTGGTACTGGTAACGGTTTGAGTAACCCTTGCTTCCGATCCCTCCAGACCTTAGTCCTTCCACAGACGTCACAGTTCCTACAAAACCTCCGGATATCGTTAACGAATCCTGGCCAGAAGAAGTGCCTTGCTACGAGGGAGGTAGTTTGAACGCGTCCGGGGTGTGCCGAGAGGGGAGAGTCATGCATCTCTTGGATGATCCTTGTTCGTAGTGGCTCGGAGTCCGGTACCCATCTCCTTTCCCTAAAGAGGAGGTTTCCTTGATGGTCTAGTGAACACTCCGCGATCGAGATCTTAAACTTAGTTGCAAACTCTGGTGGGAAGGTCCTTTCTCTTCGTTGTACTGCTTCCCGGAGTTGCCTTAACACTTAGTCCTGCTGGAGTGCCTCTTGCCATTGATCCTCTAGGAAAGGGGGTTCTCGTGCTTGTTGTCCTGGTCGTGCTTGTCGAGGTTTGATTGCCATAGCTTCTTCAGATAGAAGTGAATCTTCATTACTCCATTCTTGTTCTTCAGGGTCCTCTGGTGATCCAGTATTAAGGACTAATCCATGGGGCATTGACTGGAGTAATTGAGCCGTTCTTTATTCAAGTCTCTCGTCCATATCCGTTGTAGGCAAGTCTTGGTCCCTTCTTGTCAATGCGTCGGCCAGTCCGTTAGTTCTTCCTGGGGTATATTCGATAATAAAGGAAAAGCGGCTAAGTTCCCTCCACCATCGAATCTGCCTCTCGGAAAGTCTCCTCGCCGTAGTAAAGTACTCTAGATTCTTGTGGTCGGTGAGGATCTTGAACTGGTGCAGTCCCCTTAGCTCGGCATCCCACTGGCGTAGGCACTTGACTACTGCGAGTAGTTCCTTGTCGTAGATCGGGTAGTTGCATTCCGCGGGTAGGTTCTTCTTCGAAAAGAACGCTACGGGACGTAGGAAACCGTCGTTATCGTACTGTTGAAGCACTCCTCCTATACAGTATCCTGAGGAGTCCGTGGCGAGGATCGTCTCCCTCTCCGGGTCGAATTGCATAAGGACCGGTGCCGTGATGAAAGCCTTTTTCAATTTTCCAAACGCGAGCTCGGTTTCCTGGTTCCACTGGAAGGGTACGTTCTTCCTCGTAAGTAATACTAGAGGGGCTACTAGGTTAGAAAAGCCCTTAATAAAACGCCGATAGAAGTTCGCAAAACCGAGGAAACCGAGTACTCCTTTTGCCGTGGTTGGAGCATTCTACTCTTGAATTGCCTTGGTCTTTTCCGGGTCCATGCGGATGCCTTTGCCTGCTTCGATAATATACCCTAGATACTTAGTCGACTGGACTTCGAATTCACATTTCTTTAGGTCAAGTTGTAGACCTGCAGCATCCAGTTTCTCTAAGACCTTATTGACCTTTTCCCGGTGCGCTCGGCGGGATCCATCCGTAAAGATTAAGATGTCATCCACGTACGCGGAGACAAAGTCATCGAGGAAGTCCTTTAGGGTCCAATTGATATACCGTTGGAAGGTGCTTGGGGCGTTTGCCAGTCCAAAGGGCGTCACCAGCCATTCGAAGAGTCCGAATCGAGTCCGGAATGCCGTTAACCATTCGCTCCCTTCGGCAATTCGTATCCGGTGGAAGGCAGCAGTCACATCCAGCTTTGTGAACCATCTCGCCTTACTAATTCTATTAAGAGTCTCTTGGATAAGTGGCAAGGGGTAGCGGTCCTTTCTCGTAATCCGGTTGAGTGCCCGATAGTCGCAGCAGAAGCGTAGACCTCCGCCTGGTTTCTTGACAAATAGTACGGGAGCAGCGGCCGGGGAATTGCTTACCCGGATAAACCCCTTGTCGAGTAGTTCGTTAAGAGTCTTCCTAAGTACTAGAAGCTCGTCACGGGACATGTTATATAGGGGTCCCCATGGGGCGTCCGGTGTTTTGCCGTTGCTATCCTTTTCTAATTCGATTTGGTGGTCAATTCCAGGCCGGTGCGGTGGGAGTTTGTCTGCCTCCTTCTTGTCAAATAGGCGTATCCATCGAGGGTCCACCCAGCTAGGTAGCCGGGCCTGAGTATCCGTGGGGGTTTTCTCTTGAAGAGCCTTATTAATGTCCGCTAGGCTCGCTGTAAAGACTTGGTACCCTTTCTTTTCTCGGTTCCTTAAGAGGTAACTGAAGGCAGAGGCTCCGATGAGCTTGCCCTGGGGGCTAGGAAGATCTATTGCTTATTTTACTACTAGCCCTGTGTCCTTAAAGGTAATAGTCCGTTCACTTTGATCGAGTACCGCTTTTTCCTGTACCATCCATGGGCTTCCCAACATTAGGTCGCAACCGGAAAGCCTAGGCACGATGTAGAAGAACATGCGCTTCTGGCAGTGGCCTCCAATGTCTACTTCAGCCCAGGCAACCTCGTCTATTTTCCATCCTGTAGGTGTAAGTCCGTCCAGTGTCCTTGGGGAGATCTTTATACGCGGGAGGTTGCAGCGTTTAGCAAAACCGTGGCTCATAACAGCGTAGAATTCACAACCAGTATCGGCGAGAGCTTTACCGAAAGACTCTTTATTGATCATGACTGGGGTAAGGAGTGAATCTTGTTCCAGCTTGCGTTGCTGCTTGCGCCATTCGTTCCGCACTTCCTGCTTTTCCTCCACTATGGGCTCCTGCCTGCGATTTTCGACAGGAGCTTTTAGTTTTCCGACTGCTGGGAGGAGGACTCGTCCTCCAAGTCTTCCAGTTCCGGTCCCACGTGTTCCTCCTGTTGGGTAGGCTTTGCAAGCCTTGCTGGCCTCCTTGGTGGCAGCCATGGGCACTGGGCAACCCTATGTCTAGAGTCGCCACAGCGTAGGCAACGACCCTCATCCTTGCGTCTTTGCATCTCTTGCTCGTCTACCCACTTGACACGACGTCCTTGGGCGGCCCTTGCAGGCCCTGTAGGTTCCCATTCCATTTTATCTTGCTGGGGCGTGGTCGGCTTTGGCTTGGACCCTGGCTGCCTGCCAGTAGACCCTGCCGAGCCAACTTTATTCTGACCACGCCACCAGTCTTGTTGCCAGCCCTGCTGGGGCTTCTTGCCCGTATTGCGTAGGTTGAACGCTTCCAGTTGGTCACTAACACGTTTCAACTCCGTGCAGTAGTCCTCGAAAGACTGGCTAGTATTCCCAAGGCCGATCATACTTCGCTGGAGCTCCTGGCTAAGCCCTGCTTCTAGGTAGGCCTTAAGGATCTCGTCCGGCCAGTTGGTGCCTCCCGCCTCTAGTACGAGTTTGCGGAATTCGGTGAAGTACTCCATAAAAGGCTTGTTAGTTTGGCGTAGCTTATGCAGCTTACGTTGGGCCTTCTCTTGCACGTGGGGGTCGCCAAATGATAGGCGTAGCTGATCCAGTAGGCACTGAGCAGTCATGCTAGTCGTGTTGGTGCTGGCTTGTACCCAGGGCTGTAGCTGACGAGCTGCTTCGCCCCTAAGCCGATTGTGAAGCATAAAAAACTTCGTAGCTTCAGTGCAACTCGTGTAGTCCACGACGAGTTTGGCTTGGGCCTGGGCAATCCAAGGCTCGAGTTCTTCTCTATTACCCGAAAACTCGGCGAGAGGGCCGAGGTTCTTCGTGGGGCCTGTCTTGGTGGGGTGGCTGGTGGGTCCTGACTCAGGGGCAGGGGGGTCCGAGGCAATTCCGGCTACCCTAGCCTCCTTTTCTCCGGCCTCCCCTGAGGGTTGTGTGGAAGGGGTTTGGGCGCCTCCCACCTTCAAGAGTTCCTCCTTCTCCTCCTTAAGCTGCATAACCTCTTGGGTAAGAGTATCCATTCGTACCATCATTTGTAGCAGTAACCGCTTCGTTTCTTGGTTCTCTTGAGCCTGTAGCTCTTGTCCATGCTCTTGAGGACTCATATCGAGTGATTCCGGTGATTCCGGTGATTCCAGTGGTTCCAGTGATTCCAGTGATTCTAGTGATTCCAGTGCGCAACTGTGCCAGTGATCCGATGTCCAGTAAGTCCAATATGGGAAGTCTAGCTAATGTCAGGGCTCAACCTCAGGATGATCGCTGAAAGGTATATTGCGCTATGTACGTTAAGCTAGACTTAAGGAGAAAGAAGAGAAGACGTAGAAGAAAGGAAAGAGTTATATACAAGGGAGGCTTGGCGTCACGTGACCCGCCGATGATCCTCTGAGGCTTGATCCTGAGGCTTCAGACTCTAACACCTAGTACCTTATCTAGGGGAAGCTTCTTAATAGTATAGAGGACCTACTCTTTAGTAACGCCTTAGGGGATCTCTACTAGCTCTAGGTATATATACCTATCTAGATCTAAGAGGTCGGTGGCCCTAGAAGGGGGGAAGAACTAGTTAGTAAGGATTTCCGCCTTAGACTAGTTATCGTAACGTAGTTATCTATCTACTCCCTAAAGGGGTAGGAACTAGAGTAGGGCTAGCGGCTCTAATACCCTTATTCTTACCTATCTTAAGAGCTTCTAGAGTATAGAAGAGTCTAAGGTTATCTCGGCTACTATTCTACGCTATACTTTTATTCTATCTCTTCTAATCTACCTCTTCTTACTATTAGCAATAGTTTAGTAAACTACCTAGTTCTCCTCCCTCCCTATAGCTATCTACTTTCTTCTAGCTACTCTAGCCTAGTATACTAGGTCCGAATACTTCTTTATCTATTATATAGAGGCCTAGGGCGAGGGTCTCGCTACTAGAATAGTCTCTTAGATTATCCTTTAGATAGCCTCCTAGAGTAGTATAGTAAAGTAATCTAGATCTGCTTTAGTATTAAGAGGGGCTACTTTAAGGTATTTAAGCTTTAATTAGAGTATATTATTAGTTCTCTTCTAGTCTACTTTCTTCTACTAGGGTCTTAGAGGGCGTAGTTCCGCGGGGGTAAGAGAAAAATCGAGTATAGTAAGAATAGGTAGGTGGTTAGAGGATAATTTAAGCTCCTAACTAACTTCGTAACTAAGAATTCTCTTCTCTAGCTACTATATAGTAAAGATAAGGTCTAGAGTACTCTCGCTACTACCCTCTCTCCTCGTAATAGTACCTCTTAGAAGGGCTAGGTTAAGGTTAGCTATAGTAGCTATTTCGATAAGATTATCTATAAGGGTATAGTATCTTAGAGCGGTTATACCCCTCTAGATAGGATAGTAAAGATTAAAGTCTTCTAGGAGGATATACTCCCCTAGTTTTCTAAGAGCTTCTAGGAGAAGAGATAGAGTTTCTAGAGCCGTACTAGTATAGAAGGCTAGTAGGGGATTATAGTAGTTATAGATATAGATTATATATGTCTTAGTAGTAAGAGATAGTGTAATAAGATCTAGTAAGTAGACTATTACTTACTAGAAGTCGGGGGTAATAGCCTTGCTTATAAAGAAGTAGGTTCTTACCGTCCCCTCCTAAGAGAAAACTATATAGTAGGTAGAATATCTTGCTATTATCTTTACCCTCGGGTTCCTCTAGGGTTCCTAGATAGCTAGGATATAGTAGATTTTTAGGTTTACCTTCTTAAAGAGCGGAAGTATTATCCTATTCTTACTCTTATAGACGTTATACTATATAATAGAGAAAGCGCCTATATCTAATATTAGCTTCTTTCTATCTCTAAGTTAGACTACGAGGAAGTCGGTAGTATAGGCTACGAGGCGAAGGGGGTTCCCGCGGGCTTCTCCCCCGAGGTATACTAGAAGCTATTAAGTCCGGTAAACCGTATCTAGTTAGGAGGCGGGGGGCGGCTTAGGTCCCTTAGCCTATCTAGCTCTCTCTTAGTCGGCTCCTCTTCTCTAGGCCTCTTTCTTAGCCTAACCGTTAACTAGTTAGTTTAGGGCTATATTTTAGCCGTAGGGGTACCTCCTCTATATCTCTCTAGTACCGCTAGGCGGGCCTTAGTAGCCTTAGCCTAACGGGCTCTACGCGTTAGGTAGGAGTTGCTCTAGGCCGTATACTCTTAGTTATAGTTTATATATTACGTCTTCTCTTTAGGGCACTCGTAGGTATTATATACCTTAGCGTACTAGCCGTATCTATTCTCTCTTCTATAGTAGGTAGAGATATAGCTATAATTCTAGTACTTAAAGCACTAGGTTACTATAAAGGTTATACTATAGTACTCTACTATATAGAGAGTATAGTTACTAATAAGTTCTTTAGTAATAATCTAGTTAGCTGCCTCGGGGTCTATAGTGCTAAGAATAATAGCTAAGTACGTCTTCCCCTCTAGGAGCTTCCTTTTTAGCTAGGCTAGCTTACTAATACGTAGTCCTAGATATAAGGATAGGTTCTAATTCTAAAGAGTTTAGGCGGCCTAGGGGTCCTTAGTGTTAATATCTTTAAGGGGGACGTTATAGACTAGCACTAAGTAGAGCTGCTAGTTAGAACGGACTTCCCTACCTCTAAAGTATTTATACTTATCTTTTAAACTATACCTATTAATTCTAGTAGAGTTCGGATCCGTAGTTAGTAACTATAGTAACGTATATTAGATATAGTTAGCGAATAGCTTAGAGAGATAGTTCTCGTTTAATATTAGCTAGTCGGAAGAGTCTCTAAAAGGCTAAACGTGCTTAGCTAATTTTTATAGATACGTAGTCTTTAAAGATTAAGCCGGGATTAAAGAAGACTTCTAACTAGCGGACGAGCTAGCCTAGTTTTACTATATTTCTATCTAGGAGTTAGATTATAGTTTATTAAGCCTTAGAGTCCTTCTTTTTAGAGCTAAAGTTAATTAGTTCCGTCTTTCGAAGATTAAACTTAATATAGTTTTCTTTACCTCGTTTAAAGAGCTTCCCTACCTCCTCTTCTAGTAGACGTTTATTACGTTTATATCTACCGGAGCTAGTAATTAAAGTAATATTATTAATATATAAGAGGTATATAATCTTTATCTTAGAGAAGAGCTCGCGGAGGTAGATTAGAAAGAGGATAGGAGAGATAGGGCTCTCCTAGGGAATTTCCGTCTCTATCGGGCTAACGTCTTCTATTTCTCTATTAAAGAAGCACCTAAGCGTTCGGTTTCTTATAAATAATTCTACCTACGATAATAGATTAACCGGAAGTCTAATTCGAGCTATAATTACTAGAAGTTATTCGTCTACTACGTAGTTAAAAGTACTCTTTATATTAAGAAATAATATAGAGGTCTTCCGATCTAACCGTCTATTTTCTTAGATCTTATTTATAAGAAGTAGCGTAGTATCTATAGCCGACTTCTTTAGTCTTTCTCTAATCTAGAAGAGATTAAGAAGGTTAGAAGTCTTAGTAAGATAGCCTAGCCTTTTTACTATAATTCGTTCTAGGACTTTTCTAAGATAGCTAAGAAGGAAGATAATTCGGTACGACTTTAGATTAGCCGTATCTTTCTTTTCTTTCCCTAGTATAGCTCTAGTAGCTATTCGCTAATCGACGAAGTAGTATCCGTATTTAAGTAGTATAGTAAATACTTAATTAAAGACCTCTAGAGATACTCTATATATATAGATAATAATCTCCTACGTAATAGTATCTAGCCTAGAGGTTTTTTCTTTTATCTAGATAAGATAGGCGTATTTAAGCTCCCTCTTACTTAGTTTAGACTAATTCTATTTATCTAAGGGCTAGTACTCTAACTAGTTAAACGGGTTTATCTTAGAGAGTTCTAGAAAGAGTTCTATATATAGGGCTAAGTACTTCTCTTTAAAAGACTCTTTAAGATCTCTAGCTCTATTCCGGATCTTAGAGATTCTTTCGTAGGCTTAGGATTTTATATAGGATATAGCCTTAAAGATATTCTTAGAAGTATTACTCTCTAGAAAGTAATTCTAGTAGTTCCGCTTCTCTCTCTTAATTATCTTAAAGTATATATTCCGGCTCTAACGTACCGCTTAGGAGGTCTCTTAAAACGAACGGCGTCTATTTCTAGTTACGGTTTAACGTAGGGCTTATCTAAGTTTAGTAAGCTCCTCTATCTACTATAGCTTTAACTTAGATCCTAGCTTTAGATAAGAAATAGCTAAATTTACTACTACTAAGACTATATTAGAGAGAGTTTCTCTAAGCTAATCTAGCTATAGAATTATATTATTTAAGCTATTAACTATTTCCCGTAAAATATTCTACGATAGGCCTATATTCTTAGTATCTTAGAGAATACTATCTAATTAGGCCTTTACTTAGTCTTAAAAAACCTCTTTAAACGTCTTCTAGTCTACCTTCTTTATATTAAACTTTACTATATTAGTAATAAATAGAAGTTTCTATATACCTTCTAGCCTAATTATAAGAAAGATTACCTTATAGTTAAATTCGAAGTCTAGAAGAACTTTCTATAAGAAAATTCTTCTAGCGAGGCCTAGAATCGCTAGCGTAAGGTCGATTACTATCTCTCTCTCTATATAGCTCTTATAAAAGATATTAACCCCGGGCTTATTTAAGAGAGAGAGATTATTAGACTTAATCTAGTCTACTAGCTATATTACTCTAGAGAAGATTAATAATAAGAAATTCTACTACGTATAGTAGGTATTAAAGTCTTTAGCTATAATAGTAGGAAGGCGGGGTAGTATACTAGTAGGGTATACTTCTACGGTAACCTAGCCTTTCTAGAGTAGTATAGATTCTAAGTTCGAATCTTAGACCGCTTATCTACTCGTAGTATATACGTTCTACGTTAAAAGTATACGTACCCGCGTTCTCTCTAGCGGTAATAAGGGGGAAAATCTATAGGTAGTTAGGGTAGGCTATAAGTAGTATATACGTCCTACTATAAAAGTATACGTACCCGCGTTCTCTCTAGTAGTAATAAGGGAGAGAAGGGCTAGCTAGGCGCTTCTAAAAATAAATTTTAAGAGCGCTTTACTAGCGCTTATAAATAGATAAGCCGGGACTTCTTACGGCTTAGTCTTAAGATTTATAGTTACCTCTCTCTATAGTTCCTCCCTCTTAGCTACTCTTTCTACTTTAGATATCGTTACCGGTATATAGAAAAAACTATACTAAATAGAGTATCTACGGATACTACTATTATAGATAGAGAAGGTTTTTACCCGGGCTATTCTAAGAAAGTAGCTACGGTTTCCCCTTCTATATATCCTTATAGATAGCTATAGCTATATAGACCCTTCGAGGAGCTAAATTAGCTTAAATTAAATTTATTTATCTATCTATCTATAATAGTAGGGAAGTTTATTTACCGAAAGTTTACTACTCTTTTTATTATTCGCTAAGAACTTATTTCCTTCTACCTATTCTAATTATATAGATTTAGAATATAGAATTTCGATTTTTCTTACTCTACCTCTAGGAGAATTATATCTAGGCTAAGAAGAGCTATAGCCTTATAGTTAATCTATATATTTTTAAGAAACCTTAATACGTAGACTAAAGTACGAGGTCTTTAACTAGAATAGTATACCGGAAGAATCTAGCTAAACGAATTATAGTTTATAGATCGTCTCTCTATAGGGTTATCTAGGCTTAAAATATACGGTTCTTAGATTAGAATAAGGTCTATTTTAAGCTCGACTATAAGTTCTAGAATTAACTCTATTACTAGAATACTTCGGTTAAGGTTAGCTTATAATACTCTTATAGATTCTATTATATTTAGATTCTAGAGCCGTACGAAGTCTTTCTCGGTTTAAGAAGTTCTATCTTATATAAAACTTTAGTAATAGTTAGTCGCTTCGAGATAGTACGTTAAGCTTCCTTCTTAGTCTTAAATACGAGAACGATTAAGCCTACTCGGCTCTAGAAGCGCTTCTCCTTACTAGAGAGCTAATATAGATCTCTAATTACCCGAAGGCTAGTATTAAAATTAGAGACTTCCTTAGTAATCTACTTCGTAAAGTCTTCTCTTAGTATATTTCGGAGATTCTAAGTTAGAACTCTATAGACTATAATCTTAGCCTATACTTCGCTCTCTTCTATAGATTTAATTAGAATAACTAAGTTAATAACCTTTCTATATTTAAGGAGAAAGGCCGTAGATAAGAATTTAGAGGCTATAATAACTAGGTTACCCCTTATCGATACGGTAACTTCTACTACTACTAGCTTCTTTCCGGAGGTACTTTTTACGAAAGCCTTATTAAACCTCTCTCTAAATATTAGAGAAATACTTTCGAGTAGTATAACTAGTTTAGCCGTTATCTATCGAGAGATTTTTATAGATAGAGAGGTAGACTTTCTAGCTACGGCTTTAGTTAGAACTTCTTTCTATTCTTCTCTACTTCTAGTAACGCTTATAAACGAGCGTACCTAGAGTTAGTATCTCGGTTAGAATTAAGTATAGAGTTAGATCTAAGGGGGTATAGAGGTTCTAGTAGGTTAGGTAGGGGTAGTTACTATTAGAGCTTTCTTTAGTTTCTTTATCCGGTTAGCTAGGATATTTACCGTATTTTCTAAGTAGTAGAGTTAGCCCTAGAATACTACCTTAGCCCTACTTATAGTATCTTTCTCTATAAAGTCTCTAAATACTTAAATTAGGTTCGAGAGGTTCCGGGCCTTAGTTCGGTCTTTCTCGAGAGAGATTACCTTTATAAGGTAGTCGAAGGCAATATTAATAGCCTATTAGACTAATTTAATCTATCTAGAGAAGCTAGCCCTCTCTAAGGTCTCTTAAGCTTAGTATACTAATAAGATATAGATTAAGGCTCGGAGGCCTTCGGGCTATACCTCGCCCTTCTAATGTAACGGCTGAACGAAGAAGTGGTGTTAAGGCAGTGCACGTGATAACGTGTAGGTATCAGACGCGCGTGCACGCGGTGACGTTACGTACTTCGCAACTTTATAGCTCTCGCTTGTACGTAGACTCTCGCACTTTGTGCGACCTCTCTGTAGCAGCATCGAGTCTCATTACATTAGGTCGCACCGCCTATCTTACTTATAGCCAGGAGCAGGCTTTAGAATAGCTTACGTCTCGTTACCGTCACCGTTACCGTCGTCGAGCCTCGCGCAGAGCCTCACCGTTTCGCTGCAAAGTCGGAGCCACGCCAGGTGTCCGAAGCTAACCGTAACCGCAACCGCAACCGCAACCGCAACCGTTACCGTCCATCATAATATCAGGAATGTACCCAGATGTTACAGGCGATAACGCCTGGAGAGAGCCACACCGTCATCCGCACGATTCGTCACCCACGAGACCTTCGTCACACGCCCTACCGCTTAAGAGCGAGAGCCCAGCAACTATACACTAACAGCATAATACCTTCGGCTTCGACTAGCTTAGCCTTGACCCTATCAACATCGCCGACGCCTAGACACTCGTCGATTACGTCACCATAGGCAGCGATCAGGCCCAGCGCTTCCTCAACTGGTCAAGAGAACAGCACCAACGCGCAGCAAGCCTTGAAATACAGCTTCAGTCCGCCCAGAACAGCATCAATACCCTCACGAACGAGTTGAATACCGCGCGTACAATGCAGGAGACACTAAAGGGACAATTGGAGGCCTATAAGAGACAGCAGCAACCTGCTGGAGGATTCAGCTACATGCAACCATCAGCAAGGCCAGGTACCAGCTTCGCTACGAGCCAGTATCAGGACTAGGGCTCACAGCAAAGGGCAAAGCTTAGCGAAAAGCTTCCTAACGTACCGGTTTTCAAAGGAGAAAAGAAGGAATACCTCAATTGGCGAACAGCAGTACGCATTAAGCTTGCAGCAAATAGAGACCGCTTCCCTACAGCTCAAGCTCGTCTATAATATATCATGTCACGTCTCGAAGGCGAAGCAAGCGCTCAAGTACGAGGATACGTCAAGGAACACGGCTTAATCAACGTCCCACCACGAGACCCTTTGTCGATTATAGGAGATTTTGAGGACCTTCTATGGTCACTGGAGCAAGCCTTTGGCGACCCCAATCGTCGTGAGACAGCCCTTCGAGAGCTCTATGAGCTTAAGTAGACCAACAAGCCTTTTAGTTGGTATGCCGCGAAATACCAGCGCCTCTGCACTGAACTTGATATGTCACTAGAAGGTCGCAAAGCAGAGTTCTGGTATGGACTCTCCCAGGAACTCAAGAAAGGTCTCTTCGCAGTTGCAACCACAATTAGAGCAATGCCCTTCCATTAGATGGTAAGCCATATCCAGCAGATCGACAATGAACGCTTATGGGCTGAGCGCCGCCCTACTCGTTATGCATATCCTTCAGAGTCATCGTTACAGTTATTACCCACTCAACCGACTCCTACAACGTCGACTCTAGTAGTTTCAGCTCCAACGCCCACTACAGGCGGCGAGCCTATAGACCTCTTAGCAATCAGCACACGTCCCGTTCCCCCGAAACCACGTTATCTTACTTAAGAGTAATACCAGCAGCGTCTTTAGACTAGTTCTTGCTTTAGCTGCGGCGCTACTGGCCATCGCAGAGCTTAGTATCCTCAACGTCGTAATAACGGCTCGTTTATTAAATTGAACACTACTAGTGTAGATAAGGATCAACACACCAACAGCGATGAGGAAAACTAACTGGCTCTGGGCAAAGTCCTACTTAGAAGCCTCAACCCGGAGGCAAACTAATAAGTATCAATATCGGCTTTGCAAGTATCCAGCCGAACGTACTAGCTCCTTTACGCGAACCTTGCTTACTACTTCCTTGCATCATTAATAATCGTCTCTAAACGCACGCCTTATCCGATTTAGGCTGTGAAGGCCTTGCCTTTATTAATATGCCTTTTGTTCAGCGCCATAACCTACCGCTTATCTAGATACTAGAGAAGCTTGCCGCCAACGGATATAACGGACAAGGCGAAGCTATTAGCCAGACTACTTATTTTAACCTTACTCTCGCAGATGGCGCCTATCGCGAAATTATTATAGCTTACGTAGTGCCAAAGCTTCATCAGTACTTAGTAATCTTAGGAAAGCCCTAGCAGAAGAAGCACGGCATACTCCAGGACCATAAAGATGAGCTTACTACATTCAAGTCCTACTACTGTCGCCGAAACTGTCTTAGGCAATATAATAGCGGATTCCCAATCTCAGTCTACAACGTCCCTTGCAACGAAGCACCCCCAGATCAGCTAATACAACCAGGAGGAGAAGAAGACCCCTTTATAGGCAATGCAGCACCCATGGGTGACGCACCTCACCGCATTCTTCACCGGTATAGCCAAGCAGCTACTCCGCCAGTCAAATCCAACGAATCCGACTACTCACCTATTACCTTAGCAGAGCTTACTTCAGTACCTACACCAGTACAAGTAGAAGCTCCTATTAGCATTAGTGCAGTTGCTATCAACCGATTAGCTGTCAGCAAACGTCACAACCTACGGAACGGCAACGGCATCTAGATCTTCGCCGCATCACTACGTGATATTGAAATTGCACTCAATCCATCGAAGAAACCAAAGCCGAACCCAGTTGACAAGCTTCCAAAGCAGTATCACGAGTTTCTCGACGTCTTCAGCAAAGAACTGTCCAATAAGCTACCTCTACACCGTCCGTACGATCACAAGATCCCTCTACAAAAGGATGAAGAAGGCAAGGAGAAACAGCCGCCCTTTGGTCCACTATATAACATATCCCATGGCGAACTACTTGTCTTGAAGAAGACCCTCGAAGAGAACCTCTTAAAAGGCTTTATCCGAGCAAGTTTATCACCCGCTGCAGCACCAGTCCTCTTTGCTCGCAAGCCAGGAGGTGGATTACGCTTTTGTGTTGACTACCGTGGACTTAACGAGATTACAATAAAGAACCGCTACCCGCTCCCCTTATTCCGTAAGACTCTCGACAAACTATCACGTGCTACCGTGTATACCAAGCTGGATATCGTTGCCGCATTCTATAAGCTCCGCGTTGCGAAAGGTAAGGAATGGAAAACAGCCTTTAGAACTCGCTGGGGCCTATACGAATGGCTCGTTATGCCCTTCGGTCTCTTAAACGCTCCAGCCTCATGGTAGCACTATATCAACGACGTTCTACATAACTTACTCGATATCTGTTGTACCGCATACGTTAACGACATCTTAATCTACAGTGATAATCTTCAGGATCACCGCAAGCATGTCAATCAGGTACTCCAACGACTACGAGACGCTGGCCTCCAGCTGGATATCTCCAAGTACGAATTCGAGGTCGAGACTGTTAAGTACTTAGGCTTAATTATCGACGCAAAGCACGGTCTACGCATGGACCCAGACAAGGTCTCAGTAATCGTTAATTGGGAGCAGCCTCAATGCATCAAGGATGTCTAATCCTTTCTCGGGTTCTCCAACTTCTATAGACGCTTTATCAAGGACTTCGCGAAGATTGTATAACCGCTAACCAAGCTTACTACTAAGGTAATAGAGAATAGCAGCTTTAAATAGACAAGCTAAGCAGATGCTGCTTTCAATTAGCTAAAACAAGCCTTTCTTAGTGCACCAGTACTCAAGCATTTCGACCTAGAAGCTGAACTGCAGCTTGTGCTCGAAACTGATGTATCTGATTACGTCTTAGCTGGAGTCTTGTCTCAATACGACGAGCAGGGAGTACTTCATCCAGTCGCATTCTTCTCACGAAAGCACACACTAGTAGAATGCAACTACGAGATATACGACAAGGAACTCCTTGCCATCATCCGTTGTTTTGAAGAATGGAGAGCAGAACTTGAAGGCAATGCAACTGGCCTACCAATCAAGGTTTTCACTGACCACAAGAACCTCGAGTACTTTATGACATCTAAATAGCTTAGCCGCCGCCAAGCACGCTGGAGCGAGTTTCTCTCACGCTTCGACTTTCAGATAGAGTATACAAAAGGCAAGTATTGCAAACCTGATACCCTCACCAGGAGACAGCAAGATCTACCACACCCGGACCAGCGCTTCTCCAATCAAACTGTCCTCAAGGCTTATAATCTTCATCCGAATATCCGCTCCAAACAGTTACATCAAGAACAACCGGCTCCTATCGATTCCGTCACCCCGATTCAGATCTTAACAACATTCCTCGAACGATAAAGCGCGATAGACACTTGCATCACGTAAGCTTACAAGGATATAAAGGATAACAAGCTTTAGTCGGTGCTAGAAGCCTTGCAAGGGGGGAAGAAACGCTTGGACGACGTCACATTAGCTGACTGCGAAGAATCTGACGGGTTCCTACTATACGGAGGCAAGATCTGGGTACCAGATACGCCAGCAACGTCAGAAGATAATGAACCAAACCAGTCATTAGCCCGCCTCGAGTTACTTCGTCAAGCTCATAAATCACTCCTATTAGGACACCCAGGCGTATTAAAGACGTACGAGATCCTCTAACGCCATTACTACTGGCTAAAGATGCTAGACGACGTCAAGCGCTTCGTGCGTAACTATCACACCTACACTCGAATTAAGCCTAACAGACAGAAGCCCTTAGGCCTCTTACGACCTCTCCTAGTCGCGGAGCAACGTGGAAAGCACTACTTAATGGACTTTATCGTCGAACTACCACCTAGTAACCGAACAGGCGCCCAAAACGTACTAGTGACAGTGGATAGATGTACTAAACGCGTGGCCTTCGAAGTAACGAATAAGATGGATGTAGTAGCAGTAACGGACATCTTTATACGCAGGATCTTTAGCTAACGAGGTCTACTAGACTCCCTCATATTAGACAGAGGCACGCAATTCGTCAGCGACTTTTGGCGCACCCTTTGCCAGCGGCTAAGTATCAAGGCTAACTTCTCTACTACCTTCCATCCCGAGATAGATAGTTAAATAGAACGCATGAACCAGGAGCTAGAGCAGTACTTACGCGCCTTTACGTCCTTCAGACAAGATAACTGGGAAGAACTACTGCCTCTGGCAGAGTTTGCTATTAACAATCACGAGTCTTCGACAACTTAAATGACACCCTTCTTTACAGATACCGGCACCCACCCACGGATGGGATTTGAGCTAATAGGCTCGAAAAATGCTAAGCCTATCGAAAGCAAAGCAGCCGCAGCCTACGCCCGTAGGATGGAAGAGATAACCGACTTCTGCAAGGCTCAGATTACTGCTGCAAGATCTACCCAAGCCGAATATGCAAACCAGCACCGTCAAGCATCACCTGCGTATACCAAAGGCGACGAAGTCTGGCTCGATACAAGCAACATTAAGACCCTCCGGCCTAGCAAGAAACTTGACCATAAATGGGCTGGCCCGTACTAGATACAGCGCATGATCAATCCTCAAGTGTACAAACTAATACTACCTGCATCACTGAAGGTCCACCTAGTCTTCTACACCTCGATGCTACGTCCGGCTGCCAATGACCCTCTAGAAGGTTAATCTTAACTACTACCTCCACCAGTACTTGGTATAGAAGGCGATCCCGAAGCAGAGTGGGCAGTTACAGTAATAGTCGACTGCCGCCTAAACCGCCGCCGCGGCCGACATGAGTACTACGTTTACTAGAAAGGTTATCCACCTGATTAGTTCACCTAGGAGCCTAAAGAACATTTGATCAACGTATAGGACCTAGTCAAAGAGTTCTATGAACGCTACCCCGAAGCTTACCACCCTAGTAAAGGATTCCCGCCGCTACGGAAGAAAGGATAGGAGGCTGGAGGACTATTAGCTTGTAGGAGCTGCGCCTAAAGGAGGGGATACTGTAACGGCTGAACGAAGAAGTAGTATTAAGGCAGTGCACGTGATGACGTGTAGGCATTAGACGCGCGTGCACGCGGTGACGTCACGTACTTCGCAACTTTATAGCTCTCGCTTGTACGTAGACTCTCGCACTTTGTGCGACCTCTCTGTAGCAGCATCGAGTCTCATTACATCTAAAGCCGGACACGTATCTAGAATCTAAAGACCGGGGGAGAAGAGAGGCTAGTTAGGTCGATTATACGCTTTTATTTTTAGGCTATAGAGGTAAGAGTCTCTATAGTATCGTCCTAGGTATTTTCTATTTAGATTTCGTTCTATTCGGTCTAGGGGGTTCCGTATTCCGTTGGTAGGGCTAAGGAGCTTATAATAGGGGAGCCTAGGATTACCCTATTAGGCGGTGGGCTGCCTAGGGGGTCTAGGGGCATATCGCTGGGTAGGTTCTCGTGGTCGAAATAAGGTTTAGTAGGGCTTAGTAGACCCTGAAAATTCTGCGGAAGTCGAGGCAGAAGGGGCTATACTGGGGCTAGCGGGTGTTCCCCTCCGGGTATCCCTATGCAACTCTATCTAGGGTTTCTTTATATGCTAACGAAGCTTGGGATGGAATTTAGGAGGAATCGGGAGTGGTTCAAGGTTAGGATAGGTGTGCGAAATTCGCGTTAGATTCTAGAGCCCCTAAACGTCTCTTTTCCACGCAACTACGCAGTAGCGCGTGTAGCTGCGAGGCTAAGATTCGAGGGCCTAGCTAGGGGAATTAAGAGCTTTCGAGCGGTACCGGTCTTGGCGCTTTTTCGTAGACTTGAAGATTGATGAGCTTGGTCTGGGTACCTTGGCAATAGTCTGCCCTAAAAAAATTCGTAATTATGAAATTAGTGTAATTTGTGCATGGGAATGAAGAACGTCGCTACCTCCGAGTAAACTAAACTAATTCTTATTCGCCGTGTCATTACCGTTGCCCTCCATCTCTTTGCTTATGCTCTCCCTACTTTTCTTTATTACGGCCTCTGTTATAATCTTGAGCCCTTCTTCAGTAGCTATAGTTTTAACCTTCTTTTTATAAAAAGGGCTCGAAGAGTTAATTCTAAACATCTCGCTATCACAGCTTAGTGCGTTAAACTCGAAATTGAGCGAGACTACCCAATCTATATAATTGTATCTCTCGTGTCTGTTCGACATCGAAGACGTTTGAAACTGCATTCTTGATGCAAAGATTACTGAAGTTAGAGACGGCCTTACTAGACTAGATTTCGCCGATCTAGAATGGAAGTTGACTAGAGTTTAGCATCGACATTCCTTGACATGTAGCGCAGTAGATGTGCTCGTTCAGCGCTAACGTAAAACATCCTTCTTTGCGTGATATAGGGTGGCTAGCAGTCAAAGAGTTGCGGCGATGGAGCTCCTTACTTCAAGTGTATTCTTTGTGCTGTAGGTTCATATTTAATTTTGCACGAGATATTGATCAGAAAGAATCGGAAATGTAAAGGGCGCAAGTTTTATGGCTTGCTGGATAGCGTCAAATAAGTGGCTGGAGCTTGCATGGCCTTGCAGCCCTTAGTCTGGTCATAGTAACATCAATGTATACGCATATCCGTGGTGAGTTTTCGACTGCAGGTAGCTTAGAAGCGTTGTAAAATAGGCGAGTATTGGAATGGGTTCGTGAACGGATCGGCCATCGTAGTACAGCGAATAGAACTTGATGGATGTGGTGCGAAAGGATGATCGATTGAAGAGAGAGTTGGCAGGGGTTGATATACCTAACTGCCAAGCTCTACTCGTTAAGCGAGCTATTAGAGCTAATCTGCCAATGGTCTTGGAGATATAAGTGAACAAAGAGAACAAAGGAAGAGTCATTCCAGGCCCATGGCCTCCACTACAGTCCATGCATTCCATCAATATCTTTATGTCCAGGTACCCATTCTAGAGAGATTTTGTTCCCCTTGTCCTGTAGGATTTTTGCTGCTTTTACTGCCCGGATTTGTTGGTCTTGGCCAGGAGTATTAGCTAGGGTTTATAGCCGTAAGAGTACGGCTTAGTTATCCGCATAGACTCTTATTTCTCGGTTTTTATATCCACGTTTGCTAGCAAATTCGAGGGCATTTGTAATACCTTCTAGTTCGCCGTTATAAACGAGGTAGTTAGGACCGTAGTTCCTAACTAGTTCTTATTGTATTAAGTCTCGAGATTGGCTAAGGTCTAGTATTCCTATTCCTATTCCTATTCCTTTTCCGTTAGGAAGTTGTAAGGCGTCGGAATATATAGATACTTGACTATTCGGGGCTTCTAGAACGGCCTTATTATATGCTTTCGATTCGGCTTCCTTCTCTAGTATAGATATCCTAACCGAATAAGGAGGGCTACCGCTCCACGGTTTAAAAAGAAAGGGGTCTATCTCTTCTATCTCCTTAGGGATTTTAGAGTATATTCCCCTTATTCTTTCTATCTGTGTAGGGGGTATACCACTAAAGTTTCGGTTAGGTTCTCTCTCTATTTCGCAGCGGATTAGATATTTCTTTTCGAGCTGTCTTATTCTAAACGTATACTTTTTTAGAATATCGTCTAGACGGAGCTCGGAGGGTGGAATTGCCGTCTCTAATTCTAAAGGAATAATAGGAGTAGTTTTAAAAACTCCTAGAATCTTCCGTAGAGCAAGATTTTAGAGTAGTATATATTGGCGTTTAAACTGTGCCTGATTTTTCTAGAAGATTTAATAGCTATAATCGGCTACGCTAGTAATATAGGCTATATATAGCTATCTAACCGCGTAGGGGGATAAACCCCGTTCGATATTAGCTAGTCTAGAGAGGCGTTGGAAGGCTAAACGGGCTTAGCTAACTCTTATAGAGACGTGCTCCTTAAAAGTTAGTTTTAAGTCGAAGAAGATCTCTAGCCAACGGACGAGTTTTTAAGGTTCTACTATATTACCGTCTAGTAAAATAATAGAGGTTTAGCTAGCCTCTTTATTATTAGAGAAGTATAGAAGTTTAGTCTTTAAAAGGTCGAATTCTACCCCGTTCTCTTGGCCCCGCTTATAGAGCTGTTTTACCTCTTTCTCTAATAGACGTTTATTACGTTTATAGCTAGAAGAACTAGCTACTAGAGTAATATCGTCTATATAGGATAAGTAGATAATTTTGCTTATCTTAAAGAGCTTACGAATATATATAAGGAATAGTATAGGGGAGATCGGGCTTCTCTAAGGAATCCTAGTCTCTATTCTACTAAAATCCTTATTTTCTCCGTTAAAGGCGAGGCCTAGTACTCGTAGATTAAGAAAAGACCTAACCTATACGAGTAGATTAACTAGTAGGCCTATTCTTACTATTATAGCTAGTAGTTATTCTTAGGCGACGTAGTTAAAGGCTTCTTTTATATTAAGGAATAAGGCCGAGGTTTTACGCTTTTTACGGCGATTCTTCTCGGCGATATTTATTAATAGTAGGGCGGTATTAATAGTAGATTTCTTTAGCCTTCCCCCGATTTAGGAGGGATCTAGAAGAGAGGTCGTTTCTACTAAAAAGCCTAGCCTTCTTACTAGTATCCGTTTAAGAGTTTTTCCTAGGTAATTAAAAAGTAAAATTACTCTATAAGCCTTTAGGTTAGATTCGTCGGGTTTATTTAGCTTCTTTAGGATTATACTAGTAGCTCTTCTCTAGTATAACGGATAGTATCCGTATATAAAAAGTAGGCTATATACCTAATAGAAGGTATTAGACTATTTTCTTACTATCTTAGATATTACTTATTTCTAGAATCTTCTTACGGAAATATAGAAGGTATTAATTATATCTAATATCCTCGGATTAATACTTTCTCGGATATCTATACTCCCTTAGTTATTTAGTTATTACTTATATATATAAGTAAGCCTACTAACCTCCCTCTTAGAAAATAGGCAGAATCTACTCTCTTTTCTAACCTTATAACTCTTTACTCTTAAATCTAATAGAAGGCGTTAAAGGTAGTTTTAAACGCTCTAGTAATTATCTCTTATATTATAGCGTCTAGGCCTAGAGTCGTGCCTTTTATTTAATTTAAGTATACTTTTTCTAGTTCCGTATAGCTAAGAGTAGGCTATTTCTAGTCCTTAGAGAGGAAGTAGCTATTCTACTTAAACGGGAGGGCTAAAAGAGGTATAGAAAAGAGGCCCTTTCTTAGAGTAGAGTACTACCCCTTAAAGCTAGTCTTAACTTAGCTATCTTTCTTCTTTATAGAGGGAATTTAATCGTAGAATCGCGGCTTCGTATAGAATATAGCTTTATATATATCTTAAGGGGAGTTTAACGAGAGAAATTAATTCTAGTATTAACGTTTAGCTTACTTAATCGCGTTAACGAAGGTTTTCCGGATTTCTAGATATTCTTACTTATCTCTCTCCGTAGAGGGGTAGAAGAGAAGGCGAGCCTTCCGTTTTAGCTCTTACCGTTTAGTAGATAGCTTATCGTTCTACTACGGTTTCGATTTTAGTTCTAGTTTAAGGCGGAGGATAGTAAGATTTATAGCGTAGGAGATCGCTTTAGTTAGCGTATCTTCTAAATTATCTAGCGCTAGTATCTTTAGTAGTTTAGCGGCTACTATCTCTTTTAAAAGAGAGAAGGAAGGTTCTAGGTTACGGGCTATTACTAGCACGTTTAGAAGCTTTTCTTTAACTTTCTCTTAGAAAATTAAGAAGAACTTTTTCTAGTCTACTTTCGTAGTATTAAATCGGGCCGTAGTAGTAGAAGAATCCGCTATAGGGCCTCTAGTTTCTATCTTAAAGAATATCGAACGGTAATCTAAGCCGAAGTCGTCGAGGACTTACTAGTTCTTTATCTTATTAGATAAATTTTAGGTTATTATTATTAGATTTAAGAGTAAAGAGTATAAGATTAAAAAAGAGAGTAGATTCTATCTATCTTCTAAGAGAGAGGCCGGTAGACTTACTTATATATATAAATAATAACTAAATAACTAAGAATACTAAAGATCTAAGAGAGAGTACCGATACGGGATTAGATACTAAAGAGTATTATTATCTAAAGAATAGAATATTCGAGATAGACGAGATGCCTAAGGTAGTAAGGTAAGAAAGTCTAATATATCTTCTTTACGACGTATACGTATTAGAAGAATCGTAATAGTAAAAGTAGTATTAAGTATAAGAAATTAAGTAGAGTAGTTATTTATCTTATAATTTAGTAGTAATATCTTTAAGTCTAATTTATTAAAGAAAGTATTAATATTTCTATTTATTAAGAGGTTTCGTAAGTCTATTTATAATTATTTCTATAGTAGAAGTCTAGGAAATTAAGATATCGCCTTATTAAACTTCCTAGCGTAGCTAGTAGCTATAGATTTAGACGTAGCGAAGTTTCGTAATAAGCTTATAGGTTTCTTCGTTAAGTAGTCGAATTATCTATATATTATTATACTAGATCTTTATCTAATATCTAGTAGAAAAGTCGATTACTTTAAAGAGATTTTTCTACTAGATAGTCTTCTTAGCGGTAGTTAAGAGAGCGAGTAATTTAGCTTCGGTACTACTAGTCGTAATAGTACGTTATTTAGCTACTTTCTAGTTAATTACTCCTCTAAAGAGTCGAAATAGAAAGTCTTAAATACTTTTTTTTATATTAATATCTAAAGTAAAGAAGGTATCGCTAGAGGTAATAAATAGATTCTTAGTTAACTAAGTAAAGTCTAAGAAAGTAAGAGTATAGCTTCGAGTATATAATAGATATTTAAGAACTCGTTAAGCTAGATAAAGATACTAAGCTAAAGAATTCTATAAGTATTTAAAGAGTCGTAATACTACGTATATAATATCTAGTCTAGTATAGACTATAGCGTAGTTAATTAATCCGACTTTCTACTAAAAAGCGTATATATCTTAATTCGTAGCTTAATTAGGATTCTAAGTAATAGATTTATTAGGTAGGAGAGGAACTAAGTACTTCGAGTCCTCTTTAACGTTAAATTTCGTAGCGAGTTTAGCGATATAGAAGTCTTAGCATAGCTAGAGTTTACGCTCGTCCCTATTTCGAATAATTTTAATTACTAGAAACTATTAGATTTCGCCGAGGTATCGTATTTCGTAGATTTTAAAGAGCTTGCGTTAGAATTCGTCGATATAGATAGTATAATCCCTATAGTAGATAATAACGATATTATCTATAAAGAAGAATAGGACTATATATTCGTTTATAAATAGATAAGAAGCTTCTAGTACTTTAGTAAGGCCGAGATTTTAAAGTATTTTTAATAAGTACTTTTACTAGAGAGCTAGTAATTATTTAAGTCTATATAATACTCGTAGAAGTAGGAGAACGAGTCCGTTCTTAATTTTTATACCTAGTAGTAGTTTATAATATATTTTCTCGTCGATTAGGACGTATAGATACGTATTAATAATATCGTACTACCTTAATTTAAGGTCGAAAGTAGCTATAATTATTATAAGTCCTCTAAAGATTCGTATAGTAAGCGTAGTAGCGTAGGTATCCTAAGTAGTTAATTAAAGGTCTCCTCTAATATAGAGTCGAGCTTTAAACTTAATAAGGTATTCTTTTTCGTCGAACTTATACTTAAATATCTAGATAAGTAAAATAATTTATTTCTTTACCTTATATACTTAAGTAACTAGGACTTATATCTAGATTTAGATTTACTTAAGTTTCTAGATTTTCTCGAGGAGTAAGGTAAAAAAATCGTCCTTAAATAGATAATTAAGAAGTTTCTCGAAGTTCTTTAGCTCTAGTAGAAGATTATCTCGATAAACTTTAGACTTAGGTTTTAGAGTATTAATTATAGCTAAGAACGCGTTATAGAAAGTCGATTTTAGTTATTCTTAAGCTTAAGTAAGTATTATAGTATATACTTCTTTTCGTAGTTTTCGAGGCTTTCTAAAAGAGTTATTACTATAGTTTAGATTTTAATTCCGAGAACTTCGTAAGCTATTTTCTAGAATAATAGTTTCTTTAGTAAATATAGCTAAGATATCTACTTCTCGTAGTACTCTATTACCGGAAGTAGCGCCTAGTTAAAATAGAGTATTATATTAGATAGATAGTAGAGGTCCGAGTCGTTATTTAGTTTACTCTTACTCTTACTCTTATTCTTATTCTTATTCTTATTCTTATTCTTATTCTTCTTCTAATTCGAGAGGTTCTACTTTAGATTTTACTAATTCTAAGAATATAGATAGCGTTTAAGTTAATAGGTCTTTCTTAGCTTAAGATTATTAGTTTATTATTTAATTATATTAATTAAGAGTAGAGAATTTAGATTCTTTCTAAGATATAAGACTATAGATTAATAGTAGAGTAGAAGTATTAAGAGTCTTAATTATCTTCTTTCTAAGAGTTTTACCGATATTAGTCTCTAATAGATCGAAGAAGCTATTTTCGTTAAAAGTAACGTCTCTAGTCCGTATTACTTTATTCTAGCTTAGAATCTAGATGCGGAAGATATTAGTCGAGTCGTATCTAATAAGATATCCGATAAATACTCGTTTAGTAAGCTTATAAGTACGTAGAAGATCTTTACGTAGAGAGTAGGCTTTATATTCGTAGGCTTTAAAATACGAGAGATTTAGTAGAGTTTTATTATAAATATAGGCGGCGGCTTAGATAGTTTTAGGCTATAGTCGTTCTAGAAGGTTCGCGCTAATTCGTATAGCTTATACTCTAATAAGAAGTATACCCTCTAAGCGTTTAGAGTATTCGTTTTACTTAGGTATTACTAGAGCTAAGGTTTTAAGTATAATTCTATAATCTATAAGATAGAAGAGAAAAGTATTTCTAAATATAGTTTCTCTATTAGTTCTAAAGAAGATAATCTTGCCCTAGTAGCGGATCTTAATAATTTTAAGTCTATAGATAGCTAGTTTAGAAGTATCTAATTTATACTAGTATATAAATAGAAGAATAAAGTTTAATAATAAGTAAGTAAGATAAGCTATTTATTTATCTCCGTTATAGGCTAGTATAAGCTAGAGTAGGTTAAATATAACGCGTAAGAAAGGTTTAGTTAATTCTTTCTTTTTATCTAGTAATCGAGAGACGATCCTATAAGCCTTTAATAGTATATAGATTTCGTAGTACTAGAGTAGTTATTTAGATAGTAATAGAGTAATTTATATTTCTTCGATAGATTCTTCGAGATATTAAAGAGTTTTCTAGCTAGCGTAGCTAAGAATACGGTATTAGTTAGTAATATATACGGCTTTAATTATAAAAGTAGTTAGTTAAGTTACGAGAAGTATCGAATAATAAGCTTAAAGAGGTACTATATTTCGTTTAAGATAGAAGTATCTATTATATTATTTAGTAAAATAGAGCGTCTAATTAATCTTACTAAGAGTTCTAGTCCTTAGATTCTAGTCGATTTCTACTTTAAGAGCTTTATTAAGCGATATAAGATTAGCTATAAAAGATAGAGATATTATAATATCTTAGAGAGTAATATAGTCTTTACTAGATAGTATTTTAACGTTAATAGTAACTATTCTATACGTAGTAATTAGTATAGTTATTTCTCTATAGGTAAGGTATTCGTCTAGTTTAGTAGCTCTAGTTTATTTAAATCTATCCTATATAGATCGGTTATAGATATAATAATCGGTTCTAGAGTCGAGAATCTAGGATAACTAAAGAGAGGTATTAGCTCTTCTTATAGAGTAGCTAATAATAGAGAATAAGGCGACCTCGATTAAAGAAGATTTACTTTAAACGTTAGATATTAGAGTTATAGTCGTGTTTATAGTAGATAGAGAACTAAGTTATCTTTTCTTTTCTCGATTTAGTATATAGTCGATTCGTACCTTAATTTTTAGATCCTTAAGTTTCTCGTTAATACGTATTTAAGTAGCCTTATTTAGATTCTAGTACTTAGGCCGTATATCCTCGTTTAGATAGAAATAGTTCTTATACTAGTAATTAAGTCTATAGATATAAGGTAGCTTTTCGTTATTTTCTTATTTCTTACCTTTAAAAGTAGCCGGAAAGACTAAGTACTTCGAGAATTTAGATAGTTTCTCGAGATTCTTAATTTATAGATATTATCTATAGTCTTTAATAGCTTTATAAAGAGTTAGCTTAGTTTCTTAGCCTCGTAGAAGGTATAGTTCTATCTAAGAGTAGGTAGAATCGATTTCTCGAAGAGAGAGAAGAAAGTCTCTAACTAGTCGGTCGTCTTTAACTTATAGTAAGTCGCGTTACTTAGCTTTAGTATAGATCTCTTTCTAAGATTAAAGCTATTTCTTAATATTCTAGTTAGATAAACCTCGCTTAAGCTAATTATACTACTATTCGAGTTCTAGATCTATAGCTTTATTAGTTAGTATAAGTTTAGCTTTAAGCGTTATTAGATAGGTCTAAGAATAATTATCCGAATTCGTATTACTAATATACGGGAGTAGATTTATAGCGATTAAGTTCTAGATATAGATTATAAGATTAGTAAGTATCTTTTATTATTTTTCGTAGAGTACGTAGTCTACGCGGTAGTTACTTATCTTATAGTTATAAGTAAGCTTCTTATTAGTAGTAACTATATCTTAAATTATTAGTTTCTTAGGTTTAGTTATACTCTAAGGTTTAGTTATTAGTAAAGAATTAACGAGGCTCTAGATATTAGTATTCTAGACTCTTTCTTTTACTAGAAATAATTAGTAGTTCTAGTCCGAAGACTTAGTAAGTATATAGAATTTAGTAGAGTCTCCTATATTATTAGTAAGTTATTATTAGTCTAGTTAGATTTAAGTAGAGGTAGTAGCTAGTATAGCTCCGTGTTAAGTTATTAGTTTAGTCGCCGTAGCCTATAATCGGGTAAAAGCCGTAGATAATAGTAGTTACGTATTAGTAAAGAGTACTTAGTTAAGTAGAAGAGTTAATTAGTAAAGAGCTAAGAAGTAGAGTAGTCTTAGCGTCTAGCCGTAGCGTCCCTCCGGGCTTATAACTATTAGATTTAAGAGTAAAGAGTATAAGATTAGAAAAAAGAGTAGATTCTATCTATCTTCTAAGAGGAAGGCCGGTAGGCTTACTTATATATATAGATAATAACTAAATAACTAAGGATACTAAAGATCCGAGAGAGAGTACTAATACGGGGTTAGATACTAAAGAGTATTATTACCTAAAGAATAGAATATTTAAGATAAATAAGATACCTAAGATAGTAAGATAAGAAAGTCTAATAATTATAGTTAGATTAAGAACCGTAGGGCGTACTAGATCCGGTTTAAAGAAGATAGCTTCTCCTACCGTATTTAGTAGCTCTAGATTATTTACTTTTATCTATTTAACTAGCCTAGATATTAGGGCTTAACCTTAGAATAATCGCTAAAAGGTATATTATACTATATACGTTAAGCTAGACTTTAGAAGAAAGAGGAGAAGTCGTAGAAGAAAGAGAAAAGTTATATACAAGAAAGGCTTGGCGTCACGTGATCTGCCGATGATCCTCTGAGGCTTGATCCTGAGGCTTCAGACTCTAACATCACCCCCCCCTCCTCCTCCCGGTTCGAGAGGTTGCGGGTTCGAATCCGGGTGGGGACTGTTGCTTTTTGACCTTTCCCTGTTTTTGACCCTTCCTGCCCTGCCTGCCCTGCTTACCCTGTTTGCCTTGCTTGTCCTGCTTGCCCTACTTGCCCTGCTTGCCCTATTTGCCCTGCTTGCCTTGCTTGCTTGCTTATTTGTCGGTCGCGTTTTAGTAGGTGTAGGTATATAGGTTGAAAAAGCGAACCCTGAACCATCAAACGGCTACATAGTATAGTTGGAAACTTGGCTGACCGACAGCAGGTGCGGTGATACGTGCCTTGGGGTGGCGACATCCCTCAGTTAACTAGCTCCTATGAGCTTATCGACTAGCTGTCGAATTGAGGGCCTGCCTATTAGTAGGGAGAGGGTTATCCGGCACGGGACTAGGTCCTATAGTCTATAATGCCTATACTAGGTAACCGCTTGTGCCTCGCTCGCCCTCGGGGCGGGTAGTGCAGTGCTTATCTAGTGTGTGCAGGCTCGGCTCCGGCCGGGCTAAACCGCTTGACTTTTTGTCCACTAGTAGTCTCCGCTCGGTTCCCTCTAGTTCCCTTTTAGTCTCCTAGAGCTCTTATCGGTCCTTCTATTTTAGGTACGTGTCTAGCGCTACTATATCCTATAGTACTAATATAGGTTCCTATATTAGCCTTATATACCCTTTCTATTTAACTTAGTACTAGAGTTAGCGCCTTCTTTACCCTAGTTTTCTTGCTATTCGTTTATCTAAGACTATCTCTACTCTCTATTCGTCTTAACTATCTACTTAGACTAGTAGAGGTTAGTAGTTATCTTATTCTTAGCTTAGTAAGGGGTCCGTTCCTACTAGCCGGAGTAGGTCTATATTAAAGACGTTATATACCGCTCCGGGGATATCTAATTTATAGCTATAGGATCTAACTACCTCGATAATAGTAAACTTAGCTACCTTATTATCGAGCTTCTTACTTAGCTTATCCGTTCTTAAGTTCTTTAAGTATAGCTAGACCTTATTACCTACCTTATACGTAGGGGATAGGTTTCTTTACTAGTTTGCTTGCCGTTTCTATTTCTATTAGATATCTACTATAGCTATCTATATCTAGTTCGTTACCTCTTTAATCTTTACTATAATTACTTCTACCCTCGCTACTAGAGAGTCCCTCTAAAGATCGCCGGGCTAGAGATCTTCGGATAGCTCTAGAGGCTCGAGGTAATATCCGTAAGAGAGAAGGAACGGGCTTGCCTATATTATAGCCGAGGTCCTTCTATTAAGAGCTAGCTAGACTATTAGTAGCCGGTCCGCCTAGTCTTATTAGTAGTGGTCTACGAATAGTACTAGCTTTCTTTCTACTTTAGTATTTATCCTCTCCGTTAATCCGTCCGTTTAAGGGTAGTAGGCCGTTAAGATACGCCTCTTAATCTTAAGTAGTTAATAGATACGCTACTAGAGAAGGCTAACGAACTACGTTCCCCTATCGGATATAATTGCTGCTAGAACTCCGTAGTTCCGGTAGAAGTATACGATAAAAAGCCTTATAATAGTTTCCGTCTTAGTATTTAGGCAGGCCTCGAGGATTACTCCTTTCCCTAGCCTATCGGTAATTACTATAAGTATCTCGTACTCGTTGCTTAATAGTAGGGGCCTAATAAAGTTAATAGAGATCTCTCTCTATTAACGACTTAGTACTAGTAACGGTTTAAGTAACCCTTACTTCCGATCCCTCTAGACCTTAGTCCTTCTATAGACGTTATAGTTTCTATAAAACCTCCGGATATCGTTAACGAATTCTGGCTAGAAGAAGTGCCTTACTACGAGGGAGGTAGTTTAAACGCGTTCGAGGTGTGCCGAAAGGGGAGAGTTATATATCTCTTAGATAATCCTTGTTCGTAGTAGCTCGGAGTCCGGTATCTATTTCCTTTCCCTAAAGAGGAGGTTTCCTTAATAGTCTAGTAAATACTCCGCGATCGAGATCTTAAACTTGGTTGCAAACTCTAGTGGGAAGGTCCTTTCTCCTCGTTATACTACTTCCCGGAGTTGCCTTAATACTTAGTCCTACGGGAGTGCCTCTTACTATTAATCCTCTAGAGAAGAGGGTTCTCGTGCTTATTATCCTAGTCGTGCTTATCGAGGTTTAATTGCTATAGCTTCTTTAGATAGAAGTAAATCTTTATTACTCTATTCTTATTCTTTAGGATCCTCTAGTAATCTAGTATTAAGGACTAATCTATAGGGCATTGACTAGAGTAATTAAGCCGTTCTTTATTTAAGTCTCTCGTCTATATCCGTGGTTAGTAGGTCCTAGTCCCTTCTTATTAATGCGTCCGCCAATCCGTTAGTCTTTCCTAGCGTATATTTAATAATAAAGGAGAAGCGGCTAAGCTCTCTCTACTATCGAATCTACCTCTTAGAGAGTCTCCTCGTAGTAGTAAAGTACTCTAAGTTCTTATAATTAGTAAGGATCTTAAACTAGTATAGCCCCTTTAGTTTAGCATCCTACTAGCGTAAGTACTTAACTACTATAAGTAGTTCCTTATCGTAGATTAGGTAGTTATATTCCGCGGGTAGGTTCTTTTTCGAGAAGAACGCTACGGGCCGTAGAAAACCATCGTTATCAAACTATTAGAGTACCCCTCTAGTATAGTATCCTAAGAAGTCCGTAGCGAGAATTGTCTCCCGTTCCGGGTCGAATTATATAAGGACCGGTGCCGTAATAAAAGCCTTTTTTAATTTCCTAAACGCGAGCTCGGTTTCCTAGTTCTATTAGAAGGGCACGTTCTTCCTCGTAAGTAATACTAGAGGGGCTACTAGATTAGAAAAGCCCTTAATAAAACGCCGATAGAAGTTCGTAAAACTAAGGAAACTAAGTACGCCCTTTGCCGTGGTAGGAGCCTTCTATTCTTAAATTGCTTTAATCTTTTCCGGGTCTATATAGATACCTTTACCTACTTCGATAATATACCTAAGATACTTAGTCGACTAGACTTCGAATTCGCATTTCTTTAGGTCGAGTTATAGACCTATAGTATCTAATTTCTCTAGAACCCTGTTTACCTTCTCTCGGTGCTCTCGGCGGGATCCTTCCGTGAAGATTAGGATATCGTCCACGTACGCGGAGACGAAATCATCGAGGAAGTCCCTTAGAGTCTAGTTAATGTACCGTTGGAAGGTGCTTGGGGCATTCGCTAGTCTAAAAGGGGTTACTAGCTATTCGAAGAGTCTAAATCGAGTCCGGAATACCGTTAGCTATTCGCTCCCCTCCGTAATTCGTATCTTATAGAAGATAGCCCTTACGTCCAGTTTTATAAACTATTTTGCCTTACTAATCCTATTAAGAGTCTCTTAGATAAGTAGTAAGGGGTAGCGGTCCTTTCTCGTAATCCGGTTAAGTGCCCGATAGTCGTAGTAGAAGCGTAGACCTCCGCCCGGCTTCTTTACGAATAGTACGGGAGCAGCGGCCGGAGAATTACTTACCCGGATAAACCCCTTATTAAGTAATTCGTTAAGAGTCTTCCTAAGTACTAGAAGCTCGTCACGGGACATATTATATAGGGGTCCCTATGGGGCGTCCGGTGTCTTGCCGTTGCTATCCTTTTCTAATTCGATTTAGTGGTCAATTCTAGGCCGGTGCGGTGGGAGTTTGTCTGCCTCCTTCTTATCAAATAGGCGTGTCTATCGAGGGTCCACCCAGCTAGGTAGCCGGGCCTAAGTATCCGTGGGGGGTTTCTCTTAAAGAGCCTTATTAATGTCCGCTAGGCTCGCTATAAAGACTTAGTACCCTTTCTTTTCTCGGTTCTTTAAGAGGTAACTAAAGGCAGAGGCTCCGATGAGCTTGCCCTAAGGGCTAGGGAGATCTATTGCTTGTTTTACTACTAGCCCTGTGTCCTTAAAGGTGATAGTCCGTTCACTTTGATCGAGTACCGCTTTTTCCTGTACCATCCATGGGCTTCCCAACATTAGGTCGCAACCGGAAAGCCTAGGCACGATATAGAAGAATATACGCTTCTGGCGGTGGCCTCCAATGTCTACTTCGGCCCAGGTAACCTCGTCTATTTTCTATCCTGTAGATATAAGTCCGTCCAGTGTCCTTGGGGAGATCTTTATACGCGGGAGGTTGCAGTGTTTAGCAAAACCGTGGCTTATAACAGCGTAGAATTCACAACCAGTATCGGCGAGAGCTTTACTAAAAGACTCTTTATTAATCATAACTGGGGTAAGGAGTGAATCTTGTTCGAGCTTACACTGCTGCTTGTGCCATTCGTTCCGCACTTCCTGCTTTTCCTCCACTATGGGCTCCTACCTGCGATTTTCGACAGGAGCTTTCAGTTTTCCGACTGCTGGGAGGAGGGCTCGTCCTCTAAGTCTTCCAGTTCCGGTCCCACGTGTCCCTCCTGTTGGGTAGGCTTTATAAGCCTTGCTGGCCTCCTTGGCGGCAGCCATGGGCACTAGGCAACCCTATGCCTAGAGTCGCTATAGCGTAGGCAACGACCCTCATCCTTACGTTTCTACATCTCTTGTTCGTCTACCTACTTAACACGACGTCCTTAGGCGGCCCTTACAGGCCCTGTGGGTTCCTAGTCCATTTTGTCTTGCTGGGGCGTGGTCGGCTTTAGCTTGGGCCCTGACTGCCTGCCAGTGGACCCTGCCGAGCCAACCTTATTTTGACCACGCCACCAGTCTTTTTGCCAGGCCTGCTAGGGCTTCTGTCCTATATTCCTTAGGTTAAAGGCTTCTAGTTGGTCACTAACACGTTTCAGCTCGGTGCAGTAGTCCTCAAAGGACTGGCTTGTACTTCCAAGGCCGATCATGCTTCGTTGGAGCTCCTAGTTCAGCCCTGCTTCTAGGTAGGCCTTAAGGATCTCGTCCGGCCAGTTGGTGCCTCCCGCCTCTAGTACGAGCTTGCGGAATTCGGTGAAGTACTCCATAAAAGGCTTATTGGTTTGGCGCAGCTTATGGAGTTTACGCTGGGCTTTCTCGTGCATATAGGGGTCGCCAAATGATAGGCGTAGCTGATCTAGTAGGCACTAAGCAGTTATGCTAGTCGTGTTGGTGCTAGCTTGTACCTAGGGCTATAGCTGACGAGCTGCTTCGCCCCTAAGCCGATTGTGAAGCATAAAAAACTTCGTAGCTTCAGTGCAACTCGTGTAGTCCACGACGAGTTTGGCTTGAGCCTGGGCAATCCAAGGCTCGAGTTCTTCTCTATTACCCGAAAACTCGGCGAGAGGGCCGAGGTTCTTCGTGGGGCCTGTCTTGGTGTGGTGGCTAGTAGGTCCTGACTTAGGGGCAGGGGGGTCCGAGGAAATTCCGGCTACCCCAGCCTCCTTTTCTCCAGCCTCCCTTCCAGCCTCCCCTAAGGGTTGTGTAGAAGGGGTTTAGGCGCCTCCCACCTTCAAGAGTTCCTCCTTCTCTTCCTTAAGCTGTATAACCTCTTGGGTAAGAGTATCCATTCGTGCCATCATTTGTAGCAGTAACCGCTTCGTTTCTTGGTTCTCTTGAGCCTGTAGCTCTTGTCCATGCTCTTGAGGACTCATATCGAGTGATTCCAGTGATTCCAGTGGTTCCAGTAATTCCAGTGATTCCAGTGATTCCAGTGATTCTAGTAATTCCAGTGCGCGACTGTGCCAGTGATCCGATGTCCAGTAAGTCCAATGTGGGAAGTCTAGCTAATGTCAGGGCTTAACCTCAGGATGATCGCTGAAAGGTATATTGCGCTATGTACGTTAAGCTAGACTTCAGGAGAAAGAGGAGAAGTCGTAGAAGAAAGAGAAAAGTTATATACAAGAAAGGCTTGGCGTCACGTGATCTGCCGATGATCCTCTGAGGCTTGATCCTGAGGCTTCAGACTCTAACACTAGGGGCTTCTTATATTAGTCGGGTAAGGGGATTTCACTATAGGTGGTGTTCGTTAAAGTCCCCAAGAATTATAGAGGGTTCGAGAATACTTAAGTACTCTAGGACTCTTTCTAATATCTTAGAGAATCCTTCTTGCCTTTAAGTAGCCTAGTTATAGAGGTTTATTATCCGAAATAAAGGATAATTTAGTTATTAAACTTCTAATACTATACTATCTTCGCTAGTAAAAAGAGCGGCCCTATTTACTTTAACCCTACGTATAAAGCGGGAGATATAAGCTAGAACACGGGGCCTTAAGCTAGGGGAGAAAACCGAGAGAGTTTAGACGAAAGAGGGGTAGTTAATAGACCGTACTTCTTATAGATTAGAGAAGCTAGTAATAAACGGTTCTTAGATAAGAATAATATCTATTTTAAGCTCTATTGCTAGCTATAATAGCCCTTCGGTAGCTAGGCTTTTCCGGGCGACGTTGGCTTATAGTACTCTAATATATTCTATAGATATAGAGTCTAATTCCGCTTAGGGTGGGTCGGGGATTTTAATTCCCTATATTTTTCGGCTTTATAGGAGACTCCTAGTAGTAAGAGTCTCTTATTAGTTGCTCTTTTAGCCTCCTCTTTAGTAGAGAAGGCTATATAGATTAAGCTAGCCTATTAGGCTTCTCTTCGGGATTTAGGGGTTAGCTAGTATAGCTCTCTAATTACGTTTAGGCCTTAGTTAAAAGCCTTAACCTCTTCCTTAATAAAGGAAGAGAATTCCTTATCCGTATAGTCCTAGAGGATAGTTATAGGGACGCCGTATATAGCTATCTTATACTAGGGCCTGGCGGGGTAGTATATTAGTAGAGTATACTTCTACGGTAGCCTGGCCTTTCTAGGGTGGTATAGGTGCTAAGTTCGAATCTTAGACCGCTTACCTACTCGTAGCATATACGTCCTACGTTAAAAGTATACGTACCCGCGTTCTCCCTAGCGGTAATAAGGGGGAAAATCTATAGGTAGTTAGGATGGGCTATAAGTAGTATATGCGTCCCACTATAAAAGTATACGTACCCGCGTTCTCCCTAGCGGTAATAAGGGGGAGAAGGGCCAGCTAGGCGCTTCTAAAAATAAATTTTAAGAGCGCTTTACTAGCGCTTATAAATAGGTAAGCCGGGACTTCTTACGGCTTAGTCTTAAGATTTATAGTTACCTCTCTCTATAGTTCCTCCTTCTTAGCTACTCTTTCTACTTTAGACACCGCTACTAGTATATCGAAAAACTATACTAAATAGAGTATCTACGGATACTACTATTATAGATAGAGAAGGTTTTTACCCGGGCTATCTTAAGAAAGTAGCCACGGTTTCCCCTTCTATATACTCTTATAGATAGCCACAGCTACATAGACCCTCCGGGGAGCTAAATTAGCTTAATTAAATTTATCTATCTATCTATACTAGGGCCTATTAATCTTAAGGTTATAGAAGGGGGTAATCTTTAAGATAATAGTAGAGTTCTTAGCTAGGAAGTCTACTATATAGGCTTCTATACACGTAAGGACTACGTTTTTCTTCTCTAATATCGAGACGGTTAAGATAATTAGGTTATTCGATTTGAATTCGGCTTTAAAGGCTTCGTTTATTGCGTTGCGGAGGTGGAGTAGGTGTAGAGAGATCTCGTTCTAAGGCTTTAGGACGACCTATCTTTCCCTAATCGGGGCGGGCTTTAGGGCCGGTCTAGTCCTCTTCGTTGGGGGGACTATTTACTATTCTCCTTGCTTAACTGCTTCCGCGTAGAAGGGGGTACGGGCTTGGGAGGCCGGAGTAGTTTGGGGAGCTTGACGAGATGGGGGGGGCCGGGGAACCTAGAGGGGCTAGGGGGCTTGAGAGACCTGAGGAGCTTGGCGGCCTTGGGAGGCTTTAGCTAGTTCTCTAGCCCGGTTGGCTAGTACTCTTATCGTATTCTTTATTAAGCGGATTTGGGTAGCTAGGATAGATTTTAACCGGTTAAGTATGCCTTTTTCTATATATTCGCGGAAGATATTTGTAAGGTCGAGGATTTCTAGGCTTTTTTCCCTACTATCCTCGAGATCCGCCGCTTTAATTAGGTAGTTAAGAGTAGCGTCGAGGGCCTCGCTAGAGGAACGGAATATCTTCGTAGGGGTGAACCGAGTACGTGCCTAGTACCTAAAGACCGGGGGAGGAGAGAGACTAGTTAGATCAATTATCCGCTTCTAGCCTTAAGTTTTAGGGATAAGAGTCTAGGTAGGAGTCTCTTGGGCGTCTTCTATATAAATTTTAGTCTAGTTTAGTTAAGGGGCTCCGTATTCCGTAGGTGGGGCTGAGGGGCTCGTGATAGGGGAGCCTAGGATTACCCTATTAGGCGGCGGGCTGCCTGGGGGGTCTAGGGGCATATCGTTGGGTAGGCTTAGGTGTCGGATAATAGATGTTCCGTAGAGGAAATTTTCGCCTACAGGATTTTAGGAGTAGAATTTATATAAGAAGAAGTAGGATTACGAGCGTTTGATTACTATGGATGTAATATACTAATAAAATTTGCGCTTAATCGGTCGGAATCGATGAATAAATGACTTGATTGCTTGGTTGCTAAGGCGCTCGTGGTGTTGCTCCCAAGACGTCTCAGAATGAATGACTAAGCTAATATACTATCCAATAACAGATAACGGAGGTGATTGAGCTCATTTTCCATCATATACTTTCGTCTCCTATTATTTCTAGTCTTCCTCTACCTCTATATAAAATTTGGGCCGAGTCCGAGAGGTCGTGGTAGGTATAGTGGGGTGTGGATTACGCGCAGGTGTGGTTCCTCAGCCAGCACCTCTTTATCCCTATACTACGCAGTAGCGCGTATAGCCACAAAGCTAGAATTCGAGATTCTAGCTAAGGGAATTAAGGGCTTTCGATAGATGTCGGTCTTGGCGTGTGTTGTGGGTACTGGATTGTAGTAATTATGTATGTGGATGCTGGATAGTGTGTATCTAGAGGTGCTTAAACGGCTTGCTTTCGTCGTAGCCTCTCTACTACTTGAAGATGCCCCCCGTCTACTGCTGCTTGGAGTGCTGTCCTCCCTACGGATATTCCTGCTGCTGCGTTGACGTCGGCCTTCGCATCGAGTAGCCTCTCTACCACTTGAAGATGTCCCCCGCCTGCTGCTGCTTGGAGTGCTGTCCTTCCTCTAGATTCTGCTGCTACTGCGTTGACGTCGGCCTTCGCGTCGAGCAGCCTCTCTACCACTTGGAGATGTCCCCCGCCTGCTGCTGCTTGGAGTGCGCGAGAGCTCCCATCTGTTGTCGATTGACAAACCTCAAGTACCTTGACTACTATCTCGGTTGATCCCCTGCAAGCGCTACTCTCCAATATTCCATCAATCTGTGCAGGAGTGAATCGACTTTCACTTTCTTCTACCCATTCTAAGAGACCTAGATGTTGATTCTCTTCGATAAAGCGCTCGATGACTTTTTTTCGTCCAATGAGTTCCTCCAACATCCATTCTGTTTGAGTAAAGTGTCTCTCGCTAAGCAGTAGACGGCTCCACAACCTCCATGTGGAGGTTGTTCTCTTATTGAACCATTTGGCGTGGAACGTCCAGAAGGCGGATGCGTACTGGAGGAACGGATGCGAATCGAGAATGCTTTGTTGTACGTTTGTGTTGCTCGTTTCTGGAGACCACGGGAAATTCGTAGTCGACCTTTCTCTTTGGCGAAAGACCTTCCCAGCAAACCATGATGCGTTTGAAATGGCACGTGAGGTGGACGATCCTGAAGCAGCTCTGATAGTTGCTTTGAGTATATCCTCACTTCGAAGTGGAGCTTTGGGCTTTGGCGACTTGACCAGCTGTGTCTGGAAATCGCTGAAACTCAGATATGTGACGCAAATTTCTCCCAATTGATGATCCCCAGTCTTCGACACGAAATGGAAGTCCGAGTTAGCCTGAGTTCGATAGTCGCCCAGAAGGAACTCCTTGATTGAAGAATGAGCAAACTGAAGTGCATTATCTTCTTCATCGCAAATAGCTAAGCCGTGACACCAAGATGGGATCTGCGCTATATCGTTCACATAGCGGTCGGGCTCGGAGGATTGCTGGAGAGGTTCGATTGAGATAGCTTCCCGAAGCTCTTCGAGTGATAACGGCCGTTTTGCGCAAGCGATCCAGCGGAGAATCATTTGCACTAATTCTTTTTTTCCACTGTTGAGGATTTTACCCAACAGTCGGTCGTATGTGTCGGGCAGACCGGTTGGAAGATGTTGGAGAGCCGCTCGGATATCGTAATCGGTAGCTTGAGAGCATATATCCTGCAACTGGAAATCCACCCAAAGAAACCTGACATTGTTAGTATAAGCGATGTACACGTGGTCAATAGCGGTATACTGACATTCCATCAGCTTTGCTGAGTAGGTGATCTTCGATTTCATGGCGAATGTTTGGATTACCGAGCTGAAGAGCTCCGTCTTCCACCAGTTCATCAAGTTTCTTCTTGATGACAGTTTTCATACTGGACTTCGACTCCGGTGAATCGGTGCTCGCCAAGTGAACAGACTGACATGTACTCCTAAGGTGCCGGTCATTTCCATCACGGCTTGAAATGAACAATTTGACTGTCCGATCTGGTAATTCCATAGCCCTTTTTAGAGTCGTCAAGAGCAAGTTCCTCTCTGACTGAGTACATTCATCGATGGCGTCTATGACGAAGAGCTGCCTCTTTGAGGTAGAGACTGTTTCTTGAAGTAGCAACTCTAGATCTTCCATTTCCAGAGGTCCTCGGTTAAGCTGTTCCAAGCAGGATTGCTGTACTGACGACAAGTCCTCAGGTCGTAGGATCTGTTTGAGCAGCGAACTAAGAATTGTAGTTGCACGTAGAGATTCTTCATTGTCAAACTGACAATGAAGTAGGCTATCCTCTCAACAATCGGACCACGGCAGAATAACTCGGCGATCATGCCTGCACTACTTTAAAGTAAATACGTGAACGTTCGAGGAATACGTCTATCGCTTACGTGAGGACAGTTTTACCAGAACCCACTATGATGTCATTGTAAGCGGATCACTCTTAGCACTCTGAATTTAATACCTACATTTTCCTGAAAACCACAGTAGCGAGGAGGTTGCATCGGCCATCCAGTTCTGAAATCCCTCCGTCTTGGTCAGCCACTGAGATGTTGAGCCAATGCATTGTCTGCGTGCACGCGTCCAAGGCCGAGCGTAATCGAAATCGGATAATCTTTCCAGAAGACGCTGTTTCTGCTGCACTACTATTTTCAGTCCCAGCTTCACAGCCTATGAGTTTTAACTTACACGACCTCGCTTTTTCCATCTGAAGTTTCCAATTATCCGATTCGCTCACAAACTTCTCAACTCTTCTTCGATGAAAGACTTCTTGCAGCCTGCTACGCTCGGCTTTGCCACGTTCCTCTGACTGTGCGCGCCTTTCTCGGTCAGCAGCTTTCCGCGCAGCCAGACTTGTCTCCTCTTTGATTTCCTTGCTCCAATGGTGCAATTTTTGCTCGTGGTGGCTAAACTCGAACTCAAAGGATGAAAACACAGTCAGAGCAAGATGCGTCAAACCTAGGGAGATCAATAACTAGACGAGTGCAACTGGTCCCGGAATGACTTACCCGGCCTCTGGATTACTTGTACTGCTTTAGTGCAGAAAGAAACAAGAGCTGAATAGAAACTTATTGATATGTTGATGAACAACGATGATTCATTGATGATTGGCATGAGGAGGAAGGGCGTAGGTGGCCCACCCTCCTTATATACGTAAGTGAGTAACTAAGCTATCTGGTGTTGCAAAAGCAATATGCAAAACACGTAATTTCCTATATACCCCCTTCGCGTAATATCCGATCGGGTAGTGCGCGATAATCTGCTTGGTATTGACCTTTAATAGTGTGAAAGGAACGTAATTACCGAAATATATAAATGAAATGATAATAGTCTAGTTTAAGCCATGTGTACGCTTATAATTACTATTATAGTGATGAGAGGCCTAAGCCTTGCACAAAGTGGGCGTGCTTTTACTTTGATAACGGCTTTATAAGTCCGTCTATAATCATTTGAGCTGTTGGTGTCTATTTGAAGTAAACGTTGCCTGCTTGAGTCTCTTGCCTAAGCTAGTAGTAATAGATATCAACGTGACGAAGCTTCGTAACAAGCTTTCCGACGTTCTCTTCCATAAGGCGGAGCGTCTGCGTGTTATTACACTCGATCTAAACGAGGTAACCTGGCTTAAATTAGATACCTCTAAAGAAGCGTTTCTACTAGTATGCCTGCTTAGTAGTCTCTAATAGATCGAGGAGCTCTACTTCCGTTATTAAGGTCGTTACTATTGGTTACTTAGAGGCTTTCTAGTCCACGGGTCCGTCGAATAGTATTATAAGTAATCCTTAGTAACTACGGCGTATAGCCGTGTTATTTACGAAGGATGCATTACTACTAGGCACGAAGATACGTTAATTATTTACTACGTTACCGTTATATATAATTGCGAGGTCCTTCGTATTTACGAGATATTCTAGGAGGCGCTGTGTAAGATAGAGGTGTCGCTTAGAAGGGTTCGTCAAATACGCAGAGAGGGCTAAGTAGGCGTGGCCTATATTAGGTCTCGGGCGGGGTAGTGTATTGGTAGGGTGCACTTCCACGGTAACCTGGCCTTTCTGGGGTGGCACAGGTTCTAAGTTCGAATCTTAGACCGCTTACCTACTCGTGGCATGTGCGTCCCACGTTAAAAGCACACGTACCCGCGTTCTCTCTGGCGGTAACAAGGGGGAGAAGGGCCAGCTAGGCGCTTCTAAAAATAAATTTTAAGAGCGCTTTACTAGCGCTTATAAATAGGTAAGCCGGGACTTCTTACGGCTTAGTCTTAAGATTTATAGTTACCTCTCTCTATAGTTCCTCCCTCTTAGCTACTCTTCCTACTTTAGACACCGCTACCGGTATATAGAAAAAAATTATACTAAATAGAGTATCTACGGATACTACTATTATAGATAGAGAAGGTTTTTACCCGGGCTATCCTAAGAAAGTAGCCACGGTTTTCCCTTCTATATATACCCTTATAGATAGCTATAGCTATATAGACCCTTCGGGGAGCTAAATTAGCTTAATTAAATTTATCTATCTATCTATATTAGGTCTCGTGCTAATAGCAGCGAACTAGGTAGATTCTATCTTGCTCTAGAACGTATAGATATCTTAAGGTATTATATAAGCCTCGTTATTTAGGGTAGGTAGGTCCTCTATCGGAAGAGGCGTAGTAACTAATAATTCTTTAACGTTATATTTAGCCCTAAGGCTAGTAAGGTATAACTCCTATAATAGCTATAGTAGTTACTTACTTCGATTACGGACGATTCGTAAAGCTAAGAACTACTAAACTCCTCCTATCTTACGTATCTTATAGCGCTAAAAGAGGTCTTATTCGAATACGTACGCGAATAGCTTATCCTTCTTAGAAAAGGCTATAATAATATCGTCTATAAAGAAGAATACGAAGAGGTATTCGTTCGCATAGAGATATAGCGTATCTAGTACCGGCTCTAGTCCTAGGTCTTTAAGCGTAGCTTAAAAGTACTTTTACTATAACGCTAGCGACTCTTTAAGCCTATAGAGAGCTTTTTTAAGTAATAAGATCTTCCTATAAGGAAGTATTATACCTTCTAGTACTCGGTAGAAGGTTAGTTAATCGAGAGGGATATGAGGAAAGGTATTAATAACGTCGTATTACTATATCTCGAGGTCGAATACGTAGATAATCGCTATAAGCGTGCGAAAGATACGGAAGGTAAGGGTAGCCGTATATATATCTTAGTAGGAGACTTAGAGGTTACCTCGTACGTATACTCGTGCCTTAATCTTAGTAAGATATCTCTTCTTATCGAATTTATATTTAAAGACCTATATAAGAGGAATAACCTCTTTATTGGCCTTGCGTGCTTAATCCTCGTCTATAACGATCTACACCCCCTTATTATTACCTTCCTATAGCTTACGGTAAAGTGCTTAAAAGAGATAAGGCTTAAGTTAGTATTTAAGGATATCCTTATAGTAACGAGGCTCGGGCGGAAGGTCGTTCCGATAAATGCGTAGTAGAGGAGGAAGCTTCTCTAACTAATATAAGGGTAGAGGATCCTCGTATGTAGTAGGTTAATATATTTGCTCGTAATTACCCGTAGGAGCGTGTTTAAGTAGTGTATATATACTCGCGGCGAGAAAGGTCTGCTTATAGTAAGCGCTGCTAATAACCTTTACGGCATGCGTAGTTCTTCTTCGATTTCTTAGACCCTCGATAATAAGGTTCGGGTTGGGGTCCGCGTTAATATAAGCTGCAAGGGGTGTATAATTACCGCGTGCTACTCCTAGGTTAGGCTTAGTATCGTATTAAATAGAGAGGAGACGGCCAAGGCGTCTCTTTTACTATTATTCGTCTTCCTTACCCCCTAAGGTGGGTAAGTCTCTAAGAGTAGATAATAACGGAAACTCGTTATCGCTTAGTAGTTGTAGTACGCTATCGTCTCTAGTAGACGGTAATAGTATATATAGTTAAGCTTATTACTTATCTAGCTTATTAGGTAGTACGCCTTATTACTATTATCTATCTAATAACGAAGTAGATTATTCTTCTATATTAGTCGCTTGCTTATAAGTAACCTCCTTATCTTTACTAGATAACGAATCTAACGTAATAAGGTCCTTAGAGCCTAGACGGATACGCGGAATAACCTTCTAAGGCTCCTCTTCTACATCCTCGATTTCTTAATACTACTCTTACTTATCTAGTAAGTATTTATAACGGTTTAGGTATTACTTAGGCATACGGTAGCAATTTAGATACCTACCTACTACCTAACCTACTCCGTGCTTAAAAATACTACCTAATATCTACCTAATTACTACCTTAACTCTATCTAATTTATATCTAACAGTTATATATTTAAGCTACTATATTTACTACCTTTAGAAATTAGAGTCTTCTATATCTTCGTTTTCTCTCCCTAGGCACGCAAGAATATACTACGTATTTAGTAAATTCCCGAGGGAACTACTACAGTTATAAGCCCGGATTACGTACTCTTTTACGTGCACTTATTCTACACCTAGTATAGCCTCTTTTACCTTTATCTATTAGACCCTCTTAGTACGGCTAGAACCTTATTCCTAGCCTTAATAATAATATTATCTCGACCTTCTACGATAAGTTCCTTAATAACTAGGGCTATTTTAGCTAAGCCTTTAGACTAGGATAATTAGCTATACCTAGTTAAGTCCCGCGCCGAGTCCCTAGAGATCTAGGACCTTATTAACCTAGATACTTAACCTAAACTAGTATAACCGGTTAAGCTAACCGTATCTATCTTTTAAGTTAACGATAACGGCAACCTTACTACGGATAAGAACGTCTTTACCGCCTATAACGCTAAGTACCGTAACGATCTTTCTAACTATAATACCTATCGGAAAGCAATTATAGACCTAACTACCTATATTTAGGAGTTAACCTTAGTTAACCTTCTTACGTATATTACGGATAAGCCTTCGCACCCGTAGGACCTTCTTTAGGTACTTAGGTAACGTCTAGTACTAACGGACGCTGCTAGAACCCTAGAGCTTAAATAATAATATTAGAACCTTCGGGTTACTCCGAAAACCTAGGAAATCGAGTCTTAGATTTAATAATAGGAACGGCTCTATTCTAGAGCTAAGGCTTAGAATCTCGCGGAGGTTTAAGGGTCTAAGCCCGTACGAGACTTTCTCTTAGCTATTAAGCCTATTTTCTCTTATTTCGCTAACTTTTAGAAGCTATCTATGCTTAACGACAATATAGAACTAGATTTCTATATAATTATAGAGAAATTTCGGCAATACGTACGCCTAAATAAGCTTATTAATTCTTAGCTAATTAAGGGAAGCCACGTAGCCTTTACTACTATACTTAGCGGAAAAGATTAGGTAGGAAACTAGCGAAAACTACTACCTTAATACCTATACGGAAGGAAGAAATACTTTATAGACTATAGGTATTTTAACCTAAAGATTAAGCCTTCTAGCTAGAAGCCTAAAAAGAATACTTAAGAAAAAGTAGACGAATTCCTATAAAATCCGAAAAATAAGGAATAGATTTAATAAGCGCTTGCTAAATAGGAAGCTTATTAATAACGTTAACGATCTTAAATCTAAGTAAAGAAGAAGAATTAACCTAAGGATTTAGCTAAGAATTAAGACGTAGGAGTATTTATAGTAATCTATTAAACCTATTTAGTAGGTACTCTAGCGATTAACTATAGCCTACGAAGCTCCTAGATACTCGATTCTAGTACTAATATCTATATTTATAATAACCTTAATTACTTTACTAAAACGCGAAATATAGGTCCTTAGAATAAGCTCCTTATAGGCAACTAGATTCTTTAGATAGAGTTATTTAGCACCTATAAGTTACGCGTTTAAACCTCTACTAGGACGGGTATTATAACCCTCCTAAATACGGCCTATATTCTAACCTTTCTTACTAATCTTATATTTCTTAAACTACTCTTAGCTAAGAGGGTATACTAGGATACTAGGCGAATACGCCTAGTACGGGATAATTAAGACCTTTGCCTTATTACGCCGAATAAGAGCTAATTCTTACTTTAAGATAATACCGTAGAAACACCTTAAGCGTATACTAGCACTCGATTTAAACCGGCTATTAAACGAGCCTCTCCGGCTTAATAGCACTAGATTCTTACCTATACTAGATCTAAGGTAATTAACTAAATCCCTAAGGCTCTCGATAGAGCTAAACTTATCCCTTAATCGGACCTAGCTCTAGTTACCTAAGAATACGAGACCTATACCCTATTAAAGGCTTATAGAATTATCTCGCGAAGCCCTAATTAGGAGGAACTAGACACTAAGCCTTTCTAGAGAATTACGTATAATTTAATAGAAGCTAGGTAGGCCTATAATTAGGATCGCTAGGTAACCTATCTTACTTGCTATAGTACTAGCTTTTAGTTTACTTTTACGTACCCGAATAAATTAGATATACCTAGTATTATTAAATTTATTCTAAATCTAATACCTAAGCGATATAAGAGTACCGTAGTCTTCTTTAGGACTAACGGAGAAAGAACTCTTAGTACTTAATTTTAGTAAGAGCTAAAATCTAGAGGAATTACGCTCGAAACCTTAGCCCTAAATACTCTAGCCTAGAACGGCTATTCTAAACGATTTAGAGGTATTCTTTAAGTTAAGGCTAGAGTAATAAGAATTAGCTCTAAGCTACTCTAATCTCTCTAGCTAGAAGTTATTAAAGTAGTAGGCTATATTCTTAACCGTATTCTATAAGAACGACTAAACTAGAAAACCTCTTTCGAAGCTATTATAGGCTATAAACCTAAGGCTTCTTACCTACGGGTATACGGCTATAAAGCGTATCTCCTAAGGCACCTAATTCCCCGTATATATAAACTTACCGAACGAGCCTATATTAGATATCTCGTTAGATACGATTTTACGAATATCTACCGAATTTAGGTACTAAGCCTACGTAAGGTTATTAGAATAAGAGATATTACCTTTAACGAGAACGAGTTCTATACGCTAGAAGACCTAGATTTAGTATAAATCTTAGGGGAAGAATAAGAAGAGTTTTTAAATATCTTAATCCTACTACGTCTCCTATAACTAGAAGACCTACTAGAATTAGAAGCTTTAGAGCTCGAATTCTCTATAATTACTCTATAAGAGAAGGATACTATAGAGCCTACTCTACTACTAGCGTTAATAACTCTAGAAGAGACTCTAGCTCCGTAATAAGAGCTAGCTACTCGGCTAGGCTCCTCTAAGCTATTAGATCTCTTAGATCTACTAAGACGTCTAGATAGACTCCTACCTACTTAATACGACGTCCCTCCTCCGCTAGGCGCTAATCTAAGCAATAGAGTACTCTAAGAAGACTAAATTTTAGGTAATATTAGCTTAGACGCTATATTACCTAAGGAGGTAAAAAGGTTAACTAGAAAATAGGTATATATAGCCGCTATATAGGTAGTCTAAGACCTCTTAGAATACTACGCTATATTCTTAGCTAGTATAACTAATAAATAGCCGTTATTAGAGGCTAAAATTTACCGAGATTAATTGCCACCTCCACTATAAAACTTTCGGGAACTTCTTAACTATCCGTATAAGAACGCCTTTTTATAGGCTATTATCCTAGAGATTAATATTCTAACGAGTAAGAATACCTAGAAGATTTAGCCACGAAGCGTGGCTATAGCCTAAAATAAATAGATTATCCCTTTAATCTAGGTATTTATCTATAAATTCGACACCGAAGGATATCTACTTAAATTTAAGGCTAGACTCTACGTACGGGGTAATCTTTAGTTTATAGAACGGAATACGTTTGCGGCTACTCTAGCCGGTAAGTCTTTTAGAAGCCTAATAGCTATTACGGTAGTATTCGACCTAGATACCCTATAACTTAATACCGTTAATGCCTTTATTAACAGTCCTATAGACGAGGAAATTTTCTACTAAATTCTAGATAGATACGACCTATCTAAAGCTTAATTCCTAGGCCTAAGAAGCCTATACGTTCTTAAACTATTACGGGCCTTATACGGACTCCGCTAGTTACTAGCCCTATAGTATAACTACTTCTTAACTACGCTTAAGTCCCTTAGACTATAGGCTATTCTAGGAGTAAACTATCTTTTTAAAGGCTAAGAACTTATCCTATTCTTCTACGTAGATAATATCTACCTTCTCTACTACTACGAAGATAAGGAAACTACTAATTAGTTTATAAGTAAGCTAGTATTATTAAATTATAATTATTCGTATTACTAGATAATAAGTAGTATAAGGAGGAGGGTAGGTAATCCTATAGCCTCTTATATAGTAGCTATCTAGCAAATTTTCGCTGTTAATCCTTAGTATAATAAGACCCTATTTCTTCTAATAGTTTATAGTCTAATATACCTCTTTCGTGCCTTGCCTAATAGGGAAGTATACGATAAAGAATTAAGAAATAATAACGGTATTAAACCTTTAAACTTGTAGAGGGTATTAAATCCCGAAAGTATAGAAAAATAACGTATAAAGAAGTACGGAGAAGAGGTAAATAATAAGGCGTGCTAGTCCTTAAATAGTACTAAGCCAACGCTCTTAATAAACTAGTTATACTTTTGCCTAGGTAACGCTTTAGTAAGGCCGTCTGCGATTATAACTACTATAGGCGTCTAGCGTAAGTAAATATTTCCTACTTAAGCCTCTTAACGTAGCCAGTAGTAATAAATATTAATATAACGAAGCCGGGTATTAAGCTTTCCTATATTCTCCTGCATTAAGCGCAAGGTTTACGTATTATTATACTATACGTCAATCCGATGGCCCGGATCGAACTAAATACTACGGAAGAAACGTTTCTACTAGAAGCATTGCTTTGCTACTTCTAATAGAGCTAGAAGCTTAGCTTCGGTAGTCGAGGTAGTAACTATTAGCTATTTTATTGCCTTCTAATTAACGGATGCGCCGTATAGTATAATTATTAAGCCTTAGTAGCTCCTTCGAGTATTATAGTCGTTTCCGTACGTAGCGTTACTACTAATTATAAAGATATTCTTCTTATTCTTAAGGAAGCCCTAATAGTATAAGGCAAGTTTCCGGGTTCCAGCTAAGTAACCGAGGAGCCTTTATACGAGTTCTAGATAGCGAGGAGAGGGATTAGTAAGATATAATAAGAGTGCTGAACACGTATAAGTAATATCTACACGTGTGCTTATAGCAGTAAACTGAATTAAGCCGATCTTGCTCTAAAATGTGTAGATGTCTTATGGGCTTGCATGTAGTCCTTAATTTGCTTCGAGTACTTTATCTAATGGGAGAGGTGTTGCTGGGAAATAGGTTTCCCTAACGTTATATCGAGCAACTAAGCCGGTGATATACGACTCTTATAAGAGCCATAGTAGGCGTTACTGCCGATCTCTAATAATACGTAGGGCAAGAAACTATTGAGCTTCTCTAAGTAGTCGTATTTCATATCGTTTAAAGAGATCTTCTTGAAACGCGTTGGCGTATTTCTCATATTGCTTATAATAAGCCATAATGATATCGTCTACAAAGAAAAATACGAATAGGTAATTATTAGTATAAAGGCACGGAGCGTCTGGTATAGGTTCTAGTCTAAGCTCCTTAAGTGACTGATAGAAGTGCTTTTGCTAAAGAAATAGTGATTCCTTAAGACCGTATAGGGCTCTTAAAAGGAGGAGGATAAACCCGTGTTTTACCTTTATACCTTTAGGTGGCTTATAGAAGACCTTTTTATAAAGTAGAATATAAGGGAATGCGTTTACCATATTATACTGACGTATTTTAAGATCGAAAGCGTAGATAATTGCGATTAAGGTTCGGAAAATCCGGGAGGCTAGGGTAGTAGCGTATGTATCCGTTGCTAAGGTCTAAAGATTACCCCTTATATAAATACGTGCTTTGACTTTAGTAAGCCAGCCGTATTTATCGAACTTATACTTTAGAACCTAGGTAAGAGGAATAACCTCTTTACTAAGTGCTTACGCCTCTGTAATCGGCACAATCTCCCACACCTCTTTACCCTAGACTTCCTCGAGTTTAGTATTAATTGCTTTAAGTAGATACTCGCGTAGTGGGTGACTGAAAATCTCCTTATAGAAGCGAGGTTCAGGTGGTAGTTCGTCTCTATGGATTCTGGGGAGATCGTTCTGTTGCTTGTTATCGTATGCTTGGTTCTTTATATCTAATACGGCCGCAAAGGCACTAATAAACGCCTAGTGGCTAAATATATTATTCGTAATTGATGCCGCGTACGCTTGCCTGCGAGAACCTTGCTCTTAGCGTGCGTTTCGCGTGCGTTTCCCCTCGATAATAAGGTTTAGGTTGACATCAGCCGTAATATCTCGAGCCTTAGGTGCACGGTTTCCTTGTGAAGCACCGGGATCAGGCTTATTTTCGTATTGGACTGGTAACAGAGGTCCAAGATGGTGTGATTAATCGTCTGATGACGGTTCTTGCTCACCCCTTAAGCCTAGAGAGGCTGGTTGTAGTAAGCTGCCCTCTATTGGCGTGGGTGATGGTAGTTAAGTACTTTGATGCTCGTGTGGCTTATTTAAGGCTTTAATATGTACCTGAGTGCTAGAAGGTTGGTTTTCGTCTTTATCGGATGAGATCTCTGACTCTTCATCCGTGTGAATGATGTCTTCCTCGTCCAGTCTAATACGAGGGATAATTACGGTGGCTTAGGGTTCTCCTTGTTGAGCTACTCGAAACTGTTCCACATCTTCCTGTAATAACTTACTAGATTCGTCAAACGCGGCGTCTCGTACGCGTACGATCCGGTCACTCGGTGGATACTAGATGCGGTAAATATTAGTAGAGTCGTAACCAATAAGGTAACCGATAAGGACACGTTCCTCTAATTTATAGCTGCGTGGAATCGTCTTTAGTAGTAAGTAGGCTTTACAGCCGTATACACGTAAGTGCGTAATATTCGGCTGCTTGCTATGGACCATCTCAAATGGAGTTTTCCACTAATGACGCTTTATTAGAGTCCGATTATAAAGGTAAGTAGCTGCCTTTACGATCTCTGGCCAAAGTCCCTCTAGTAGGTTAGCACTAACTCGAAGTGCACGAGCTTTTAGGACAATCGTGTATCCAGATCTTTCCGATAATCCGTTTTGTTGCGGCGTATAGGGAGCTGACACCTTATAAGTAATTCCCTGATGCCTGAATTGCTGCTTAAGCTCGTATAACAGCGAAGTCTCTCTATCTGATCGGAAAAATGCGACTGTTCTTTTGAATCTCGTCTTAATCATCTAGATGACGTTGAGGATAATCTCATTGCACTAATCCTTGGACAAATGCGTTTCAGAGAAAGTGAACTTTGTTAATGCATACTTAATGTGTGTAAGCCATTGGTATCCGTTGTTGGCTCGAATCAGCTGGACTAAATCGAATAAGATGCGAAAGAAGGGTTCCTCGGATGACTCTTCATGCTGTAAGGACCGAGAGATTTGTTGATGAGCTTTAGTGCGTGCGCAAACATTACAGTGCTGAGGGAGTTGTTCCTTAGTGAGTGCTGCACCTTGAGTTGCCTTTGGAATCGCCTTAATAACGGCTTGGTTTGCATGAGCAAAGATCTTATGCCATTGCGTAGCTGGCAGTGATCGAACAACGAGGTGTGAGTTAATCTTAGATACCTCTTGTTGGATTTGAGAGTGAAGAGTTGTGAGGTCAGAAAAGAGAGTAGATTCTGCCTGTCTCCTGAGAGGGAGGTCGGTAGACTTGCTTATATACACGAGTGATGACTACATAACCGAGGATACTAAAGATCCGAGAGAGAGTGCCGATGCGGGGTTGGGCATCAAAGAGTGTTGTTGTATAAAGGATAGAACATTCGAGATAACTGAGATGCCTGAGGTAGTAAGGCAAGAAAGTCTGACACACCCCCTTCACGACGTGTACGTATTAGGAGGGTCGTGATAGTAAAAGCAGCATTGAGCGTGAGAAATTGAGCAGAGTAGTTAGTTGTCTTGCAATTTGGTAGTGATGTCTTCGAGTCCAATCTGTTGAAGAAAGTATTGATGTTTCTGTTTATTAAGAGGTTTCGTAAGTCTATCTGTAATTGTTTCTGCAGTAGGAGTCCAGGAAATTGAGATGTTGCCTTCTTGTACTTCCTGGCGTAGCCAGTGGCTGTGAATTTGAATATGACGAAGTTTCGTAATAAGCTTGTAGGTCTCTTCGTCAAGCAGGCGAATTGTCTGAGTGTTATCACACTGGATCTTCGTCTGATATCTAGTCGAGAAGTCGATTGCTTTAAAGAGGTTTTCCCACCATATAGTTTCCTTGGCGGTAGTTGAGAGCGCGAGTAATTCGGCTTTAGTACTGCTGGTCGTAACAGTACGTTGTTTGGCTACTTTCCAGTCGATAGCTCCTCCAAAGAGTCGAAAAAGAAAGCCTTAAATACTCTTTCTTATGTCGATATCCGAAGCAAAGGAGGCATCGCTGGAGGCAATAAAGAGATCTTTGGTTGACTGAGTGAAGCCTGAGAAAGTAAGAGCGTAGCTTCGAGTGTATGATAGATATTCAAGAACTCGTTGAGCTAGATGAAGGTGCTGAGCTGAAGGATTCTGCAAGTGTTCAGAGAGTCGTAATGCTGCGTGTGCAATATCTGGTCTGGTGTGGACTGCAGCATAGTTGATTGATCCGACTTTCTGCTGAAAAGCGTATATGTCTTGATCCGTAGCTTTATCGGGATTCTGAGTGATAGGTTCATTAGGAGGGAGAGGAACTGAGCGCTTCGAGTCCTCTTTAACGTTGAATTTCGCAGCGAGTTTGGCGATGTAGGAGTCTTGGCATAGCTAGAGTTTGCGCTCGTCTCTATTTCGGATGATTCTGATTGCTAGAAACCATTGGAGTTCGCCAAGGTATCGACTCTCGTAGATTTCGAAGAGTTTTCGTTGGAATTCATCGATATAAGCAGTGTGATCCCTGTGGTAGATGATAACGATATCATCCACGAAGAAGAATAGGACTATATGTTCGTTTGTGAATAGGCAAGGAGCTTCTGGCACTTCAGTAAGGCCGAGATTTTGAAGTGTTTTTGACAAGTGCTTTTGCCAGAGAGCTGGTGATTGTTTAAGTCCATATAGTGCTCGTAGGAGTAGGAGAACGAGTCCGTCCTTGATGTTCATGCCTGGTGGTGGTTTATAGTATGTTTCCTCATCAATTGGGACGTGTGGATATGCATTAATGACGTCGTACTGCCTTGATTCAAGGTCGAAAGCAGTCATAATTACCATAAGTCCTCTGAAGATTCGTGCAGCAAGCGTGGCAGCGTAGGTATCCTGAGCAGTTGATTGAAGGTCTCCTCTAACACAGAGTCGAGCTTTGAACTTAATAAGGTATCCTTCTTCGTCAAACTTGTACTTGAATACCCAGGTAAGTGGAATAATCCGTTTCTTTGCCTTGTGTGCTTGTGTAACAGGGACTTCTATCCAGGTCTGAATTTGCTCAAGTTTCTTGATTTCCTCAAGGAGTGAGGCTAAAAAATCGTCCTTAAATGGATGATTGAGGAGTTCCTCGAAGGTCTTTGGCTCTGGTGGAAGATTATCTCGATGAACTTTAGACTTAGGTTTTGGAGTATTGATTGCAGCTGAGAACGCGTTGTAGAAAGTCGATTTTGGTTGTTCTTGAGCTTGAGCAAGTCTTGCAGTATATGCTTCTTTTCGTGGTTTTCGTGGCTTTCTAAAAGGGTCATTGCTGTAGTTTGGATTTTGATTTCGAGAACTCCGTGAGCTGTTTTCTGGAATGATAGTTTCTTCAGTGAATGTGGCTGAGATATCTGCTCCTCGTGGTGCTCTGTTGCCGGGAGCAGCGCCTGGTTGCGGTGGAGTGTTATATTGAGCAGGGAGTAGAGGTCCAAGTCGTTGTTCAGTTTGCTCTTGCTCTTGTTCTTGTTCTTGTTCTTGTTCTTGTTCTTCTTCTGATTCGAGAGGTCCTACTTCAGGTTCTACTGATTCTGAGGGTGTGGGTAACGTTTGAGTTGATGGGTCTTTCTCAGCTTGAGATTGTTGGTTTGTCGTCTGATTGTGTTGATTGAGGGTAGAGGATTCAGGTTCTTCCTGAAGCATGAGACCATAGATTGATGGCAGAGCAGGAGTATTGAGAGTTTCAATTATCTCCTTTCCAAGGGCTTTACCAATATCAGTCTCTAATGGGTCGAAGAAGCTGTTTTCATCAAACGTGACGTCTCTGGTCCGTATTACTTTATCCTGGCTTGGGATCTAGATGCGGAAGATGTTGGTCGAGTCGTACCCAACAAGATATCCGATGAATGCTCGTTCAGCAAGCTTATGAGTGCGTGGAAGATCTTTGCGCAGAGAGTAGGCTTTGCATCCGTAGGCTTTAAGATGCGAGAGATTTGGTCTGTTGCCAGTGACTCTTTTAAAAGGTGTGATCTAGCCGAGTTTCTTGAGTGGAGTCCTGTTGTGGATATAGGCAGCGGCTTGGATGGTTTCAGGCCATAGTCGTTCTGGAAGGTTCGCGCCAATTCGCATGGCTCGTGCCCTGATGAGAAGTACACCCCCTGAGCGTTCAGAGTGTCCGTTTTGCTCGGGTGTTGCAGGAGCTGAGGTTTCAAGGGTGATTCCATGATCTATAAGATAGGAGAGGAAGGTATTTCCGAGTGTAGTTTCTCCATTAGTTCTGAAGAAGATAACCTTGCCCTGGTAGCGGATCTTGATGATTTTGAGTCCATAGATGGCAAGTTCCGCTGTGTCTGATTTGTGCCTGTATGTGAATGGGAGGATGAAGTTTGATGATGAGCAAGCAAGATGAGCTGTCTATTTATCTCCGTTATAAGCTGGTATGAGCTGGAGAAGATCGAATGTAACGCGTGAGAAAGGCTTAGTTGGTTCTTCTTCTTTGTCTGAAGATCGAGAGACGATCCTGTGTGCCTTTGATAGTGCACAGGTTTCGTAGTGCTGGAGTGGTTGTTCAGATGGTGATGGAGTGATTTGTGTTCCTTCGGTGGATTCTTCGAGATGTTGAAGAGTTTCCTGGCTAGCGTGGCCAAGGATGCGGTGCCAGTTGGTAATGTGTACGGCTTTGGTTGCGAAAGCAGTTAGTTGAGTTGCGAGAAGTGAAGAGTGAGCTTAGAGCGGTGCTGTGTTGCGTTCAAGGTAGAAATGTCCGTTATGTCGTTCAGTGAAGCAGAGAGTCTGATTGTTCTTGCTTAGAGTTCCAGTCCTTGGGTTCCAGTCGATTCCTGCTTCAAGAGCTTTGTCAAGCGATATAAGATTGGCCATAAAAGATGGAGACATTGCAACATCTTGGAGAGTGATATGGCCTTTACCAGATGGTGTCTTGACGTTGATAGTGACTATCCTATACGCAGTGATTAGTGCAGTTGTTTCTCCACAGGTGAGGTATTCGTCTAGTTCAGCAGCTCTGGTTTGTTTGAATCTATCCTACATGGATCGGTTACAGATATGATGATCTGTTCCAGAGTCGAGAATCCAGGATGACTGAAGAGAGGTATTGGCTCTCCTTGTAGAGTGGCTGATAACAGAGAATAAGGCGACTTCGATTGAAGGTGATTTGCTTTGAACGTTGGGTGTTAGAGTTGCAGTCGTGTTTGTAGTGGATGGAGAACCGAGTTGTCTTTCCTTTTCTCGATTTAGTGCATAGTCGATTCGTGCCTTGATTTTTGGATCCTTAAGTTTCTCGTTGACACGTGTTTGAGCAGCCTTGTTTGGTGTCCAGTGCTTGGGCCGTATGTCCTCGTTCAGGTAGAAACAGTCCTTATACCAGTGATTGAGTCCACAGATACAAGGTGGCTTTTCGTTGTTTTCCTGTTCCTTACCCTTGAAAGTGGCCGGGAAGGCTGAGTGCTTCGAGGATTTGGATGGTTTCTCGAGATTCTCGATGCGTAGGTGTTGCCTGTAGTCTTCAACAGCTTTGTGAAGGGTTGGCTTAGTTTCTTGGCCTCGTAGAAGGTGTAGTTCCATCTGAGAGTAGGTGGAATCGATTCCTCGAAGGGAGAGGAGAAAGTCTCTGACTGGTCGGTCGTCTTTGACTTGTAGCAAGTCGCGTTGCTTGGCTTTGGTGTAGACCTCTTCCCAAGATTGAAGCCATTTCTCAATATTCTAGTTGGATGGACCTCGCTTGAGCTGATTGTACTACTGTTCGAGTTCCAGATCTGTAGCTTCGTTGGTTGGTGCAAGTTTGGCTTTAAGCGTTGTCAGATAGGTCCAAGGATAATTATCCGAATCCGTGTTGCTGATGTACGGGAGCAGATTTGTGGCGATTGAGTCCTGGATATAGGTTGCAAGATTAGCAAGTGCCTTTTGTTGTTTTTCGTAGAGTGCGTAGTCAGCGCGGTAGTTGCTCATCTCATAGTTATAAGTGAGCTTCTTGTCAGCAGTAACTGTGCCTTGAATTATTAGTTTCTCAGGTTTGGTTGTGCCCTAAGGTTTAGTTGTCAGTGAAGGATCAACGAGGCTCCAGATGTCAGTGTTCTGGGCTCTTCCTTTCACCAGGAATAACCAGTGGTTCCAGTCCGAAGACTTGGTGAGTATGTGGGATTTGGTAGAGTCTCCCATGTTGTTAGTAAGTTGTTGTTGGTCTAGTTGGATTCGAGCAGAGGTGGTAGCCAGTGTGGCTCCGTGTTGAGTTGTCGGTTCAGTCGCCGTAGCCTGTAACCGGGCAGACGCCGTAGATGACAGCAGTTGCGTGTCAGTAAAGAGTACTCAGTTGAGTAGAAGAGTTGATCAGCAAAGAGCTAAGAAGTGGGGTAGTCTTGGCGTCCAGCCGTAGCGTCCCCCGGGCTCATAACTGTTGGATTTGAGAGTGAAGAGTTGTGAGGTCAGAAAAGAGAGTAGATTCTGCCTGTCTCCTGAGAGGGAGGTCGGTAGACTTGCTTATATACACGAGTGATGACTACATAACCGAGGATACTAAAGATCCGAGAGAGAGTGCCGATGCGGGGTTGGGCATCAAAGAGTGTTGTTGTATAAAGGATAGAACATTCGAGATAACTGAGATGCCTGAGGTAGTAAGGCAAGAAAGTCTGACACCTCTGCTGCTTTGTTATACTCTATAAAGAAGTGGTTTTGTTCGAAGGTCAACTGGCTGACAATAAAGTCCCCTTTATAGAGACACATGCGGCCAGTATCCATCTCTATGCCCTTTTCTCTTGCCTTTGCAACTGATACGAGGTTTGCCATAAACGATGGGACATAAGCAACGTCTAGAAGCGTAATAACACGAGGTCCCTTATCGTTATATGCATTAACCGTGACTTCTCCAAACGATTCGATTGGAATCTAACTATCGCCTGTAGTAACAACGTCATTTGGGTCTGCGTTGCGTGTCTTTTTGAAACGGTTCTTTATAAACTTGTTGCAAATGTGATGTGTGGATCCAGTATTAGTGATCCAGGAGAGGTCAAGCGTTGTTGGACGAGAGAGACGTCGCGTGCTAAAAGCGCTTGCAACGACTGCTGGAAATAAGGTCATATCGGAGTCCTGATTATCTTGAGTTGATGTATTTGTTTTGCTTTCCGCTTGCTTATTAGATTGCTTATCGGATTCCTTCTCATTGCCCTTCTTACTCTTATTCCTCTTAATAGATTGCTCTACCTGCTTCTTTATGGTTAGATCCGTAAGTACCTCATTAACCTTGGTTTGTCGCTCCTTGTTCGGTTTCCAGTCCTTGGGCCTTGCAGCTGGATTAAGATAGTAATACTTGTACTAAGCATGCTGTAGACCGCAAATACATGCTGGTCTTTCTTGCTGCTGGTTTCGGAGTATTACTACAAAGGCTGCTTAAGTAACCTTCGGATTCTTAGCTAGTCCTTAGCGATGGTAGTTCCGGTAGTCGATAATAAGCTCTTAAAGTGACTTATTAAGTTCACCGTCTTGAAGCTTAATCTTACGGTTGGCTGCCCATTGCACGTTATAAGACGTAAGTGCCTTAAGGAAATTCTTCTTTCCTCGATCGCCTAAGACGTCAGGAAGGCCGAGAGACTCAGCTTTAAACACAGTCTCTTCCCATTGCGCAAGCCATTTCTCAAGGTTCTGGCTGCTAGGTGATTTCTCAAGCTACCTAAGATAATTAATAACAAGATCTTCTTGTATCTGAGAGGTCGGTTAAAGGCGAGCCTTAAGTGCGCATAGCTGTGAATAGGGATGCGAGTCCTCTTTTAGCTTAAGGAGAATCGGTAGCAACGGTTGGCTAACCGAATCCTCAATAACTAATGAGAGGTCATTGATCTCCTTTATACGCTTCTCGTACTGCTTAAGATCTTCCTTATAGTCCTCCCTCCTTATCTTATATCGATCCCATATACGATTATTTTCATCGTCTAAGGATTCTGGTTCGGAAGGTCTCGTAGGTTTAGTTGGTTGCTCCGGTTTCTCCGGTTTCGATAGGTCGATATAGGCGAAGATCTGAGCCTTTTTTGCTCTTAATTAGATAATAAAATACCACTCGTCCTAGTCGTCCGACGACTTTAGGATAACGATTGGTTTAGAAGACGTTATGGCTGCCAATTTGCTAGTAACTAGTAACCAATAGTAGATAACGGTTGTCGTTATAGTGGGACTAGTCGGCGTTTCCTTTGCGACCGTATCCTTATTTGCTCGCTCCCTAATTAGTGCTCCTATCTGCCGGGCACCTATAAGGTTAATACGAAGATTGCTTTTACTGCGTAAGATACAGAAAGCTAATACCAGTACTTAACGAAGTAGTCTGGTAATATGAAAAGCAATAATAGCTTTCGAAGGGGTAGGTAAAGATTGCCAAGATAACGTCCGGATGCCTCGGTACGTCGAATGCTGTACAAAGAGGTGCAAAAGGAGGATAGCTTTAGATAGTAGAATGCATCATACGCATATCCGGGCTCATAACTGTTGAATTGTGATTATTCGTATTACTAGATGATGAGTGGCATGAGGAGGAGGGTAGGTAACCCTGCAGCCTCTTATATAGTAGCTATCTAGCAAATTTTCGCTGTTAATCCTTGGTATAATAAGACCCTGTTTCTCCTAATAGTTCATAGTCCAACAAGTATCCGTATATCAAATGCGGATGCTCGGAGAGCTTGCTTGGTTCCTAAATATTAGGATTACGAGAGATAGAGCTAAACGAGAGCTTTATCTCTGCCAAGATTCCTACATCAACAAACTTGGAGTAAAATTCAACCTACAACCGAAGTCTCATTCTACCCCGCTACCCTAGGAGGACCTCCTGCCAGCAACTACTCAGGCTATAGAGCAAGAAATATACGCTTATTAACAGCGTATCGGATTAATCAATTTCGCCGCAGTCACCTCCAGGCCGGATATTGCTTAGGCCTCATCTAGGCTATCCGAATTTCTTAAAAATCCCTCTCCTCTTCACCTCGCCTACGCCAATAGGGTAATCGAGTACCTTTTAGGTACAAAGACCCTTGCAATCTCCTTCTCAGGACTCTGGGAAAATTCCCCAAAGTAGGTTTTCCTTGCCTGCAGTGACGCCTCATTCGGGAATAACCCTACGACCCGGAAAAGCTACCAAGGCTTAATCTTTTCACTATTCGGTGGCCCTATCGACTGGGCAGCAAACAAGCAGCGGACGGTTACTACGTCAAGCACTAAAGCCGAACTTCTAGCCCTATTAACCACGGCTAAAGAAACAATTTAGTAGGAACGTCTTTTCTAGGAACTCGACTTTACTCTAGGTTATTCTATTAATGTTCAAAAAACATGACCACGCCAAAAAATCGACCCTAAGCTACGGCGCCGGGAGAGGGCCCCAGGGACTCTCCTAGGCCCAGCGAGACTCGAAATACCACTCAGAGTAGCTGCAGCCACGTTGTGGTTGATGTAGAAGCCGCAGGAAGGGGCGAACAGCCCCCTCCAGTGACCACCTCTACCCAACCACAGCGCACCCCCAATAAACCGCAGAACACCCAGTACAGCGTAGAATACGTTGAAAGAGCCTCAAAAACAGCAGACACCCTCCTCCAAGCCCTACAAGTATCCGCTGGCCTCCCTTCAGTCCTCTCCAGTCAGATAAAAAATTTTCTCGACATTGCCAAGACAATCTTCCAGGATCATATTACTATTTACCAGGAGGCGACCACCAAGGAGCCAGGCCTTAAGGATATCCTCAAGGAGGTCCAGTAGGTCCAGAAGGCAGTCAGCTAACTCTAGACTACTCCCACGCCCGCAGTACCTAGCTAGGCCAATATTGCAGCCCGAGCAGCCCTAAAGCCCCCTATCCCCCTAACCACCACTGAGCTTACCCTATACTTCCCGGACAAGACTAATAGACAGGAGGTTACCAACCTCACCAACGAGGCCATTATTAAGAAGATCTAGGCAGGGAAAAGCCTAGCTTGCAAAAGAGTACTAGCGGCTAAGAAGCTCCCTAGTAGAGACGTTAAGCTCTTTATGCCTGATGCTCAGACTAGAGCAGCCCTCCTCTAGGATCAGGAATAGACTATAGGACTAGGCAGGGAAGTCCGTCCCAACCAGCAGCTCTACTCAGTGCTAGTCCACAACGTCCCCCTCAAAGATATTAACACCAAGGACCCCCAGGCCGCCCAAACCCTTCAGGATCAGAACCTATCCTTACATCCAGGACTACGCATTAGCAAGCTAGCCTGGCTAAAAAGGAAGCTCCCAGAGGGGAAGACGTACTTAGCTATTATCCTTAGCACTATAGACCCCGAGGCAGCCAACTAGATTATTACTAAAGGACTCATTAGTAACTATGCTCTCTATATAGTAGAGTACTATAGTGCAACCTTCACAGTAACCCAGTACTTTAAGTGCCAGGATTATGGCCATATCTCTACCTACTGTGGAAGGGAGAATAGGTGCGGCCAGTGCGCCGAGGTATATAATACCTACGAGTGCCCTAAAGAGAAGACGCAATGTGCAAACTACAACCAAGAGCATACGGCCTGGAGCAACTCCTGCCCAACGCGCAGAGCCCGTCAGGCTAAGGCCACCAAGGCCCGCCTGGCGGCACCAGAGAGATATAGAGGAGGCACCCCTACGGCTAAGACACAGCCCCAAACCAACTGGTTGACGGTTAGGCTAAGGAAGAGGCCCAGAGAAGAGGAGCCGACCAAGAGAGGGCCAGGCAGGCCAAGGGACCTAAGCCGCCCCCCGCCTCCTAACCAGATGCGGTTCACCGGACTTAACAGCTCCCAGCATGCCTCGGGGGAGGAGCCCGCGGGAATCCCCTCCGCCTCGTAGCCTATACCACCGACTCCCTCGTAGCCTGACTTAGAGATAGAAAGAAGCTAATGTTAGATATAGGCGCTTTCTCTATCGTATAGTATAACGTCTATAAGAGCAAGGATAGGGTAATGCTCCCGCTCTTCAAGGAGGTGGACCCAAAAATCCACTATATCCTGGCTATCCAGGAACCCTGGAGGAACCCGAGGGTGAAGACAACAGCAAGACACCCTGCCTACCATACAGTTTTCCCTCAGGAGGGGACGGCAAGAACCTGCTTCTTTATAAGCAAGGCCATTGCCCCCGACTCCTAGCAAGCAACAGTCCACTCACTAGATCTCATTATACTATCCCTTACCACTAAGACACGTACAATCCATATCTATAACTGCTATAATCCCCCACTAGCCTCCCATACCAGTACGGCTCTAGAAACTCTATCTCTTCTCCCAGAAGCTCTTAGAAAACCAGGGGAGCATATCCTCCTAGGAGACTTTAACCTTCACCATCCTATCTGGGGGGGTATAACCGCCCTAAGACACTATACCCTTGCAGATAACCTTATCGAAATAGCTACTATAGCTAACCTTAACCTAGCCCTTCTAAGAGGCACTATTACGAGGAGAGAGGGTAGTAGCGAGAGTACTCTAGACCTTATCTTTACCACACAGTGGCTAGAGGAGAGGATCCTTAGTTGCGGAGTCAGTCAGGAGCTTGAATTATCCTCTGACTACCTACCTATCCTTACTACACTCGATTTTTCCCTTACCCCCGCGGAACCACGCCCCCTAAGGCCCTAGTGGAAGAAAGCAGACTAGAAGAGAACTAATAATGTGCTCTAATTAAAGCTTAAACACCTTAAAGCAGCCCCTCTTAACACTAAAGCAGACCTAGATTACTTTACTATACTGCTCCAGGAGGCCATCCAAAGGACAATCTAGGAGACTATCCCAGCAGCGAGACCCTCGCCCTAGGCCTCTATGCAATGGACAAAGGAGTGTTCGGACCTAGTGCACCAGGCTAGAGCAGCTAGAAGGAAGTGGACAGCCACAGGGAGGGAGGAGGACTAGGTGGTTTACCAAACTATTGCTAATAGCAAGAAGAGGCAGATTAGAAGAGATAGAATAAAAGTATAGCGCAGAATAGTAGCCGAGATAACCTTAGACTCTTCTACACTCTGGAAGCTCTCAAGGTGGGTAAGAATAAGGGCATTAGAGCCGCCAGCCCTACCCCAGTTCCCACCCCTTCAGGGAGCAGATGGACAACTACGTTACGATAACCAGTCTAAGGCGGAAATCCTCACTAACCAGTTCTTCCCCCCTCCTAGGGCCACCGACCTCTTAGATCTAGATGGGTATATATACCCAGTGCTAGTAGAGATTCCCCAAGACCTTACTGAAGAGCAGGTCCTCTATACTATTAAGAAGCTTCCCCCAGATAAGGTACTAGGCCTAGACAAGATCACTAACAGGTTCCTAAAGCAATGCGCTAAGACACTAAGGGGACCCCTCACCAGGCTCTTCCAGGGATGCCTCGTACTTGGATACCACCCTAGGCAGTTTAAAAGCTCTATTACCGTAGTCCTTAGGAAACCATAGAGGGACGACTATACTAAAGCCAAGTTATTTAGGCCGATTACTTTACTTAATACGCTAGGGAAGCTACTTAAGAGGATTATAGTAGATAGAATCTCCTAGGCTACTAAAGCATACGGCCTACTCCCTAATATATAGATAGGAGCTAGGAGAAACAGATCCGTAGTAGTAGCTCTTGACCTACTTATAGAATAGATCTATACTATCTAGGCACAAGACCTAGGGCTAGTGGCTTTAGTCCTTAGCCTAGATATCTCGGGAGTATATAACTACGTATCTTATAGAAGGCTTCTCTATAATATAAGGATGGTAAAACTCCTAGAATAGGTAGAAAGATTCACCCGATCCTTTCTATAGGACCGTACTACTTAGCTATCCTTCGGAGACTTTACTAGTCTACTAATCTAGACCTTAACCGGGATTCCCTAGGGATCCTTACTATCGCCGATACTCTACCTATTCTTTGCTTCTAACCTACTTACACAGCTACGTAGGGGTAATACCTTCCCCCTTAGATTCGTCGATAATACTAATATCCTAACCTTTAGTAGATCTATAGAATAGAACTATAGGATACTAGAGGGAGTATATTAAATTTGCGAGTACTAGGCAGCTACCCACGGGTTAGCTTTCTCGCCCGATAAGTATTACCTTACTTATTTTACAAGAAAACTAAGGAGATTTAATATAGTAGCAGGGATCCGTATCCCTGGATTTACTAGATGCCTAGAGCCGATAATTAAGATTCTAGGAGTCCACGTAGATAACAAGCTTAGATAGGGACCCTATATTAGGGAAATAGGAGCTAAGGCAATTAAATAGTGCATATCTCTCTCTAGACTCGCAGCGTCTACCTAGGGAGCCTCATTTACTAAAGCCCGCTATATCTATACGGCCGTGGTAAGGCTAGCCCTTACTTATGGCTGTGGAGTATAGCATGCCCCGGAGGGGACCCTAGGGTGGAGGAAAACAGCCATCCAGCCACTACAGAAGATCCAAAACCAGTGCCTACGCACCATCTCAGGAGCGTATAAGTTAACCAGCATACAAACCTTAGAGCATAAGACGGGGATTCCCCTACTCTCATTACACCTGGATAAACTAGTACTAGCCCAAACTATTAGAGCTAGAGATAGCCTAGTTGTAGTAGTAGTAGAGGAAACTTGCTAGAGTATTAAACAGATAGCTAGGGCTACTCTGAGTGCTGGAGGTGCCGCTAGCCCAGCTAGGAGATCCCTACTCAGGAAAAAGGCAAACTCCCTCTTTCACTGCTGCCCTCCTACCTACTAGAGCCTCCTAGAGCGAACAAGACTACGTATAGTATATAGGAATAAGTGGAAGGAGAGATGGATAAAGTTTACTAGCCAAGGAAGGCAAGGCAAGCTAGTAGCCCAAAGTACATAGTGGAACCCAAAAATCAGACAAATCCACAGCGAACTGCCCAAGCCACAGAGCACACTCGCTACTCTACTACGTATAGAGTATATTAGACTAGAGGACTTTCTCTCTAGGCGCAAGGTGCCAGGGCACCTCAGCCCTGCCTGCCCATGCGGCTAGTATAGATAAACCCTAAAGCATATCCTCCTCTTCTGCCCCGACTTCCAATAGGGTAGGGCATAGATGCTCTAAAAGGCAGGAACTACGGACTACTATTCCCTCCTCTTAACGAAGAAGGGGATTAAAGCAGCGACAGACTGGTTCTTACGCCTAGGGCTGCTTAAGCAATTCAGCCTAGCAAGAGAACTAATCTAGGAGGGTAACCAGGAAGAGGAACCAGGAGGACCACCAGGACCACCAGGACCACCAGGACCCGGACAATTACGAGGATAAGGACTAAAGGGATAGGTCTAGTAGGTGAATGTAGGGCTGCCACAGCAGCCGCTACCGGTAAGAAGGAAAAATAGAACTAGTATAGGATAGTATACCTAGAGAGAGAGGAGGGGTTTTGCTAGGCGAAAAGGTTTTCCCCCTCGTGTAAAATAATAATAGATAGCCAGCCCCGCATGGACCCGTAAGGGAGCTATATCGGGAAGAAATGAATTTATCTATCTATCTATTCTATTAATGTTCAGTGCGATAACCGCCAAACGATTCGACTACTCGAAGAACCTACACCTCAGCTTAATACTAAGCTACGACATATCGATATTCATCACTATTGGCTACGCTAGGAGGTCCGCAAGAACCGGATTTCCCTTACCTGGTCTCCATCAGCCGAAATGATTGCGGACGGCCTTACAAAGCAACTACCGCCCCAGCGATTCAGACAATTCATAAGACAACTCAACCTAACGGATATTAAGCCCGTTATAGGCCAGGAATAGGCCTTAAATTGCAAAATAAACCTTCCTCATTCGGCGTTCTAGGACTTAGTACACTCAGTTTACCGTTGTTTATCCTATCCAGCATTTCTTTTTATTATAATAGCTATTCAACAAGCTATTATGAAGGGGGTGTGTAACGGTTTAGGCATCACTTGGGCATACGGTGGCAATTCAGGCACCTACCTACTACCCAACCTGCTCCGTGCTTAAAAATACTGCCCAATATCTGCCCAATCACTACCTTAACTCTACCCAATTTGTACCCAACAGTCATGTATTTAAGCCACCATATTTACTACCTTCAGAAATCAGAGTCTTCTACATCTTCGTTTTCTCTCCCTAGGCACGCAAGGATATGCTGCGCATTCAGCAAATTCCCGAGGGAACTGCAACAGTATTTTAATAACTCGTCAAAACTGACGTCTCTTAAGCGGATAATACGGTCCCCTGGTGGATACCATATCCGGTAGATGTTAGTGGAGTCATACCCAACAAGATAGCCAACTAGGGCTCGTTCTTGGAGCTTATCACTACGCGGGATAGTTTTATTAAGGGCGTAGGCCTTGCATCCGTAGACTCTCATGTGAGCTACGTTTGGTTTAATGCCATAAGCAAGCTCGAAGGGCGTCTTCTACTTAAGGACTTTGCTTGGCGTCCGATTATGTATGTACGTTGCTGCTAGGACTATCTCGGGCTATAGGCGTTCAGGGAGGTTTGCCCCGATACGTATTGCTCGTGCTTTGATGATAATAGACTGACCAGTTCTCTCGGCATACCCGTTCTGAGCAGGTGTATAGGGTGCTAAGACCTCTATTATGATTCCTCTTCGCTTAAGTTTAGCCTTAAACGCGGTATTAAGTGATCTTTCGCCATTAGTTCGAAAGAACGCAGTAAGAGCGTTAAAGCGACGTTCGATCATACTCAGAATATCAAGAACAAGCGTATTATAGTCTGATTTGAGTATATAGGTGCGGGTAAAGACGTAGTTGCTCTTTATACACTCGATATAAGTAATCTACTCGTATTAGTTGTACGTAGGAGTCATCTAAATGAGGTTAAATGACACACGGAAGAATGGCTTATTGCGAGCTTCCTCTAGTAATGAGTCCCGTATAATATACTAATAAGCTTTTGCTCGTAAGTAGGTATTATAGTGAATAGGCATGACGTCGTTCGTAAACTCTACGCCGGTAATAGCTGTAAGCAACGCCTTAATAGCGTAGTAGTTAGTATGAGCAAAGACTCTATGCTACTATTTAGCTGGGAGACTACGGGTGGTCGTAGCACTCGTAATAGCTGGTACGGACTCTGCTTAGTATAGTTCAAGAAAGAACTATCCTTTAGACGGAGTAAGGACGTATACTATAGTATCGTCCTTGTAGAGTCGAAGACTCTTAGTATCCATATGAACGTCTTTCTCATTACACTTAGAAATAGAGACTAAGTTGCCTATGAATGCTAGGACGTAGGCTACATCACGAAGGGTAATAACCTTGCTCTTCTTTCCGTTGCGGGCATTAACTATAATATTCCCGAAGCTCTTAATAGGCACACGCGTGTTGCCGTAGATCACGAAGTTATCTAGACCTGCGTTGCGTGTCTTGTTGAACCTTTTGCGCATATACCTGTTGCACACGTGATGAGTGGTGCCAGTGTCTGCGATCTATGAGAGCTCCAACGTGGTTGGACGCGAGTCTCGTTGCGTGGCAAATGACTGCGCAACAATGGCTGGGAAGGACTTAATAGAGCCTTGCTCGTCATTACTGTTGTCATCATTTGCAAGCGTGTCAGGCTTAGGCTCCTTAGCTTTACCCTTATTGTCTTGTGTGTGAGGTGTACCGCGCTTGAGTGCATTCTCAACTTGCGTCTTAATCTTGTTATTCTTCATAAGATTAAGGATCTTATCCTGGACCTTCTTATTTGGTTTAAAGTCGGTAGGACGGTTAGGTGCGTCTTGGTTAAGGTAAAAGTACTGATAGTACCAGTAATAGTCACCATAGAGACACCTAAGAGCCTTCTTGGGTTACTCATCACCTCGCAGAGTGGCTGCGAAAGTTGTACGAGTCTTGTTCATTATAAGTACTTGCTTCTGGCGTGCATGCTCACGATAGTCGACAATGATATCTAAAACGTCAAGCGTCTTGGTTCCCAGTCGTAGCTCACGAAGGATAGGGCTGGCGTATTCTAAGTCGTGTTGCATGATAGGCTTGAGGAATGCGTTTACTCCTCGAGAGCCTTCGACATCAGAGATGCTAAGAGAGCGTGCTTTAAATACACACTCCTCCCATTGTGTGAGCCACTTTTCAGTGCTCTGGGCAGTTGGAGGCTTCTTAAGCTCGCGGAGCTTGTTGAGAATGAACTCCTGTTGTGTAGAGACGGAAGGTTGGAGTCGAGCTTTCAGGGCACGCAACTGCGCATAGGGATGAGAGTCCTCGATCTTGCGCAGGAGCGGTAGCAGCGGCTGAGATACTGAGTCCTCAATAAGCGATGAGAGGTTATTAAGCTCTCGCATCTGCCTATCGTACTCCTTCTTATCCTCCTTATAGTCCTCGCGCTTCTACTTATACTCCTCACGAGTAGCGTCGGTGATGTTGCCTATTAGTAGAGGAGGCTTGGTAGGCGCGATTGGTTATTGCGGACGTAAGTCCTTGGTTAGATCGATGTAGTCGTATACGCGAGCCTTCTTTGCACGCGATTAGACGATAAAGAACCATTTATCCCAGTCTTGCGAAGACTTAAGGACGATAATTAGCTTCGAAGACGATATGGTGGGTAACGAATAGGTGCTATTCGTCAGTTAACGTCGTACAGCTAACCAAAAGGATTAAAGCTAGCTAGGAACGTGTATCAGATACTTAAGATGCTCGATATTGAGGCAAATAGCTATGTCGTAATGACTATTAATAAAATAATACGTAGAGGGAAGCCGTCGCACGGTCGTAGTGTGTTACAGCAGGGTGCAATAATATAGTATTCTTCTGGATACCGCAGAGAGAACGTTATAAGCGTATAAGACGCTTATATAGAGATCAAACGATGGATAACGAGTTTTAGAAGTGATTCCGGGCTCATAACTGTTAATTATTGATAAACAACGATGATCTATTGATGATTGGCATGAGGAGGAAGGGCGTAGGTAGCCTACCCTCCTTATATACGTAAGTGAGTAACTAAGCTATCTGGTGTTGCAAAAGCAATATGCAAAACACGTGATTTCCTACAATTTATCTGCCGCGGGCGCTAGGCTAGCTATTCTAGTATAAATACTATAGCTCGTAATTCCGCCATTACTACTATTATATTTTAGCTCCGTTCTACTGTTTCTTACCTGATTACCGTAAAGCCTTTAATTCTAGTCTAGCGTACTACTACCGCGCCATAGAGCCCGTGCCTGCTTGACCTATCGGTAAAGATAGTATCCGCGGTCGGTAGAGTCTGCATCTTAGCTGTCGCACTAACCCGGTTAGTAATAACGATATTAGGCTAGATATCGCGCTCCCACGGTGGGAGGGTCTATAGTATAATAGTCTCTATAGGAGCTATCCTTTCTAGAGTAATAATACTTCCGTAATAGTCCTAAGTCTTTCTTAGTAGGGAGGGATATACCTCTCCCTACTTAGGAAAACGCTTAACGTAGTCTACTACTAGGTTATCTGCTAGTAGCGTGTATAGCCTTACTAGATGCTTCGATACTTTTGCGCGTAACCGAAGATCTACTAGTATTAGGCACGCCTCCCCTTCGGCGGTAAGGAGGGCGACTATACGGAAGGCGCCTATAATCGCCTGTGCTCCTAGTCGCTGGACTCTTTCTAGGTGCCGTACTAGCTTTCCTACTCCTAGTCGCCCTATATCACGGTCGCACGAAACTAAGTTTAAGTGGATATCGATTAACGAAGATTCTAGAGTAAAGAAGAAAGAAGAAAGAAGAAAAGAAAGAAAGCTATCTTTTATCGCTGTTTAGGAAAGCTTTGACCAAGTAGATAAAAGATTATTCGCATCCGGCCAGTCGAAAGTATAAGTTGATCCTAACCTTACTCCGGATCGTGACACCCTGGACCGTACCACGTTAACGCCGCGTAGTCGGTTATTGGGGTAACCGTCGCCTAGTATAGTTGTCTTATTCCTCTTGGGCTAACACCTTTAAGTCTCTTAATCGCCAGGTATTGCGTAATCGCCTTGCTCGTAACCTTAGTAATATGAGGTACTATAGTAAGCTAGTTGTCGAGTAGGACCCCAAGGACTTTTACTTGTTTACTATCCGGTATCTATATACCCTAGAATACTAACGGCGCCTCTAGTAAATCCCTTCGTCTACTAAGCCGTATAAAGTAGATTAACTTCGTCTTTTCTACTTCGAACGTTGCTCCGCTCTCTACGGCCTAGTTTTCAGCCTTTGGAATTACTTTCTGTTATAGTCTCTAGACGTTATAGCTAACGGTTAGGCTAGTAACCCACGCTGTAAAGTCGTTAACGAAGCCTAGAGACCCGCCCTTCTGGCTGATTTAGGCCTCTACGAGGTCTATATTATATAGAATATAGAGGATAGGTAATAGGGGCGAGCCTTGAGGTAGGCCCGCGTGCTTTACCTCTACTATAGGCGAGGAGAAACCACCGACCGTAATATACTGTCAGACTAGAAAATTATGTGACATTCCGGCGGATCCGGCCGCTAGTGTAGCATAAGAGGGGCTCCCCCTACTACCCTCTATAGATAGCCAGCGACTGCATAATTAATCACTTTTCTCAAAGTTCGATATATACGCTCTTCTCTCGCTATAGAAGCTCTCTACCCATCTTACGATAGCGAGGGGTATCCTCCTTGTCTAGAGTCTTCGGCATAGAACCTCTTTATAGACTCCGTTGTACGCTCCTTGGACATTAAAGGTAACGAGGGAAAGAACCTATTGTCTTCTCTACGCCTAAAAGACTTTCTCTATTAGGACGTTTAGTACCTGCTCGCAGGACCTTTGCCGTCGGGCCCCGAAGTGGTTAGCAGGGAGCAGTCCGTTGGATTCGGCTAGATATGATAATCTGTTTGCTATGACCGCTTCTAGGCCTTTGCTAATAGTTAGTAGCAGTAAAATCGGTCTATAGGCCTTCGGGGCTGTATAGTCCGGTTTCCCTAGCTTTCTTAGCGTGACGATCTTAGCTATTCGCTATACTCTTAGTAGGTGGCCTAGCCGTAGTAATGCCTGGTATAGGCAGCTAACGTGCCGCCCTACTACCGGCTAGAGCTCTCTCTATACTCTAAATATAAGGCCATCCGCCTCGGGCGCCTTTCGTGGGTTAGCTGTGAAGATTACTCTTTTAACCTCGTCCTCGGTTAAAGGTACCATAATGTCAACCAGAATCCCCTTATTTCTCACGCAGTACTTCGTATTCAGTTTAGTGTCAAACTCCAATTACCTTCGCTTTCTTTGCCGCGATCAGTTGCCGAGCTCTCTTTGCTTTTCCTTATACACCAAGGCGAAACTCTCACTCAAACGCCTTCCCAAACACTACACACGCAATCTACCCCTTTGCTTTATCACGTTACTTCTTAAGAATCATGTATTTAAGAACCTACTTTAGCTGCTCATTCTAAGAATCAGCAGTGTACAATTCAATCGCTTTGCACTGTTCAACACATAACGACTAGCTCCGGCTGTATAGCCTAGTTGGCCCTCCGTTCCCTGTTGGGCCTGCCGCCCACATGATTCGGTAGCGCGGCCTAGCTGGCCACTGTTAGATATCTGCTGCTATGACGATCGGTTTTACCGATCGTTGTTTGTGCCTTTTGGCCAATTAGAGCAAGTAGTTGGTCGCTGGCCGGTTGGCCGACTGTAGCAGCCAGTCGTCCCAACATTCCCTTAGTGTCGCTTATAGTGGGAAAAAGGTTTCTATTAGCATCTCGGCTTTTTCTTCGTCCGTACTAGCGGCCTTATCGTCCTTTACGAGCGTTAGGACCTTAGTAAACGACTATTCTATTTTAGTAAGAGCGTTTACCCTCTATACGTTCCCTAGGTCCGAGATAAATTCACGCTAATGCGCAGCTTTCTGTGCACGGAGCTCCTAAAAGTATTAACGTCTAGCCTCTCGTAGCTGCTCGTATACCTCGTATACCGGGTGTCCCTGTCTCCGTAGCGCCGTGTAGTGATTTCTTAATAACGAGACTATCCTCCGTAGGATTAATAGCCGCTCCGTCTACTACCTTTTTATATATAGAGATGGTCGAGCTCTAGGTACCCGATACTAGATGGCTCCTTAAATGTGCTATAGTAAGGCCTCGGCTTCCCCCTCTAGCGAGGCGGCGTCTAGGTACTACGCTAGTAGTAGCAGCGTCTCTTCTAACTCTTTTCTTATAGCTCTCTAGTCCGCCTTCTTAAAAAGTAACCGTCTATCTTACGAGGGGTTTCTATATACCTCGAGGTCGAACTCCGTCTCTATGGCCCGGTGGTCGGACCCGTGGTCTATTAGGTAGACTTGGCACTTGACCTTCCGGTTCGCAAGTAGCTCGGTCGCTAGTATTACGTCGATGGTAGATCTAGAGTTACCGTCGTAGTGCTCCCATATAATAGTCCCCGGTTCGAGTAGGGTTTGCAGCTCCCGACGTTAAATAAGGTTAAGTAGCTCCTTAGCTTCTCCTTGTCTTAGATCTATAGCTACCTAATCTCCTCCCTAGAGCTAGTCGCGGCGATTAACGTCGCCAGCTACTATAACTTATAAGGCCTCTCTCTCTATCTTCTTTACTTGTTCGATTGTCTCTTTAAGGATCTAGAGACGCTCCTTTAGTTGGTCTTCGTGATCTTATACCGTCTTCCCACCCCGGGGGATGTAGACGGAAAAAATTAGAACCGGAACCCCTTGGCTATAAATAAGGACTGCCGCTATATCAGATGATTAGATTAGAATAGACTATCCCTAGGTGTTTTTATTTAGCTAGAGCATCGCCCGAAAGCTATGCCTAACGTGTCTATCCTTTTATTGTACTATTAGAGTTATTACTTCCTACTAATAGTAAGAAGTAACCCTCGCTTTACTCTCGCCCGAAAGCGTAAATATGTACGACTCTATAACTACTAGAACGTCGAACCGTGCCGTATCGGTATCGTTAAGGAGACTCTACTAGGTCTCCTTCTGTTTTCCGACGTTCAGCTAGAGGATCCGTAGTGGCTCCTCTAGCATGTAGTTACGGGGGCGTCTTCCATCGCTACGTCCCTCCTTTACTAGATAGACCTCCTTATATTTCTTGGATGGAAAGGGCAGCTCCGGTCGAAGATCGTGTAAGCATCGCCGCAGGCTGGGCATTTTGGGTTGTCCCTATTGTTACATTCGCGGGTCTAGTGGGGCCCGGCGCAGATACCGTATGCCGCCCTCCTTATGCAGCGGCTCTGCTTATATCCATACGTGTTGCAGTTAAAATAAGGCCCCTTTAGCTCGCCCTTCTTAAACTTAGAGCAAGAGGCCGCTAATGCGCCAAATAAGACCGTACGGTTCTGCAGAAGGTGCTCTACCGCCTCCTTCCTTGTAAGCCAGATTACCAGTGACCCTACCGGCTTTCTAGATTTTGCCTTACTTAGCCACGATATCTTTATTCTAGTATAGTCGATTTCCGCTGTGCTATTATCCCGCTTAAATTCTTCGAGCACTTCCTGCCGAAGGGTCCTCCCGTCTTTAACGCTGTAGTCCATTACCATTTGCTTGGCCACCCCATCACACTTAAGTGGGAACCATATCTCTCCCCTTATTCGAGCCCCAAGTATAGCTATATATAGCTACTAAGGGTGCCTCCTTGCTGTAGATGCTTCGGTCTCGTTCCTAAAGACGACGTCGAAACGTTCTCTAGGTAGGATCCTTATGAATCTTATGCCCGTCTCTTGTGTGGTTTCCACGCTCTTTAGTACCTCCTTAAGGGTCTTTTTTATCTTATTAGCGTCGCTTTTCTTTTTCTTCGTCCTCGTAGCATCTATAGTAATTGCCTATTTCTCCTCGTTTGCTGGACGGGGTCCCGCGGCCTGAGCGGGCTTCCGGATTCTGACGCTGGGTTGGAGCGGGGTGTTAGCGTTGCCAGCCACTACGGCGCTGTAGGTGGGCTTCTTCGCTAAATTCCCGAGCTCTGTAATAGACTCTCCGATCTTTCTTGCTACTTCTCTGATGGAATTTGCGCTTGATCGGTCGGAATCGATGAATGAATGACTTGATTGCTTGATTGCTGAGGCGCTCGTGGTGTTGCTCCCAAGACGTCTCAGAATGAATGACTAAGCTAATATGCTATCCAATAACAGATAACGGAGGTGATTGAGCTCATTTTCCATCAGATAGCATGCCCAGAGAGAGAGGAGGGGTTTTTACCAGGCGAAAAGGTTTTCCCCCTCGTATAAAATAACTACAGATAGCCAGCCCCGCATGGACCCGTAAGGGAGCTATATCGGGAAGAAATAAATTCATCTATCTATAGAAATTAGGCAAGGAAACAGCTACGCTTGTGTAATATTAGATTTAAAAGACCTTACAAGTTGCTTAAGTGGCCATAGAGTATATCTAGCACGGTTCCGTAACAATTTCTACCCAAATACGCCTATAAAGTTGCTGCAAATCCGAAGTACCTCGGGCTTTTTTCGGGACACAGGGTTTTTCGTCACACCGGGGGGGAGGTTAGCGCTTCTTTTAGAATTTTTCTTGCCACTAAGTAATCCTTACACTCTAGGACTAAGTATTTTAGAGTTTGTTCTTGTTACGACGGACCGTCTGTGTTGGGTTTCAGTCGGTGTGTAAGACCATTCGGCCAACCTCCCGTCGACTCTTAGTCGACAAAAGGTTCAGCAATAATCAGCCTGGTGGCTGATCGCGCCCCAACAACTCTATATACAGGTAGGTTCGTAACAGTTCTCCCCCGTAGCTATATCGGATATTAGAGCTTCTATTAATCCGATATATATTATAATGGCTTGCATCCGGTGCACTCGCGGAAATGCAGTGGCATTACTATCTACGAGAAGACTAAGCTAAAGAGAAAAGAAAGAAAGGTTTAAGCAAGATAGCGCTGCTTATATATCTCTCCAGAGTTCCTTTTACTGGTAGCGAGTTGCAGGGTTTTCTTGTTGAGCTTTAGGGTCCTCTCGACCCAAGGTCTTGCCGTAGGATCCATCCAAGGCACCTTTAGGGTTCAAACCGTAACAACAGCTAGTTATATCTATCTATCTATCTACATATATAGAGTAATTAGTATAATTAGTATTGATATATAGTACTAATCAGGGGTCTAAGCTTTCTTAAGCGGAGGGGGGGCGGTATTCTGGCGCAGCGACGCCGGTGGGGCTTCTGCCGAATAGGTCACGTGGGCGGCCAGCGGAGGTAGGTTCTGATGTCCCGCTTGCCTGGGTGACTGTGCCGTAACACATACGGCGTATGTACTCCGGGGATCTGGTGTCGTGTTTGCATCAACCTACCTCCGCAGTTGAGGACTGGGGTGGGGAACCCGAGCTTCTGTCTGTCTGCTGAGCTTCGAATATCCACGATCAAGTACTTCATCAGCGCTTCTGAAAGTGCATCTCTTGGGTAATTTTGAATTAAGCTGGTAAGCTACTCACAGAGAGACCTAGGACTCTAATCTTCCGGTAGGCGGAGCGTTAATGGATCGTCTTTCATTCGCGGGGACGCTGAGACTTGGCGAGCGTATGGTACTTTCTGAGCTTATAAGTAATGAGATGATGATAGCTGGGGTAGCCCTTTGCAACGAGACAGTACGAATGCCGAGCTTTCGAGCCGATCGGCTGGTATATCGACTTTTTGGGCCTGACTGTAGATGTCCGTCATACCCGAGACCTTAACTCGCAAGAATCCTGGAGCGAAATCGCGCTCGCTAATCTCGCCGCTTGCCTTGAGCGAGGTAAATGTCGATACTAAGTCTGGAACTTTGTTCATGTCCAAGTTGATCACGCTGTCCGTAGAAGATACTTGTATATAGCGGTAATCGAGTTCCGATGGCGGCACAATTATTGCGTCCCTTTTCTTTTTGCTGCTCATGTGGTCCTTGCGTAGCTGATAACTAGTCAGCTGCAGGATGCTCTCCGCCAGACGAATGATGGCTTTTGCAGAGCAGATGGCCTACTTCCAGCATCGCGCATCACTCCGTAAGAGCGAAAAATGTCCCCTCGCCATCGAATTTAGGTAAAGAGCCTCGAAATCGTGCAGCCATAGCTGGCACGTCATCAGCTACATTCTATAATATATCCGTGTGACTACTCACTCTGACGCGCTCCGCATGCTTCGAATAGCATCCCCCATCCTGTATAGAAGAAAGAGACCGCATATTACTTGGTAAACGGGTTAGGGGCTTAATGCTGATGATGGTGGCAATGCGGAAGTGGTCGCGTCCCTCGTTTTCGCTCTCGAAAGCACGGATGTTCACCGGCCACGTTTCACGAATCGTTGTACACACCTTCGCTTACGATTCGCGCTCCAGGTGTGTCAAAGCCCAGCACGTGACTACGCAAACCTTTTTGCAGTGCTCCCAACCCTAGGAACACTCATAGCATGATGAAGATCACCGCAGGAAGAAGACAAAATAGTTTATGGAGGTTGCTAGCCCAGCGGAAAGACCGTAGCGCCACGAGACGTGTATGTAGAAGTAGAGACTGGGCCGGACACCCCCGCCTCGCTCAGGCTCAAATGGGCTTAGCGGGCGCAGACGTGTCAGCCGCATAGCTGCCTTCCGCACCTAGGACGGTCTATGAATCCACCATCATCATCATCTTCTTCTTCTTCTCCAGTACAGCTCTTTGATCACTCGATCCGCACACGTCTCCTCTAACTCCTCAACAATATCTATTTCTAGTTCCATCCGACAGTCCCATCTCGATGCGTCTTTTGCAGCCTGACGGCAATGGCGATTTCAGCCTTGTTGAGCGCCTAGGCAACAACATTCCGCCCTACGCGATTCTATCGCATACATGGGGGTTAGATAATGACGAGGTTACCTTCCAAGATGTTATGAGCGATAGAGGTAGAAGTAAGCCTGGCTACGGCAAGGTTCGCTTCTGTGGGGAGCAAGCAGTAAGAGATGGCCTCCAATATTTCTGGATAGACACTTGCTGCATCGACAAGTCAAGCAGCGCAGAGCTATCCGAAGCAATCAACTCGATGTTTCGCTGGTACCAAAATGCGGAGAGATGCTACGTGTATCTATCTGACGTTTCACGCGGTCCCTCCGATGGTGATGACGAGGGCTCAAAGAGATGGAAGCTGGGCTTCAGGAAAAGCAGATGGTTCACGCGAGGGTGGACCCTTCAAGAGCTTGTCGCGCCAGCATCAGTCGAGTTCTTCTCTAGAGAGGGAACATTCCTCGGCAACAAAAGGTCAATGGAGCAAACTATCCACGAAACGACAGGAATCGCCATCGACGCTCTCCAAGGAGACCCACTATCCCAGTTCAGTGTGGGCGAGAGGTTCATATGGGCAGAAGGTCGAACAACAAAACGCGAAGAGGACGCAGTATATTGTCTGCTAGGCATGTTTGACATTCAAATGCCGCTGTTGTACGGGGAGGGGCGGGAGAAAGCACAGAAACGGCTTCAGAAGGAGATCAGGGAGTCTTTCGGCGGCAGAGCTCTGTCGCTAAGTGAAGAACAGAAACAAACACTCCTGGACTCGTTGAGGTTTGACCAGATCGATGCGCGCCAGATGACTCTCAAAAACGCGCATGCCAAAACGTGTAAATGGTTATTACACAAGTCCGAGTACCATGACTGGCTTAACGCGACTAAGCTGAGCGAACACCACGGGTTTTTATGGATCAAGGGGAAACCAGGTACAGGAAAATCTACGTTGATGAAATTCGCTCTTGCCCACGCCCGGAAGACGATGAAAGATAGGATTGTTATCTCGTTCTTCTTCAACGTCCGAGGCGAGGATATCGAGAAATCAACGATCGGAACGTATAGGTCGCTGCTATTACAACTTCTCGAACGGCTTCCCGCTCTCCAGAGTGTCTTTGACTTGCTCGGTCTCTCAACGTCGAGCACAAGCACAGATCATCGATGGAGCACTGAATCACTCAAGATGCTGCTAGAGCATACGATACAGAGTCTAGGAGAGTCTCAGGTCGTCTGTTTCATCGATGCTCTAAACGAATGCGAAGAGACGCAGATACGCGATATGATATCATTCTTTGAACGCGTTGGAGAGCTCGCTGCATCATCCGGAATAAGTTTCCAAGTATGTTTTTCGAGCAGACACTACCCCTATATCACAATCCGGAAGGGGCTGGATCTGGTGCTAGAAGGCCAAGAAGGACATACGCAGGACATCACCAACTACCTCGAGACTGAGTTGAAGATTGGGAAGAGCAATATCGCGCAGCAGATCCGAGGCAAAATTCAGGAAAAGGCCTCGGGGGTCTTCATGTGGGTCGTTCTCGTCGTAGAGATTCTGAACAGAGAACACGACCGCGGCCGGATGCACGCACTTCGAAGGAGGCTGCAGGAGATCCCTAGCGATCTGCACGAACTGTTTCGCGATATATTGACACGCGACTCGCACCACAGAGACGAGCTATTGCTGTGTATACAGTGGGTGCTTTTTGCCAAGCAGCCGCTAGGCCCCGAACAGTTGTACTTTGCTATACTTTCCGGAGTCGAAGCAGACGAATTATCTATATGGAATCCCAGCGAGATCACGAGAGATGTGATAAAGAGATTCATCATCGACTCGTCTAAAGGGTTGGTCGAGATCACGACAGCCAAGCTTCAGAAAGTCCAATTCATTCACGAGTCAGTACGGGACTTTCTTCTAAAAGAAGACGGCCTCAGCAACATTTGGCCCAATCTTAGGGGTAATCTTCAGGGTCGGAGCCATGAGAGGCTAAAGCAATGCTGCCTTAACTACATGAGCGTGGATATTCTTACTTCATTAGATGTCCCCGACCTCCTTCCTAAAGCTTCATCGCAGCAAGCCGCAGACTTTCGCAAGTCAGTTTCTGAAGCATTTCCTTTCCTCGAGTATGCTGTGCAAAACGTGCTGTATCATGCAAACGTAGCAGAAGGAAGCGGCATCACACAAGCGCACTTACTCTCTAGCTTCCAGCTCTCTCTCTGGATTAAGCTTAGCAATCTTCTTGAAAGACATGAGGTACGCAGGTACTCAGAAGATGTAAGTCTTCTATACTTACTAGGCGAGCAAAACATGCCAAACCTTATTAGAGTTCATCCATCCGCCGCTTCCTGCCTCGAAGTGGAGAATGAGCGCTATGGATGTCCCCTTTTCGCAGCCATGGCAACTAGGAGCAAGGAAGCTGTCAAGATGTTCCTAAAAAGCCTTGCGATGGACCAATCTCCCATAAAGGAACCTGATCCAGTGAACGGCAATGACTTTGATGAGGAATGGAGCCAAAAGAGTATTGGACGTGACTTCAAATTCTCAAAAAACAGGAGTCTACTTTCGTACTTAGCAGAGTTTGGGTTTAAGAATGCGGTGTCTTTTCTAGTAAAGACAAGCGAAGTCAACGTAGACCTAAAAGACAATAGCGGACAGACGCCGCTTTATTGGGCGGCAGAGAACGGACACGAAGCAGTAGCTAAGCTGCTGCTTGAGACAGGCAGGGCCGACGTCAACGCCGAGGGTGGAAGGTACGGCAACGCTCTCCAGGCTGCTTCATCCGAAGGACATGTTCAGGTGGTTCAGATACTCCTCGACAATGGCGCCGACGTCAACGCCCAGGGCGGACACTACGGCAACGCTCTCCAGGCTGCTTCATCCGGAGGACACGAGAAGGTAGTTCAGATGCTCCTCGATAAGGGTGCCGACGTCAACACTCAGGGCGGACACTACGGCAACGCTCTCCAGGCTGCTTCAGAAAGAGGATATAAGAAGGTGGTTCAGATGCTCCTCGACAATAGCGCCGACGTCAACGCCCAGGGCGGATACTACGGCAACGCTCTCCAGGCTGCTTCATCCGAAGGACATGTTCAGGTGGTTCAGATACTCCTCGACAATGGCGCCGACGTCAACGCCCAGGGCGGACACTACGGCAACGCTCTCCAGGCTGCTTCATCCGGAGGACACGAGAAGGTAGTTCAGATGCTCCTCGATAAGGGTGCCGACGTCAACACTCAGGGCGGACACTACGGCAACGCTCTCCAGGCTGCTTCAGAAAGAGGATATAAGAAGGTGGTTCAGATGCTCCTCGACAATAGCGCCGACGTCAACGCCCAGGGCGGATACTACGGCAACGCTCTCCAGGCTGCTTCATCCGAAGGACATGTTCAGGTGGTTCAGATACTCCTCGACAATGGCGCCGACGTCAACGCCCAGGGCGGATACTACGGCAACGCTCTCCAGGCTGCTTCATCCGGAGGACACGAGAAGGTGGTTCAGACACTGCTCGACAAGGGCGCCGACGTCAACGCCCAGGGCGGAGAGTACGGCAACGCTCTCCAGGCTGCTTTATCCGGAGGACACGAGAAGGTGGTTCAGATACTCCTCGAAAAGGGTGCCGACGTCAACGCCAAGGGTAGAAAGAACGTCAATCCTCTCCAGGCTGCTTCAGAAAGAGGATACGAGAAGGTGGTTCAGATGCTCCTCGACAAGGGCGCCAACGTTAACGCCCAGGACAGAGACTACGGCAACGCTCTTCAAGCTGCTGCATCCGTTGGACATGAGGAAGTTCTCCGTGTACTGCTTACATACGGTGCAGACGTCAACGCCCAAGGTGGAGAGTTTGGCACTGCACTCCGGGCTGCGTCCTGGAATGGACATGAACGAGCCGTGCTACTGCTTCTTGGGTATGGCGCCGAGGTCAACGCTCAGGATGGGCTCTATGGAAGTGCCGTCCAGGCTGCCGTGTCTCGTGGACACAAAAAGGTGATTGAAATTTTGCTGAGCTACGGCGCTGAGATCAGTGTTCAGCCTATCCCAAATTCAGACTCTGGGTACGCGTCAATGGACCATATTCCCGTTCGTCAAGGCCTTCTCGCACAGGGGATGGTGGAAGTATGTGAGGAAACAAATTATACAGACCAGGACGCCGAGGGAACAGTATACTCAGACACGTCGAGTATCGAGGACTCGCAAAAGAAGGGCCTCATATCGAGACTAGCCGATGAGCTGATCGGTGAAATATTATCAGAAGTACCGGACAAGCAATCCATGGAACGAATCAGCAAGGCTCTTCCTGAACTCCTGAAGGCTTTCGCCTTGATGTTCGGTTTCAGCGCGCAGGAGCAAATTGAACGAAACGTCATGTACTACGCCTACAGGTACCGCAGGTAAGAGTCTTCGCTCCCACAGAATTAAAGTTCCGTTCACTTCATATCCTGGATTAGCAACTAACAGCCTCAAGTGACATTGCGGAATCCTTCGAGAGAACTTGGGCACCCGAGGTGGAAGAGTTCGATGAATCTCGGCTCCCTGATCTTGGAAGGCTCCCCCCACAAGACGGCATTGAGAAGGTGAAAAATTGGCAAGCTGAGAATCCGACAGGCAATCCTGAAACTTTTCAAGAATTACCTGACGATAGAGAACACTGGGACGAGTCTTCGGAGCCTGGAACCGACGAGGATGTTGATGAACTTAGTAGCGATTTTGACAAGTATCGCGAGGTCATCAAGAAGACTCCCGCTCATGATTGGCTACTAGAAAAGCTAAGGAAAGAGTTACTTCTGGACACAACAAAGTCAACTTCCATGAAGGAAATCAATGGAGCGATCATCGATTCGCTGCCACAACATCCACGCATCAACAAACGCCGAAACGCGGACGCTTATCGTTCCATTTTCACCATCGACTGGGATCCCATCAAGTATCACAAAGAGCAAAGGTTCAAGGAAACCTTGGACCAGGCATTGGAGAGAGCAATCACTCTGACAGGATCTTTAAATGATGCGCAAGCGTTGACAACTGCGCAATATCTATCGCAAATCTGGCCAACGACTGGGATGCACATCCTAACAGTGGTGAAGGATGTCTTAACCGGATCGACCAGTGAAAAGTGCACTCGTAAGTTCGCTACCTCGCATTTTCATGAACAAGAGCTGATTTGCCAGAAATCCTTCCAAATGGCACAGAAATTGAAGCATGGACGAACCAAAACCAGTTCATTGTGAACGCTTTGGGTACGGTAGCCTCACTCGCAGAGGTAGGGGAACAACTTGCGTGGATTGGTGCAGCTCTCTGGCTTTCACCTTCCGCTGATGGAGTTGCTCCATGCATTCCATCTATTGACCTTGCTCCGTTCGAGGGGACAGACGTTTCGTCAGAAATCTCAATGGCCTATCACATCACATTTACTGTGCATAAGGAAAAGCGACAGACCAATTCCCTGAATGGTCAATGTTGGCATAACATGTTCAGAAACCCTGTTCTGGTTGAAGGATATCCGATCCTCCGCAGACCAGAATCAAACTCGGGCTTGGAAATGCCGCTCAGCATGATGGCTGCTCTAGCCAAAACACGAACAGTGGATGAGTTCGACGGCAGGGTGTTCATCAAGGGGTTTGCGACGATGCTCGTCCCGACAAAACAGGTCGGCGATCTTCTTATATGGCACCTGTTCTACACAGATGATGGAGAGGGCATCTCCTACTGGCATTGCTGGGATGCCAAGGTACATCACGAAGAGGTCGAGATCTTCCAACTGGGAAACTTTCGACACGTGGTCGGCTGGTGTTCTAACGCAAAGCTTTTCGCTGGTAAGAAGCTTCGTTCCAATTGCTGTATGGGCATTTGCTAATGTTGTTATCCTAGGTGCACTCTGCCACAACTATGACGTGAAAACACCTAGTCTAAACCCACCAACAAGGGGCTGCGTGCTCGAAAAAGCTACCCTTTCAGGCGGGAAGTACGTGACGGGCGGGGCAACCTTCGCCATTGCAGCCGCACATGAGCCTGTTCGAGCGGAGGGAGGCGATTACGAGCGAAAGCTTCGCTCAATTTCTGGAAAATTCGTTGTTTTCTGGGATGAAATGGATAAGCGCGGATGGCTGGTGAACGGGACCAGCGCGTTACTGCATCTCGCCCGTTCATACCTCCTCCATGAACCCACGAAAGACAGCAGGGATCCACTTGTATTGGAAGAACCCTCCGAGGACCGCCTTTACAAGTCGGACACAGCTTTCCAAATTTTGACCAATGAGTCAAACAGGGAGATGGAGATTCACATGAATGAAGTTCGCAAAGAGCGCAAGGTAACACGGAAGAAGGGCCAACCTGACGAAGTTGTTGACGAAAGAACGTACACATTCTACCTTTTTCAAGACCTAGTGTGGGACCTTCACAACCTTCTCGAAAAGATGATGGACTACCAGCGCGGACGTGATGTTCAAAATGGATTGCGCTTGAAATGCAGCATTCGGCAACATATCGATGGTTGGCATTTCAACGACGTCGTCAACGCATCGGGAGACATCTTTCCTAGAGTCACCACGCTGGACGCAATGGGCGATGGCTGGTTGGATCTCATGAGCAAGGTTGGCGCAGTCACGCTTTTCGGCGAAGGCTTTGGAGAGATCATCAAGCCTGTCGACGCCGGGACATACTGCACCGTCTGGGCGGAGATGCCGAAGGATCGATACTACCTTGGAGCATGTGGTTCCGATCTCGTCACCATGGCGAATCACAGCAATGCGAACAAAGATGACCTTATCAATCTCACCAGCACCGTCGACTTCTCCGAGGCCTGCAGCTGTAGCCGGGCCACTACGCAAGCCCACACTGATCAGCGATCGAAGCGATGCCACAGGTTACCGGTCGGAAAACAGGCATGCTTGAATCCCGAGGGTGCAGCCATCTTTGACTACAGGACCGCTGGAAGGAGGCTGTACGATTTCGGAAATCGGATACGAGAGAGGGCAGCACGGAGGTCTGACCCGTTGTGTCCCCCTACTACAGACATCAGAGACGACAGAGACAGTGCTCTTGGTTCAAGCCTGGTACAGCCGTCCGACGCAGGCAACAGTAATGAGTTGGGTTCAACCACTGGAGCAGACTCTACCGCAAGCCAAGGCGGTGTCTCGGCAGGTGAAAGCTCTCAGCACTTGCCAGAAGCGGGACAGTCGGGCTCCACGTCATTGTCCAACGCTCATGAACCTTCCAGGCCTGTATCATCCGAGTCTCCGCGGAATGATCTAGGTAGACATTCTCCATCAACTAGTGATACTAGAACGTCGCAAGGTCAGGATTTTTCAGATCAGCCTCTGCGGCGGCAGGGCAGGTTCAGGCGGAAGATTCCGAGTCTCTTGAAAAGGATCTTTAAGAAGTAAAGGTAGAAAATGAGGCAGAATGTTGTGGGGGAACCTTGATGAGATCGCCTTCAGCCATTGTCCACTCTGCTGAAGTGTACCGCCAACCAACCCCTCCAGAATATCCTAAGACCTATAATCCATTCCACTCAACTCTCGAATCCACTCAACAAGGGTTTTTTACCCGAACCATGCTAGCACTCCTGCTCCAACCGCCCGCTCCACCGCCCTAAGATATATGGATTGGATTGGATTGGATTGGTCTACTCAGGCTACGATGTCTTCTGTGGAGACATAAAAGCCGTCCTATGTACATTACCGCGCCTTTCATCCGTCATTGCCTTCCCTTACTTCTCAGCCCAACTCCGTTTAGTAATCGTGCGGCGTCTGCGTCGCCCCGCTAGTCCTATCTAGGCCGGATAGCCGTGTAGTTGATTTTAGGAATTGAATCACCGCCTTAACCACCCGTATGTCCGGCCTCCATCGTTCCTTTGGCCCATCGACCGGTTGCCTAGTCCGCCAGTCCTACCTCCTACTCCACCCTCCAAGCATGTATGAAACGTCTCCCCACCTTTCCCCCACGCTGCTCACTAAATCTTTGCGAGCCTGCTGCCACTGCGGACAGACCAAAAGGACATGCTGCACTGTCTCTAACCCATATCCACACTCTCACCGTCCTGATTCCTCTCTCCGTAGCTGGTAGAGAAATTCCCGGAGGAAGCTATGATTAGTCCGACACTGGATGAGGATAGCTGCACTTTCCGCGTCGAGGCTATTATATAGCCGTAGTGTGTGTTGTCCTGGAAAGGCTCCATCCAGCTTGCGCGTGTATTTCCCCCACGGGCTTGGCTTTACTGCTGCATCCTCTCGTTCCTAGCGTAGCCGCTGCCTTACCAGCGCCTCAACTGTTTCCCTTGCCCGCCGCCTGTTACGCCTATCGATCGTTGGTCGTTGTCACGATCCTACACAAGAGCACCCATCGTAGGGTAGAGGACGGGCGTGGGATCCGGATCAATTGTTCTTCCTTTTAGCTTACTTATTCATTAGTCAGCGTACAAGGCGATATTCCTTTACCCTACACCCACTATACCTTCCTCTCTTTTTCTCTTTAGCTTAGGAACTTCGTTCTGTTATACCCACTTCGAATTCAGTTCAGTGATGGTCGTGACAATTACCTAAACAGAAGCACGTCCACTTCGTGCAAGGCTTAGGCCTCTCGCCACTACAATAGAAGTGAAACACAGTAGGATTATCGCGTACTGCTTATTCTACACCACGCGAAGGGGGTGTGTTGGGAGGGACAGGGTCTGATCGAACCAAGGGTCAACACCGAAAATTTGTTATATAGCTACTATATAAGAGGGACCGGGTCACCTACCCTCCTCCTCCTCATGCCAATCTACGATGAACTTCACTCCCTATACAAACAACCCACTTGTTCAATAGTTTACTAAACTATTACGCGTTAATTTTTATTTAATCGGAGATATTTTTGCTATATAGATAGATAAATTCATTTCTTCCCGATATAGCTCCCTTACGGGTCCATGCGGGGCTGGCTATCTGTAGTTATTTTACACGAGGGGGAAAACCTTTTCGCCTGGCAAAAACCCCTCCTCTCTCTCTGGGCATGCTATCCTATACTAGTTCTTATTTTTCCTTCTTACTAGTAGCGGCTGCTGTGGCAGCCCTATATTCACCTACTAGACCTATCTCTTCAGTCCTTATCCTCGTAGTTGTCCGGGTCCTGGTGGTCCTGGTGGTCCTGGTTGTCCTCCTAGTTCCTCTTCCTGGTTGTCTTCCTATATTAGTTCCCTTGCTAGGCTGAATTGCTTGAGCAGCCCTAGGCGTAAGAACCAGTCTGTTGCTACTTTGATCCCCTTCTTTATTGAGAGGAGGGAGTAGTAGTCCGTAGTCCCTACCCTTTAGAGCATCTGTGCCCTGCCCTATTAGAAGTGGGGGCAGAAGAGGAGGATATGCTTTAGGGTTTATCTATGCCAGCCGCATGGACAGGCAGGACTAGGGTACCCTGGTACCTTGTGCCTTAAGAGGAAGTCCTCTAGTCCAATATGCTCTATACGTAGTAGGGTGGCGAGTGTGCTCTGTGGCTTAGATAGTTCGCTGTGGATTTGTCTGATTTTTGGGTTCCACTGTGTGCTTTGGGCTACTAGCTTATCTTATCTTCCCTGGCTAGTAGACTTTATCCATCTCTCCTTCCACTTATTCCTATATGCTATGCGTAGCTTCGTTCGCTCCGGGAGACTCTAGTGGGTAGAGGGGCAGTAGTTGAGGAGTGAGTTTGCCTTTTTTCTAAGCAGGGTTCTTCTAGTAGGGCTAGCGGCGTCTCTAGTACTTAGAGTAGCCCGAGCTATCTATTTAATACTCTGGTAAGTTTCCTCTACTACTGCCGCGACTAGGCCATCCCTAGCTCTAATAGCCTAGGCTAGTGCTAGTTCGTCTAGGTGTAGTAAGAGTAGGGGAATCCCTATCTCATGCTCCAAGGTTTATATGCTGATTGACTTATACGCCCCTGAGATAGTGCGTAGGCACTGGTTTTAGATCTTCTTTAGTGGCTGGATGGCTGTTTTCCTCCACCCTGGGATTCCCTCTAGGGTATACCATACCCCACAGCCGTAGGTGAGGACTAGCCTTACCACGGCCGTATAGATATAGCGGGCTTTAGTAAATGAGGCTCCCTAGGTAGACGCTGCGAGTCTAGAGAGAGATATGCACTATTTAATTGCCTTAGCTCCTATTTCCCTAATATAGGGTCCCCATCTAAGCTTGTTATCTACGTGGACTCCTAGAATCTTAATTATCGGCTCTAGGCATCTAGTAAATCCAGGGATACGGATCCCTGCTACCATATTAAATCTCCTTAGTTTTCTTGTAAAATAAGTAAGGTAATACTTATCGGGCGAGAAAGCTAACCCGTGGGTAGCTGCCTAGTACTCGCAAATTTAATATACTCCCTCTAGTATCCTATAGTTCTATTCTATAGATCTACTAAAGGTTAGGATATTAGTATTATCGACGAATCTAAGGGGGAAGGTATTACCCCTACGTAGCTATGTAAGTAGGTTAGAAGCAAAGAATAGGTAGAGTATCGGCGATAGTAAGGATCCCTAGGGAATCCCGGTTAAGGTCTAGATTAGTAGACTAGTAAAGTCTCCGAAGGATAGCTAAGTAGTACGGTCCTATAGAAAGGATCGGGTGAATCTTTCTACCTATTCTAGGAGTTTTACCATCCTTATATTATAGAGAAGCCTTCTATAAGATACGTAGTTATATACTCCCGAGATATCTAGGCTAAGGACTAAAGCTACTAGCCCTAGGTCTTATGCCTAGATAGTATAGATCTATTCTATAAGTAGGTCAAGAGCTACTACTACGGATCTGTTTCTCCTAGCTTCTATCTATATATTAGGGAGTAGGCCGTATGCTTTAGTAGCCTAGGAGATTCTATCTACTATAATCCTCTTAAGTAGCTTCCCTAGCGTATTAAGTAAAGTAATCGGCCTAAATAACTTGGCTTTAGTATAGTCGTCCCTCTATGGTTTCCTAAGGACTACGGTAATAGAGCTTTTAAACTACCTAGGGTGGTATCTAAGTACGAGGCATCCCTAGAAGAGCCTGGTGAGGGGTCCCCTTAGTATCTTAGCGCATTGCTTTAGGAACCTGTTAGTAATCTTGTCTAGGCCTGGTACCTTATCTGGGGGAAGCTTCTTAATAGTATAGAGGACCTGCTCTTCAGTAAGGTCTTGGGGAATCTCTACTGGCACTAGGTATATATACCCATCTAGATCTAAGAGGTCGGTGGCCCTAGGAGGTGGGAAGAACTGGTTGGTAAGGATTTCTGCCTTAGACTAGTTATCGTAATATAGTTATTTATCTGCTCCCTAGAGGGGTGGGAACTAAGGTGGGGCTAGAGGTTCCAGTGCCCTTATTCTTGCCCACTTTAAGAGCTTCTAGAGTATAGATAGGTCCGAAGTAATCTTAGCTACTATTCTGCGCCATACTTTTATTCTATCTCTTCTAATCTAACTCTTCTTGCTATTAGCAATAGTTTAGTATACTACCTAGTCCTCCTCCCTCCCTATAGCCGTCTACTTCCTTCTAGCTGCTCTAGCCTAGTACACTAGGTCCGAACACTCCTTTATCTATTATATAGAGGCCTAGGGCGAGGGTCTCGCTACTAGGATGGTCTCCTAGATTATCCTTTAGATAGCCTCCTAGAGTAGTATAGTAAAGTAATCTAGGTCTACTTTAGTATTAAGAGGGGCTGCTTTAAGGTGTTCGAGCTTTAATTAGAGTATATTATTAGTTCTCTTCTAGTCTACTTTCTTCTACTAGGGCCTTAGGGGGCGTAGTTCTACGGGGGTAGGAGAAAAATTAAGTATAGTAAGGATAGGTAGGTGGTTAGAGGATAATTCGAGCTCCTAGCTAACTCTATAGCTAAGGATTCTCTCCTCTAGCTACCGTAATATAAAGATAAGGTCTAGAGTACTCTCGCTACTACTATCTCGTCTAGTAATAGTGCCCCTTAGAAGGGCTAGGTTAAGATTAGCTGCGGTAGCTATCTTAATTAGGTTATCCGCTAGGGTGTAGTATATTAGAGAGGTTATATCTTCCCAGATAGGATGGTAGAGGTTAAAGTCCCCTAGGAGAATATGCTCCCCTGGTTTTCTAAGAACTTCCGGTAGAAGAGATAGGGTTTCTAGCGCTATACTAGTATAAGAGGCTAGCGGGGGATTGTAGTAGTTATAGATATAGATTATATATGTCCTAGTAATAAGGGATAGTATAATAAGATCTGGTGAATAGACTGTTGCTTGCTAGGAGTCGGGGCTAATAGCCTTGCTTATAAAGAAGTAGGTTCTTGCCACTCCCTCCTAGGGAAAAACTATATAGTAGGCAGGGTGTCTTGCTGTTGTCTTAACCCTCGGATTCCTCTAAGGTTCCTGGATAGCTAGGATATAGTGGATCTTTAGGTCTACTTCCTTGAAGAGCGGGAGCATTACCCTATCCTTGCTCTTATAGACGTTATACTATATAATAGAGAGAGAGCCTATGTCTAACATTGACTTCCTTCCATCTCTAGGTCCGGCTACGAGGGGGCTAGTAGTATAGGCTGTGAGGAGGGAGTTCCCGCGGGCTCCTCTAAGGCGTGTTATAAGCTATTAAGTCCGGTGAACCTTATTTGGTTAGGAGGCGGGGGGCGGCTTAAGTCTCTTGGCCTGCCTAGTCCCCTCTTGACCGGCTCCTCCTCCCTAATCCTCTTCCTTAGTCCAACGGTCAACTAGTTAGTTTAAGGCTGTATTTTAGTTATTAGGGGTCCTTCCCGGTGCCTTTCTAGTACTACCAGGCGGGCCTGGGCGGCCTTAGTATGGCAGGCTCTGCGTGCTGGGCAGGAGTTGCTCCAGGCTGTGTGCCTTTGAGAGCAGTTTGCGCACTATATACTTTCCTTAGGGTAGTCCCTAGTATTATGTGCCTTACTACACTATCCGCACTTTTCCTCCTTTTTATAATGGTTAGTAATATAACCGTAGGCCTGGCACTTAAAATACTAGGTTACTATAAAGGCTGCGTTATAGTACTACGCTATATGGATAGCAAAGTTAATAATAAGCCCCTTATTAATGATCTGGTTAGCGGTTTCGGGGTTTATGGTGCTAAGGATAATAGCCGAGTGAGTTTTCCCCTCTGGGAGCTTCCTCTTTAGCCAGGCCAGCTTACTAATACGTAGTCCTAGGTGTAGAGATAGGTTCTGCTCCTAGATGGTTTAGATGGCTTAGGGGTCTGTGGTATCGATTCCTTCTCGAGGGACGTTGTGTACTAGTACTAAGTATAGCTGCTGGTTAGGCCTGACTTCTTTTCCCAGTCCTATAGTCTATTCCTAGTCCTAGAGAAGGGCTGTTCTGGTTGCTTCATCCGGTATAAAGATCCTAACGTCTCTACTGGGGAGCTTCTTAGCAGTAAGTACTTTCTTGCACGCCCAGCTTTTTCCTGCCTGGATCTTTCTAATGATTGCCTCATTTAAGAGCTTGGCTATTTCTTATCTATTTGCTATCTCTGAGAAGTGGAGGGTAAGTTTAGTGGTGGCTGGGGGGGTAGGGGGCTTCGGGGCTGCTTGGGCTGCAATTTATGCCTAGCTGCGAGTGTTGGGTGTGGGTATAGAGGTAGCCTAGATACGGTTGACTGTCTTTTGGACCTATTGGACCTCTTTGAGGATATCCTTAAGGCCTGGCTCCTTGGTGGTTGCCTCCTAGCAGATAGTAATATAATCCTAGAAGATTATCTTAGCAATGTCGAGAAAATTTTTTACCTGGCTAGAGAGGACTAAAGGGAGGCTAGCGGATGTTTGTAGGGCTTGGAGGAGGGTGTCTGCTGTTTTTGAGGCTCTCTTAACGTATTCTACGCTATACTGGGTGCTCTACGGTTTCTTGGGGGTGTATTAGGGCTGGGTAGAGGTAGTCACTAGGGGAGGCTGTTCGCCTCTTCCTGTGTCCTCTACATCAACCACTTCGCGGCTACAGTTATCTTGAGTACTATTTTGGGACTCGCGAAGCCTAGGAGAGTCCCTAGGGCCCTCTCCCGGCGCCGTAGCTTGGGGTCGATTTTTTGGTATGGTCATGTTTTTTCATTTTTGCTATATACTTAAATAGATTTTTCAATATATATATAGATCAAGTAAAGTATATAATAAGCTATTAAGGCTTAAGGCATTATTACGAACCTCCCTATATATTGTTACGAACCTACCTATATATAGAGTCGTTGGGGCGCGATTAGCCACCAGGCTGATTATTGCTAAACCTTTTATCGACTGAGAGTCGACGGGAGGTTAGCCGAATAGTCTTACATACCGACTGAAACCTAACACAGACGGTCCGTCGTAACAGGCATAGTGGGTAGAAAGTATTTTTAACGGCTCGTTCAAGTCTCCGCCGTAAAGGTTTCTCGAATTTTGGTGACTAGTATCAGTGTCAGTTAAGGTTAACTGAACCGTGCGCTCTTATATATTCTGATTAGTATCGGCCCCGATTCCAGTCACATATTTTAGTTAAAAAGGTTTATTAATATAGGCTATGGGAAGAAGGACACCGCGGTCAACGCAACGAAATCGACCTCGAGAAAAAGCGCCAAGACCGGTACCGCTCGAAAGCTCTTAATTCCCCTAGCTAGACCCTCGAATCTTAGCCTCGCAGCTACACGCGCTGCTGAGTAGTCGCGTGGAAAAGAGACGTTTAGGGGCTCTAGAATCCAACGCGAACCTCGCATACCTACCCTAACCTCAAACTACTCCCGATTCCTCCCAAATTTCATCCTGAGCTTCTTTGGTATATAAAGAAACCCTAGATAGAGTTGCATAGGGATACCCTCAAGGGAACACCCGCTAGCCCTATTGCAGCCCCTTCTACCCCGACTTCCGCAGAACTTTCAGGGTCCGCCAAGCCCTGCTAAACCTTATTTCGACCACGAGAACCTACCCAGCGATATGCCCCTAGACCCCCTAGGCAGCCCACCGCCTAATAGGGTAATCCTAGGCTCCCCTATTATAAGCCCCTCAGCCCCACTAACGGAATACGGAACCCCTTAACCAGATTAGACTAAAATTTAGATGGAAGACGCCCAAGAGACTTATACCCAGACCACTACCCCTAAAGCCTAGGGCCAGAAGCGGATAATTAACCTAACCAGCCTCTCCCCCTCTCCGGTCTTTAGGTGTAAGGCAGCAAAGCCGAAATGATGGTATTGCTTTCAACTGAAAATCTATATACAAGGAGAAAGGAAAGAGAGTCTAGAAAGAGAGGGCGAAGGGTAAATATACCCAGTCGCTTAGCGCTGGGCCCGTGCCCTAGTGCCTAACCGAGTTATCCTTGGTAAAGCTGGGGCCTCTGGTTGCTATTGAGTATCTACCCAGTTGCCTGGGGTGGTAGCGCTTGAGGGGCCTGATATTAGGTACTAGGCACGTACCCGGTTTACCCCTGCGAAGATATTCCGTTCCTCTAGCGAGGCCCTTAAAGCTACTCTTAACTACCTAATTAAAGCGGCGGATCTCGAAGATAGTAGGGAAAAAAGCTTAGAAATCCTCGACCTTACAAATATCTTCCGCGAATATATAGAAAAAGGCACACTAAACCGGTCAAAGTCTATCCTAGCTACCTAAAACCGCTTAATAGAGAATATAATAAGAGTACTGGCCAACCGGGCTAGAGAACTAGCTAAAACCCCCCAAGGCCATCTAGCTCCTCAGGCCTCCCAAGCTCCTCAGCCTCTCCAAGCTCCCCAGCCCCCCTTATCTCGTTAAAACCCCTAAACCACTTAGGCCTCCTAAGCCCGTAACCCCTCCTACGCGGAAGTAGTTAAGTAAGAAGAATAGTAAATAGTCCCCCCAACGAAAAGGACTAGGCCGGCCCTAAAGCCCGCCCCGATTAGGGAAAGACAGGTCGTCCTAAAGCCTTAGAACGAGATCTCTATACACCTACTCCACCTCCGCAACGTAATAAACGAAGCCTTTAAAGCCGAAATCAAATTAAATAACCTAGTTATCTTAACCGTTTCGATATTAGGAAAGAAAAACGTAGTCCTTACGTGCATAGAAGCCTATATAGCAGACTTTTTAGCTAAGAACTCTACTATTATCTCAAAGATTACCCCTTTCTATAATCTCGAGATTAATAGGCCCTAGTATAGATAGATAGATAAATTCATTTCTTCCCGATATAGCTCCCTTACGGGTCTATGCGGGGCTGGCTATCTATAGTTATTTTACTCGAGGGGGAAAACCTTATCGCCTAGCAAAAACCCCTCCTTTCTATCTAGGCCTATTTATCCCTACTAGTTCTATTTTTCCTTCTTACCGGTAGCGGCTACTATAGCAGCCCTATATTCGCCCACTAGCTCTACCCCTTTAGTCCTTATCCTCGTAGTTATCCGGGTCCTAGTATTCCTAGTAGTCCTCCTAGTTCCTCTTCCTAGTTATCCTCCTAGATTAGTTCCCTAGTAAGACTAAACTAACTAAGCAGCCCTAGGCGTAGGAACTAGCCTATTACTACTTTAATCCCCTTCTTTATTAAGAGGAGGGAGTAGTAGTCCGTGGTCCCTACCCTTTAGAGCATCTATGCCCTGCTCTATTAGAAGTAGGGGTAGAAGAGGAGGATATACTTTAGGGTTTGTCTATGCCAGCCGCATAGACAAGCAGGACTAGGGTACCCTAGCACCTTGCGCCTTAAGAGGAAGTCCTCTAGTCTAATATACTCTATACGTAGTAGGGTAGCGAGTATACTCTATAGCTTGGATAGTTCGCTGTGGATTTATCTAATTTTTGGGTTCTACTATATACTTTAGGCTACTAGCTTATCTTATCTTCCCTAGCTAGTAGACTTTATCCATCTCTCCTTCCACTTATTCCTATATACTATACGTAGCTTCGTTCGCTCCGGGAGACTCTAGTAGGTAGAGGGGTAGTAGTTAAGGAGTGAGTTTGCCTTTTTTCTAAGCAGGGTTCTTCTAGTAGGGCTAGTAGCGCCTCTAGTACTTAGAGTAGCCCGAGCTATCTATTTAATACTCTAGCAAGTTTCCTCTACTACTATCGCGACTAGGCCATCCCTAGCTCTAATAGCCTAGGCTAGTACTAGTTCGTCCAGGTGTAGTAAGAGTGGGGGAATCCCTATCTTATGCTCTAAGGTTTATATGCTAGTTAACTTATACGCCCCTGAGATAGTGCGTAGGCACTAGTTTTGGATCTTCTTTAGTGGCTGGATAGTTATTTTTCTCTACCCTGGGATTCCCTCTAGGGTATACCATACCCTATAGCCGTAGGTAAGGACTAGCCTTACCACGGCCGTATAGATATAACGGGCTTTAGTAAATAAGGCTCCCTAGGTAGACGCCGCGAGTCTAGAGAGAGATGTGCACTGTTTAATTGCCTTAGCTCCTATTTCCCTAATATAGGGTCCCTATCTAAGCTTGTTGTCTACGTAGACTTCTAGAATCTTAATTGTAGGCTCTAGGCATCTAGTAAATCCAGGGATACGGATCCCTACTACCATATTAAATCTCCTTAGTTTCCTTATAAAATAAATAAGGTAATACTTATCGGGCGAGAAAGCTAACCCGTGGGTAGCTGCCCAGTACTCGCAAATTTAATATACTCCCTCTAGTATTCTATAGTTCTATTCTATAGATCTACTAAAGGTTAGAATATTAGTATTATCGACGAATCTAAGGAGGAAGGTATTACCCCTGCGTAGCTATATAAGTAGATTAGAAGTAAAGAATAGGTAGAGTATCGGCGATAGTAAGAATCCCTAGGGAATCCCGGTTAAGGTCTAGATTAGTAGACTAGTAAAGTCTCCGAAGGATAGCTAAGTAGTACGGTCCTATAGAAAGGATCGGGTGAATCTTTCTACCTATTCTAGGAGTTTTACCATCCTTATATTATAGAGAAGCCTTCTATAAGATACGTAGTTATATACTTCCGAGATATCTAGGCTAAGGACTAAAGCTACTAGCCCTAGGTCTTATACCTAGATAGTATAGATCTATTCTATAAGTAGGTTAAGAGCTACTACTACTAACCTATTTCTCCTAGCTCCTATCTATATATTAGGGAGTAGGCCGTATACTTTAGTAGCCTAGAAGATTCTATCTACTATAATTCTCTTAAGTAGCTTCCCTAGCGTATTAAGTAAAGTAATCGGCCTAAATAACTTAGCTTTAGTATAGTCGTCCCTCTATAGTTTCCTAAGGACTACGGTAATAGAGCTTTTAAACTACCTAGGGTGGTATCTAAGTGCGAGGTATCCCTAGAAGAGCCTAGTAAGGGGTCCCCTTAGTGTCTTAGCGTATTACTTTAGGAACCTATTAGTAATCTTATCTAGGCCTAGTACTTTATCTAGGAGAAGCTTCTTAATAGTATAGAGGACCTACTCTTTAGTAAGGTCTTAGGGAATCTCTACTAGCACTAGGTATATATACCTATCTAGATCTAAGAGGTCGGTAGCCCTAGGAGGTAGGAAGAACTAGTTAGTAAGGATTTCTATCTTAGACTAGTTGTCGTAATATAGTTGTTTATCTACTCCCTAGAGGGGTAGAAACTAAGATAGGGCTAGAGGTTCTAGTGCCCTTATTCTTACCTACTTTAAGAGCTTCTAGAGTATAGATAGGTCCGAAGTAATCTTAGCTACTATTCTACGCTATACTTTTATTCTATCTCTTCTAATCTAACTCTTCTTACTATTAGTAATAGTTTAGTATACTACCTAGTCCTCCTCCCTCTCTATAGCCGTCTACTTCCTTCTAGCTACTCTAGCCTAGTATACTAGATCCGAATACTCCTTTATCTATTATATAGAGGCCTAGGGCGAGGGTCTCGCTACTAGGATAGTCTTCTAGATTATCCTTTAGATAGCCTTCTAGAGTAGTATAGTAAAGTAATCTAGGTCTGCTTTAGTATTAAGAGGGGCTACTTTAAGATATTCGAGCTTTAATTAGAGTATATTATTAGTTCTCTTCTAGTCTACTTTCTTCTACTAGGGCCTTAGGGGGCGTAGTTCTACGGAGGTAGAAGAAAAATTAAGTATAGTAAGGATAGGTAGGTGGTTAAAGAATAATTCGAGCTCCTAGCTAACTCTATAGCTAAGGATTCTCTCTTCTAGCTACCGTAATATAAAGATAAGATCTAGAGTACTCTCGCTACTACTATCTCGTCTAGTAATAGTGCCCCTTAGAAGGGCTAGGTTAAGATTAGCTGCGGTAGCTATCTTAATTAGGTTATCCGCTAGGATATAGTATATTAGGGAGGTTATACCTCCCTAGATAGGATAGTAGAGGTTAAAGTCCTCTAGGAGAATATGCTCCCCTAGTTTTCTAAGAACTTCCGGTAGAAGAGATAGGGTTTCTAGCGCTATACTAGTATAAGAGGCTAGCGGGGGATTATAGTAGTTATAGATATAGATTATATATATCCTAGTAATAAGGGATAGTATAATAAGATCTAGTAAATGGACTGTTGCTTGCTAGAAGTCGGGGCTAATAGCCTTACTTATAAAGAAGCAGGTTCTTGCTACTCCCTCCTAGGGAAAAACTATATAGTAGGCAGGGTATCTTACTATTATCTTAACCCTCGGGTTCCTCTAAGGTTCCTAGATAGCTAGGATATAGTAGATCTTTAGGTCTACTTCCTTAAAGAGCGGAAGTATTACCCTATCCTTACTCTTATAGACGTTATACTATATAATAGAGAGAGAGCCTATATCTAATATTAACTTCCTTTTATCTCTAGGTCCGGCTACGAGGGGGCTAGTAGTATAGGCTATAAGAGGGGAGTTCCCGCGGGCTCCTCTAAGGCGTATTATAAGCTATTAAGTCCGGTAAACCTTATTTAGTTAGGAGGCGGGGGGCGGCTTAAGTCTCTTGGCCTGCCTAGCCCCCTCTTAACCGGCTCCTCCTCCTTAATCCTCTTTCTTAGTCTAACGGTTAACTAGTTAGTTTAAGGCTATGTTTTAGTTATTAGAAGTCCTTCCCGGTGCCTTTCTAGTACTACTAGGCGGGCCTAGGCGGCCTTAGTATAGTAGGCTCTACGTGCTAGACAGGAGTTACTCTAGGCTGTATACCTTTAAGAGTAGTTTACGTACTATATACTTTCCTTAGGGTAGTCCCTAGTATTATATGCCTTACTATACTATCCGTACTTTTCCTCCTTTTTATAATAGTTAGTAATATAACCGTAGGCCTGGCACTTAAAATACTAGGTTACTATAAAGGCTACGTTATAGTACTACGCTATATAGATAGTAAAGTTAATAATAAGCCCCTTATTAATAATCTAGTTAGCGGTTTCGGGGTTTATAGTGCTAAGGATAATAGCCGAGTAAGTTTTCCCCTCTAGGAGCTTCCTCTTTAGCTAGGCTAGCTTACTAATATATAGTCCTAGGTATAGAGATAGGTTCTACTCCTAGATGGTTTAGATAGCTTAGGGGTCTATAGTGTCGATTCCTTCTCGAGGGACGTTATATACTAGTACTAAGTATAGCTGCTAGTTAGGCCTAACTTCTTTTCCTAGTTCTATAGTCTATTTCTAGTCCTAGAGAAGGGCTATTCTAGTTACTTTATCCGGTATAAAGATCCTAACGTCTCTACTAGGGAGCTTCTTAGTAGTAAGTACTTTCTTACACGCCTAGCTTTTTTCTATCTAGATCTTTCTAATAATTGCCTTATTTAAGAGCTTAGCTATTTCTTATCTATTTACTATCTCTAGAAAGTAGAGGGTAAGTTTAGTAGTAGCTAGGGGGGTAGGGGGCTTCGGGGCTACTTAGGCTATAATTTATACCTAGCTACGAGTGTTAGGTGTAGGTATAGAGGTAGTCTAGATACGGTTAACTATCTTTTAGACCTATTAGACCTCTTTAAGGATATCTTTAAGGCCTAGCTCCTTAGTAGCTACCTTCTAGTAGATAGTAATATAATCCTAGAAGATTATCTTAGTAATGTCGAGAAAATTTTTTACCTAGCTAGATAGGACTAAAGGGAGGCTAGCGGATATTTATAGGGCTTAGAGGAGGGTGTCTGCTGTTTTTAAGGCTCTCTTAACGTATTCTACGCTGTACTAGGTACTCTACGGTTTCTTAGGGGTGTATTAGGGCTAGGTAGAGGTAGTTACTAGGGGAGGCTGTTCGCCTCTTCCTATATCCTCTATATTAACTACTTCGCGGCTATAGTTGTCTTAAGTACTATTTTAGGACTCGCGAAGCCTAGGAGAGTCCCTAGGGCCCTCTCCCGGCGCCGTAGCTTAGGGTCGATTTTTTAGTGTGGTTATGTTTTTATTCTATAGCTTTCCTATAGTATATAGATATACTTATTAGATAGTATTTTAACCTTCGTAGTTATTTAATAATAAGGGTTTATAGTAGCGGTATAGAGATAGTCTACGATAAGTCGTTTAATTCTTCTATCTATTAGTCGTACACGGAAGATATACGTATATATTACGTACTATACTAAACTCTAATTAGCTCTCGCTAATTAAGTTTCTTTCGGATCTTTAGTTTCCTAACTAGATTACTTCTCTAGAAAACTAACTCGCTCTATAGCTAAAATCTACCTAGATATAGTAGCCCTTAGACTATTTATTTAATAGTAGTTAACTTAAAGTTCTAATATAATACTATTAGAGGTAACGAGCCTTTCGTATATCGTATACTAGCCTATTACGTAATTACTACCTATTATTCTAATTCTTTACTCTTTACTTATTATTTAAGGTAAACCCCTCGGTTACCCGAACCTACTAGATAACTCCGAAGCCTAGTAGAAGAGGCCCGCCGTTATACTCTACTAGTCGTACGGAAACTTAGTTTCTATAGTAGTTTTTTTTATACGAGCTTTCTATTCTTAGGGTACTAAAGTCCGTATAGTCTAGAATTTATAATAGTCTACTTATATAGTTCGCTCGCTTATAGAGTACGTTATTCTTAATTTTTATTACTTTAAATAGTATTTATATATTCTATTAGTATTTTTTAATACTCGAATTAGATAAATATAGCTAGAGGTATACTTAAAAAGCCTATAGCTTCTATCTTTAAGTAGTTAATCATGGCTCTCGGTACCGCCGCACCGGTGTAGGTCGCGGCCGCCACGCTGCTGGCAGCCGGCGTTGTCGTCGTTTCCTCGGCAGCCCAAGTAACATCGCCGCCCAGGCCCGTCGTCGGCACGCTGTTGTCGGCCGTCAGCACGGCGGCGCCACCGTTATTCGCAGCTGCTGAGGACGCGGCAGCCGTCACCCTGGTAAACGTTGATACTATAGACGCCCCGAGCGCGATCGTTCTGGTGCCGCCCTCCTTGCCCGCGCTCCCTGTGGCGGTGGACTCTGCGGAAGTCGTCGGCTTGGCGGTGCCGGAGCTGCTGCTGTCATTCTGATCCAGTCTCGTCGGAACGCCCTTAGAGCCCCAGATGTCGATCATGGTCGTCGACGCGCCCGACGAGCCCTCGGATGCCACGGCCAGGTAGGTAGCGGTGGGTTTGATAGCCAAGTAGTAGGCGGTAGCTTTGGTGCCAGTGCCGAGAGTCAAGGTGGAAGAAGTGGTCAGGGTGTGGCCGTTGACGATGATCTGCGTCTTCGAGTTGTAGGCGATGGTGCCGGCCGGGATGGTCACGATGGACGTCCTCTTCGAGGAGGTCGTCGTCGCGGCATCTCCTGCGCTCTGCCGCGCAGGCTTCTTCGTCTGGATGGGGGCGGGTGTGGGTACGATGGCCGTGGTGGTGCCGACGACGATGCGCGTAGTGCCCCTTTCGGTGTGGATGGCGATGGCCGTGGTGGACGCGCCGGTGCCGACGACGATGGACGATCCCGGCTCCAGGGTTTGGCTGCCGACGACGAGCTTCGACTCGGAGTTGTCGGAGACGGTGACACCGCCGATTTCGAAGACCCGTTCCATGACCTCGGGGGCTCCAGTGACATCCGGTGCTGCCGTTTCCTTGGGCGAGTCCGTGCCGGTGGCATTATTGGCGGTCTGGGTGGCCAGAGGATTGCTGCCGCTTACGATGAACCAGTGGGTTCCGCTCGTTCCAATGTAGAGTTTGGTATCAGATGTAGAGGGCTCAGCCGGCTGGTTGGTGGTCTCAGCTTTGGCCGCAATTTCCGAGGGCTGAAAACCTCCCCTAACGACCGTGGTACTGGTCTGGGAAGCATTTGTTGGAGTATTTGTAGCCCCATTTACAAGCGGAGTCAGCGCAGTAGGAACTGTGTTGGTGCAAATCAGCGTCTGTTACTTGTCTGAAGCGCGAAGCGGAGGCATACGAAGCGTGTGAGGGGTCACAGCAGGAAGCGATAAAGGAATGATTGCTGCCCGCACGCCCGCGGCGAGCATCAGGAGACGAGTGAGTTCCATGGCCGGCACGGTCGGTTGAACGGAGTGGGATCAGAAACGGGCTAAAAGAATGGCTTCGCTGCCGGGCAGCTGTGGATGGTCGTCGGCGACGGGAGTATGCCGGGCTGGGGGGAGTAAATACATGAAGCCAGCCCTGTGCCCCGTATTCTCCGCGAAATTCGATGGCGGCGCGGTGCCCGAGAATAGCTATTTCGACGTGCAAAAGAGCAACTGATCTGGCGGCACGGTGAGCGCAGCCAATGGCGGGCGGTTGCGGACATTAGCAAGGAGGCTGGCGAATAGTCCCAGTATGTGGGCTTCGTCCTGCCGCCCACCAATGGCGCCGATGGTTTAAAACGCCAAGCAAAACGCTTGGGCGGTCAATCATTTGCTGCATCATGCCATGCCAATGCCTTTGGCGCGCCCGTTGCTGCGCCGCACCGTTTTTCCGCCTTGTCGCCAGCGTCTATCTTGCCATGCTGCTGTTGTCGCTCCGCCGTCTGTCTCGCAGGCTGACTTCTCGTTCAAAAAGCGTCCAACAATTCTATCCAACAAAGAGCGCTGCACACCGCCCAACGCTCGAGCCTCTTCTTTCTGTTCGCTTAGTCTCGCGCACCCTTTCATTTTCCCCTGCACTCATCTGTCCATCCTTTTCTTCATCCGATTTTCTTGGCCGTGTAGCGAGACTCAACTCAATGCATTGGGTCTCGGCCCATTCCGAGTAGCCTGTTTTCGGCCTCGTCAGGTTCTCATTCGCCCGGCCGTCACTCGGACGTGCCTCCCTATGGCGTCGATCATGCCTGATTCTACTCGGCTGTAGTACTCGAAGCGAATAAAGCTGTCGTTGAGATAGCCTATCCATTGAATGATGGCTGACACGCCCTGGTTGGTTCTATAATGCCTCGTCATACATTGCCCAGTCTAACATAAACTAACTTCTAGCCCTCGGCCCACACTGCTTCGATGAGTGAGACACAGCTTCCTTCAGGAGTCCTCGTGCCAAGGAATTCAAGGCGCGAATCGACCTTTTGGAACAACTTTTCCCAATCGCGGCTCGTCCGCTCGAGAGAGTTCCATCCCAATGCCTGGATCATATCCAGATTCCTGGCCGTGTGTTAATTTCTGTACTTGTCAAGGTGGTAAATTTAAGGCTCACCTGGGTTGCTTATTGCTCCACTTGGTGGTCGCGACGTCATCGGGCAGGAATTCATATATGACAACGCGCGAACCGGGCTTGAGTGCCGGGGTGAGGTTTGCGAGGATCCGACTGGCGTACTTGTCCGACCAGTTATGCAAGATGAAGCGGAAAAAGTAGATGTCGGCGCGCTTGACGGGCTGCTCGGTGAAGAAGTCGTGTCCTTGGAAGGAGACGCGGCCGCGCAGGTGGGCAGGCAAAATGTCCTCGCCCTCTTTCGCCGTGCCAGGGAGATCCTGTACGACGAAGTTGATGTTGGGGAACGAGGCAGCCAGGACGGTGCTGACACCGCCATGTCCGCCTCCGACGTCGACCACGGTGCCACCGATGCGGTCGAGGGCGGCCCAGTCGTAGCCGCGGACCAGGTGCTCAAGGTCGTACAAGCTGCCGCGCGTCATGAAGCGCATGCCGCCGCCAAAGCGTCTGGCACGCTCAGCGTCCTTGGCAAGCTCGAGGTAAAAGGGCTCATCTGTCTTGTTCTCGACGTTGAAGCCCGTCTCGTTAGGCTCTGCGCTGCTGGGCCACTGGCGGTGCGCCTCCGTCACCTTCAAGGCAGCCGGCGCAAGATCTTCGACCAGGAAGCCGATCGTGTCCATGGCCTCCGAGTTGCAGTGCAAGATGCGCGAGGCAGCCGTGTGGCGCACGAATCCCGGGCGCGTCTCCGCAAAGACGCGGTTGATCATGGCGTGCTGCAGGAAGCGGCGCAGCAGGCCCTCATCCACGCCCGCGGCCCGGGCCAGCTCAGGAAACGAAATCTCTCCATCAATGGGCACGTGTGCGGGCACGTTGTGGGTGTAGACGAAGCGCAGAGACTGCAGGTCGGTGAACTGTTGTGTGTGGCGGTGCGGTCAGCTCCGTGGCTTGCGAATCCCAACATTGCATTTGCTTACCGTAAACAAAGTCTCAAGCATCATACCCACCGGTCCCAGCGCCAGACGCTTGAGATCCTGGCTTGCGTTTACAAGCTCGCGTCTGTTCTCCTCCAACTCTTTGGGTAAATCACCCAACGTGTCGTAGAAGAAGTGCGTCGGAGGCAGCCCGCGGGACTGAGAGTATGCATCGAGCTTCTTGGCCTGCGCAAGTGCGCGCTCTGCGATTGCTGTGAGGGAAGACATTGTTGGTCCTCTCGTTCATTGAATTTTTGCACCATCATATAAGTCCAAAAGCTGCTGTTGTCGGACCCGTCGATGGACCCGCCGACTTCCGTGGAGCCGCACGCGGGTCCGGGGAACAGCCCCCAACCCAACAATAAGCCACCTCGACTCAGCCGCATCAAGACCCATAGCGGCTTTGAACGGGCCCGGAATCACGCCTGCAGAGTTATCCTTGGTCCTGGCGTTTTTGGAGGCGTTCATCGATGCTTGATGGGGAAATCGAGCTCCTGATGCATTTGCACTGGTCATTCTCATAAAGCATTGGAGGCACTCCAGGCTCCCAGTCATTCAACCAAATCGTGTATCTTCGTGTTGCCTCTCTCTTTTTGATACTTTCCTGTTATTCAACCGCGTCAGGCTCCGCTACAATGTGCAGAGTCCGGTCTCTTGTCTTTCTTGCGGCATTCGCGCAGCCGCTGCTGGCGATGCCGCATTTCACAGAACGGGATACCACTTCATCATCCGGAAAGCTTCTTGGTTCGTCCTTCGGATCGGGCGGTAATGCTACCTTCGACTACATCGTGGTCGGGGGCGGCACGGCTGGTTTGGTCGTGGCCACTAGGCTCGCTGAGGATCCCAACACTTCGGTTGCCGTCATTGAGGCCGGAAACTTCTATGAGATTTCGAATGGGATTTACAGTCAAGTCCCCTTGTTTGGCCCACTCGGGAGCGGAAAGTCTCCGTACGACACCGCGCCCTTGGTTGACTGGCAGTTCGTGACTGAACCTCAGGAAGTCAGTAATGCCATCAGTCCTCTCCGCCAATGTAAATTGACTTCGGTGTATAGGGAATGCTTGGTGCCAAGGTGCACTATGCGCGTGGAAAATGCCTGGGCGGCAGCTCCGCACGGAACTACTTAACCTACCACGTTGGAGCCAAAGACTCGTATGAGCGCTGGGCCAATCAGACCGGCGATGACGATTATCGTCTCGACAACTTCATGAAGTACTTCAAGAAGAGCCAGAATTTCGTGGGTCCCAATGGACGCCCCGCTAATGCGACGCCGGAATACGACGAGAGCACCCTAAGCACGGGAGGGCTGCTGACCGTCACCTACCCGCGCTACGCTATGGCATTCTCCTCCTGGGCTCAGCGCGCTCTCCAAGCCATCGGAGTCCGGCCCATCAACGGACTGACCAGCGGCAACCTGCTTGGCTCGTCCTACCAGCTCCTGACCGAAGACGCCACCGAGTTCGTGCGCGAGACTTCTGAAACCGCGTTCTTAAAGAAGCTCGGTCTCACGCAGAGCAACCTGGTGGTTTACCAATCAACACTAGCCACAAAAATCACTTTCAACGGAACCACCGCCAGCGGCGTGGAGATTGACATGGGAGGATTCCCCTTCACGCTCACCGCAAACAAGGAGGTTGTCCTTTCCGCCGGCGCTTTTCAATCCCCTCAGCTCCTGATGGTATCTGGCATCGGTCCAAAGGACACGCTTGAACGCTTTGCAATCCCTGTCGTCAAGAATCTCCCGGGCGTCGGCCAAAATATGGAGGACCACATCCTCGGCGGGCCCAGCTACAGGGTTAATGTTGTGACAACATCGACGGCGTCGACCGGCGCAACAGCAGCCGAGGCGATGAAGCAATACCTCACCAGTCGCTCCGGTATCTTGACAGGCGTCGGCGCAGATTTTCTCGGTGAGTTTGTTGGAATCTTGTGCTCTTCCGTCTCACAAACAAAAATCATCCAAAAGCTAACATTTGAAAACGCGCCCAGCCTGGGAAAAGCTCCCCAAAAACCTTACCTCGCAGATGCCCCCCTCCGTGCAATCCGACCTGGCCTCTTTACCCGCGGGCTGGCCGGACATCGAGTTTTTCCCCACGAGCGCTTACTACGGCTACCAGGAGGACTTCCTCAGCGACAGCCCTACAGATGGCTACAACTACGCCACCGTCGCCGTCGCGCTTGCGGCGCCCTTCTCGCGCGGCAACGTCTCCATTGCCTCGGCCAGCATGGCTGATGCGCCGCTCATAAACCCCAACTGGCTCACCCACCCCACCGACCAGGCCGTCGTCGTCGCCGGCTACAAGCGCGCGCGCCAGGTCTTCGCACACATGGGGAACATCACCATCGGCGACGAGTATTTTCCGGGTCCAGCTTTGGGTGTGCGGAGCGACGAGGAGATCCTCGCGTTCGCGCGCAAGAGCTTCGGGACAGTCTTCCACGCCAGCTGCACGTGCAGGATGGGAAAGGAGGAGGGAGATCAGGATGCTGTCGTGGACTCGAAGGCGAGGGTGTTCGGCGTGGAGGGCCTGAGGGTCGTGGATGCGAGTTCGTTCGCACTGCTGCCACCGGGGCACCCGCAGGCCACTATCTGTACGTTGTTCCTGCCCTAATATTAAACTTGCGCTCTTTATACTGACCGATTTTCTCTACAGATGCGCTTGCTGAAAAAATTGCCGATGACATCAAGAACGGGGCATGAAGGCGCCCGATCAATTCCGGTATTTTGCTTTTGTCCAGTTGCTGAGCGTCAGGGTATTTGCATGTCTCCGTTCGATATGTCCATATATTTCAAATATCAATTGATCTCGTTGCTTCACCAAATTTCCTTCACATGCAAACTCTGATGACATGGTTGCTCGGGCTGAACAGTCAACGAACTTTACAAGATTTAGAGTAAAAGCCGCTGCAATGAAGGAACTTGTGTACACTCGTGATGAATTGACGCTTAGAAGATGTCCTATTGACTTCAATAGATATTCCTGTTGATTTCTATACCTTCAGATCTCAATGGTTTCAAAATCGCAGCCAGAGCTTTTGTAGCTCCCAAGACTGCGTAAATACCTTTCCAGCATTTTCCCCCCTTTCCTTTGGAGTCAGCCAGGTATGGTTTAACCGCAAAACAGATACCCATGCCCATTTTTGGCGATGATTCCTTAGATCACTCTCTGATGGCATGTAATGGTGACTTGGAAACTCTGGAAGTATCCACAGAACATGAGACGTATTCGCATTCAGATTCTAATGCTTAATGAACAAAGGGCATATACGAAATTCCCATTAGACCAATCCAATGCAACGCGCTGAAATCCACAAACACCTCTTGCCTTCCTTCTATTGATTGTACAATTTCAACTTTGGCTGTTCCTTGGACCTGAAAACTACCAGAAGAATCTCCGACATCAGTTCCTGGCCGACGTTCTCCAGGACCATAGTAGTTGCGGCATCACCGCTCTGCTTATCCTGCTGTCCGCCGTCTTGTAAAGGGATAGAAGGAATGGAAGATGAAGACGAGGAGATAGATGAAGAGCGGGAGCGAGAGCGGGAACGAGAAGAAGTGTTTGTTCTCATCTTCACATTAAAGTCCTTCTGCTGACCCGAAGACGGTGAGGGTGGAGGTTGTGGGATACAGATGGGTGCATCTGGTTTCACTCTCACCGGTCGAGCATTCATTGTGTCCAGGACCTCATTGAATGTGTCCCAACTCGACGATGTTGGTGGAAATGCGCCCTGATCAGGTAATGCGAGTGTTGCTTCGAGGTTGCAAGAAATACTTTGATCACCAAAGTTGAGAAAGTCAAAGTCCAAACGGGGCTTGGTATCCTTCTCACCGCATGGCGTCAGAGGCGAGCCGAAGACGGAGGATGACAGGGATGACGACAAGGCAGGCGGTGTTGACGCGAATGCAGGTGTCGACAGTGCGACAGCATCTTGCTGCATGTCCCAACTGAATAACCAGTCGTCAGATATCTCTCCCACTCCAGTGCTGTTGGACGCGGAATCGAAAATAGGCGGCCATAGGTAAGGGCTTCCCGGACTTTCTGTCGACGTGCAGCCTGGATAAGTATTGGTGCGGATGTGCTTCGCTCCCTGCCGGCTTCGGATATCTGCCATAAGCTGTATGAGCATGGTCCTTGTTGTATTTCCAAAAGGGCATACTAACCATCTCTAAACTCATTGCGGGTCTCCTTGGGCCGCTGCCGTGATATGGCAGCCTCGCCGTCTTCATCATTCGCCTCATGGAAACTTCTCTTGCGTGAAAGAGATCTGTTAGAAATTCCCAAGCCATGTCTTCCGGACAAGTCACGGGCTGACGAATATGATTCAGAAAACATGCTCTAGAACAGTGCGTCAGTGATTATGGTTCCGTCTCTCTGTTCGCCAAGGGGGCTCCCGTAAGTCAAAATACCTGCGTAGAACATTCCTCATCCACAGAGGTAGCAGGGGTGTTCCGAAGCCTTCCTTCGGGATTCATGGTCTCTGTTTGTTTTACGATCGGAACACGCAAGATCTATGCAGCTGCAAGCGGGAATCAGGCTACTATGTCTCGAACAACTGCAGGGAGATTTAGAGCACATCCTTTGCTACATATTAAGGGGTCCAACATGGATCCATGCTCAGCCGCTCTCCAGGATGCGCCGGCCCCCAGCGGAGCGAACAGTTGCCTGAGCGCCGACATAGTAGTAAAGATCCAATACCAGAGAAATTTCCAACAATAGTCCACGAGTGGATATTCTCGGTAGATAGAGGCTCTATTAGTGCTGACGTATGGCGGAGCCGCGAGACCGCAGCAAGAAAAACAACACTGGTGGGTTGGTTGCGATCCTATAAACGCCACAACGAACCACCGGGACCTCCGCCCCATTACTCGGGCCCGGACCCGTCAAACACAGGAAAGGCACGGGTTTTCGCCACCATCGTTTGAAAAAATATTTGAGAAGATCAAGTAGTGATGTACGATGTAATTAGGGTGTGTATGAATACCTGCCCTTTTCACGTTCTTATTTCATTGATTCACGCGCATCTCCTATTCCAGGGAATCATAGAAGAGAAAATGCCACCGCTTCAATACACACGGAAAATTCTACGGGGAGCAGCTCTTCAAAATGCATTGTCTCCTTCATCCACAATGTCGCAATTGCGGGTTGCGAGGCCGATTGCCGCGTTCAATCCGTTGTCACTCGCCACCAGCCGCACTTTCAAAGCGCCAGCCGGGCGCCATCAAAGCTTCGCAGCCACGGAGACTACCAGCACCGCAAAGCCGTCATCCTCCGTGCCGCCGACCCTCCCGACACCGAGAGCTGCAACGGCGACACCGCCCTCGTTCACGATACCAACCGTGGACATCGCACCATACCTCTCGGACCCTTCCTCACTTGCCGCGCAACGGGTAATTGAGCAGATTAACCGAGCCTGCCGGTCAACTGGCTTCTTCCAGATCGTCAATCACGGGGTGCCGGCAGCATTGCAGAGCGAGGTATTCCGGGCGGCGGAGCGCTTCTTCCGCCTGCCGCTCGAGGAGAAGAAGAAGCTGGACGCGAAGACCACGGTCGGCCACCGGGGCTACGATGTTTTGGAAAGCCAGTCTTACGAAGAAGGCGTGCTGCCGGACCTGAAAGAGGTAAGTCAAACACAAAACCCCCAGATAATCTCTTCGACTAAGAAAGAAAACTAAACAACAACCAATAAAAGGGCTTTTACGTGGGGAATGATATCCCAGCATCCGATCCCCGCGCTCACGCCCGCCGCTTCTTCATGGGCCCGAACGTGTGGCCGTCCTCGCTGCAGCCTCATGAACTGCAGCAGCCGGCCGAGGCATACTTCACCGCCGTCTATACCCTCTCGCTCCGCATCTTAGACATGATCGCCGCCTCGCTGCCTTACGATGTGAGCCCAATGTTTGCGCGATTCACGCAGCCCGCCGACCTGGTGGCTGCACCGCTGCGCCTGCTGCACTACCCTCCCGCTCGGCGCAGCAAGCAACGCCAGCTAGGCGCGTCCGCCCACACCGACTTCGGTGCCATCACGCTCCTCCTGCAGGATGGGAATCCAGGCCTACAGGTACTGGACCAACACTCCGAGAGCTGGGTCGACGTGCCGTCCACGCGCAATGCCTACGTCGTCAACGTCGGTGACATGTTGGAGAAGTGGACCGGCGGCTACTACCGTTCCAGTGTGCACCGCGTGCTTAATCCGCAGCCCAAGGATCGCTACAGCGTTGTCTTCTTCTTCGACGGTAATCTCGATTGTCCGCTTGTGCCGCTGAATCCGAACGATGCTGCCAAGAGCAGCGTCTTGCCAGGTGGTGAAGGTGGAAAAGAGGATGGCGTTCTGACTGTGGAGAAGCACATGATTAAGAGAATGGCAACGTCGTACGGGAAGGGCAGCAGGAAGTAGTTCTTATTTATTCTATAGATGACGGCAGGGACGCAAGTTGCACTCCGAGGATTGTTCTTTTGTGTCGTGCTTGCTGGGCGCTTTTAGTGGTACAGGATCTAAATGCATATCACCGAAAGAATGAGTAATTACCTTGACTGCACGTGCACAAACAGCAGCAGACCATCAATTGGCATACAGATACAATTGAATGACATCGTATGAGGTTGTATTTGATGTCTCTTCGGAGCTTCAACAATTAAGTTTGCGCAAATATGGTTGACAGAAAACGAGCATTTTACGATACGTGACAGATTGAAGCTATAATAAGTCAGGCGGTCAGCCAAAGAGGCCCTTCTTTTGGGAGGAAGAGAACAGAAAGAGTGGTCTCGGGAATTTCTTCAAAAATCTCGGTGGGACTTCCACCATGTTGACGCAAAACTGTTGGAAATCACGTGTTTTTGCATATTGCTTTTGCAACACCAGATAGCTTAGTCACTCACTTACGTATATAAGGAGGGTAGGCCACCTATGCCCTTCCTCCTCATGCCAATCATCAATGGATCATCGTTGTCCATCAACATTCCAACAAAAACTCATGCTTTGGCAGTTGAGCACGGACATGGCTTTAAATTTCGAGCTAAAGCAGGAAAGAAAGTATTATTCAAGGAAACAGACCACACTTAAATCTTTGTCGATTCCCTCCTTCTGACAAGAACTTTGAGACCGGTCTGATTCACGAACCACCGGTTCTCCACCTTCCAATGACGGTCCGAAGGGTCGGCCAAGCGAAACTGTAGAGCGATTTCCAAGTGTCAGGGGCAAGGTTGAAAAACACATTGGACAGCTTCAGAAAAGGGACTTACTGTGAGATTCTGTAAGAGAGTCGGTATGAGTTTGTACACTTCCAGGTACGCAATATTCTTGCCTAAGCAAACGCGATTTCCGGCACCAAACTAGCGAAATCGGTCAGCGAGGAAGGCTCAGTGAAGATTTCTACTGGCGAACTCACGGTTAACAACGCGTTCTCCATTAGGCGTCTTCTTTCTGGACTGTTTCCAACCCAACGCTCGGGCTTCCATTCGTTGCAGTCGGGCCCAAAGGTGTCGGGGTCACGGTGTACGACCCAGGCACTCATTCCTACAACAGTGCCTGGCGGAAGTGCTTGGCCGCACACGGTGGCTCCCGATGGGGGCACCACTCGCTCAAGCGGGAGGCCGAAGGGCGGGTGCAAGCGCCCCGCTTCCTTGATCACGGCATCCAGGTAAGGGAGCTCGTGTGCCTCTCTCCACGTTGCAGGGTTGGAGAGACGGCCTTTTGCCGCCGCATCGTCGACTTCAGCAAGGAGACGACTCATAGATTCTGGGTTGACCAGCAGAGAGTGGACGACCGTGCGCAAGAGTATGGCAGTGGTATCGGAGCCTGCAGCCACATTCGACGTTGTCCACACGGTCAAAGCGAATGGGGGGATCGACGAATCGTTTCTGATTGCGGCCATGAAGCGGGCGAGAAAGTCATTGTCATTGAATTTAGCCGTCTGATCTGAGCTTTGGCTCTTCTGTCGTTCCTGGGCTCTAGCCACAGCGAATGTTACGACAGGATTGGCACTGACGGAGCGCAAACGCTGCAGCAAGGGGTTTTTCGTCCAGAGGAAATCGACCCACGGTATTTGAGAGATGGGGCTGGCACGTCGAAAGTACTGCCAGACATTCTCGATGATGCCATCGACGTCAGCACCGTGTTCGAGGAAGCCCAACCGGCGGGAGAAAGTAAGCTCTCCCATGACGTCGAACGCGAACCACTGCAGCCACTTGTCCAAGTCGCACACTGCATCATCGGTGGCGAAACGCGACTCAAGCTGGTTAAGGAGAATGGACATAGTGCTGTCAACGTAACGTTCAAGAGACATCAGGTTGCTCATCGAATAGATTGGTGCAATCGGCTTCCGCAAAGTGCGATGGAGGGCTTCGTCTTGCGTGGCGAAGATGGTTGGAACGGGTTTGCCTTTGGCATAAAACATCAAGACATGGTAGAAATCAGACTACGGGACATATCAGCGTGGGCTTTCCATGATGGCCATGGTTCATATTCACCTTGCGGAAAGTCCCAGTGAAATCATAGATGCGCTTGATCTCTGTCGGGTCTTGGACCGAGACCATGTTCGGCCCAAATCGAACCAGTTTGCCGTATTTCTTGTGAAGCGCGATGTGAACATCATGAGCTCGGTTGCTGCGCACCCACAAAGCCCGCGGAACGTCTGTCCAGGCAGAAAGGAGCGGACCTGGAATGTGGCGCAGACGAAAGTAGCCGCGCAGGAACCATGCAGCGAGCAGGGCCAGCGCCAGGGGCAGAAGAAGAGGAAGAAACATAGCTCATCGTGCTCTATTCCAGGATGCGTACCCAGCGGGTATATGAGCAGGAGGACCCGACGAGGTAGACTTGCTGATGTTGGGGGCCATTTCCGCGGATGGCGCAGGGGACCTGAGTTGATAGTGCGGGCAGGGCGGACCCGAAGGATGACGAACCCAGGAATCACGAAACTGCAACTGAGCCCGCTTATCATCTCTGCCGTGCCCTTCATGGATTCGCGCTGCCGTATGCGTCCGTCACTCCTCAACCTTACTTTTCACCATTCTCTCATCTCTATTCCGCTTCCTCATACCAGCCATGTCTGCGCCATCGAGCCGCACGAGCGCAAAGTCCGAAGCAGATCGCAATGCTCCCCCAGATGTTGAACCGAGTGAGCTGAGCAATTCGGGGGATTCGGGTGTTGAAGAGCACCCAACGGGCTTCGGTTTGGCGACCATTACCTTTGCTCTTTGTCTAGCTGTGTTCTGCGTTGCCCTAGACAACACCGTATGTCATTATCACGAGCGTGGTCCGAAAACTCAAGCTGACATGCACAGATCATAGCGACAGCGCTGCCGCGCATCACCGACCATTTCAAAAAGTTGGAGGATGTTGGTTGGTATGGCTCAGCATACCTCTTCACCACTTGCGGTAAGATATCAGGTACCTGCTTTGATCTCAATGCTCATGAATTGCAGCTTTCCAGCTCCTTTTTGGGAAGCTCTTCGGCTATTACTCGCGGAAATGGACTTTCCTGATTGCGCTGCTCATCTTCGAAGTTGGCTCTGTCATCTGTGGTGCTGCCAGAACCTCGGCCATGTTCATCGCAGGTCGAGCTATTGCAGGCCTTGGTGGTGCGGGCGTACTCTCCGGAGCGCTCATCATCATTGCATTTTCGGTGCCACTGGAGAAGCGTTCCAACTTCACTGCATTGATTGGTGGCATGTTCGGCATCGCCTCGGTGTCAGGCCCTCTGGTGAGATGCGCAGACTCCCGTAGTAATGGCTCATGAGACTGACGAGCATGACAGATGGGCGGCGCGTTCACGGACCACGTCAGCTGGAGATGGTGCTTTTACATCAACCTACCCGTCGGGTGAGTACGCAAGACGACGCTATCATAGATGCAGAGCGGCTGACATGCGACAGAGCTGTGACAGCGGTGGTGTTGCTCGTGTGGCTCCACGACCGGCGGACCAAGAGGGGTCCTGGAGGACCATTCCTTGAGCAACTCCGGACGTTGGACCCACTAGGAAACGCGCTCTTCTTGGGCTCCATCATCTGTCTCCTCTTGGCGCTGCAGTGGGGCGGCACGACCTATGAGTGGTCTAACGGACGCATCGTCGCCCTGTTCGTCATGTTCGGCATCCTTTTGGCAGCTTTCATCGCGCTCGAGGTGCACGTCGAGCCCAGGCGGGCGACGGTGCCGCCGCACATTGCTCGCCAGCGCAGCATCGCTTTCGGGTCCCTCTTCGCGCTGTGCATAGGAGCAGCCTTTTTCCTGTTTGTATACTACCTGCCCTACTACTTCCAGGCCATCAAGGGCGCATCGGCGCTGCGTTCAGGAATCGATGTGCTGCCGCTCATCCTCATGCAGGTTCTCGGCACCATCATCGCGGGCGCCCTGACACAGAAGCTGGGTTACTATATGCCATTTGTCCTCCTGTCCGTGGTATTCATGTCGGTGGGCGCCGGGCTGCTGACACTGCTCGAAACGGACTCGCCGACGGGAGTGTGCGTGGGCTACCAGCTCGTGTTCGGGTTTGGCGCAGGGCTGGGATTTCAACAGGTGTCGCTGGCCGCGCAGGCAGTGCTTCCGCAGTCGGAGGTGCCGACGGGCACAGCCATCGCCATGTTCGTCCAGCTGTTGGGCGGCGCGGTATTCGTGTCGGTGGGCGAGAACGTGTTCACCAATAAGCTGGTGGAAGGCATTGCAGCGGCGCGGATCCCCGGGTTGGACCCGCAGACGGTCGTGGCGATGGGAGCAACAGACCTGCGGAGGCTGGTGTCACCAGAGCATGTCGGAGCGGTGATGGCGGCGTACATGGACGCGCTCGTACGCGTCTACAGGGTTGGGCTCATCACGGCGTGTCTGTCAGGGCTGGGTGCGGTTGGCATGGAGTGGGTGGACGTGCGCGGCAAGTCTCTGGATGCGGTCGGCGGTATGTAGAGCAACTGAGGTGGAAAACGGACGAGGAGCTTTCGCTGGCCCTTGCTTGCATCAATGCACCCGAAACCGAAAGCTTGATCGTCCATCGTTCGTTTGACTTTGCAACAACAACAACAACAGTGTATCTGGCCCCATTCAAACACTCAATTGATCCTTCGAACCCTGGCTAGTGCTCACGCCGCTTGCTTTTACGCGCCTCAGAAGAACAAAGGAAGGCTGCCCACCGTGCCACCCCAAATAATGCTGCTGCCTGGCCCATCGGACGGACCTAAGGCACTACTTCCGCGGGGCCTTCGGACCCGACCTCCTCCTCGCGGGTCTACCTGCGGCTGTGGCTGTCTATAACAGTCCCGTCATGGCCTTGCACGCCTCGTCGCTACAGGCACACCCTTCTCGTGCATCGGCATCATGAGTACCTTCAGCCAGCTCTTTCCCCCGGCCCCCGCCTTCACCGAGAGCGCCCTCCCGGACCTCTCTGGCCGCGTGTATCTAATCACCGGCTCGACCTCCGGCGTGGGCCTGGAGCTTGCAAAGATGCTCTTCAGCCGCAATGCCACCGTCTACGTCGCCGGCCGCGCCGAGGCTTCCACTTCCAAGGCCATTTCCCTGATCAGGAACTCCAATCCCTCTTCCACCGGCCACCTTAGGCCGTTCGTCATTGACCTCTCTCAACTGAGCTCTGTGCGCGCCGCTGCCGAGGCCTTTGCAGCCGCCGAGCCGCGCCTGGATGTTCTTTTCCTCAACGCCGGCGTCATGACCCCCCCGGCGGGCAGCAAGACCGCCGACGGGTACGACCTTGAAATCGGCACGAACTGTCTCGGGCCCTTCCTGCTCGCCCGCCTGCTGCAGCCCACCCTCGAGGCCACCGCCGCCCGTGCCGATGGGTCCAGCGTGCGCATCGTCTGGGTCAGCTCCATGGTCAACGTTGGCACCCCTGAGGGAGGCGTTAAATTCGACACCGAAGGCAATCCCGTGCAGCTCAAGGCCATGGACAACTACATGCAGTCCAAAGCGGGCGACCTTTTCCTCTCTCACGTCTTCTCCCAGCGCCTCGCTTCGCGGGGCGTCATGAGCGTTGTTCGTACCCCCCCCCCCCCCCCCTCTTGAACTTTTCCAGGTACTCTCTCCGCTGACAGAATTCCTACAGAGTCTTAACCCGGGCCTGATGAAGACGGAGCTCCAGCGCCATAGCCCGCCGCCTCAGCGTGTCATCATGGTGAGAATGTCCCGTGCATTGGTACCCTCTTGGGTGATCTTCACACTAACCAAACACATCTTTCAGGGTCTCATTTTCAAAGGACCCAAGTACGGCGCCTACACCGAACTGTATGCCGGATTCGCTCCGGACGTCCAGACGGGCGCTTTCTACATCCCGTGGGGCCGCAGTGGTTGCATCCCTGACCACCTGAAGAAGTCGATGGAGGCGTCGCCGGGTAAGAAGAGCGTCGCTGAGCGGTTCTACAACTGGTGCGAGATGCAGACGCGCAGCTACCTCCCAGCCGCATGATCACGTATGACTTAAGGCTTCCTTCGATGCTATTGATTTGTTTTTTGTTCCAAGCTATTCCATACATGGCCTTCTTCATATCTAGTCCCAGTATGACCTCGGCGTTACATGAACTGTCAGCAGCATCCAGTCGGATGCTCCAGACTCGTAGTACCCAACAGAGTTTGTAGCGTTAGAATGCAGATTTGACGAATTTACTTGTTTCTCTGTCAAAATTTCTATACGTGTACATGATCGTTTCAGGCAGTTCCATCGGGGCCCAGATTCTTGCCCGAACGCCGGTTCACGAGGTTTAGTGCTGCTGCCCACCCATGTCCAACGACATGGAAACTTTGGTGTTGTCCTTTATCAAGATATCCAGCACCTTGTGCAGCGTATCGGGCCGCACATCGACCAACGTCAGCGTCGTCAACGATCGTCTTCCCTGCTGCTGCTCATCGCCTTCGTCGACGCCCCACGATGCCGGCGTGTCCCGCGAACGGTCGCTGCCCGCACTCAACGACGACGCCGTCCCGCGCGCCTGATGCGGCGGCAGGAGGGCCGGATCGAGATTGTGCAGGCTGCCGGTGTCCAAATCGGAGACGTCGAAGTCGAAATCGTAACACGGCGTGGTACATGCCTGGGTCGTACTGGTCCGGGGGCTGCTGCTTGTGTCTACTGCTGCTGTGGTCGGCGCTGCTCTGTCCTCGTTGTTGTTGACTTCTTTCCGTTCGCGACTGAGCGCGCAATGTCTGCAAGTCTAGTAGTGAGCCATCTACTCCTCCGCAGGGCGGTGATTGATCAATGCCCGGGCCACATTAAAACGGCACTCACCTGTTCTTCACGTCCGTCACGGAGCGCCCTAGGAAATGCTGCTCGGTGATGGTCTTCCACTTGCGTCCATGCACGCCCACCGACGTCAGGAGCAGCTCGTCTTCGTCCGGCGTCCAGGGTGCGTGCGTGAGGCTGGGGTCGAGGGAGTGCTGCCAGCGCTTGGCGCACTGGTCCGCGTGTCGGGTGCCGACGACAACTGCTACTTCTGTCCACCTGTGTCCCGCAAGCGAACAGCACTTTATCAGCCACATTGCTCTTGTTCCTCACTCAGATCACACTTTGCTCTGCCGACGACCTGGTGTCTTGGAAAAAAGAAAAATACGAACCGTTGCCCGTACGTCTCAATGCCCCGCCGCAATCGCTCATCCTCGTCCGCCGTCCAAACACCCTTGTTGACGTCCTTGCACACTTTCAACCAGCGTTTGCGACAGTCCTTGTTGGTTCGGCCGGGGAGCTTGGTAGCGATCAAGCTCCAGCTGTTTTGAACGCCTTCTTGGACAACTGTTTCTGGCCAAAAACAGAGGGAAGACATCGTCAGTTTCTCTCTCTGACGTGCATGGAGTGATGGGTAGCGATGTGGTGTGGTGACGTACGGAGCCGTTCCGCCTCGCTAATGAGTATCTCGTCTTCCTTCGGCGTCCAGAATCTCCTTACTCGGGCCGGGTCCTGTGCGCTCATGCTTTCCCTGTTTGTTCAAGGCCGCTGTGAAGTCGGTCTGCTTTCCGAATGTCTTTTCGATAGCTTAACTTCCTATTACGTGTAGGGGGGGGGGGAAGTGGAGGGCTTTGTGATGATGACTTTCTCCAGAAAAAGGTGCGCTTCAGGCAGGAGATTTACAGTGCGTGTGCAAAGAACCGGGGACGATCGCCAAGGCTTGAAGATGCCTTTACCGAATGAACCGCGCCAGGGCCGTCGTCCCCAAAAATAGAGCCGTTTGACGCGCGTTATTCCCAGGTATTCTTTTCCGCTTGATAATGTACGCGCCGCAAGGGAGCAGCGGGAATGCACACAAGTCCCCGCTATGCTCAGTTGCCCGTCAGCACATACCGCTATTCGCTGCAATGATTGCCCGTTCCAAAGACCAAACGCGTGTCCCACAATTCGACTAGTCGAGTGCGGGCTGAGCCAGGGAAGCCCTGCGTATACGGCGGGCCGACGTCCGGAAAAGTCCTGGGCTGAGACAACTTAGCCCGTTTCCGGCTGCGGCGAGGACCCAAAATGGCAGAGAGAGGCCAAAGGTCCCATCGCGGGGACATGTACTGGGAAGTGGCTGAGTTCGATGCCGCTTGGTAGTGAGTGTTACTAGGGTGTAAGTTGGAACGCACGGCCCGGGGTGATGCTCCACTAGCGGCCGTCTTGGGAAGCTTAGCGAAAAGGCTTCGCAGCGTGCTCCGCATCCCTGTTAGCCCGCAAAGGAGTGCATGTCATGTACATGGGTCAGTGGTGGGGATCCCGGTTCAGCTCCAGGCACCAGAGGTCTGATTTGCTCTAGCCGTCCGGAAATGAAGTATCATGCTCATCCAGTTACCATCGCTGCGGTACTGTGCCAGCTCAGCAGTTGTGCTTACGTGTTACCGTTTCCTCTTTCAGGAAAAAAGGCATCGAACGATTCGAGGCTCTGCCACCCGGGCGGAAGGATCTGTCTGAAGGATTGTGCAGTAACCGCATTGCGTACTGCAATGGGGGCTGCCTGAGCCTGTTTATCCAAACGCTGCTAGTGGTTGATCGCTTTGGATGAGACCATCCGCCCCCACTCCCCGCTGCGGAGAGCAGCACGGCGTTGGGGGCGAAGATAGTGATACGAGGGACCCGAGTCGCACCAAACAAGCACTGCGGAGTGGTCCTAGACGACGCCCGGGGGGGGGGGGGGGGAAAGTAAAGCTTAGTGCGTGGATGGGCTGGGATCTAACTCTCGAGATGATCTTAGCCCACTGCGACGATGTTCTTAGATCAATTTTGCGGGTTCCAAGCGGCCTTGCACCAACCGCACCCGCGTGCGACTAATGAAGCCGTCCATCCTCCACCGTCTCGCTTGATTAAACCGAGCTCCAACTTCCACGAGAGTGCCCAATGACAGCGTTGGAAATCTGGTGCTGTGTAAAAGAGAGACGATGGATTAGGCTGTTGTTGTACCAGCCGCACCGTCGACCGCTACCTGCTACACCAGCGGCAGCTGACTGTACCAGGCCTGTTCAGCCTCATGACCGGACCAGAGCGCAGGGATCTCCTGTAAGCGCTGAGGATGTCAAGCGCAGGCGAGATGCAATCAGACTTGATTATGCCGCATGATTTCCGTCCACATGCCAAGCTAGCCAGTAGACTCGTGCACGCACACATACGGTATGGGAGACAATTTGCTAACGGATCTGATGGTAAAGTAGAAAACGAGACTGTCTCAAATGCAGCAAACAATCAAAATCAAACATCAAAAAACCGATCTCTATCAAGATCTGATCAACGACTTGGAACAAACAGAACGAAGGAACTGCGCCAAGCAACCCAAGCAAAGCCTAAGATCAATACCGAGAGAAACCAAGGTGAACCATGAAACCTCGCATCAGCAAAGGAATATTTCGTACTTCAGTGCCGTGTAAAAATTGATAGAAAATTCTAGCGAATATCGCCCAGCTTAGCTTCAGCTTTTCTTCAACTGTTCAGCGAGCCAATCGTAGCATCTGTCAATTTCCGTGAAGCACTTGTTCGAGAAGGTGTCAAAAAGATGCTCTACGCCGGGAAGGACCTCGATATGGCTGTCCACGCCCCTCTCCTTCAGCGCATCCACGACCTTCTGGCTATGCTGCCATGGGATCAAGTCGTCAGCCGTGCCATGTATGAGGCAGGTCGGCGTGTGGTAGTTGCCGCGCACGATCTGTGAGTAAGGCGAAATGGATGCAATCTGCTCGCGAGAAGGTGCGGGAAGATCGTAGTAGTTGGTGGGAGAGAACGACGAAGAGGAGACTTGACTCTTAGCAGGAAGACCGTTGAGCAGCAGCGGAAGAGTCTGCGCGCGCCAATTCATGTGGAGCACGAAGCGCCAGCGCGGATCGTCCAATGACATCAGCATGCTGGGGACGTTCTTGTTGGTGGCAGGATAATAGCTTGCGAGCTTATGGAGCTGTCAGTAGAGCCCTTCTCGATGCTCTTTTGAAAATTCACTCACTGGTTTTTCCTGCACTCCTTCGAGCAAATCATACGGATCCATCGGTCCGTGGACAGCCGCTTCCGGATAAATCGGCTTCTGCCACCACTCAGACTCGTAGTCGGTCGGGCAGTAGAACGCCAAAATAGCCTCTGGTGGCCTGATTCCCCTTAGGCGGCTTGTGAATGCAGAAGTCATTGCAAGGTGGCCGCCAGTCGACCATCCCACAACAGCAACCCGTTCCGGGTCAATGCGTAATCCCGGGCGCTGGGCCGCTAGGATTGGCAGACATGGCAGCTCTTCGCGTGCCCAACGCAAGGCATCGCAGACGTCGGTCATGGGCCCATCGCGTATATTGACTTCTGGGCAGAAGCGGTATTCGATGCTGACAGGCAGGAAACCGCGATCCAGGAGGAGCTGGACCTGGCGAGGGTTGACTTCTTTCCGGGTGAACATGACGTGGCCACCGCCGTGGACCATCAGAGCTGCAGCGGGGGAGAATCAGCAAGGAATCAGAGGAGGTTGTCGCCAAGGAGATCCAATATCATACCGACTGGGCGCTTCGTCGACGCCGAGACTTGATCCGCACGCGGATAGTAAACGTCAGCCAGGAGCGGCACGCCATCGACGTTGCTCCATTGCACCGTGGCCACGGACGGCGGCGACTGTCCAGAGCGACCTCTACTGCGGCGCAGCGAGGCTCGACGGATGCGCAGCTCGTCGTTCTGTGGCTGATTGGCAAACGCCGTGATGATGCGCAAGGTCCGGGCCTCTTCGCTGGTGCCATCGGTCCAGGCCACATGGCCAAAGCCTGCGGCGCGTAGACTGCTATCCCAGAACCACTGGTCGGCCAGGACGTGCTTGCGGCCATCCTCAAACAGCCACCAGCCGTCCAACAGGCCAAACACCAAATCGAACCAGAAGATATTCCGCGTGAATTCGACCAGTGACACGAAGCCGTCCGGCCTCAGAAGCTGTCGAATATTCGAGGTTGACCGCGTCAGGTTGCGCGTAGCGTGAATGCAGTTGGTCGACAGCACGACGTGATGTTTGCCCAACAGTTCTGCTGGCGGGGAACTCTCGATATCGATCACGGTGAAGTGCATGTTCGAGCGGCCAGCGAACTTCTTGCGTGCTGCGGCCACGAGAGCGCCGGACAAATCACTGAAAGTGTACGTGAACTCGACACCCTGTCGGGTGAGGTAGTCTACGACGTACTTGGTGGTGCCGCCGGTGCCGCCGCCGAGTTCGAGGATGTGGAGCGGCTCGCCCGCACTGCCAGCCTTGAGAAGAAATTCGCCGAGCAATTTGGTGATGGCTTCGTACATGGGCCCGTTGGTGTACACGTCCTCGAGTAGATCTTTGTTCTTGCGATCCGCAAATAAGAGCTTCAGCGGATCCGCAGCACCGGTCAAACAGTCGGCCAGCCGCGATCCGGTGATGTCCAGAAGGCGGTGCTCGGCTGCGTGCTGAGGAAACTTGCGCACAATACGCTGGAAGATTGAAGATGCTGGCTCGTGGTCGACAGGCTTCTCCGTGCGTCGTACATCCACACCGTCCGAGTACACCAGGCCACTGTCTTCAGCGATAATGTAGAGCTGCTTGATCAGCGGCTCGTGACGCGCCAGGCCCTTGATACGCGGAACAAGAGCATCGGCGGATAGAGCATCAAGGGAGCAACCCAGCTGTGTAAAGGCTTCGACAGTGTAGGCCAGTGTCAGCCGTGCCTGCTCTGGATACACATCACGCCAGAAGTTAGCAAAGCCCGTCTGGGCAGTGTAGACGTCATAATCAAACCGCACGTCTTCGAAGGCTTGCTGAGGATTGTACTTGGGGCTCGTTGCGGGCATTGCCACCGGCGGAGAGGTCCGGGACATGCTCGCTGAGCGAAGTGCCAACGGCTTGGGCGTTGTGGGCGGCGGAGAGCGTCGACGTGGCTCAGGCTTTTTAACAACCACAGGCACCTCTTCGACTGACGTAACGGAGCTGGTGTCTGTCTCGGCCCCGCCTACGTCGCTGGAAGAGCCAACAGAGGAAGACGAGCTGGAATTCGACTCGCGGGAGCCGCCTTGGACGCGCTTGGCAAGGTAGTCGGAGAGCAGCTTCGGGGTTCCAAGATTTTGCCAGTCGACATTCGGAATTTCAATCTGAAAGGTGGATTCGACCTCGCTCTGGACTTCCATCACCATCAAGGAGTCAATGCCCAGGTCATCCAGCGTCGAATCTTCCTTGATCTCAGCGACGGCAACCTCGGAGACCTTGTTCAGCAGGACTTTGACCTCCTGCAGCACGTCACGCGTGGGGACGCTGAGCTTTCGGGTCTTTTTGGGCCGGATCGGCACAGCGCGTACGACGGGGCTTCGGAGAGGCGCCGAAAAGGTGATGGGGCTGCTGATGGGCGTGGGCTTGATCGGCAGTGCCGGGGGTGCTTTCGCCCTGTTCTGGAGCAGAAGCGGCGCCTTGGTGGTTGCAGGGCTCACCACGGTGCCACTATTGGCGCGGCCCAGGATTTTTGAGAGGCCTGCAATGGAGGTGCGCGTGAAGCGGGCACCAATGCCAATGAAAACGAGCTGCTTGGTCTCGGCATCGAATACGAAGACATCGTTGACGGCCTCCCTATCGTTGGACGGTGTGTAGCTCGAGTACACGCGCCACGAGTTCTTTCCTCCGGAGCTGCGGAATTGCGGGCTGGCATGGATGCTGTCGATCTTTGTGCAGACCATAACCTCGCCCTCGGCGCATTCGTTCAGGCTGTTCACGTGCAGACCAGCGACCTGGAAGAAGTTGTCAACCGCAAGAGGATTGGTGACCATGTCGTTGAGTGCCGGCAGGCTGTGCTGTGGCAAGCGCACTGTGCCCGCAACGTGATGGTCCTTGGCGCAAACATTGCGGACACCCTTGTAGTAAGGCGCGTAGAGGACAACGCTGGAGAAGACGCGATAGATCATGGATCCCTTGAGCGCTTCTGCGTCGAGGTCGGCCTCCAACTCAGCAAAGCGGTTGAAGCCGACCAGGCGCTGGTAACGAGCGAATTCCGCCTGCAACTTGGTGGAGTTGTGCACGAGACGCACGCGACCAGTAGCATGAGAGACCGTCTTGACATCGCCCTTGGCTGCCTTGCTGCTCACCTCGAAGTCCCAAGCACCCGTCGCGTCCTCTGAAGCCTCAAGCTTGAGCGTGATGAAGCGCGTCGGGTCCAAGCCGAGAGGCATCTTGATCTCGAGGCCCTCAATGGCCGGGGCGCCCGCATCAGCTTCATCTGACAGAGCAGCGGCAGAACGCACGGCGAGCTCGGCGTACAGCGGGGCGGGGCAGAGTGGCTCGGCGAGAACGGCGTGGCCCTTCACAAGCAGCTTGTACTCGTCGACGCTCGGATCAACGTGGAAGAGGGCGCTGCGGCGGTCCTGGGACTGGAAGCCCACGAAGCGCAGGAGCACGGGAGGCTTCCTCTCGTCGTCCTCGCGTGCCGGAGCAGCATCCGCGGCAGACGGTCTCTGCTCGGCGAAGTCGGTCCATGGCAGCCAGTGGCGGGACTTCTCGAACTGATACGGCGGGAGGTTGACCTGTGGGGAAAGGCAGCGCGGGCGGCGATCGAAGGGCCAGAAGCGGGCGCTGCGGTGACCGGCCTTCCAGAGGGCGACGGCGGTATCAGCAAGGTTGGCGAGAGCCGGGGCATCGTCGACATCGGCAATGCGGGCGGGCACAAATGTGTGCGTGTGCTGCTCGTGGGAAGGCAGAGCGCGGCGCACCATGGAGGTGATGCCGGAGGACGAACCCGCCTCCACCCAGGCACAGGCGCCGTGGAGGCGGGCGGCGAGCCGACGCACGGCATGGGTGAAGTAGACGGGGCTGCGGGTGTGTTCAACGATGAGCTGCGGCGTGGGGACGGGCCAGGAACGGTCCTTGGAGCAGGTCTCGAGCGGGATCGAGGGCTCGCGGAAAGTGAGCTGGCCGGCGAGCTGCTCGAGCTGCGGCAGCAGAGGCTCCGTCAAGCGCGAGTGGAAGCCGTGCGAGACGGCGAGGCGGCGCGTCGACACGCCCGCGGCCTGGAAGCGCGCGTGCGCGGCGTCGATCTCGGCAGCGGGGCCCACCAGGACGTGGCTGGCGTCCGCGTTGAAGCACGCAACCTCGACCCCTCCACCAACCATCCCGTCCAGCACCGTCGCGAGCTCGCCATCGACCGACAGCATCGCCCCGCGCTCCGCTCCCCAGCTCTGCTTCATCAGCGCCGCCCGCCCGCACACCAGCCGCAGCCCGTCCTCCAGCGACAGCGCCCCGGCCACGGCCAGCGCCGTCAGCTGTCCGAAGCTGTGGCCGATGACGCCGGCAACGCGGAGCCCTCCCTCGATCGACGCCCGCGCACTCGCATACTGCATCGCGAAGAACATGGCATGCAGCCGCACAACGTCGTCGTCGGCCGGAGAGCGCTGGAAGATGGCCGGGTAGATGCCCGGCAGGCCCAGCGTCCCGAGAGTCGCGTCGACGTGGTCCAGCTCGTCGCGGAGCCTGCCGCAGCTCTCGTACACCTCGCGGCTGAGGCCAACGTAGCTGCGCACCTGGCCGCCGAAGCACAGCACGACCGGCTTCGTCTGGGCAGCCTGCTCGACGGCTTTGTTGGGCGACGAGAGCAGCTGCAGAAGCTCGGCCGTGGTGGACACAGCAGACGTGATGGTGCAGGGGAGGGCGCGGCTCTGCGTCCTGGCCAGGGCGCGGGAAACACTGCCGACGATGGTGTTGCCGTCGTCGTTGCCAGGAGCTGCTGCCTTCTTGACCTGCGCGCTCAACTCGGCGCAGAAGGCCCGCATGCTCTCATCCGTACCCGCTGACATGTAGATAGGGTACTTCGGCAGCTGCTGCACTTGTGCATTCTCCTGGCCAGGCGCTTCGCACACGATCATGGCGGCATTGCTTCCGGCTGCGCCGTAGTTGTTGATGCAGGCCACCCGGAAGTCTGCCGACCAGGGAGCCGTTGCCGTCGGGACAGCCATCTTCTCCGTTGCGCCCACCGCTATCTTTGGGTTCATGGTCTTGAAATTGGCTTGCAGCGGCACCGTCTTCTTCTGCAGCATCAGGCAGACTTTGATCAGTGAAGCGACGCCCGCCGCGCCCTCCAAGTGGCCGATGTTGCCTTTGACCGACCCCACCGCGAGTTGCTGTCCATTCGAAAACACCTTCTTGATGCTGTCGAACTCGATCGGATCACCAACCGGAGTTCCCGTGCCGTGCGCCTCCACGTACGAGACATCATCCGGCCGCACTGCAGCGCCGTTCACGACCTTGCGGTACAGCTGCTGCTGGGAATCGCCGTGAGGGACGGTGATGTATGTGCAGTTCTGGTTCTGATTCACGGCCGAGCTGGCGATCACGCCGATGACGTCGTCTCCGTCTGCGAGCGCCGCCGACAGCTTCTTCAGCACCACCAACCCTGCTCCTTCGCCGCGGCAGTACCCGTCAGCACTTGCGTCGAACGGCTTCGTGGGACCCGTGGGGCTCAGGAAAGACGCTGCTGCCAGATTCTGGTAAAAGTTGGGGTTCGTGTACAGGCTGACGCCGCCAGCCACCGCTTGGCTGCATTCTCCCAGCTGGATTGCCTTGCAAGCAGCGTCAATGGCCACGGCGGACGAGGAGCACGCTGTGTCGTACGTGATTGACGGCCCGGTCCAGTTGAACCAGTGGCTGATGCGGCCGCTCAGAAATGCACGGAGCGTGCCCAGCGATGAGAAGGCATTGGGCTTGTGCGAGGCGACGTTGTCGTTGTAGTCATTGGAGCAGGCGCCGATGTAGACGCCAACATCGCGCGGACTGCCCTCCTCGGGTCGGGATGAGAAGTACCCGGAGTTTTCCATGGCGGCGTAGGCGACCTGCAGAAGCATGCGCTGCTGAGGATCCATCGAGGCCGCCTCCCTTCCAGACTTCTTGAAGAATCGATGATCGAAGGCGTCCGCGTCGTCGACAAAGTTGCCCCAGAACTTCAGCTTCCCATCGGCGCTCCTCCTGAGCCCTTTGGTGCCAAATCGACTCTCGGGCATTTCGCGGCACATGGATCGTCCCTCGGAAATCACATCCCAGAACTCCTCGAGGCTGTTCGCGCCGGGAAACTTGCACGCCATACCAACGACGGCAACCGCGTTTTCGGGATACCGCCTACCGGGTGTCGGCGTGACGGTTCCAGGGCTTGGCAGAGCTGCGGCCGGCTGAACCGTCTTCCATTTGATGACCTTCAACGTGGAGTCTCGACTCAGAGAGGACGGGAATCCGTCGATCAACCCGAATGTAACGACGGAAGGGTCGCTCGTCTTTATCAACTTCGAGACGGCAGTCGTGGTGGTCAAATACCAGTTTGAGACATCGCAAAGAATGTCTCGCAGCAGGAGCTCATGGAGCGGCCTGCCTCTCAGAACCTGTGCGTCGGCGTTCGAGCAGACGGGGACCAGCAGATGGCTTGCAGATGGGAACGTCAGGCCGGGCCGAGCAGCGCAGAGATCGGCAATCTTCTGGTAAGCCCCAGTATTCTCGTTCGAGTGGCAGCGGCCTTCGATTCCGGTAGGTTTCGCAGTGATTCCACGGCCAGCCAGCGCGCGCAAGAGTGAGTCCACCGACGCTACAGGAGCAGTGATGTTGACGTCGGTAGAGTCTCGGATGACGGAAATGTAGGCCTTTGGTCCAGAATCAATAACAGCGACGCAGTGAGAGTATGAGGACAACTTACATCGGGGTAATTCTCCAAGATTTGAGTAGCCTGGTTGTGACCTTCTGACGAGCCCCAGCGAACGGCCAGGGATGAGGTTGAGCGGCCGCGGGCCGCATCAAGATCCACGTAGGCTCCCACACACGTTGCCAGGCGGACAGCAACCCCTCCAAGAACACCGACGTCTTGCTCCGTCCGCGAGGCAGCAACGGCAACAGCGCTGAGCAGGCCGATGCAGAAGCCTTGCACGCCTCCGACACTTACCGCCTTGATCACCTCGGTGTGAGGCAATCCCTGCTCATTGTGTTCGATGAAGTGAAAGTATTGCAACAGCTGGACAATGACCGTGAGCGGCATGCAGCTGATGTTCGGCGAAGCGCCGGACTGAGTTCGTGTGTGGCCATGGCTGATCCAGTCGTCCAGCTCCGCCAACGCTTCGGCGCCACGGACAACGCGCAGCTCCGGGTCGCGTTGGACCATTATATGCCACAGATCGCCCAGCTCTTTGATCGAGCAAAGCAGACTTCGAAGTCGTGGGTCCAGCAGGAGCATTTCTCGAAGCTGGGCCATGACTTCCCGCGACGGCCATGGTGCCTGAGGCCCAAAAAGGAGCATGGAGGGAGAAGAAGTCATTGCGATGATGGGCAAAGGAAAAGGACACAAGGTGGGTAGCGATGGAGAGAAGAGGAAGGCACGAGGCGTTGAGTGTCTCTCCCAGTCTGTTGAAAAGAAAAATTGCGATGTTGACGATGGCCGACGTGAAGAGCACTACATTCCAAGAATCAAATACTACTTCAAGAAACCCCAAAGCGAAGCTGAAAATAGCAGCAAACGTTCACTGAAAGGCATTGCCGAGAGGACCCGACATCCAGTCTGGAAGGAGTGTATGCACGCAAGCAAGCGACCCTGCAAGCATGCTGCCCGGACCCGACGGCGTTTGCCGCACCACCACCAAGGCTGCAGTCCACTCGGGTCATGCTGACGGATCCTTCTAATCCTCCATGTGTCGGACCCTGTCCACCGAAACGACCGGAATCTTTATGGTATTGCTCGTTCCGCTCATTAACCAGCGCGTTTCGCGTCTGCCTTAACCCGCCCTGACGCTGCGCACCATGTCTTCTACCACCGAGATGCCACCCTTCTCGCGCCCACCGATTGAACCGCACAACCTTTCCAGCGCCATCAAATCTTTGCCCGATCTGGTCGATTTTAATGCGAGAGAAAATCCAAACCATCTGTTTTGCCTGCAGAGCTACAAAACCGCCGAGGACAGCCACTTCAGAGTTGACCGTGTGTCGCACCTTCTGTTCAAACGGGCCATCCTAAGGTGTGCACGATGGCTCGCAACCGATGTGTCCGGCCTCAAGCCGCCGCATACAGGCGCCGATGGCACATTTGTCAAAGGGCCACCAGTGGCTATCCTTTTGGAGAGTAGCGTTGGGCTGCTGGTTCACGAGATGGCTTTGATGGGCCTGGGAGTTCCAGTAACAGAGCAACGTCTAGATTCAAGTTGACCTAAGCTGACGAATGCTCAGGTGCTTCTTCTCTCGGCACGCCTGAGTCCGACTGCCATCCACCACCTTCTCGTTCAGACCGGAGCTACGTCCGTGCTGGTTTCGCCGAAACTGCGCAGAGATGCGGAACGCGCGCTGGCTCTGTTTCCACCGGACGCGACCAAGCCAAGCGTATACGATGAGAAACCGCTGGATGATTTGCTAACCACGAATGATGCTGCGAGCTCGAACTGTGAGGCAGAAAGCATTTGTCATCCCGGCCACTACATCGGCGAGAGTGATCGCAGTGCTCTCATTCTGCATTCCTCGGGAACGACAGGCCTACCCAAGCCAATCTACACCAGCCATCGGCAAACGCTCACTTTCGCGACGTGCCACGAGCTTCCCACTGATGGACGTGACCTTGGGGTTTGCCTGACAACGCTGCCGTTTTATCATGTTCGAAGCCCCTCTTCTCTCGGCGTCGCCACAATGCTAACATATGGCAGGGGTTCGGGATAATCGCGTTTGTTCTGTCACTGGGGGCTGGTCTGCCTTTCTGCATGCCTCCACCGTCTTTGATCCCGACAGGAGAGGCCGCGATGGAGCTGCTACAGGCCGCCAACGCTCGTTCATTCATGAGTGTGCCGTCTATACTGGAAGAGCTGACTCTCTTGCCGGACAGCGCCATTGACGTGTTGAAGAGTCTCAATTTCGTGGCTTTCGGCGGTGGCCAGCTGAAACAAGACGTCGGCGAACGCCTAGCTACTGCCGGCGTCCGATTGCTCAACCATTACGGAGCCACAGAGTCCGGACCAATCACTCCAATCTTCTTTCCTGACCAGGACTATGACTACCACTATTTCCGGCTGCGATCGGACATTCGTCTAGATCTACGGCTGGGCCCGGAGCCGACGGATGGAGATGAACGGCAGCACTTCATCATCACAGCATATCCATATGGATGGGACACTCCCTTTGAATTACAGGATCACTTGATAAGCAGTCCAGCTCACCCTGAGACGGATTTCGCTGCTGTCGGCCGGAAGGATGACATGATCGTGCTTGCCACAGGGGAAAAGGCACTTCCGGGCATGCTGGAGACTGCTCTAGCCGAGAGTCCCGCCATACGTGCGGCGGTCGCATTTGGTGAAGGGCGTTTCGAGATTGGCGTCCTCGTCCAGCCCGCCACCGAGATATCACACAGCCAAGTTGCAGCCTTCAAGGACCGTGCGTGGATCATTGTGCAAGAAGTCAACCAGCGCATGGACGCCCATGCACGCATCACCTCCAAAGATTCGATACTTGTTGTTAACTCGACCGCCACGCTGCCGCGATCCGACAAGGGATCCCTCCTGCGGCGAGAGATTTACAAGGCTTTTGCGGCCGAGATCGACGGAATCTACCAGGGTCTGGAAATCAAGAGCTTGGAGAACCTGAAGCGTCCTCTGAGATGGGAACAGCTCGAGCACGACATAAAGAGCATTGTACAGCAGAGTGTCGGCTGGAACATAGCAGAAGACGAATGGTCCGTCGAAGACGACCTATTTGACCTCGGCTTCGATTCTCTGCAGGCCTTGCGGCTGCGGCGCGTCCTGCTGGCGTCGGTGTCCATTCTCTACACGGACGCTCAGTCTCCTCCAGCAGAAGAGGTCGTTCCCCGTAACTTCGTTTACCACAACCCGTCTGTTTCCCGCATGGCCAGAGCACTAAATAGCGTCGATGACGGCGGCCAGAACCCTGGATCTGAAGACAATCTCACCATTGCCCAGATCGTTGAGCAGTACCGTGTTCTGCCATCTTCCACCCAAACCACCGTCCTTGTGACTGGTGCTACTGGTAGTCTTGGAGCTCACGTTCTGGCGCACCTGGTCTCGCTTGAAAACGTCGCTCGTGTCATCTGTCTGGACCGCCCGAAGACTGGCGTGGACCCGTCCGCGCGGCTGCAAGCAGCAGTGCGGGAGAAGGACCTGCACATCGAGCCGCACCTTTGGAAGCAGAAGGTCCAAGCACTGCAGTGCAACACGGCGCTGCCAACCCTCGGCCTGCCTGCAGAGACGTACAGGAATCTGCAGGGAACCGTCACGCATATCCTCCACGCAGCCTGGCCGATGAACTTCAAGCGCACACTCATCTCCTTCAAGTCGTCTTTCCAAACGCTGCAGAACCTCCTCCACCTCGCCCATCAAGCGCACCAAGCCCGGCCATCGGTCCAGCCTCGCTTCCTCTTCGTCTCGTCGATAAGCACCGTCGGCAACTTCAGCGCAGTCACGGGCGAGAAGACGATCGCGGAAGCGCCGGTCCCCAGCGCCGCCTGCGCAGCCGGGCTCGGCTACGCCCAGGCCAAGTTGGCGTGCGAGCAGCTGCTCGAGCGCGCGGCGACGACGGAGCTCGCGGGCGAGGTGCGCGTCAGCTTCGCCCGCGTGGGCCAGCTGTCCGGGAACTCTCGCACCGGCTTCTGGAACCCGGCGGAGCACCTGCCGGCGCTGGTCAAGACGTCGCAGGAGGTCGGCGCGCTGCCGCACCTGGAGGGCACGCTGTCGTGGATCCCCGTCGACGTGGCCGCGCAGACTGTGAGCGACATCCTCCTCCGCCGGGCTGCCGCAGGGGCGACGGTCTCCGACGACCTCGTCTACCACGTCGAGAATCCGGTGCGCCAGTCTTGGCACGACCTCCTCAGCTCGCTCGCCGCCAAGTTGGGCCTGGCTGGAGAGACGGCGCTGCTGCCGTACGATGAGTGGCTGCGTGTGGTCGAGGAGCGTGCTGGGCCCGCCAGCCCGGCGCGCACGCTGCTCGAGTTTTTCGAGGCGGACTTCTTGCACATGGCGTGCGGCATTGTTGTGCTGGACACGTACAAGGCACGGAGGGAGTCGCCCGCATTGAGACGGCTTGGCGTGGTTGGTGACGAGGAGATGGGTAGGGTGTTGGAATATTGGCGGTCGGTGCATTTCATTCACTAGATTGATGCCTATTCTCTCGCGCTCTGTTGTCATGAGAAATGCAGATTGGCTTTTACTGCGTTGCCCCGTCTTTTTTGTGATTTCTCAGTGCGAGAAGTACATGTGTACACAGCCTCGCAAATATTTAACGGAAGATACTCGTCAGAACCTTTATGATCAGAAAGTTACGTCAGTGCTATACAAACTCGCGGGACGAGATTCGATTCCCCTTGCAATAAAAGCGCGAAAGATACCATGGTAGAAGCTGTCGTATCCTGGAGGTTTCTAGAACCATTCCATTCATTGCGGCTGAATCGCAAGACCCCAAAAGTGGCTTATTCGTTGCTGCCTGTGTGTACCTACCCTACCCCGAGTGCAGCTTACATACCCCGAGCCCATTTCTGCAACACGGACTTTTCTGACGGCTTTCGTGGCGCAGACCGTTTTCAGCCGCCTGAATTCTGGACAAAGATTCTATTTTCAGAGCCAGCGGCTCTTCGTGCCGTGGGGGCGAGGACGAGGGCTCAAGAGTGGACTTGCCTTGGGTACGGGGTAGATTTTCGCCGTAATCGATGAGTTACTCGGGTCCCGAAATGGAGTACAACTCCAATTCTGCGATCCCATATGGACGACATAATGCTGGTTTTCTCATGGTGCTGGTTTCCGAGCCTATCATCAAACTACATCGTTTCCAAATACACAATGCCACGGGTCAAAAATGAAAGAATTGGAAAGGAGAGGCAGTCATGCGAGAGCTGCTACAGATCGAAGGTCAGATGCGCCGCGGACGGGCCCGGCCCATGCGCCCGCTGCAAAGACAGGGAGATCACCTGCGTCCGGGGAGTCCAGAAGCCGCTGGGCCGCACGCCGGGAGCGCGAAACAGGAGGAAGAACAAGACGGCCACAACGCAAACGGAGGATAGATATCCATTGACGCCGGAGACCATCGCAACAGTCGCTAGTGAGAAAAACAGCACCGGGCCCACGGCAACGAGTACGGAAATGGGCGACGTCTTCACCTTTGATGATCACAACCAACTGTTCGACGCAGACTTTGATTTTGGAGAGTTTCTCAAGCCCGTTGCCGATTGCCCGGATGCGTTTTTGGACTGTGGGGTCTCCACCATGACCGACGTGTCACATGGATCTTCTGCAACTCCTGGAAACTCATCATCCATTTCAACCTCTCCTCCCAGCTCTTCTGCGACATCCGGCCTTTTCAGAATGACAACAGGAGCGGACCTTACAGAGCCACCGCCATCCACAGAACATTCTCCGAGACCATTCAGCGTCGACCTCTCCGTCGCTTTCTCAACCGGCAGCGCTGACGACCTTTTCGACCACCTGCCCTGCACATGCAAGGAAAACATAATTCAGGTAGTCGACACCCTCCAAGCCGCCCAGCAGCGAGACGATGGGAACAATAGCAACGACGATCATCCGGCGCTGGACCGTCTCCTCAACGTAAACAGCATCTCTCTTGGCACCATCACTACCTTCCTCGACTGCCTTAGCATCCACGACGCCTCGCTCGTGCTACTCGTGTGCCATCTTTTACAAAGAATGCTCTCCCTTTACCAAGACGCGTGGTTCGCTACAACAACAACAACAACAACAACAATAAACGGGATAACGCCTGCGGCAGCTGTGCTTGCACCGGACAACGGGCTCACCATCTCTTTCGGAGCGTACAAACTCGTCGGAGAAGATGCGCAGGCGATAGTGCGGCAGGTCATCTTCCTAGAAGTCGCAAAGATAGGGGGAGTGCTGCGGCGTTTAGAGGAGGGGGAGGCGATGTATGGCGATTCGAGCAACAATACCCTTGTTCCAGTACTACAGCGGTCGTTGAAGCAGGAACTTAAACGATTAGAAGATAGACTTAACATTTAAAAACGAAAGGGACCTGAAATTTTCTGTCCGGTCCGCCGATAGTGATGCTCGGAAAAAGAAATGCGCTAAGGCCGACCATCAATCACGCTCGCCTACAAACCTGGTCGTAGGGAATGACATGCTTCCTGGTTACGTATTTGAGTGGTTCGATATAGTTGGCTCGTGACGGAGGGTGGATCGCCTTGTCGTACTTCCCGATGGCAATCGAGACGCCGCTTGTGATGAATTTCCCACCAGACATCGACACTGTCGAATGCACAGCCGCTGCCTGGCGTCTTGAGAACCACATTGGTTGCTTACCTCGTGTATTTGCAAGTGAAAGAAGCAATATCGTTGCGTTTAGGATCTGGGCCCATCCTGGCAGCTGAACTGTCCATCCTCCGGCACGTTATGAGACATCTGATTCGTACTATCCGAAATCTGGTCGTTGAATCGGCGCAAGTCATCCTGAAACACACACGAGGCTACGGTTGCTGTTACTGCACGTCACGCATCACACTGCACCGTGCCGAATTCATGAGTAATAGAGCTCGGGAAGCAGGGATTTTGAGGATTAGATTTAGGCAACGGCGCGTGTAGATCATCTGGAATCCAGGCTAAGTAAGCAGCTCTGAGCAGCTGTGTTTGCCAGCCGAATTTTCTTAGCGGCAAGCATTTTCACGCCGAGGGCCTGCAAGGGAAACATGGCCACTCAACGCACTCGAGACGAAACGCTATTTCCGCCCAGTAACCAAGAGGTCTCACGAAATGAATCCGGTATTTAACTGCTTAAATAAGCCCTATATACTTTCCACCCAACCACCCAGCCACAAACGTAACAGATGGTCCTCCTTTCTCTACGGCGCCCGCCATTGGGATCGCGCACAGCGCCTGTGGCATCATATCCCAAAAAACTGCCACGCCGTCAAAAAAGAGAAATCACTCTCACAGCCATACTATTCCTCCGTCTTCAACTCAGCCCCAAATCCCCGATCCTGAACCTCCTCGGGCTGGATCCCGCGCTGGTCTTCGTAGAAGGCGAGCGCGCGCGCCTCGATACTCCAGCGAGGCTCGCGGCCCTCGTACTCTTCGTCGGAGAAGGCCGAGTGCAGCACCTGGCCGAGGCAGACGCGGTCGCCGCTGTCAAACTGCTTGAAGACGAGTGGCTCGTCGGGCCGCTGTGCGTGCTTGTAGTACCACGTGTGCTTGGGGTTGTGCCGCACCGCGAGGTTGGACGTCTTGACGCCGTCGACCAGCACGACATCGATGCGCATCAGGTCCTCGGGGCTTTGCAAGCGGATGTCGATGATGGCGAGGGGGTCCTTAAAGACGGTGCGGAGGGGTCGCCAGACCTTTGGAAAGAGAGGAAAATGTGAGTCGTTTTTTGTCGCGGAAGATCAAGGCACGTAAGTGCCAATAAAGAAGAAAAGGTAGGATAGTGCAGAGAGGGGAAGTCGTACATTGATAATCTGGAAGCGCTGCTTCATCATCTCGGCGCCCTTTTCCGGACCAAAGGCCTTGTAGACATGGTCCTTGACCTGGAGCCAGGACTGGTCAACATGCACCTTGTAGGCCTGGTGGTGCACCCTTTCTTTTCCACCCAAAGCCTGGGGGCTTTTCCCATGGCTGATGCGCCGGAGGTGGTTGAACACATGGACGTGCGAGGCGCCAGTGCTGAGGGCGTGTCAGAGGAAAGATGAGGTCGGAAAGAAAGGGACAGGATGTGACCTATAGTTTCTGGATCAAATCTGCCGTCTCTGGGTAGTACTTGGCCTCGATTTCCTCATCGGGCATGGTCATCATATCCTTTTCGATGGCACTGCCATGGTTGACGTAGCAAAAGGCGCTGTTATCTCGCGTAAAGTCGGCCTCGCGACCAGTGACGTCACGCAAGGTCAGGCTCTTGGGATCGTTGAGCTCTCCGTAGCCGTTGGGGCGCCTACAGAGGCACGGTCAGTACCTCTAGGATATGTACTTGCGAGGCCAACTAACGCAACGCTCCTGCTGGCATTCAGGACCTCGGGCGTGATGGCACCGTCCACGTAGTGGAAAACAGCGTCTACGTCGCGGCGGGCAGGAGATGACCGCTTTTCTTCGTTGACAACCTCGATCTTGGAGATGGGAGAAAGTAGGGTTTCGGTGGCCATTTCGAAGGTAGTGTGGAAGTTCAAAGCTATGGGATGTAGGATAAAGAGAAGCTCAATGTAAATAATTCAATACGAACCTAGGTTGCAAGATGCACAGGCACGCCTTTATAGTAATGATCGAGCACGCTGTTCATACCACTTCTTACTAATGCCTACGCAAGTGCTAGGAATTGGGACTAGGAACGCGAGGAGAAAGATTAGACTCCAACCAATTATTACATGATCCGAGCCCCACTTAAGCCAGCCGCTGCTATATCATCCAATTACGACGACATCCGAAGAATACGTGCTAATCATCGGGACGATCTGTAGATTGGGGTAGACGGGCTCGTGTACAGACCATAGACTTGGGGTCTTGCTTTAGCTTCGGGTAATACTCCGCCAACATACCCGGATTCGATACTGCTTGGACTTAGGATAACTTGGACTTGAGGGACTCGAATTCGATAGAATCGGATTCGGGTTCGACGACCTGAAACTTGGAACGGTCCGTACTCGCAAATCTGGTGCGAGCCGAGTCCGAGTCAATCACGTGCCCATACATATCATAAACCCAGTTTCGGGAACAGGCTACCAGTTCTCTAGTAAATCGCGGGCGACGAACCTGAATATTGAAGTTTAATGGTCGGGCCACTAGTTCCTATTAAGTTATACTAGTCTCAATATTTTAAGTTAATAATCTTAGATATTATCTATGTAGTATATACATGAAGACCCTAGCCCTGCCTGTCCATGCGGCTGGCATAGACAAACCCCAAAGCATATCCTCCTCTTCTGCCCCCACTTCCAACAGGGCAGGGCACAGATGCTCCAAAGGGCAGGGACCACGGACTACGATTCCCTCCTCTCAACAAAAAAGGGGATCAAAGTAGCAACAGACTGGTTCTTACACCTAGGGCTGCTCAAGCAATTCAGCCTAGCAAGGGAACTAATCCAGGAGGATAACCAGGAAGAGGAACCAGGAGGACCACCAGGACCACCAGGACCACCAGGACCCGGACAACTACGAGGATAAGGACTAAAGGGATAGGTCTAGTAGGTAAATGTAGGGCTGCCATAGCAGCCGCTACTAGTAAGAAGGAAAAACAAGAACTAGTATAGGATAGCATGCCTAGAGAGAGAGGAGGGGTTTTTGCCAGGCGAAAAGGTTTTCCCCCTCGTGTAAAATAACTACAGATAGCCAGCCCCGCATGGACCCGTAAGGGAGCTATATCGGGAAGAAATGAATTTATCTATCTATCTATATACATGAAGATGGTAGTATGAGGGGAAGCTGAATAGTATCTTGCAGACGCTCGTCATTGTAGGCGCTCTTCAGTGTCCTTTTGGTCTTAGGACTTTCAATTGCTGTGAACTGCCAGTTAAGCTTTTCCGAGTTCGTTTCAACGCGGTGGCGCTGCCAAAGCGTAATTCACTTCAGAGATTTTCCTATGGGAAGTTCGGATCACTTGCGCTTAATCACACTAATGATTTCAGCGATCATTGCCATTTCTTTCTAAGTCATTTCGATTTCTAAGTCATGTTCGATATGTGGACTTGTCTTCAACTTTTGCCCCTCACGGTGACGATCCTGTGAGGTCGGCCACTTCGTCAATGCCCCGTGCTCCCTCATCACCTTCGCCATCGGTCTATGACTGCGAGGATCCGGCGTTGTCCCGGAAGAGCAGTTGGGCGGCTACCTTGGTGGATAGAGTGCTGCTATCGTGGAGGTAGCCGGTAACGTACTGGTGTTACGACGCAGCCTCCACAGGTTGAGGAAGTTAGGGATCAGCCCCGCCGGAACAACAGAAGTCGGGGTCATAGAGATCCGAGGTCACGTGACCTCGCGCTCAACCGGACCCACCCGCTCAGACTACCAAGGCTGTCTGGGCAGATCCAACTTACTAAGCCATCCTGCTCAGTCACAACACCCTGCTTAGAAGACTAAATGCCATTAAGCGCAACCTACCTACTAAGCACATGGATTATAGACACTCTCCTACGTATATATAAACCATACTCCTTAGATGGCTTTAACCTTCGTAGTCAACTTCGCAATAGAATTTAGACTCTATTGGTAACAAGGCCTTCGCACGTAGTGCTCAGTCTTCAGTCGTCTACTCGTTCCTCGCGTACCTCTTCTTGTACCCACTCAAGGAAAACCCTTCGACAGGTTTCTACCCTCTTTGGTGTTTGGATCCTTAGAGGCAGAGGCCCGCTCGTTACAACTGGTAAATTTTGTCGAAGATGTCTTGTTGGAAATCGAGTTGATTTGATTATTGTCTGGATTGTTGGCATGTCTCATGAGAGGGGTATGAGAGGGTGCCTGCTATATAGACTATTTGACGCTAAACCTAATTCGGAGCATTCTGAGACTATATTTCCAACACATTATCATCCAGTACTTTTTTTGATTTGGCACTAAAAGTCATATGATTAAGCAAAGGATGACACAACTCATCTATATCACAGTTAATTTCCTTGCGAAAACCGCAGATAAGCGTCAAATCACGTTTTTCAACAACGTCCCCAGTTATTTTTGTTATTTGTAAGTAATTTATAAACTTAACACCATGGATTTGTCGCGCATTGCCTTATCCGGCAACACGCGAAGGGGGTATATTGGAAATATAGTCTCAGAATGCTCCGAATTCGGTTTAGCGTCAAATAGTCTATATAGCAGGCACCCTCTCATACCCCTCTCATGAGACATGCCAACAATCCAGACAATAATCAAATCAACTCAATTTCCAACATAAGAAGAGGCAGATTAGAAGAGATAGAACAAAAGCATGGCGCAGAACAGTAGCTGAGATTACTTTAGACCTATCTATACTCTGGAAGCTCTCAAAGTAGGCAAGAATAAGGGCACTAGAACCTCCAGCCCCACCTTAGTTCCCACCCCTCTAGGGAGCAGATAAACAACTACGTTACGACAACCAGTCCAAGGCAGAAATCCTTACCAACCAGTTCTTCCCACCTCCCAGGGCCACCGACCTCTCAGATCTAGATAGGTGTATATACCCAGTGCCAGTAGAGATTCCCCAAGACCTTACTAAAGAGCAGGTCCTCCACACCATTAAGAAGCTTCCCCCAGACAAGGCACCAGGCCCAGACAAGATCATCAACAGGTTCCTAAAGCAATACGCTGAGACACTAAGGGGACCCCTCACTAGGCTCTTCTAGGGATGCCTCGCACTTGGATACCACCCTAGGCAGTTTAAAAGCTCTATTACCGTAGTCCTCAGGAAACCATAGAGGGATGACTATACTAAAGCTAAGTTATTCAGGCCGATTACTTTACTTAACACGCTAGGGAAGCTGCTTAAGAGGATTATAGTAGATCGGATCTCCCAGGCTACTAAGGCCCATAAACTACTCCCCGATATATAGATAGGAGCTAGGAGAAATAGGTCAGCAGTAGCAGCTCTCGACCTACTTACAGAATAGATCTATACTATCTAGGCATAAGATCCTAGACTGGTGGCTTTAGTCCTTAGCCTAGACATCTTAGGAGCATACGACTATATATCTTATAGGAGGCTTCTCTATAATATAAGGATGGTAAGGCTCCCGGAATAGATAGAAAGATTCACTTAATCCTTCTTATAGGACCGTACTACTCAGCTATTCTTCGGAGACTTTACTAGTCCACCAATCTAGACCTTAACCGGGATTCCCTAGGGATCCTTACTATCTCCGATACTCTACCTTGTGATGGCTTGCATCCGGTGCACTCGCGGAAATGCAGTGGCATTACTATCTACGAGAAGACTAAGCTAAAGAGAAAAGAAAGAAAGGTTTGTGTCAGACTTTCTTGCCTTACTACCTCAGGCATCTCAGTTATCTCGAATGTTCTATCCTTTATACAACAACACTCTTTGATGCCCAACCCCGCATCGGCACTCTCTCTCGGATCTTTAGTATCCTCGGTTATATAGTCATCACTCGTGTATATAAGCAAGTCTACCGACCTCCCTCTCAGGAGACAGGCAGAATCTACTCTCTTTTCTGACCTCACAACTCTTCACTCTCAAATCCAACAGTTATGAGCCCGGGGGACGCTACGGCTGGACGCCAAGACTACCCCACTTCTTAGCTCTTTGCTAATCAACTCTTCTACTCAACTGAGTACTCTTTACTGACACGCAACTGCTGTCATCTACGGCTTCTGCCCGGTTACAGGCTACGGCGACTGAACCGACAACTCAACACGGAGCTACACTGGCTACCACCTCTGCTCGAATCCAACTAGACTAACAACAACTTACTGACAACATGGGAGACTCTACCAAATCCCACATACTCACCAAGTCTTCGGACTGGAACCACTGGTTATTCCTGGTGAAAGGAAGAGCCCAGAACACTGACATCTGGAGCCTCGTTAATCCTTCACTGACAACCAAACCTCAGGGCACAACCAAACCTGAGAAACCAATAATTCAAGGCACAGTTACTGCTGACAAGAAGCTCACTTATAACTATGAGATGAGCAACTACCGCGCAGACTACGCACTCTACGAAAAACAACAAAAGGCACTTGCTAATCTTGCAACCTACATCCAGGACTCAATCGCCACAAATCTACTCCCGTACATCAGTAACACGGATTCGGATAATCATCCTTGGACCTATCTGACAACGCTTAAAGCCAAACTTGCACCAACCAACGAAGCTACAGATCTGGAACTCGAACAGCAGTACAATCAGCTCAAGCGAGGTCCATCCAACCAGAACATTGAGAAATGGCTTCAATCTTGGGAAGAGGTCTACACCAAAGCCAAGCAACGCGACTTGCCATAAGTCAAAGACGACCGACCAGTCAGAGACTTTCTCCTCTCCCTTCGAGGAATCGATTCCACCTACTCTCAGATGGAACTACACCTTCTACGAGGCCAAGAAACTAAGCCAACCCTTCACAAAGCTGTTGAAGACTATAGGCAACACCTACGCATCGAGAATCTCGAGAAACCATCCAAATCCTCGAAGCACTCAGCCTTCCCGGCCACTTTCAAGGGCAAGGAACAGGAAAACAACGAAAAGCCACCTTGTATCTGTGGACTCAATCACTGGTATAAGGACTGTTTCTACCTAAACGAGGATATACGGCCTAAGCACTGGAATCCAAATAAGGCTGCTCAAACACGTGTCAACGAGAAACTCAAGGATCCAAAAATCAAGGCACGAATCGACTATGCACTAAATCGAGAAAAGGAAAGACAACTCGGTTCTCCATCCACTACAAACACGACTGCAACTCTAACACCCAACGTTCAAAGCAAATCACCTTCAATCGAAGTCGCCTCATTCTCTGTTATCAGCCACTCTACAAGGAGAGCCAATACCTCTCTTCAGTCATCCTGGATTCTCGACTCTGGAACAGATCATCATATCTGTAACCGATCCATGCAGGATAGATTCAAACAAACCAGAGCTGCTGAACTAGACGAATACCTCACCTGTGGAGAAACAACTGCACCAATCACTGCGTATGGGACAGTCACTGTCAACGTCAAGACACCATCTGGTAAAGGCCATATCACTCTCCAAGATGTTGCAATGTCTCCATCTTTTATGGCCAATCTTATATCGCTTGACAAAGCTCTTGAAGCAGGAATCGACTGGAACCCAAGGACTGGAACTCTAAGCAAGAACAATCAGACTCTCTGCTTCACTGAACGACATAACGGACATTTCTACCTTGAACGCAACACAGCACCGCTCCAAGCTCACTCTTCACTTCTCGCAACTTAACTAACTGCTTTCGCAACCAAAGCCGCACATATCACCAACTGGCACCGCATCCTTGGCCACGCTAGCCAGGAAACTCTTCAACATCTCGAAGAATCCACCGAAGGAACACAAATCACTCCATCACCATCTAAACAACCACTCCAGCACTGCGAAACCTGTGCACTATCAAAGGCACACAGGATCGTCTCTCGATCTTCAGACAAAGAAGAAGAACCAACTAAGCCTTTCTCACGCGTTACATTCGATCTTCTCCAGCTCATACCAGCTTATAACGGAGATAAATGGACAGCTCATCTTGCTTGCTCATCATCAAACTTCATCCTCCCATTCACATACAGGCACAAATCAGACACAGCGGAACTTGCCATCTATGGACTCAAAATCATCAAGATCCGCTACCAGGGCAAGGTTATCTTCTTCAGAACTAATGGAGAAACTACACTCGGAAATACCTTCCTCTCCTATCTCATGGATCATAGAATCACCCTTGAAACCTCAGCTCCTGCAACACCCGAGCAAAACGGACACTCTAAACGCTCAGGGGGTGTACTTCTCATCAGGGCACGAGCCATGCGAATTGGCGCGAACCTTCCAGAACGACTATGGCCTGAAACCATCCGAGCCGCTGCCTATATCCACAACAGGACTCCACTCAAGAAACTCGGCTGGATCACACCTTTTGAAAGAGTCACTGGCAACAGACCAAATCTCTCGCATCTTAAAGCCTACGGATGCAAAGCCTACTCTCTGCGCAAAGATCTTCCACGCACTCATAAGCTTGCTGAACGAGCATTCATCGGATATCTTGTTGGGTACGACTCGACCAACATCTTCCGCATCTGGATCCCAAGCCAGGATAAAGTAATACGGACCAGAGACGTCACGTTTGATGAAAACAGCTTCTTCGACCCATTAGAGACTGATATTGGTAAAACCCTTGGAAAGGAGATAATTGAAACTCTCAATACTCCTGCTCTGCCATCAATCTATGGTCTCATGCCTCAGGAAGAACCTGAATCCTCTACCCTCAATCAACACAATCAGACGACAAACCAACAATCTCAAGCTGAGAAAGACCCATCAACTCAAACGTTACCCACACCCTCAGAATCAGTAGAACCTGAAGTAGGACCTCTCGAATCAGAAGAAGAACAAGAACAAGAACAAGAACAAGAACAAGAGCAAGAGCAAACTGAACAACGACTTGGACCTCTACTCCCTGCTCAATATAACACTCCACCGCAACCAGGCGCTGCTCCCGGCAACAGAGCACCACGAGGAGCAGATATCTCAGCCACATTCACTGAAGAAACTATCATTCCAGAAAACAGCTCACGGAGTTCTCGAAATCAAAATCCAAACTACAGCAATGACCCTTTTAGAAAGCCACGAAAACCACGAAAAGAAGCATATACTGCAAGACTTGCTCAAGCTCAAGAACAACCAAAATCGACTTTCTACAACGCGTTCTCAGCTGCAATCAACACTCCAAAACCTAAGTCTCAAGTTCATCGAGACAATCTTCCACCAGAGCCAAAGAACTTCGAGGAACTCCTCAATCATCCATTCAAGGACGATTTTTTAGCCTCACTCCTTGAGGAAATCAAGAAACTTGAGCAAATTCAGACCTGGATAGAAGTCCCTGTTACACAAGCACACAAGGCAAAGAAACGGATTATTCCACTTACCTGGGTATTTAAGTACAAGTTTGACGAAGAAGGATACCTTATCAAGTTCAAAGCTCGACTCTGTGTTAGAGGAGACCTTCAATCAACTGCTCAGGATACCTACGCTGCCACGCTTGCTGCACGAATCTTCAGAGGACTTATGGCAATCATGACTGCTTTCGACCTTGAATCAAGGCAGTACGACGTCATTAATGCATATCCACACGTCCCAATTGATGAGGAAACATACTGTAAACTACCACCAGGCATGAACATCAAGGACGGACTCGTTCTCCTACTCCTACGAGCACTATATGGACTTAAACAATCACCAGCTCTCTGGCAAAAGCACTTGTCAAAAACACTTCAAAATCTCGGCCTTACTAAAGTGCCAGAAGCTCCTTGCCTATTTACAAACGAACATATAGTCCTATTCTTCTTCGTGGATGATATCGTTATCATCTACCACAGGGATCACACTGCTTATATCGATGAATTCCAACGAAAACTCTTCGAAATCTACGAGAGTCGATACCTTGGCGAACTCCAATGGTTTCTAGCAATCAGAATCATCCGAAACAGAGACGAGCGCAAACTCTGGCTATGCCAAGACTCCTACATCGCCAAACTCGCTGCGAAATTCAACGTTAAAGAGGACTCGAAGCGCTCAGTTCCTCTCCCTCCTGATGAACCTATCACTCAGAATCCCGATAAAGCTACGGATCAAGACATATACGCTTTTCAGCAGAAAGTCGGATCAATCAACTATGCTGCAGTCCACACCAGACCAGATATTGCACACGCAGCATCACGACTCTCTGAACACTTGCAGAATCCTTCAGCTCAGCACCTTCATCTAGCTCAACGAGTTCTTGAATATCTATCATACACTCGAAGCTACGCTCTTACTTTCTCAGGCTTCACTCAGTCAACCAAAGATCTCTTTATTGCCTCCAGCGATGCCTCCTTTACTTCGGATATCGACACAAGAAAGAGTGTTCAAGGCTTTCTTTTTCGACTCTTTGGAGGAGCTATCGACTGGAAAGCAGCCAAACAACGTACTATTACGACCAGCAGTACTGAAGCCGAATTACTCGCGCTCTTAACCACCGCCAAGGAAACTATATGGTGGGAAAACCTCTTCAAAGCAATCGACTTCTCGACTGGACATCAGACGAAGATCCAGTGTGATAACACTCAGACAATTCGCCTGCTTGACGAAGAGACCTACAAGCTTATTACGAAACTTCGTCATGTTCAAATTCACAGCCACTGGCTACGCCAGGAAGTACAAGAAGGCAACATCTCAATTTCCTGGACTCCTACTGCAGAAACAATTGCAGATGGACTTACGAAACCTCTTAATAAACAGAAACATCAATACTTTCTTCAACAGATTGGACTCGAAGACATCACTACCAAATTGCAAGACAACTAACTACTCTGCTCAATTTCTCACGCTCAATGCTGCTTTTACTATCACGACCCTCCTAATACGTACACGTCGTGAAGGGGGTGTGTCAGACTTTCTTGCCTTACTACCTCAGGCATCTCAGTTATCTCGAATGTTCTATCCTTTATACAACAACACTCTTTGATGCCCAACCCCGCATCGGCACTCTCTCTCGGATCTTTAGTATCCTCGGTTATATAGTCATCACTCGTGTATATAAGCAAGTCTACCGACCTCCCTCTCAGGAGACAGGCAGAATCTACTCTCTTTTCTGACCTCACAACTCTTCACTCTCAAATCCAACAGTTTGAGTAAGATAGCGCTGCTTATATATCTCTCCAGAGTCCCTTTTATTGGTAGCGAGTTGCAGGGTTTTCTTGTTGAGCTTCATTGAGCTTCAGGGTCCTCTCAACCCAAGGTCTCGCCGCAGGATCCATCCAAGGCACCCTCAGGGTTCAAACCGTAACAATTCTTAGCTATACGGAACTAGAAAAAGCATGCTTAAACTAAATAAAAGGCACGACCCTAGGGCTAGATGCTATAATATAGATAGATAGATAGATAAATTCAATTTTAAGCTGATTTAGCTCCCCGAAGGGTCCATGCAGCTGTGGCTATCTGTAAGGGTATATGGAAGGGGAAACCGTGGCTACTTTCTTGGGATAGCCCGGGTAAAAACCTTCCCTATCTACAATGGTAGTATCCGCAGATACTCTATTTAGTATGGTTTTTCTATATACCGGTAGCGGTGTCTAAAGTAGGAAGAGTAGCTAAGAGGGAGGAACTGTAGAGAGAGGTGACTGTAAATCTTAAGACTAAGCCGTAAGAAGTCCCGGCTTACCTATTTATAAGCGCTGGTAAAGCGCTCTTAAAATTTATTTTTAGAAGCGCCTAGCTGGCCCTTCTCCCCCTTGTTACCGCCAGAGAGAACGCGGGTACGTATGCTTTTATAGTGGGACGTACATGCCACTTGTGGCCCACCCTAACCACCTGTGGATTTTCCCCCTTATCACCGCTAGGGAGAACGCGGGTACGTGTGCTTTTAACGTGGGACGCACATGCCACGAGTAGGTAAGCGGTCTAAGATTCGAACTTAGAACCTGTGCCACCCCAGAAAGGCTAGGTTACCGTGGAAGTGTACCCTACCAGTACACCACCCCGCCATGCTATAATATAAGAGATAATTACTTATGCGTTTTAAGCCGCCCCCGACGCCTTCTATTAGGTATATAGCCTACTTTTTACCTACGGATACCATCCGTTACGCTAGAGATAGACTACCGGTATAATTCTAAAGAAGCCGAATAAACCCGATAAGTCCGCCCTAAAGGCTTATAGGGTAATTTTACTTCTAAATTGCCTAGGAAAAACTCTTAAACGAATACTTGTAAAAAGGCTAGGCTTCTTAGTAGAAACGACCTCTCTTCTAGACCCCTCCTAAATCGGGGGAAGGCTAAAGAAATCTACTATCGATACCGCCCTATTATTAACGAATATTGCTAAAAAAGACCGCCGTAAAAAGCGTAAAACGTCGGCCCTATTCCTTAATATAAAAGGAGCCTTTAACTACGTCGCCTAAGAATAACTACTAGCTATAATGGTAAGAATAGGCCTACTAATTAACCTACTCGCGTGGGTTAGGTCGTTTCTTAATCTACGAGTACTACGCCTCGCCTTTAACGGAGAAAATAAGAAATTTAGTAGAATAGAGACCGGGATTCCTTAAGGAAGCCTAATCTCCCCTATACTATTCCTTATATATACCCGAGAGCTCTTTAAAATAAACAAAATTACCTACCTATTCTATATAGATAATATTATTCTTATAGCTAGTTCTTCTAGTTATAAGCGTAATAAATATCTATTAGAGGAAGAGGTAAAATAGCTCTATAAGCGGGGCTAAGAGAACGGGGTAGAATTCGACCTTTTAAAGACCGAACTTCTATACTTCTCTAATAATAAAGAGGCTAGCTAAACCTATATTATCTTACTAGACGGTAATATAGTAGAACCTTAAAAACTCGTCCGGTAGCTAGGAATCTTCTTCGACCTAAAACTTACTTTTAAGAAGTACGTCTCTATAAGAGTTAGCTAAGCCCGTTTAGCCTTCTAACGCCTCTCTAGACTAGCTAATACCGAACGAGGTCTATCCCCCTACGCGGTTAGACAGCTATATATAGCCTATATTACTAGCGTAGCCGATTTCGGCTATCCGATCTTCTAGAAAAATTAGGTATAGTTTAAACGCCAATATATACTACTTTAAAATCTTACTCTACGAAAGATTCTAGGAGTTTTTAAAACTACCCCTATTATTCCTCTAGAACTAGAGACGGCAATCCTACCCTCCGAGCTCCGCCTAGACGATACTCTAAAAAAGTATACGTTTAGAATAAGACAGCTTAAAAAGGAATATCTAATCCGCTACGAAATAGAGAGAGAATCTAACCGAAATATAGGAGGTATACCTTCTATATGTTACGGCGCAGCCTCCACAGGTTGAGGAAGTTAAGGATCAGCCCCGCAGGGAACAACAGAAGTCGGAGTTATAAGGATCCGAGGTTACGTGACTCTCGCGATCAGTTGGACCTACCCGCTTAGTTGCCAAGGCCAACTAAGCAGATAGAGCTAACTAAGCTGGTACGCTCAGTTAGCAACCCTCGATTAGTTGCCAAGGCCAACTGATCGCGCTCTATTAACTAAGCACATAGATTGTAGACAATCTCCTACGTATATATAAACCACACTCCTTAGATAGCTTTAACCTTTATAGTTAACTTTATAATAGAATTTGGACTCTATTAGTAATAAGGCCTTCGCACGTAGTGCTTAGTCTCTAGTCGTCTACTCGTTCCTTACGTACCTCTTCTTATACCCACTTAAGGAAAACCCTTCGACAGGTTTCCACCCTCTTTAGTATTTGGATCCTCAGAGGCAGAGGCCCGCTCGTTATACTTTGACCACCATCCTTGCAAGGAGAGGGACCCTTTTAGAAACGAGTTCATTAGGTTAAGTATTACCCCGCCTAACGCGTTTAGGGAAAGTATACGATGGCACCGGGATCTTAGATAGATGTCGACCTAATGGAGGGCCGCGCTAAGGGTGCTTAGGGGCGTGCTCCGCCCGCGCTATAAATAGAGCCTACTCGAGAAGAGCTCTAGGCACTTATTTAGAAATAAAAAGCCTAGATCGAGCGCCTGTTGGCGTATTAGACAAAACGGAGCGCTACTAAGGTTAAAGTAGCGGTACCCGAGAAGTTCGATAGGGATAGGAAGAAGCTCTAATCCTTCCTACTCTAGATACAACGCTACCTCTAGTTTAACTAAGTATAATTCGATAACGACGCCGAGGAAGTACTCTTCGTATTAACCTACCTTAGAGGAACGGTAGAGGCATAGATAGAACCATACCTTCGCGATTACCTAGCTAACGAACACTCTCTCGAGAAGAGACGGGTAAAGACTAAGGAAATCTTCGATACCTACACGGGATTCGCAGATAACCTTAGGGCTACTTTTAACGATCGGGACGAAGTCCGTAAAGCCTCTAACGATATTATAACCGTTAGATAGATAGGATCTATAGCTGTCTACGCAACCAAGTTTTAATAGCTTATAGCCTACCTCGAATGGTTAGATAAGACTTTCCGCGACCTCTTCTATAAGGGCCTAAAGGACGAAGTTAAGAAGAACATAATTACTTACGAATATCTACCTACCTTTTAGAAGATAGTAGACCTTACGTCTTAGATCGACGGTCGCATATACGAATAGAAGATAGATTCTCGATAATCTAATACTTCGAAGCCACGCCGTGAAAGAATAACCCTCGAAGGCGGAGACGCTATAACCCTCGACGCGGCTAATAGATAGGATTCTAAGAAGGGTAATAATAGTTATAATAATAAGAAGCCTAAGGGACCTAACCCGAACTAGACGGATAAGCAGAAATAGCGCTATAAGGATCGACTCTATATTACCTGCGGTAGTAATAAATACTTCTCTCCTAAGTATTCGTAGAACCCTCGTAGTAAGAAGGATAATAAGTAGACTTCGAGCGCTCAGCGTAAAGCGTCGGTTATATCTCGCCGAGATAACTACGATACGCTATACTAGACAGCCTATTACGATAACGGCTGTTAGACGCATTAAACTAGCAAGGATATCTCTAAATAGTACCCCTACGAACCTCGAAACTTCGGAATAATAACTAGGAACGAAGAAGTTATCGAAGCCGACGATATTATCGATAGTTTCCCTCTAGACGACGAACTTGTTAACAGCGAAATAGGAGAACTATACGAGAGTACTAGTAAAACGCAGTTAGATAATATACCTATACTATTAGATAAGCTAGATACCCTCGTCTCGCTAGAAGTTCTCGCCGAAAGATACGGCATTAGCAACTATCTACGGGACGAATGGGGCAATCTTAGCTAAATAATCTAGATTTCGCATTAGAAAAGCATCGCGCTTACGGTTATTTGGGGATGGCGTTAGAATACCCTTTAGGAAACCCGAATTAAATAAGACGGAAAAAAGTACGAACTCCTAGTAACTAAAGAAACGATACTCGTCGAACGCTACTACTAAGGAACCTTAGTACGCGAGTAAGTAGACTACGACTCCCTCCGGGAGCTAGTACGGATTCTCTACTAGTACGGCACGGTAACGATCTAGTATCGTATACTCTAGTAGATTCCGGATAAGAAGCTTAATTAACTAACCTTTAGATATTAAGTTCGAAAAGATAAAGTCTACTGGCGAAGGAAGCAGAACGCCGATAAATAGACTAACTAGAAGCAAGTATATCTATAAGTTAACGAATAGGAAGACTATATACATAGCGAAGTCTACGGCTACCCTATACTAAAAAACTAGACGGCCCTACGGTAACGGGACTAACCTAGGGGCTATAGTCTAGGTTTCTTTATATAGTATCGCGTATATCGAAAACGGAAACTCTTACCGGACTAAACCTATAGAAATAGTTTAAGATATAGGGAATACTTAACGGAGTACCTACTAGAATTCTAATCGATATAGGATTAAGCGGAAATTTTATCTATAACGAGCTTGTATAGAAGATAAATATCCCGTACCGTAAGAAATAGGAACCGTATTCCCTTAGTAGATTCGACGGATCCTAGGTAGCCTACGGAGAAGGATAGGTAAAGATAGAAACGGAGGAAGTAATCCTCCGAATAGGGAATTATTAGGAATAGATTTCCCTCGACGTTTAACGTATTCCCGGGCACGATATTATTCTAGGTATGCCCTAGATCCGGATATAGAAACCTATCTTCGACTTCGAAGAAGGAGACTCTATTATCTTTCGGGAGAAGCTCGAGGACCTCCTACGAAAATAAGGATTATAGAAGGAGAATAGGTTATTAGATACCCTTCGAAAACTCCTATTAATATTAACACGGGAAGTAGCTAGTATAAGGCCTAAATATAGTAACCGTATAGGCAACTCCGATAGTAGTATAAGTTAGTACTAGGACTACGACGTAAGTAGCGAAGCCTCCTTAGTAAAATATAACCCTATTATAGGAATAAGCCCTACTAAGCGAAACGATATTCCCGACTTAAGCTACGACTCTAGCTATAATAGCGTAAGGCCTAGTAACGGTAGTATTAACGGCAATAATAGCGTAAGATCTAGTAACGGTAGTATTAACGGCAACCTTAAGAAAGGTATAAGATAGGACTAGGATAGTAGCGTGCGAGACGCCGCTTCCTCGGTAAAATATAGTACCTTAAGCGGAGTAAGACTAACTAAGTCTAGTATCCCCGACGAATAAGTATAGTATATATTACGAAGAACTACGAGGAAAAGGTATAAGGCTAAGAGTAAGGCTTCGCGTAAGTAATTAGTAGCCGTAGATCCTTAGATCGACGTCTAGATAATCTTAGGAGAGGTATTTAAGCGTATAAGACGCTAAGGCCAGCAGGTCTACCTTATATATATTAAACCCTTATAGGCGGTATAATAGAGAGTATTAGCTAAGGCCGCACGGGAAAGGCTTAAGGATAAGAATAGTCCTACTCCTATTAGCGGAGACGATCCCGCGAGGATTAGAAGAGGATAATACGGTAGTTTGGAGATATAGAATAATCTATATAGAGAACCTCTAATACCGGAAATAGAAACGGTATCTAGCGAGTACTAGGACTTAAGAGCCGTTTACTAAGAAAGAGGAAAAGGAGATTTGCTAAAGCATTAACTATGGGACCACGAGATTCTACTTAAGCCGGGCACGAAGCCAGCTTATAAGCCTATCTACTCCTTATTAGCAAAGGAAATAGAGGCTTTAAGGGAATACATCGAGAAGAACCTCGAGCGTGGATATATTCGGCCTTCGACGTTATTAGCCGGATATCTAATCCTTTTTATCCTAAAGAAGAACGGCAAATTACGCCTCTATGTCGACTACCGATAACTTAACGATATTACGATTAAGAACCGCTATCCGCTCCCGCGTATCGACGAGCTCTAGGATAAGTTAGGGAAAGCAAAGTACTTTACGAAGCTAGACCTCCGGGAAGGATATTACCTAGTTAGGATTAAAGAAGGGGAAGAATAGAAGATAGCCTTTAGAACGAGGCTAGGACTCTACGAGTATACGGTTATGCTATTCGGGCTTACTAACGCGCCAATAACCTTCTAAAATCTCGTTAACGACACGCTGCGCGAATACTTAAATATCTTCTACTTAGCTTACCTCGACGATATCCTTATCTTTTTAGAGACCCTCGAGGATTATAAGAAGTATGTTAGAAAGGTCCTAGAAGCCCTCTAGGCAAAGAATCTATCTATCGCACCCGAGAAATGCGAATGGCACGTTTAAAGGATAGAATTCTTAGGCTTTGTTATTACCCTAGGTCACGTCGGTATAGACGACTCGAAACTGGATTCTATTAGAGAATAGCTAGTACCCAAGACGATCAAGGAAGTTTAGTCCTTCCTCGGATTCGCGAACTTCTATCGGAAGTTTATTTAGAACTACTCGAAGGTTACGGAACCTTTAACGCGACTTACTCGAAAGGAGTATAGCTTTAAATAGGGAGACGATTAGCAATAAGCCTTCGAATCGCTTAAACGGATGTTTTACGAAGCACCGGTTCTAGGAATATACGATCCCGATAAACCTATCGAAGTAGAAACTAATACGTTAGGATTCGCCCTCGGAGTATGTCTTAGTCAGCCTAACGATTAAGGTAGATAGCACCTAATCGCGTTTTACTTTAGAAAGTTTACACCGGTAGAGCTTAATGTTGGAAATCACGTGTTTTGCATATTGCTTTTGCAACACCAGATAGCTTAGTCACTCACTTACGTATATAAGGAGGGTGGGCCACCTACGCCCTTCCTCCTCATGCCAATCATCAATAGATCATCATTGTTCATCAACATACCAACAGTTATGAGCCCGGGATCACTTCCAAAACTCGTTATCCATCGTTTGATCTCTGTATAAGCGTCTCATACGCTTATAACGTTCTCTCTGCGGCATCCAGAAGAACACTGTGTTGTTGCACCCTGCTGTAACACACTGCGACCGTGCGACGGCTTCCCTCCACGTGTCATTTCATCAACAGTCATCACGACACAGCTATTTGCCTCAACATCGAGCATCTCAAGTGTCTGATACACGTTCCTAGCTAGCTTTAACCCTTTTGGTTAGCTGTACGACGTCAACTGACGAATAGCACCTATTCGTCACCCACCATGTCGTCTTCGAAGCCAATCATCGTCCTCAAGTCTTCGCAAGACTGGGATGAATGGTTCTTCATCGTCCAATCGCGTGCAAAGAAGGCTCGCTTATACGACTACATCGATCCAACCAAGGACTCACGTCCGCAACAACCAATCGCGCCCACCAAGCCTCCTCTACCAACAGGCAACATCACCGACGCGGATCGTGAGGAGCATAAGTGGAAGCGCGAGGACTATAAGGAGGATAAAAAGGAGTACGACAGGCAGATGCGAGAGCTCAATGACCTCTCATCACTCATTGAAGACTCAGTGTCTCAGCCACTGCTGCCGCTCCTGCGCAAGATCGAGGACTCTCATCCCTATGCGCAGTTGCGCGCTCTACAAGCTCGACTCCAACCTTCCGTCTCTACACAACAGGAGTTTATTCTCAACAAGCTCCGCGAGCTTGAGAAGCCTCCAACTACCCAGAGCACTGAAAAGTGGCTCACACAATGGGAAGAGTGTGTATTCAAAGCACGCTCTCTTGGCCTCTCTGATGTCGAAGGCTCTCGAGGAGTAAATGCATTCCTCAAGCCTATCATGCAACACGACTCAGAATACGCTAGCCCTATCCTTCGTGAGCTGCGACTCGGTACTAAGACGCTTGACGTTTCAGATGTCATTGTCGATTATCGTGAGCATGCTCGCCAGAAGCAAGCGCTCATAACGAACAAGACTCATGCGACCTTCGCAGCTACTCTACGAGGCGAGGAGCAGCCGCAGAAGCCTCCTAAATGCTTATGTGGACTCTTACACTGGTACTTCCAGTGCTTCTATCTCAATCCGAACGCGCCCAACCGTCCTGCCGACTTCAAACCAAACAAGAAGGTCCAGGATAAGATCCTTAAGCTCATGAAGAATGATAAGATCAAGACGCAAGTTGAGAATGCACTCAAGCGCGGTACACCGCCAACACCTCACACACAAGGTAACAAGGGTAAAGGCAAGGAGCCTAAGCCTGACACGCTTGCAAATGATGACAATAGTGATGACGAGCAAGGATCTATTAAGTCCTTCCCAGCCGTTGTTGCGCAGTCATTTGCTACGCACCGAGACTCGCGTCCAACCACGTTGGAGCTCTCATGGATCGCAGACACTGGTACCACTCATCACGTGTGTAACAGATATATGCGCAAAAGGTTTATCAAGACACGCAACGCAGGTCCAGATGACTTCGTGATCTGCGGTAACACGCGTGTGCCTATTAAGAGCTTCGGGAATGTCACAGTCAATGCCCGCAACGGAAAGAAGAGCAAGGTTATCACCCTTCGTGATGTAGCCTACGTCCCAGCATTCATGGGCAACTTAGTCTCCATTTCTAAGTGCAATGAGAAAGACGTTCATATGGACACTAAGAGTCTTCGACTCTACAAGGACGACACTACAGTGTGTGTCCTTACTCCGTCTGAAGGACAGTTCTTTCTTGAACTACACCAAGCAGAGTCCGTACCAGCCATTACGAGTGCTGCGACCACCCGTAGTCTCCCAGCTGAACAGTGGCATGGAGTCTTTGCTCATGCCAACTACCACGCTATCAAGGCGTTGCTCACAGCTGTTACCGGCGTAGAGTTCACGAACGACGTCGTGCCTGTTCACTGCGACACCTGCTCGCGAGCAAAAGCTCATCAGCTTATTGCGCGAGACTCATCACCAGAGGAAGCTCGCAACGAGTCATTCTTCCGAGTCTCATTTGACCTCATCCAGATGACGCCCGCCTTCAATCAACACGAGTGGATCACTCATATCGAGTGTATAAAGAGCAACTATGTCTTCACCCGCACCCATATGCTCAAATCAGACTGCAACACGCTCATTCTCGATATTCTAAGTATGATCGAACGTCGCTTTGACGCTCTCACTGCGTTCTTTCGAACTGATGGCGAAAGATCACTTAACACCGCGTTTAAGGCTGAACTTAAGCGAAGAGGAATCACAATAGAGGTCTCAGCACCCTATACACCTGCTCAGAACGGACATGCCGAGAGAACTGGTCAGTCTATTATCATCAAAGCACGAGCAATGCGTATCGGGGCAAACCTCCCTGAACGCCTATGGCCAGAGACAGTCCTGGCAGCAACGTACATACACAATCGGACGCCAAGTAAAGTCCTCAAGTGGAAGACGCCCTTCGAGCTTGCTCATGGCATTAAACCAAACGTAGCTCACATGAGAGTCTACGGATGCAAGGCCTACGCCCTTAACAAAACCATCCCGCGTAGTAACAAGCTCCAAGAACGAGCCCTCGTTGGCTATCTTGTTGGGTATGACTCCACCAACATCTACCGGATATGGTATCCACCAGGGGACCGTATCATCCGCTCAAGAGACGTCAGTTTTGACGAGTCATCAAAATACTCACCAGATGAGCAAGAGCAGTATCAAGAAATCGAGGATGTAGAAGAGGAGCCTCAGGAGGTAATTCCTCGCATCCGTCTGGGCTCTGAGGACCTCATCACGTCAGATTCGTCGTCCAGTGAAGATGAGGAGGTTACTCATGAGCAAGCCACTGATATAGAAGAACAACCTACTTCGTCATCAGATGGACAACAATAAGGCATACTGCCTGATAAACCAGATGTACAACACACTCAACTACATACACCATCGCCGTCCACCACGGACAACAGCATACCACACCCACCAAGCGATGACGTCTTGCCGTCACCTACTCTCAGAGACTCGCACACCTCAGGGGGTGAGGAAGACGAACAACAGCAAGAGGGACGCCTTGGTCGTCTCCTCCCTGGTCAATACGATACTGAGCCTGACCCAGGAGCAGCACGGGGCAATCGTGCACCCCTTGCAGCCAATATCAACGCGGACCCCAACCCGAACCTTATCATCGAAGGTCCAAGGAATCGAAGAAGAGCTGCGCATGCCGCGAAGGTTATCAGTAACGCTCACTGTGAGCAGACCTTTCTCGCCGCGAGCATGTGTGCACTGCTTAAACACGCTCCTACGGGTAATCACGAGCAAATATCTCAACCTACTGCACACGAGGATCCTCCACCCTCATATCAGTTAGAGGAGCTTCCTCCTCTGCCACGCATTCATCGGGACGACCTTCCGCCCGAGCCTCGTTACTATAAGGACATCCTCAAACACCAACTCAAGCCTTATCTCTTTCAAGCACTCTACCGTGAGCTGCAGGAAGGCAATGGTAAGGGGGTGTGGATCGTTGTAGACGAGGATCAAGCACGCAAGGCCAACAAAGAGGTCATTCCTCTTACATGGGTCTTCAAATACAAATTCGATGAGAAGGGATATCTCACTAAGATCAAGGCACGAGTATGCGTACGAGGTGACCTCCAAGTCTCCTACCAAGACACATATGCGGCTACCCTTGCCTTCCGTATCTTTCGCACGCTTATGGCGATTGTCTGCGCATTCGACCTCGAGATGTGGCAATACGACGTCGTTAATGCCTTTCCTCATGTCCCTCTCGATCAACCAACCTTCTGCCGAGCACCAGAAGGCATGACACTTCCTTATAGGAAGATCTTGTTGCTTAAGAAAGCTCTCTATGGGCTTAAAGAGTCGCCAGCGTTGTGGCAAAAGCACTTTCAAGCCACGCTCAAAGACCTGGGACTTGAGCCTGTGCCAGATGCTCCATGTCTCTACGCAAACGAGCACCTCTTTGTGTTCTTCTTCGTAGACGATATTATCATGGCCTTTCCTAAGAAGGATGAGCCATTCGCGCACGTATTCGAACAAGACCTCTTTCAGCGCTACGAGATGCGTAAGATAGGAGAAGTTCAGTGGTTCTTAGCTTTACGAATCGTCCGTGATCGAAGTAAGCAACTGCTATGGCTATCACAGGAGTCATACCTTACCAGCCTTAGGGCTAAATATAACGTCAAAGAATCATCGGTTGCCACGCCTCTTCCGATAGAGGACCTACCTACCCCAAATAACGAGGCTCATGCAACACCTCAAGACATCCACACGTTCCAGAGCAAGATGGGATCTGCCCAGTTCGCTGCTATTAGCACGAGACCTGATATAGGCCACGCCTGCTCAGCCCTCTCTGCGTATTTGACGAACCCTTCTAAGCGACACCTCTATCTTGCACACCGCCTCCTAGAATATCTCGTAAACACGAAGGACCTCGCAATTATGTATAACGGCAACGTGGCAAATGATCAACGCATCTTCGTGCCTAGCAGTGATGCATCCTTCGCAAATGACACGGCCACACGCCGTAGTTACCAAGGATTACTCATAATGCTGTTCGACGGACCCGTGGACTGGAAAGCCTCCAAGCAACCAACAGTGACGACCTCAACAACGGAAGCAGAGCTCCTCGCTCTATCAGAGACTGCTAAGCAAGCATACTGGTGGAAACGCTTCTTCAGAGGCATCCAATTTGAGCCAGGTCACCTCGTTCAGATCGAGTGTGACAACACACAGACGCTCCGCCTTATGGAAGAGAACGTCGGAAGCTTGTTACGAAGCTTCGTCACGTTGATATCCATCACCACTGGCTTAGGCAAGAGACTCAAGCAGGCAACGTTCACTTCAAATGGACACCAACAGCTCAGATGATCGCAGACGGTCTCACAAAGCCGTTAACAAAGCAAAAGCACGCCCACTTTGTGCAAGGCTTAGGCCTCTCATTACTACAACAGTGATTATAAGCGTACACACCGCTTAAACCAGATTGTCACCATTTTATTTATATATTTCGGTAATCACGTTCCTTTCACACTGTTAAAGGTCAACACTAAGCAGATTATCGCGCACTGCCCGATCGGACACCACGCGAAGGGGGTGTGTTGGAAATCACGTGTTTTGCATATTGCTTTTGCAACACCAGATAGCTTAGTCACTCACTTACGTATATAAGGAGGGTGGGCCACCTACGCCCTTCCTCCTCATGCCAATCATCAATAGATCATCATTGTTCATCAACATACCAACACTTAACTATAATACTTATAATAAAGAGCTCTTAGCTATCGTCTTAGTATTTAAGTAATAGAGATACTATCTTAAAGGAGCTAGCTATTAGATAGTAGTATATTACGATTATTAAAACCTTACGCGCTTTACTACGACTAAGAAGCTAAACCGACGATAGGTTCGCTAGTTAGAAGAAATAGCCTCCTACGATTTTAAGATTATATATAGAAAAGATATAGATAACGCCGCCGCTGACGCGCTTAGTAGAAGGGTAGACTATATAGAAGAACGAATCGAGCCGTACCCTATAGTGTTCGTAGTAGATAGCGATAGATCGCTTACCCTTACTAGACCGTCTTTCCTAATACTTCGCATCGAGTTAAACCTATAGTATTAGACGATCCGAGAAGTATACGCATAGGACTCCTTCGCGTAGGAACTTTTAGCGCTTAAGGACGACCCGCGTATTACTCGAGATAGAGAAGGAACGCTTCTCTTTAAAGGATTAATCTATATCCTGGTAAAACTACGAAAAGTACTAGTTAAGGATATATACGAAGCACCCGCGTATAGATATTAGGGTATCGATAGGACAACCGAAAGAATTACACGAAACTTCTACTTTCTAGGGTTACGGAAGATAGTCTAGCGTATAGTCTCGTAATATAATCTTTATATTAGAAGCAAAGCCGCGATATACGCTCCGTACGGATAACTATAACCCCTAGAAGTTCCCGAACGACTATAGTAATTAGTTACGCTAGACTTTATTACGAAGCTGTTATAGTCTAAAGACTCGCTTACCGGAGTTAAGTACGACTTAATCCTAGTCTTTATCGACAGACTTACGAAGTACGCTTACTTCTTACCCTACCTTAAAGCATCGAATATAGAGTAGCTAGCTTATACGTTCCTCCGATATATCTTCGCGGATTACGAAATACCGGAAGAACTAGTTTTAGATAGAGATAAGCTAATACGTTCTAAATTCTAGCAAACGCTTATGCGTTAACTTAGGGCTAAGAATAAACTTTCTATAACCGTATACCCGTAAACGGATAGTTAGACAGAACGGATAAACCGGACTCTCGAACAATATCTCCGCTATTTCGTTAACTACCTACAGGACGATTAGGCTACATAGCTACCTATAGCATAGTTCGCCTATAATAGCGCTAAATAAGAGTTAACCAACGTATCCCCGTTCTTTACCAACTATAGATTCGAACTAGACGCGTATAGAGAAGCTATTCTAAGTCGAAAATTGGCCTAGTAAGGTGTTCTTAAAGCCGAACAGCTAAAAGAACTATATAGAGCTATTAGTCTCGACCTTAAGCACGTACGAATTATAATATCTAAGTACTATAATAGACGGCACTAGACGGCACCGAACCTAAAGAGGGGGGATAAAGTATACCTCCTTACAAAAAACATCAAATCGAAGCGACTAAGCGACAAATTGGATTTTAAGAAAACCGGTCCATTCGAAATTTTAGAAAAACTCGGAAACGTTACGTATCGACTCAAATTGCCAACAACGACACGAATAAATTCCACCTTTCACGTAGTATTGCTCGAGCCAGCACTAGAAAACGCTATAATCCTAGAAACTCTAGAAGAGATAATCCTAGAAAACCCAGATGCCGAAGAAAACGAATACCTAGTCGAGAAGATCTTAGACTGCAAAAGATTCGGATATCAGCTCAAATATCTTATTAAATAGGAAGGATACGGAAATGAGGATAACTAATGGGTACCCAAGGACGATATATATTTAGATCTCGTCACAGAATTCCACCGTCAAAATCCCGACCTCCCACGGAAACGAGGTCGTCCCCGAACGAGAACGGCGAGAGACCCTTAAGATAGGGGGATAAACGGGCAGAATTTACAGGCTTAGGAGAGCATAGAGACTTCGCACTAGCTACAGGCTCGCCGGCAGACTCGGTAGACTTAGCCACATACGGCGCAGCAAGACCTACCGTCTCGTGACGTGGCCGTTTTAACGCGGACGGACCCTCAGAATTCTTAGGGTTAGGAGCATACCCCTCATCCTCGGCCAACGCAGCCAGTAGCTCCTCCGCCTCCCGACGATTATGTTTATATAACGCGTTAAGATTATCGGACTTAGCAAGAAGAGCCCGGAAACCTCTCTCCTCTAATAAACGCTGGTTATCCCGTAAACGCTTTAGACGGGCCGCAATAGTCCTAAGCTCTTTCTCTTAACGACGTAAGCTTTCTTTATGAGCCAAACGAGCCTTCTCCTGTTCCGCGTGTAAACGGTCCCGCTCCTCTTACAACCGATCTAGCTCGGCTAGAGAAGTAAGGAATTTCTTATAAGCTTTAGCCTCCTTGGCCTTCAACTTCTCCTGCTCGCGACGAAGGCTACGGGCTAGGATATAGGTTAACACACGCGACCGGGGAAAAGAATCAAAACTTACCTCTAGCAAGCGATAAACCCTTCGCGTCGTATATTGTAAAACCCTTCGCGAGACAAGCACCATAGCGAGCGCGACCCGGTAGAACCTTATAAACCACGCTATGCAGCTCACACTTAAAATAAGAACGTTCCGCGGGTAACGGGATAGACGCTACTAGATCTGCTAGACGCTGTCGCTCCTTAGTAGTATCCCGCTTACGCTTAGACATGATGGACTTACAGGAAAAGAACAATCCGAGAAGAATCCGCAAGAAAATAGACAACGCGGAAGAATCTTCGGGCCGAAGATCCTTAAGGGGGGGATAGTGTTACGGCGCAGCCTCCATAGGTTAAGGAAGTTGAGGATCAGCCCCGCAGGGAACAACAGAAGTCGGAGTCATAAGGATCCGAGGTCACGTGACTCTCGCGATCAGTTGGACCCACCCGCTCAGTTGCCAAGGCCAACTGAGCAGATAGAGCTAACTGAGCTGGTACGCTCAGTTAGCAACCCTCGATTAGTTGCCAAGGCCAACTGATCGCGCTCTATTAACTGAGCACATAGATTGTAGACAATCTCCTACGTATATATAAACCACACTCCTTAGATAGCTTTGACCTTCGTGGTCAACTTTACAATAGAATTTGGACTCTATTGGTAACAAGGCCTTCGCACGCAGTGCTCAGTCTCTAGTCGTCTACTCGTTCCTTACGTACCTCTTCTTGTACCCACTCAAGGAAAACCCTTCGATAGGTTTCCACCCTCTTTGGTGTTTGGATCCTCAGAGGCAGAGGCCCGCTCGTTACACTATATAGGTAGAAAGAATAAGAAGAATATACTCTAAAATCTCTAAGGAGATAGAAGAGGTAGACCTCTTTCTTTTTAAACTATAGAGCGGTAGTCCCCCCTATTCGGTTAGGATATTGTCAGACTAGAAAATTATGTGATATTCCGGCGGATCCGGCCGCCAGTGTAGCATAAGAGGGGCTCCCCCCACTACCCTCTACAGATAGCCAGCGACTGCACAATTAATCACTTTTCTCAAAGTTCGACAGTTATGAGCCCGGGAGCGTTAAGACTCCGCGATAGCTGTTCGCAGTCAGCTCACCACTTCGTGGGGCCACTGGGGCCACCATTACCTCTTCTGCTCAACTGAGCACTCTTTCTGACGCGCAACTGCCGTCACCTCTGCGGCTTCTGCCCGGTTACAGGCTACGGCGACTGGACCAACCCTTTACGGCTTCTGCCCGGTTACAGGCTACGGCGACTGGACTAACCCTTTACGGCTTCTGCCCGGCTACAGGCTACGGCGACTGGGTCAACTACTCAACTCGGAGCCACGCTGGCTACCACCTCTACTCGGATCCAACTAGATCAACTCTACGGCTTCTGCCCGGTCACAGGCTACGGCGACTGGACCAACAAGTACTACTGCTTCGGCACGGCTACAGGCTACGGCGACTAGGCCATTACTCTACTCGGAGCCATCTGGGGCTACCACTACTCGGAGCTACCTTGGCTACCTCTACCTCTACTTCAATACGGCTACGGGCCATCACGGCGTCTGGGCTAATAAACTCTTCTTAAGGCTATCTCCGGGCCACTACTTCAATACTACGACCAACAATTTAACCTTCTCAACGACCACTACAAGCAACAATCCTAATAAATACTTAGTAATACTAGTTAGGATTGGCACAAGCTCACACGGTATATTGTAGTTGGATTACATTCTGTTCCTCTGATCTACCTGGCTATGTGGAGGAAGTTCAACACCACGGGTATATCACGACCTTCCTAATGCGTACAGCTCGTGAAGGGGGTGTATCAGACTAGAAAATTATGTAATATTCCGGCGGATCCGGCCGCCAGTGTAGCATAAGAGGGGCTCCCCCCACTACCCTCTACAGATAGCCAGCGACTGCACAATTAATCACTTTTCTCAAAGTTCGACAGATATCTACCTTAGAGAAGGAAGCCGAAGCTAAAGCATACGCTAAGGCCCTCCTAGAAGCCCTAAATAGTTAAGTATCTATATACTCCGACGCCTTATAACTTCTAATAGGAAAAGGGATAGGAATAGGAATAGGAATACTAGACCTTAGCTAATCTCGAGATACTATATAATAAGAACTAGTTAGAAACTACGGTCCTAACTACCTCGTTTATAATGGCGAACTAGAAGGTATTATAAATGCCCTTGAATTTGCTAGTAAACGAGGATATAAAAACCGAGAAATAAGAGTCTATGCGGATAACTAGGCCGTACTCTTACGGCTATAAACCCTAGCTAATACTCCTAGCTAAGATTAATAAATCCGGGTAGTTAAAGTAGTAAAAATCCTACAGGATAAGGGGAACAAAATCTCTCTAGAATGGGCACCTAGATATAAAGATATCCTTAGGAACGAGGCCGCGGATAAACTCGCAAAAGAAGCTACTAGACTACCTATATCAAGCTCTAAAAATAGCCTAGCCTTCTATAGAATGCAGCTAAAGAAGGAGCTTTATAAGGAGTGGATAAAGAAGCTTAAAAATACCCTAGCCTCTACCTATAAGGAACTATACGGCTATTAAGTTAAACGGAAACTAAAACCCCCTCTAAAGGAGCGGGAATTAGCCTCCGTCTTTTACTAACTAAAGATAGGATACGGATACTTTAGATCCTATCTCTTTAGGTTTAAATACGCCGGAACCGATAGGTGCCTATACACGAATACAGCAAAATAAATACCTAGATATCTTTTACTAAAATGCCTAAAATACTCCTACGAAAGAAGGAGTATTAAGGATATACTTAGAAGAGAATATCTAGACCTAAAGGAGCTTCTTACCTCGATAAAAGGAATATCTAGTACGCTAGATTTTCTAAAATAAATATAGATATCTACACGGAGGTGGTATCTAGAAACTAGCTCGGCGGAGCTCTAAATAAACGTATACCTACCGTATTTCCTTTTACTTTCCTTATATACTTCCTCTTTACTTCCTTTGGCTATAAGCCTATTTAGGCGATAGACGCTATACCGTTCACTATACCTAAAAAGCCTACCTTTACTAAAAGAGGTATTAACCTTCTATAGCCACGAGTTCTAGAAACTCCGTCTTTAATAGTCTTAGGCTGAAAAAAAGGACGTAAAACTAAATAAATAAATAAATAAATAAATAACGACCTTAACAACGGAAGTAGAGCTCCTCGCTCTATTAGAGACTGCTAAGCAAGTATACTAGTAGAAACGCTTCTTTAGAGGCATCTAATTTAAGCTAGGTTACCTCGTTTAGATCGAGTGTAACAATACGCAGACGCTCCGCCTTATAGAAGAGAACGTCGGAAAGCTTATTACGAAGCTTCGTCACGTTGATATCCATCACTACTAGCTTAGGCAAGAGACTTAAGCAGGCAACGTTTACTTTAAATAGACACTAATAGCTCAAATGATTATAGACGGACTTACAAAGCCGTTATTAAAGCAAAAGCACGCCCACTTTATGCAAGGCTTAGGCCTCTCATCACTATAATAGTGATTATAAGCGTATATATCGCTTAAACCAGACTGTTACCATTTTATTTATATATTTCGGTAATCACGTTCCTTTCACACTGTTAAAGGTCAATACTAAGCAGATTATCGCGTACTACCCGATCGGATATCACGGGAAGGGGGTGTGTAGGAAATCACGTGTTTTGCATATTGCTTTTGCAACACCAGATAGCTTAGTCACTCACTTACGTATATAAGGAGGGTGGGCCACCTACGCCCTTCCTCCTCATGCCAATCATCAATGAATCATCGTTGTTCATCAACATATCAACAATTATCAAATCTGATCGGTCGGGATCAGGGAATCTCGTTAGGAAGTAGGGTGACAGACGCCACAGGCTGGTGGAAATAAGCATAACTCAGCATCACAGTGGGACCCCGCATCTGGCTTCGCGTATTGAGCCTCACGAATGGGTCGACTTTTGCAGGATTCAGCTTTGACAAGATTTGCCACATATTCGGATCTGGGGTGTGTGCCCAAACGTATGAATATCAATATTGCTTCCAGATACCGTGCCCGTCGAGCTGTAGTTCAAGGTCGGGGTTTGCAATTCTAATCGTAGGATTTTTGAACAACGTTACTTGATCGACACTTGGTGGCTGACTCCTCAAAGCAGGGGGTTCACATAAAGCTTTGAGCCTGCTTTGTTGCCTGGCTGATGTTAACTGTGTAGCTCGGCAGGAGGCTCACGACAGGATATCCAGGTGTCAGAATATAAGGCAGATTAGCACGCACTGGTAACAGTGCGGCGTCGTACTTTTGCAGTTCGACAGTTATGAGCCCGGAATCACTTCTGCCGCGGTAGTCTAGTGGTAGACTTGGACACAAAACGCGCGCATCATCCATACGCACCATCACGGGGTTTGGCTGTGCCCCACACAATCCACGTTTCAAGGGGCTTGGTGTTCCCCAATCACAACAACGACCTTGTGGTGCCGGGGTCCGTGTCAGTCGCAAGTAGGCCATGCGTTCGAATCACAGCAAGATCAACCATGCCTCACCACAGAGAGAGACTATTCCTCCACTACAACGACATGAGATCTCTCCACCTGTGCCTCAAGCACTTCGCCACAGGTGAGGGGGTGTGTCAGAATATAAGGCAGATTAGCACGCACTGGTAACAGTGCGGCGTCGTACTTTTGCAGTTCGACACCAGGACTCGCTTCTTGTCTTGGTTGTGCCCTGAAGAGTGGCTCAGTTCTAGAACTAAAGGATGAGTTGGAGACCGGAAATACGAAGCGGCCACCACGAGTTGCCTCAAAACCACTCCAGAGAAGTCATTAAGCGCAGGGAGCTTATTACCGAGGCAGCGCCATCCGAATCCAGATTTGGGTCATACAAGTTCGGGCCTCAGACGGTCGTAGCACTCATGACGATTAGTTCATCATTCCTGCAGAACAGATGGAACCACCCAGCACCAAGCAGCGACAGCCTCTTCCAACGCATTCCAAGCACAGCCAAAAATACAACGCAAATCAGCCCTCAAAATGCAGGCCAGTACCGCTCTAATGACCTCCATCTCCGCCATCGCCATTGCCGCAGCCCCTCGCTCTGCCGCCGCCGCCGATATCGAGAAGCGCCAGGCCTGCCCGGTGCTTGCCTGCACGAATGTTGCATCGCCACGGGCCTCGGGACCTAGCCTATTGACGATTTCCTCGAGTCTGTTGCCGGCAATGAGTCCTTTGTAAGTGTTGGAATTGAGCAAAAGGACGGATCACTTGATTGGTCTTAGCATGGAGTCGTGGGTGGAGCCGGGGGAGGCTCAGTTACGAGTCGAGCTGATCCGCGTCCAGACATGGACTGGTTGTTGTCGCACCCTCCAAGGGACGAGCAGTGAACTGGGCGCGGGTGTTTGAGCGGACGTGCAAACATCATGACGACGGGCATATGGCGAAGCTGATCCGGGCAGTTAAGCCCGCGGGGGTGGTTTCCAAACCGGTTGACCACCTGCCCGAGTTCCGCGTCAAACAGCACATGTTCCTGCTAGCCGCTGTCGCTGCCATTGACTTATCCAGTGATGTGCCGATGATCGGGATCCAGCACTTTGATCTCGTCCGTGGTGCTGGCTACTACTCGTCAAGTCCGTTCGGGAATTCCGCCCCGGCAGGCCCTTGCAAGAACGGGTGGACGGTATCTTTTGTCCGTGGCCGTTCGCAGAAGTCACAGCACACTTGGGTTGTCGCGCATCAAAAGGTTTATAAGCCACTTGGATCTTTGCACGGCAGACACAGTAGTAACTGGACCACCATGACTGCTCCCGAATAGACACTCGCCAGAATCCCGCACTGGCGCCTAGTCTTGTCGCAAGCACTCATCACCGACCAAATCCTTCACCATCAGTATGTGTTGGAAATATCGTCTCAGAATGCTCCGAATTAGGTTTAGCGTCAAATAGTCTATAAAGCAGGCATCCTCTCATACCCCTCTCATGAGACATGCCAACAATCCAGACAATAATCAAATCAACTCGATTTCCAACAGTATGTGGGGAGCGGCACTACAGATGACCCGTATCGTGCATGTGCTGTTCCGCACGCTCATCGACGCGTTGGCGCCGGATGCGGGCAAGCCCAAGTACTGGCGGCTGAATATCAGCAAGGAGATCATGAAGAAGGTGAAGGAGTTCATTGTTTGTGAGAAGGAAGTCGAGGTCAAAATGGATGACGCTGATGAGGCGGCGCGGAAGGCAATGATCGACGCAGCGAATGAGTATATCAAAGTGAATGATTAGCTGATCGAAGAATACGTAAATGTATTATGACTGTACTTTAACCGGCGATTCTCTCGTTTCGAATGAGGATTGAATCCGAACTGGATAAGCGAATGAGGGATGAAGGATTGGGAATATGGCACACCTTATCCGCATGTGGATAGCTTTGCGGTCCGAATGCAGCATGTAAAAGATAGTTTTAACTCATTGAGGATTTTTCTGGTACCTCGTTTTGTTCTAAACAAATAGTGAGGGGTTACTCACCTCATGATGAATCGTATGTAGTTTAAGCTAGGTTTACGTGTTAAGCATACGTGCGTTGGTGTTAAACTCTATTTGCTGACCCCAAAAGTATAATATAATCTAACCTCAACATCATCCGTAGCTTCCGTACTGTGAAACCTACGCTGCCCAATCGCTTGACGCATTTCCACATACACCTTTTCTGCTATAGCCCTGGTCATCTGCATCGAATATCAGGCTAGCATCGTGAGGTGACAGCATGTACATACGTCTGGCGGCCGCTCTTTCTGGTCTTATCACTGCCGGCGAGGCCATTAGTAAATGGCCACGCATGCAGTATGGAGCATTCATTCCGGATCAAATCGTCGACGTTCACTTAAAACGCCATCTGGAGGCACAGCAGCTTCCAAAACAGTGGTTTCTCAACCCAAAAACCAAGCGTATGCCCTTAGCTTGAGCTACAATATTTCCGGGTTGCGCCAAATTGATGTTGTGTATGTAAGTTTCTCCGTCAACGGCAGCGGCATTCCAGAGGTTGATTGGGATATTGGAGAGTCTTACGCAGGGCTACTGTCCATTACGGATGATCCAGACTACGAACAGCAATTGTTCTTCTGGTTCTTTCCAGCAAAGAACCAGCTTCCGCAGAATGAGATTCTTTTATGGCTCAACGGTGGAGTAATATAATCAAGCCTTTGATTAGTAGTGCATACTTTTGCTTACTATCTCAGCCCGGTTGCTCTTCCCTCACCGGTCTAATAATGGAACACGGACCATTCGTCTGGAAGGACGGTAATTTGAAGCCAAGTCCAAACCCCTGGAGCTGGAATCGTCTTACCAATGTCGTTTACGTCGAGCAGCCGGTAGGAGTTGGCTTCACCACCGGTAACGTCACCGCCACCGACGAAGACGACCTCTCGGAACAGTTCATCGGGTTCTGGAAGAACTTCATCAAGACATTTTCCATGCAAGGCTACAAGATTTACATCACAGGCGAGTCATACAGTGGTGTATACTGTTCTTACATAGCCAATGCCATGTTGGAGAAGAACGACACCACTCATTATGACGTCAGAGGCATGATGCTCGTCGACGCACTGCTTACCGACTACGACGTCCAGAGTACTGTACCAGCTGTCCCCTTCGTGGACTATCATAGGAGCTTATTTCACTTCAATGACACCTTCAGAGCCCGGATACATGAGCTACACAAAGACTGCGGATACGCCGACTACCTCGCAACGTACCTGACATATCCACCTCCTCATGAGCAGCCAGTGTTCAGCAGCAGCGACGAGTGCACAAACGTTTTTACTTTGATCTCCAACGAGTCATTCCGCATGAACCCTTGCTTCAACTACTACAATATAGCTTCGCTCTGCCCCTTCCCCTACAATCCAATTGGAATATCCCACTCTCTATTCTTCAAGTCAGCGCGTGGAGTCTATTTCGATCGCGCCGACGTGCGCCGCGCCATCCACGCCACCCACGGTGACAATCACAGGACCTGGCAGGTGTGCTCCCACGGCCCTGTTTTCATCAACGACACCGACCTCTCAGAGCTGCCCGCGCGCGCTGTCCTGCCGGCCGTTGTCGACGCGACACAGAACGTCATCATAACGCACGGCCACCTCGACCTCAGCGCCGTGGCCAACGGCACCTTGCTCGCTCTTCAGAACATGACCTGGGGCGGCTCGTTGGGTTTTACGCAGGCGCCCATAGAGCCACTCGTCATCCCACGCCACGCATTCGCGGGTGTGGGCGCGATTCAGGAGTTGGCCGACAAGGCGGACCCCGAGAACATGCACCCGCTCACCCAGCTCGGTGCTGAGGGAGTGCTGGGGGTCGCGCATGCAGAGCGAGGGCTCGTGTACGCCGGCGTGGACATGGCCGGTCACTTGGGACCGGCTGACGCGCTGAGCGTTGCATTTCGACTGGTCGAGTTTCTGCTTGGCCGGGTGGAGAGCCTCAGTGATGGAGAGCCTTTTACTATTGAGATCTACTGAGCGCACTCTTGAATGAAATACATCATCATGCCATTATGGGAAGTTAAGGGGAAGAAAACTCTGAATTAATATGATGGGTTGCTTCGAGAAAAATGCTACCTGTCCATTACGCCAAAACAAGAGACGCCGTGCCTAGTCTGCCATTTTTGACCTTTTCCTGTCCGTTTTCCGTGTTCCGTTTTCTCTTTTCCGAATCCAATAAGCCGATCTGAATTACCACTTCTTTTTTAAATCTCTGTCGCACAGAATACGTCCAACACACATTAGACAACCTCCAGCGATCAAAGTAATACCCTGGAGAATTCATCAGCGCAGCCGCGATGCATGAGTACTTGGAGAGACTTACGGCGAAAAGGATCATGTTCGTGTACCCGTCCTGCGAGCTCTCATCAACGAGCATTCCTGCAATAGGCGATCCGAGCAGCGTCGCCACAGCCGTTGGTATAAAGAAAGCGCCGATGCGGGCACCGACCTTGTCGTCCGGCGAGATCTGCGCCACGGCGGGAGGGGTGACGCTGATGAAGACCCCCGAGGTGACGCCGTACAGGCAGACGAATGTGAGCACCGTGCCAATGCTACCAGACCGATCAGGAAGCCACATTGCCAGGCAAAATACGCCGGACAGGAGTGTCATCGGGCAAAGGAGGTTGAGTCGGCCGGTCTTGTCGGCAATGTAGCCGCCGAGGACACGCCCGAAAAAGCCGGAGCCGTTGATCAACGGGAGGAGGTACTGGTGGATTGAGGCCAACGGATGGCGCAGGAGCGCGTAGGACCCTAATCCTGTCAGTTTTTGGTGGAGGGGAAGGTGAGCACAAGAGGAATTACCGATGTAGTAATACGGAATGTAGAGACCGAGAGTGGCTACAAAGTTTCCGATGGAGAGCACGAGATAGCGCGGATCCTTGTATCCGTGGAAGTCGAGAAGGTTGCTCACAACAGCCTTGGCCTTCATTGGTTTCGGCTGTTCCTTTGTGCGAGAAATAGCCATTGCGATCAGGTAGCAACACAGCATCATGAGCGCAACGACCCGCAACGACCACCCGAATCCGATCTTGGGTACCAGGTACGACAGCACGATGGGCAAGAAGGAGCTGCTGATGCTGCTTCCGCCTGAGACTAAGCCCATGGCAAGCGCCCGGCGTTGTTTGAAGTGTTGTCCTACCACCGCCAGCGCGGGTTGGGTGTTGAAAGCAACAACCAGGCCAAACAAAACACCCTGAAGTACGTTAGAACTCTGACATGGTAGAAAGAGACGATCCGCAGGAGGTCGAGCACGTACCTGAGAGACAAATGGTTGCCACAAAGCCCCTGGCTGTGAAAAGGAGAGTCCGACAACTGAGCAGCAACATCCCAAGGCAGCGGTAGGGTAGATCCACTAAGCGTATTTAGTATCGTCGTGCACATGGAAACCAGGGGCCAAGTTCCATACCCCCAAACCGTATGCATCGAACAGCGCCCCGGCAACTGGCCCGATGACGTACATAAGCGTCGTCTGTAAGGTCCCGATAAAGGCAATTGTTGACGGAGGATAACCCGGTAGGTAGTGAGTTTGGTAATAATCCTGGAAAAAGCCGAAGCTGTTGGTGAAGCCGAAAGAAGCAAAGTAAACGAGGGTGGAGCCGAGCACGGTTAGCCAGCCTTGAACGCTGCCATCAGCGAATGGCTCCTGCTCCTCGTCGATTGGGGCGATCTCGACGCCGATTTCTTCCTCTTTCATGGCTGCAGGGCTTGCAGAAGCAGACAGTCCTCAAGCGCGGCACCTTAACAAGAAAGAATGGAATATCGAAGTATTGTCTGGCAAAGAACGGCTTCAGCTTGCGGTGACATCTCAGAATAAAAGGCAAATCAGTGAGCATCAGAATAACTCCCGCTCAATAATTGCAAAGCCTCTTCCAGACCATGACTGCAAAGCCTGACGCATCGTCGACCGGCAGCATGCTGCCCAAGTCTCGTGCATCAAGGGCACCTCCGTTGCGGCTCTGGATTGTGCTTCCCTTTTGGGTAATCGAATTCAGAGTGAGTCTATGTTGGTACTGATTCAAACCAGGATCCAGACTGCTCTGCGGGATGTTTTCACTCCTTCAGGACACTGTCCGTAGGGACAAGCTTTTTCGAATTTGCAAGGGGACGATGGAATTTCGGTTGGGGAGACACATTGGCCGGGAGGCGACAGAAGCGGTCCGGTCCGTTGGCCCGCGCGGAGTTTTGTGATTGACGCTGGGACCGCCGTCTCGTGTCTGATTGAAAATCCACGTCACGCATCATACGCGCTCTTGCGCCAAGGTGGCGTGCTTGGGGTTCCAGACCATACGGCTCTTGTGGCATCGCCTTCACACTTGATTTCTGTTACGTGAAAGCCAACTATTGCTACCCAACACAGAGAAAAATTGGAAAATCATGTGGCCTGCCGCGCGTAAAGCCTGGTCGCCGCATTACTCTCATGAAGCTCCTTGGAACAAGTGTCAACATCCGACCGAGCCCTTCGCCGTTACGTTGTGGTCTCGGGTCACCCATGAGGACATGCGGCACACGGCGGAACTGACAAACTGCAGAGGCGAAGAAATTGACTCACTGAAAATGACAAGCCAGATGAAATGCATCTGCATGAAGTGATCAACATGGCAACGGAACTAGTCGCAGATAGATAGGCGCTCGAGGCGGCCATACGTTGAAAGGAATCCTCACGAAGATTGAAAATTTTGCCAAGACTCACGATAGTTGCCTCGGTGTTGTATTTGCCGTATCCGAGAGCGTGTTTCCCTATTCCGGGGGATGGCGGATCCCCGGATACAATTAGTATAGTGACTGTCTGAGCTTCGAGTCATCGCTTCGCCAACAAGATGAAGACCGGCAAACTGGAATGCACGAGCCTTTTCGGACTTTCTATTTTGATCTTCAAAGTCTCATTTCTACGGCTGAGCATCTACATGGTATAGTGACACCGTCACAGACTGCAGGAATTATGCTTATTGATAGTAGATCAGCAGAGACTTGAGCCTCACGGGTCGATAGTCGCGCTCGAGAGCCCCAAGAATGGCAGACAAACTCACGAAAATAACCTATCAGACCGAGCAGCTTGGAAGAATAATAGCGCGCGTCTGCAAAACCGACACGATGGTGAGAAATGACGGGTCAGTTTGGAAGAAGGTTGTTGCCGGTTGGTGGAGCTGGTGGCCCCTTTTCCACGTTGCACGACCCAGTTCTCCTCCTTCGCCGATCTCGGGGAGATCATCCAAGGCTCGTTCGGCCCTATTTAATGTCTCGTGCTTCTTTGGAATTTCCGTCCGTGCCACACCACGACCCACAATACATCCGGCGGGCCGGCTCGCACCAACTGGCGTTGAAGCTTGACTACAGGTGATCCTCTCGAACTCATAAAGGACATCATCATGTTCCCGCTTCTTACCAAGTGAACAAATAGATTCCCCCTTAGCAACAGCATTGAGCGATGCCAGATGTATGTTAAATGCCTTGAAGTAAAGTCTTCGACTATATTCTTGAGTCCACCGTTGTAAGAGCCGCGTCCAACAATGGACATGGAAAAGTGGGTCGACCAAGAACAAGGAACCTGCATTGTACACAGTCTACATGAAAAATGCTCTAGAATGATGAGCGGATATCAATCCATGGAATTCAAGAGAAGATGAAGAGACTTCGCGTACAGGTTTTCTGGCATAGGTTTCTGGACTGGTGCGCTGGAAAAGCAACAATGTCCAATTTTTGATGTGTTTTTACTTTGCTCTCCATCTTCTTGCATTCTCACTCCTCACATTACTGGCTTTGTGTTGGATTTGAGAGTGAAGAGTTGTGAGGTCAGAAAAGAGAGTAGATTCTGCCTGTCTCCTAAGAGGGAGGTCGGTAGGCTTGCTTATATATATAAAAGAGTGTTTGAATAACCGAGGAGAATAGAAGCCGATGTTGATATCCGAAGCTTGTGAATATGAGGAGTAGTGAGGAGGTGGCAAAGAGTAGCTACTTGATCTTGATGCCCGAAAGAATGTGATGCCTGATATAGTAGGGCAAAATAGTCTGACACTTTGTTGCGTCGTATTCTCCCTCCGAATTTCTGTCATGATGACACGCCGCCGAAATGAGCGGCGAGAGGCTTCTTGCTAAAGGCATTCCGACCTCCAGTCTTCGTCTCGCCATCAAGGCAGTCACAATCAGAATGCAGCCGCAGATTGTAACAGCGATGCTCGTGGCGATAGGTGAGAAGGCGAAAGAGGCGACTGACAGCTCAGCCACCGTATTTCCAGTCAATCCTTGGCCTCGATGAAGGCAACAAAGGTTTGCTTGAGCGGCCAATGAAGCACCGCGAAGGACATAAGAGATGTCACTCCATGGCAGACAGGTAGCATGATAAAGTAGGCTGAACGTCGTCCTTGGCGGTGATATGGGAACCTGCTCCACTCAACGACGAGAGATACGTGTGTCCACATATTGTTCGTAAGGAAGTAAAGTATTGAAATGAACAGTTGAGGGTTGTTGGGTCAAGAGAAGAGAGGCTGGATTGGTGAAACGGCCGCTGACTTAGGAGGCCCATGATGGTCCTTTCAATATGTTCTTCCAATCAACTTGATTCCAATACTCAGATCCTTGGCTTTCAATACACCATCTTCGTAAACATAGTCAAGGGAACGGTCAACTGTGATGGCGGAAATACTGAAGCAGAAGTTGACAACAGCAGCAGCAGCGAGGGCTCCAATGTATCTGTTGTCTTCCCGTCAAATTTTTTTTTTTTTTGCTGTCCTCTGAGATAGCATAAGAACAACTTACAAAACCATTAGTCATATGCGCTTGCATACTGCATGTATTCTTGTTAGCGGACAATGGTCCTTGTAAGGCTGAGTTTCAGGGCTCGAAGCTTACGATCCACTCGACTGAAGTCTACTTTTTGGATAGCTACAGCTTTCGTTTCTAGGAATTAGACGCGCCCCGAGGTGTTGCTCCCTTGAGTCGATCGTCGAGGATAGATCCCGGGATATCGTACGACGTTGCAACCTTACGAACACGTGAAATTCTATTTTCCAAAGGTCTGTTCAGCAAGAGATAGTCTAGCTTCTTTCTGGAGTGTTTCGAGGTTCTGTGTTGATGCCATTGTCGATTTTCGCGAAGGCGCGTCTTGGGTTTGATGGGGTGTTCGGATGACTGGTGAAACAGGTTGGTCATGTTGTTTCAGAATATATATTTAGCTTGGCGCGCGAGCAGGGTACAAGAGCCGGCCCCGGCGAACCACCCTCTCGACAGCAATGCTGGATACGGAGTGGCGGCAAAATAACGATATGAACTGGGCTGTTCTCCTCGTTGATGTTCACTACCTAAATATGCCTCGCTTCTCTTTATGGGGCTTGGCGGCGGCTGATTATCAGGAAAATGGATCCGACGAGTTACTTTCCCTTGCCTTCGAAGAGCTGAATTGCAGAAAAATGTGATTAACTGTTGTGTAACCCGAACAAAGCTAAAGAGGGTTAACAATCCATGCAAGGCTGACAAGGCTGTCTTCAAGGCTATCAAATTCGCAGATCCATCAGGCTGTGTAGTAGCCTTGCAGCCATAGATGACGTGTCCGCCCCGCGCATATCACCTTAGATAAAGGCACAGCCTCTGAGAGCCGAAGCCCTCCTCCTTGTCGTCCTTTTCGATTTTCCCCCGACATCTATGCGCACCTATGGCTACTTCCACATCAACGCAACCGTATGCTCCAATATGCTCCAACTTTCCTTACGCTTATTCAAATACACTAATGTTACCCAAATAAATAGCATCCAAGATGCGAAGACAATTTTCCGCGACACTAGTGCGACTTTTAGTGCGTCTTTGTCACAGAAATGGTCCGCGTATCGGCCATTCCGCGATGCCCAGTCCATGCTAGACAGTGTCCGCAACCAGTTCGAGACCCATCCGATCCATGCTTCCCGCTGCACTAGGATTATGGAACCGATCACCCGTTTGGCAGATAAATTATCTCCATTCTTCGGCATCATCGGCATTTTTGTGTCATCTCATCCTGAGTACGCAGCCTTGGCTTGGGGGTCCATTCGTTTGGTCCTACTGGTATATATTAATGTGCTCTTTTACGCGCTGATCTAAGGATAACTGTCAATAGCTCGTCAGCCAACACAAACGGTTCCTTGAAAAGGTTACAATCACGCTTGGAGAGATCGGCGACGCTCTACCGATCTACGAGGACCTACTCGAGCTCATAAGAAAGAGACAAGTGCTACTTTGTAAGGCCGAACTGGAAAGCCACCCTCGCCTTGCCACTGCCCTTTCCAAAATCTACACAGATATCCTCAGCTTTTGCACCGACCTCTGCAATCTCTTCGAACCAAAGCCCAGTAGGTACTCCCGCATTCTACAATGGCTATTATAGCTTACGAAAGACCATCAGGTCGGTTCCGTAAAGCAACCTTGGCGTTCACGTTCGCGGTTAAGCCATTTGAAAACCGATACGGAGAACTTATGCGCAACATCTCAATTCATAAAGATCTCTTCAGGTCTGAAATAGAAGTTGTCAAACTCTCCATTTTCGCAGAAACTGCTACGGTAGCACAGCTTCAGGCCGCAGAAGCACGGCACAGAAATATTTTGGAAGAGATCAGGGACCACCAAGCAAAACTATCTAAGGACTACCAAGAATGGTTCGAACGAGCTGGCGAATCCTTCGAGCGTCAAAAGACCGACAGCCCCACGTCAAACCTCGAGAACCTTAAGAAATGGGTTCGTGCTAGCGATTGGGAGTTGATGTATCAAGAAGCTCTAGATCGGCGTGCGAGTGGCACTTGTGAATGGCTGTCGAAGAACTCTGCCGTTGGTCAATGGGCACGGAACATTCAAAAATCTGTCATCTCTGGGCATGAACGAGAAACCCCCCTGTTGCTTGTTGATGGTACGTATATCAGCTCCTCGAGAAAAGATGCGCACTGATCATAGTAGCAAATCCCGGGTATGGTAAAACAACATTGTGTGCGTCTCTCATCAAACACATCCTCGCCGGAGGCTTCTGTCAACACGATTCGGACAATAGTCTGGAAGTCGCCTACTTCTTCTTCAATGGAATGGCCCCTGAAATGGCACAAGTCACACATGCCTGCGAAGCCTTAAGGGCACTCATTACCCAAATACTCCACATGCACAGGGATGATGAGGCAACTCTCGATGCAGTCGCCATTATGATGAACAAAAGTGCGCCAAGGATGGCCACCAGAGATGACTTGTTAAACCTCTTACAATGGCTTCTACTTCGTTATCCCGACGTTGTCATCATCATTGACGGAGTTGATGAATGCTCGGATCCTAACGAGCTTCTGAAATACCTGGCACGAATCGATGCAGTACCAGTTGCGTCGCATGGCAGTGGTATTCCGGACAGAGCAGGGTCTTTTACAGCGCTGTTTCAAAGACCGACTGTTAAGATTCCCCCTCTCTGGGAGGCAAAAGCACAAAGACTAGCTCTTAGTAAAGACCACAATCACAAAGACATCAGGAATTTTCTTCTGCCCGCAATAACCGAATTGCAGAGGTCTGGGCTACTTGCAGATATAGAGGATGTGCAACAAATGGCAACAAAGGCTGCAAAACATGCAAATGGCATGTTTCTCTGGGCACGGCTACTATTGGACTACCTCAGTTCCGATGCTCTGACATATGAAGACAGATCCGAAGCGATGAAGAATATGGTTTTCCTGGAAAGTTTGGAATCACTTTACGGTGCAATCCTCATCACGCTCCAGCAGACATTACAGTCTGAAAAGTCAAGGACGACCGTCAAACATATATTCAGTTGGCTCTCAGTGTGCTTCAGGCCCCTGGAGATCCAGGAGTTACGTGTTGCATTAAGCATCAGTGATCACGGCAACATGATTCCCAACCTGGAAAGCTCGCTGCGGAGGATGACCGGGGCATTGGTAGAGATAACGGCCCACGGAATTGTGCGTTTCATTCACCTCTCAGTCTTGCAATATCTACAGCGGCAAGGAAAAAGGAACTATTTTGGACTGGATTCGCCGGACAGTATACACTGCTTCATAGCGACTTCCTGTTTGTCATACTGGATCGATCATCTGCCTCATGGCCCAATTGCCGGATCCTTGGAGACTACACCTGACTCTTCAGTCCAAAGTTTGCAGTATCCATTCCTGGGCTATTCTGTTCGCTTTTGGTGCGATCATTTCCGTGGAAGTGTTTGTCAGCAACATTTCGAAGAAATGCCTATCAAGGAGCTCTTGGCCGCTTTGAAGGAGCTAACTACCGACAATGTCCTGGCAAGTACTTGGATTGAGGCAAGCTGGACCTTTGGGGTCCAGCCAAACCTAAAAGGCATCGTTGACACGGTCAATATACTTGTTCAGTCCGGCAAATGGAGCCAGGAACTGCTAAAGCTTCTCTCTGTCGTCAAATCCGACCTTTCAGATTTTGCTTCCGATCTTGGAGTGCTAAATCGGGAGTGGTCCGCTGTTCTTTCAACAACACCGAACGAAATTTGGAAGGGAAACATTGCAGGATTCTTCAAATCTCGGTTCTGGCACAGCGAAGTTGAGGATACTCAGATTTTCTCCCTAGGGGCTTCTTCGATCGATGCCCCAAACACTAGGCTCATTCAATCTCAATCTTCTTCGGATGGCAAGCACGTGGGTTGCATCAAGCTGAGGATTCCCACGTATGTATTGGCCTCATTATACTTATGCTTCTGACTAACTCGACCAGGAATTTACTGAGCAGATCCACAGAACTTCTAGTCGAACGCGAGGCCTGGCTCCGAGAACACTCGACCGGATGGACAATTATCTACGAGATTTGGTCTTTGAAAGAAAGATGCCTTGCATTTGAGGTCCAAATTCCAATTCTCGATGAAGACGTTGAGACTTTACTTTTAGAGGGACTCTCCCAGCCATGTTCCGGCCCTGACAATCTTCTTCGCGATCCGTACATCTTGATGTCAGTCTCAGACTTCAGCTTCAAGTTTCCCGTTACAATATCTTCCGACCTCAAAAGAATATTGATTCTCAGTTCCTTTGTTGCTCTGGAAGACTCGGAATCAGCTCACAGGTCCGAGAAGATAGCATTCGACCGCGTTCAACCATTGGGCATTCGACCGTGTATGATCAACAATCAATTCTTACGACGAAAGCAGAATATCAATTTATTCTCCGGCGTTTCGGTTTTCAGCCTCTGCGGATCCCATCTCCTTTTCACACGACCTTCGCAGGAAAAAGCAAGCCCCGGCTGCACATCCTGGGACATTCTTGTGTTTAGCGACCTCAGGGATACCGGAAATCAAGGCGCAGCAAAACCTCCATCTGCTATACTCACTCTCAGCCTACCGCGATTTAACCCAGGTGTCAAAAACTACTTTGAAGGCCGGCTCAATTTTCATCCAACTCTCCCGGTAACCGTGGTTTCGGTAGCGGACGCGACACTTCTGTAGCGCTTTTCCCAGCAGCGTGAGCCTCTATTTTTTATGTCCCTGTTATCTTCTATGTACACTTGGTTTCTTGATTGCAGCATCCCATGAGGCAAAGTTACTGACGGTTCTAACTACAGTCATTCCACCTGTCAACGTCCACACGTATTCCATATCAGACGTAGCCTTTAAAGATGATGGCCGTTATGTCGTGGGATATATCTGTGATCTCGGAGGTCAAAAGGTCAGCAAGATAGTCAAGAATGTCACCGAAGCGCTGAACAAGCTCTTCAAAGATGAATTTGGTACCTCATATCAGGTCTCGACGCATCTGAGCAAGAGACCAGACGTGCCAGTCACCTTGGGCGAGCTAGCGACATCGTCAACTCTACGAACGCAGCAAGCCGGTACTATGAAGTTCTTCCGCAATAGTGTTAGCGGACAGGCTGAGATGTCGGTACTGGAGCAAGACGGCTCTGCGAATGCTGTTGTGCTCAACACGTGGGCAGAGGACGGGTCCGCGCGCACAGAAACACTGACGCGTGTTCCACGGTCACTCATGGCTACAAAGCCAACGCTAGCGGCTACGTCAAGGATACCCACAGGCAACGTCATCCGCCTAATCTGGAACAGTCAGGCCGCTGTGCGCTACTCGTTCAATCCTTTGGATGCAGGTTCTGTACCACCGCCGCTGCTTCTGGAAAGACGCAAGGAGAAGATAGTTACTCTTCACACAACGGCGGAGGCGATTGAACCAGGAGACAGGCCAGGGCTACCGTTCAGGGTAACACAACAGCAGCAACTGTGTAGCAGCCAGAAGCGCATTGGCGGAGCTGACGAAACAGAAGGCCTCAATATTTCTGCAGCCCACTCGGCTGCACGACTATCAAAGAGACAGCGCAACTAAGACATCGGTGTTTTTAGAGGGTACATCTCTTCTTCTGCATCAGTCTAACACTACCTTTCCTCTTATCTTTTCAAGTGTATCGCTTTTCAAATCTAAAAGATAGTGAAGACTGAAGTATTTTTAATGTTTTGGGTCGTTTCTAATTAAGTTATTGTTGATATGTTGATGAACAACGATGATTCATTGATGATTGGCATGAGGAGGAAGGGCGTAGGTGGCCCACCCTCCTTATATACGTAAGTGAGTGACTAAGCTATCTGGTGTTGCAAAAGCAATATGCAAAACACGTGATTTCCTACAATAATTAACCATTTTTGAGGCTCGTTCCCTGATGCTTCAATGCTAGTGACTCCAGAATTGGCAATGAGAGTCCGAAATGTTCTACGCGATGCCAGGTCTAGATCTTGCACACCAGAACGAAGCCTCTTCATCCCCGCAAACGTGTTCAACGGCATCGTTTGTGGCGATGGCTGATATTTTCGTAGGTTATGATGCTACATGCAGAGACTTTGGGCCTCAAAACAGCGGAGAGTGCTGAGAGTGCTGAGACAGATAGGTGGGCTTTCGTCTCTGCCCATGCCGGCGCCGTAGCTTGAATATCCCAGGAGGCTGGCGGAGTGGGGTCAGTACCTTCGCGTGAGGAAAGGAGTAATCTCCACTGATCGATGGCCTGCCTCGGCTTGAGACCAGAAGCTGTCGACGAAGAAGTTGAGGAGTCGAGGGTTACGGAATCCTTTGATAATGCCGTTAGCCACATCCAACAGTTTCATGCACAGCGTAGTGTATGATGATCTAAAAGTCCAATCTTCAAATCTGTGACTAATATCGAGCTCCAAGCGTAAGGGACTAAGCATAGGATTACCAGGAGTTGGTGGCCCGGGATGGACTTTAATGAGGCGGAGCTGCCGATGAGAAAGCAGTGATGGCTACGAAGTTTGCCATCGGCGTCACATGTTGGCATTGTGACAGCATAAGCGCAGGGGGCTACGACAATCGCGGCGGTGAACAATTGGCATGGCTTTGGTGACCTGCTGCGTTGGAGTCCGCCCCGATGTAAGATTGAGGAAAAGCAACAATCCAGTTTGAGGGCTGATGAAGTCTAACAGGTTCTTTCAGCGTTTCATCACAAGTTTTCAGGAAGTGGGATGACATTATGCCTTCTAGAAAGACTGGCAACGACGCCGTGAAGGGCTCCAGGTCCGTTTGTACCTGTCAACAATGACTCGCGGTCGACCAATCAGTCGAGCAATGTGCTTGATTACCATTCCATCGGGCGTGACAGCAGCGAACATATGGTTCAACTCATACAAGGCCTTCCTCATCGAGGATAAGGTGTCAGAGCTTTTTCTACCTGAACTCTATTCAACAAGACAAATCGGACGACAAAGACAATGGCGTAGCAGTGAGCTGAGCCTGTCTCTGCTAACCCTCGCCCACGGCCTTGGCAGTGGATGCTTGATCTGACCGATCTGCTTGAATCGACGACTGTAGTATCATCTGAGTGGTGGTTGAAGGTTGCCACGCTGAAGAATGTTGAATCGTTAGCATGCTTAATAGTGCTGCGGATGACATGGCGGTCACGCCTGGGGTCCATTTTGGTGATATGCGTGCATGCGAAGAAGTAGGTAGCACTGGATACTATTTGCCACACTAGTTTGCGGTTGACTGTCGACCAGCCACGTTTCTTCATCACCTGCATGATGGCGACTAAGGTGTGGTGGTGCGCCATTCTGATTTGCCAAAAGATTCGCTTGCTGCGCGGTCGCGAAGGAACGTCGACTTGTAGTGTAACATGCAATGGGTGGCCTAGAGTAGACATGATGCAGTGGCTTCGAACGCGTCGACATCTGGCCATAGATCATGCCTTCGATAAGAAATAGGGGAGGCCACAGCCCCATATCTGCAGCCCTAGCGAGGGGCAGAGATCTGCGGGGCAGTGAGCTGATCTGACTGGTGGTTGGCGAACTGCCACCGCAAGTTAGACGAGTGGACGCATAAGCTGACAGGAACCTTGACAACTAAGTGCTTTTTCCCCATCATTTGAGCCACTAATGTCAGCCTTGCTCGAAGGATTTTGGAGTTTCCATGTTGGTAACGACCAAGGGATTTAACACCAGCTTTTCCTGATGCAGACGAATGATGCGACTTTCACCTTCCATGGAGCTCAATGTGGACTTGAACTAAATGTTATGGAGTCTACCGGTCTCAATTATTCTCTACATATTATTTTGCTCAGAATATCTACTCTCTTTTGTTGCCCTTATCCTCCTCCCAAACACACTGCGCATGTGTGGGGAGCCGCGCCGACTCGACGAATGCAGGCAATAATTTAAGTAAACACCGCTTGTGCATCTTCATCATTAAGATGGAGACGCCCATTACGTCACCTTTCAAATGGCCACATTAAAGACAAGTGGTGGAATCCCGCGGAAAAGGACGAATGTTCAGCTCCCACGCTTAGTTGGATTGGAGGCTGAGCACCAACATTGGCATGTTCTCCAAGTCACTTCGAACGATGTCCTGAGAGACATCTCAGGCAAGAACATTGATTGACCTGATTTTTTTCGTAGTTGGCTGCTATGAGCGAAGATCTTCCTGTGGCTTATCGTCATGGCTGCATGAGAGTCTACGAACATAATAAGCCGTGAGGCTTGTACTTTGAATTCATCTCTAGTTTGATCATCTATTGCTTTATCACACGACCGGCACAGCCATGCCATTGGTGGCCTTAATCGAATGGTGTGTCAGATCGCTTGATTCTGATGGCAAAATGAGACATCCTGATCCTGTCACAAGAGATGGAGGCTGCCAAATCAACATTCTATTCCGAATATGGAACCAGAGCCGTGTCGCCCCAAGACTGTTTCTTCGAGAGACTGACGTAAAGTTAACAAATGAAAACCTCGTTTCTGAGTGAGCAAGGACCCAAGAAACACATATAAAGGCAGGCTTGGTTGCTCTGATTCCCCATCATTCCAACTCCATCAAGCCTTCTATCATCCGCTCAAATTCACTCAACTCATCTTGAAATATATTCCACAATGGGCTCCAAGGGCAACCAAGAAGTTTTCGACGCAGTGGCAGCCGATCAGCACATCGCCCTCCACAACTCCACCCAGGCGTCCAACGTCCACGCCTACGTAGTTGGAACTGCTCCCTCCCACAACAATGACCTTTTCTTCCTGCGTGCCGACGGCCAAACTCCTTACTACCCTGCCGATCCTGGCCAGGACGGCGGCCCGCTCAAGCAGGACTGCGCCATCAAGCTGGGCGAGCCAGGCTCGACCACCCAGGTCACGATCCCTTACCTCGTGAGCGGCCGCATCTACTTCGCCATCGGCAAGCTGCAGTTCTCCCTCTCCGCCGGGCCCCAACCCGTCTACCCCTCCCCCACCGTCGCCAAGAACCACGACGTCCGTTGGGGCTTCGCCGAGTTCACGTGGACCGCGGCCAGCGCGTTCGCGAACCTCAGCAACGTCGACCTCGTCGGCCTCCCCATCGGGCTCGCGCTGCAGAGCACCGGCGGCGACACGCAAAAGACTCCGGGCCTCCCGGCCGGCGGCGTGGCGGCCGTCTGCAAGAAGCTGGAGAACGTCGGGTCCGACGGCGGCGACTGGGCCAAGCTGGTGCAGAAGACCGAAGATGGCAAGTACCTGCGGGCCGTGGCGCCCGACAAGGCCATGGCCGCGGACGGCGCGCTGTTCAAGGGCTACTACGGGACCTACGTCGACAGGGTTTGGGGCAAGTACAAGGACGAGGACCTCACGCTGCACGTGCCCAACTACGGTGCGCTGACGGGCCGCGTCGCCAACGGCGTGCTGACCGTCACCGGTGGCGGTGGCGGGCCCGAGTCCTTCGGGCAGCCGACCACGGCTCAGATATTCAAGAATGACGACGGGCCCTTTGCGAACTCGGGGAGCGCCAAGAGGTTGGCTATCATCCCTGTGCTTTGCCGGGGATTTGTGCGCTCCACGCTGTTGGAGAGCAACGAGTTGCCCGATCCCGAGGGGCCCAAGGCCTATTACAACAATGGAGTTACGGATCACTACGCCAAGATTGTGCACAATGAATCTGGGAAGACGTACACCTTCCCCTATGACGACGATCAGGCTGGGGTGGTGTCGTCGAGCACTCCTCAGCTCTTGACGTTCACCGTCGGCGGCCAGTGATCTTGTGAGCTCAACCGATGCTCAAGCATATCGGAGAAATAGAAGCATTTGAAGTGCTTGACATTCTTTTCACATTTTTTCTTTTTAATTTGTTTTTGTTAGCCCCTGTCCTCTCCCTGCTTATATAACTTCTATACAATCATTTCGTTCTCCAGCTGAATACTTTATTTGCTGATAAGAATTTCAATAATAGTAAGAAAAAGAACTGTCGAAGGTCTTGGCTAAAGTGTAACTTCTGTGCTTAGTTTCCCGCTTTCCTCTCCACTTGCTTCCTGACCATGAGCTCCTTTCATTCACATCCAAGAGCAGCCATATCCTTCCCTTCAATTCCTTGCAGGCCGATATCCGCTCGCTATTTGAATTTCTATATTTAGGAACAAGGAAGCGTGCAGCATGGTAAACAAGCCCATCATGCAGAGAACATGGACATATTCTGGCAATCGAGTAGAGTAGAGTGCACCGCCTTGATGTTTTATTTTTTTTTTTCGTCTACACAGAGGGACTTATTTCATGAACTGGCGTGAACAATGACGGTATCACCTGACATGCTTACTTCGTCTTAAATGTCAAAGAAAATTAATGCATGAGAAGATGCACTATCTTGTATAAATAGGCGTTGACAGCTCAGCGAGCGCGAGGTGAATTTGCGCATATATCTCAGGCCGACTGAGTCTGAGACTTTTTCCAAAAACGACGGTCAAGATCAATAGGCTCCATGACTGCGCTTACCTTAGTATTCGCTTCGACTTTCGCGTATCATCTACGCCTAGCATCCAGAGCACAGCGTCAACTGCATCTAAATATGATCTGCTGTCCTCCCAATTCTTTCACAAATATTGATTAGCCTTTCCTCTTCCACCTCACCCTACCATCTTCCCTCCTCCAAACCCTCCTTATCCACCTCCTCTTCCTCTTCTCTCCCACCCCCGAAGTCTCCGCCAATCCCCGCGCCAACCCCACAACCTTCCTATCCGCCCCGTACCTCGACATCTCCTCCCACACCTCCACCCCATACTCCTCCACCCCACCACCCTCGACAACCTCCTCCCACGGCGACCTGTCCGCCCCAGCCCTGAAATTCGGATCGGCCCCCCACTCCAGCAACATCCGCACCAACCCCGCCCTCTCCTCATCCTCGTCCTCGTCGTCGTCCCCGGCCCCTTCCCCCGGCCGCGCCGCCGGCGCAACCGCAAACGACAGCACCCCGGCGGCCCCGCCCTCGACCCTCCCGGCGCTGACCCGCGCCCACGTCCGCTCCAGCCGCTCCGCCACGTACGGCACGGCGCGACAGCGCACGGCCAGCGGCAGGAGTGGGCCGTCCGGGTGGTCGGCGGCGCCGCGGCACCAGCAGGCGGCGGCGCTGCAGCGGCCGCCGCGCTCGACGAGGGCCTGGGTCGCGCGCGCGAGGGCGTCCCAGAGGTCGGCGTGGAAGGCGCGGGTGAGGCGGTCGAGGGCGGAGAGGCGGTGGACGGCGGTGAGGACGAGGGCGGCGAGGGTGCCGGGGGGTGGGGGGTGGGGGAGGAGGGAGTGCGTGCGGTGCTGGGAGGGCGTGAGGCGTGCGGATTTGAGGCGCAGGAGGGAGGCGTGGGCGAGGGAGAGGTGCGGGTTGAAGGGGGGGCTGCGCGGGGGTTGGGGGGAGGTGAGGCGGGTCCAGATTTCGGGGCGGTGGAGGAAGTCGCGGACGGTGTGGTGGAGGTGGTGGACTGTGGTGTTTGGGGAGACGTCGAGGAGGCCTTTGCAGTGGGTGTGGAGGCGCCGGCGCATCTGGTCGGCGCGCGCGTCTTCTTGAGCTTGGGTTAGTGGCTCGATCGGGTAGTCGTAGGGGAGAGTTTCGTCTTCTTCGTCTGCTAATGAGAGGGAAAGAAGGTCTATTGGCGTCTTGGCTGCTTGGATGATCTCGAAGATCTGGGAGGCATGTTCGATGCGCTCTGGCCCGATGCTGTCCAGCATTTTCTCGAACAGAGGTTCCAGATCACCAGGCGCACTTTCCAGCCGCCGTCGAAGATCCGAAAGCCTCTCGCCATCTTCAAGACCCTGAAGCAGCATGGAAACCACAATACGGGCCCATAAGAAGACACCGGCAGCCTTGTCACCAATCGCGTGCACCAGTTCCTGCGTCTGTATCGGAGACACAGCGCGGAGGTGGATGACGTCTGTACTTTTCTCGAAGCTTGCTTCTGTAAATTGGATGATGTCCGAGCCATTTAGCTCTTCCAAGCACAGACTCGGCCCTAGTCCAGAACCGTCCCGGGAATTGGTGCGAGGCCGGCTGCTTAGACAAAGCTTGATATTAGGATATAGCGGCGGCTTCTTGAACAGGGCTACCAGTGAGTTGGACTCTTCCAGTTCATCGATACCGTCAACGAAGAAGAGGAATCGTGTGTCGAGATTGCACTTGATCATGCGTTCCAGTGCCTGCTGTAAATCCAGCTCCGTCATTGGAGAGTCAGGTGGTATTCCCAGGAGAGTAAACATCTCCCATTGAACGGGAAAGGTCCTGGCAACGAGTCTTTCATCTTGACTCAAACACTTGTGCAGCAAGGTTCGGAGCAGGCGCTTTCTCGATGCCTGCAAGGAAACATCGCGATTGTCGACATAACATTGAGCGTGGATCAGTCTGTCGCTTGCAGCCCACTCCCGGCCTAGCTTGTCAGTATACTCGTGGTTACAGATGAACTTCAGGAGCGTTGATTTGCCAGCACCGGCCTTGCCAGTTATCCAGTAGATGTGTTGATCCGAGTCTTTCCGCAACCAGTCGACAACGCTGGCCCACCGTACTTCATCTGGTTGGGGCTCTCGAAATATCCATTGGAACGTGCCCTGGCATGGTTCGCGGATCTGATCTCCTTGATGTTGCATTTCCGCGGACCAGAGAGCCGAAAGAATTCCCGTCTCGAACTCATCGCTCGAGGCGAGCGTAAACACCTCTCCGACGGGTCTGGGACTCGCACGAATCTTTTCTTGAATTTGCGAGAAATACTCGGCATTCTGCTCCAAGCATTTCGAGAACCTTTGCCCGTTCTTGCTATTCTGCACCATTATACTCTGGGGAAGTGGCACTTGGCACCCTCGCTGGGTATGCAGCTCCCTGGAACACCTTGTCAGCGCATACTGATCACACAAGCAAATGGAAGAAGTCTCACCTCAGCGCCGGAACAGTGAGAAGGACGAGCCGAGATCGCCATTCTCCAAGACTCTTCCGCAACCGCTCGGCCGCGTCCCGGCTCCAAACGGTCTCGAGCGCCTCTGCAAAAACCTCAAACTTCTCCTTCCTGCACAGACGACGGCCCTTCAGCTTCCGCACAGCGTGCAGGAGCTCCTGGGCAGCGGCGCCGCACTCTCCGCAAACGAGCCGAATCTGCTTGTCGGTTTCGGACGCGGTCTGGCCAGGTCCGCTGCCGCTGCAGGCGTCGTCCATCTCGCGGCTGCATTCTGCCAGCTCTTCGGCGATGGTCCGGGCGTCTTCTGAGTCTCGCTGCAGTTCGCCGCTTTTCGATCTGCGTATCGTTGAGCTCGTGGATAGCAGGGCGGCGGAGAAGTCGATAAACTGTACTGTCGCGGCCGCGACTCCCAGCACTGCGAAAGGGTCCATGGCAATGTTTGGCGGGGAGAAAAACATGCAGGGAAAGCGATGGGGAGGGCTGAGTGATAAAAGTCGTGGTGGGGGCTACTTATGCGGCAGATCGCCCGTTCAGCTGACGTGGTCTGCAGCGTTGCGTCGAGTGGCTAAGCAGGCGTGGAAGTTGATGGTGGGGCTTGAAAGCTTTGCTTTATATCCTATGAACACAAGTAGAGGCCATCGTTTGATAGATGCGGTGGCGGGGTGGGGACCAAGGGGGCGGCGCAGACGTGGCAATTGCTCCACCGCCACATCGGATCTGCAGTGATGCGCCGGGTAATAGACGCGCGGACTCAGCGTCGCTCGGCCCTACAAACGGTTTAGTAGTGGGGATACGTGCCGTACCAGGTAAACATTGATGAGCAAGAAGATGTACTTGGAGTAAAAGGTATAAGTCTCGGTATAGAGAAATAATGAAACCTGGCGGAATCGTAAAGCGTCCGTTAGAGAGGCGTTACCGTGGTAACCTTGGACTTATCTCCATAGAACCATTCTTCAAGATTGCGAAAGTTCACTCTGTCAAACTCCCTCCACGAGGATCCAGAGCAAACACCAATATGCGGCAACAACGTCACCATCCAGTTGTCTCTCAGCTTCGGATTCACTCCAGGCTCTTGGGCATGCACGTCCAAGCCAACTCCTATCACGCGTCGACTCTCCAAAGCCTCGAGTAGCGCGTCTTCGTCAATCAATCCGCCGCGTCCGATATTGACGATGCGCACGCCCTGGGCCTTCGTCAGCCCCAACGTGCGTCGAGAAATGGCATGCTTCGTCAACGGCGTCAAGGGACACGCCAAGCATATGCAATCAGCCACAGCCAGCAGCGACTCCAGGGAGTCGTGATACTCAGCCCCGCCGAAGGGCTCCAGGGTCTTCTCGGCCGCGTGGTTGCGCCTGCGGTTGTGGTAGTGCACGCGCATGCCCAGCGCCGCAGCGGCCTTGCGCGCAGTGGCGGCCCCAATGTCGCCCATGCCCACGATCCCCAGGACATGCCCCACGGGGTCCTCGGCCTTCGGGCCCAACTCGCGGCTGCGTCCCCAGAAGTACTCGTCGTCGTCGTCGGACGTCCCGTTGGCAGCACCAGCTCCGTCGTCCTCCCTGGGCGCCCCGCGCGCGCATCTCTCGGCGAAGCTGAAGTACCGGTAGCTCGCCAGGACCAGGTACAGCGCCGTGTTCGCGACGGCCTCGGTGCACGTGTCCGGGGTGTTCGAGTAGGCGATGCCCCGCGCCGCCAGGCCGGGCACGTCGGCGGCGTCGTAGCCGTGGCCGGTGCAGGCGACCAGCTGCAGCGAGGACGGGAACCGGGGCACCTCGTCGGGCCCGAAGAAGAGCCAGCCGGCGAAAGGGCCCGTCTTCAGCCAGCCGGTGCGGATGATGGCCGAGACGTTGGCCCAGGGGCCGCCGGGGGCGAGGCCGGCGCGGTAGTCGGCGAGGCTGGCGCCGGCGAAGTGGCGGATGGTGAAGAGGCCGTTCAGGCGGTCCCACTCGCCGGGCGCGAGGTCGGGTTCCGGGTCGCGGCCGTGGGAGCGGATGAAGAGGACTTCGGGTTTGGGGTCCAGGGCGGCGTGCGCGGGGGGCATGGTGGAGATGGAGGTAGGGGTCTATTTGAATCGTTGGAGACGGTTTGCTCAAGAGGCCAAAACGCAGAGGATTCAGCGCGACCCCGGCAGGAGATATACATACTAATCCACGCTTAGCACACGCGGGAGAGCAGATAACAAGTGCCTGGAATTTGTTATACGCCATGCTCGGGCTGCTTCGCGTGGAGCGTTCGGAATTCGTACAAGGGTTCCGAGTGTCCACTTGAAGATCGGCTTGTTGAGCTGCTGCCGAACGCTATTTTGCCTCGGCTCCATACAACATCCGACACCGCGTTCATCTGAAGCCATTTCGTCCATCAGAAATCCCCTTGGCATCTCTTCTTCTTCTTCTTCTCCTCCATCATATGTCCATCTCACCTGTCGGCATCTCTACTCGCTACCTCGTTGAAGATATGGCATATCGGCATCCATTCTAACCCCCGTCTGGGAGAACCTTTATTATTGTTGTCGCCGTAGAAAGGGCCGGTGGACACAGTGGTGTTTCGGCAGAGCGGTTGCGTGACGAATCTCACAACCCGCAGTAGTTCTGAATATCAAGTGCCGAGCGTGTAATATTTGGGCAGCTTCCCATCGACTGCGAGACGGTCGTTAGCACGTACCATCCGGCTTTAGCCTGGAATGGTATTTTGATCTACTTGTACGACACCCCATTCGGCCCGCTGACACCGCTGGCCGAGGTCGGCAGGGGATACCAGACGGGAAAGGCCAGGAATGCAGATGGGAAGAGAACGTCACGGGACGATGGAGATCTAGGAAGAATGCAAGACGTGTTACGCCATCAGATAAGCACAGCGATGTTGTCAGGATGGACTTGCCTACACGGCCATGGCAACGGCGATTTGTCGGCACCCATCGATGCGATTGAGTAGGGAAGGTTGAACGATCTTTGAAGGACGTGGCTCCGGTTTCGAGTATGGAATTCGATGACTGTGGATTGTGGGCGAGGGTGTGCTGCAGGAGAGATGCAGAGGTTCAGCGGAGATGGCGCTGCCGCCCGCCGCCGCAAATACGGTACGGTGTACGGTGGGCGCAGCTTGCCGCTGCGCTGAACCTCCGAGTGACGCCAGTCTCCTCAATCATCTCCTCTGTTTTCAATATGAGATCGTACAAGACAGTGATGGACACTCCGCCGAAAGACATACATGGAGTTCAGCGAGACAGGCCAGCGGCTGCCGGGGGAGCAAGTGAAGATGATGTAACCATAGACAACTACTTCATCGCATGAGCATTGGACTTCAATTCGACAATGTTTTCATTGCTTAACTTATGCTACAAATGGTCAGCCTGTGGATATTTGCTGGACGACTAAACTCGAAAGTCCAATTCTTGCTGTTTGTTCGATCATCTGTAGGCTCTCCTGCATCCTCTGAATTGGAGAGCTGACTACGTCAGGCTCCTGTCTGTACCTCTCTTCGGCTTCTTCTATCTGCTGCAAGCATGCAACAGTCCCGCTTTTACCAGGCCCGTGCCTGAACTCGACTCTGTACTTCCTCCACAGCTTGGACAGGTGCATGTCTTCAATTCTCGATCCTGATCGGTCCAGCGATACGGGAGGACCAACTTCGATGATCAGTCGCTCCAGCATCCTCATCGGCCGCGGCTCAGCACGCAGTATATGCCACACAGAAACAGCCCGATCCAGCGTCATCGCGCTGCGAAATCGGCCGTCGCCAGGCTTCTCAGCCTCAACGAAAAGATGAAGGCGGTGCACGGCACGAAGATGCTGCTTGACACTCTGCAAAGACGCGTCGAACTTGAGACGATGGAATCAGCAAATGAGAAACTGTCCAAAAAACAAAGCGTCCAGAGCGCCGCTCGACTCACATCAGCATCCGCCCTCGGCATCCCGATCCCCACATCCTTCAATCTCGTGCAGCAATTCCCCAGCAGCGACAGCATATCCGCGCGTCCGAGCACCACACCCTCAACCGCCCTGGTCTGCCGTCCCTCCGGCCACGTGTCCTCGTCTCCAACTTCGAGCACCTCGAGCGTCTTCCCCAGATGCTCCAGCAGCTCCCGCGGGCCCTCGAACGGTCCCGAGTGCATGATGCCGACGCCGTTCAGCACTTCGAGCGCCTTGAGCGCCCGCTGCCCGACCAGAAAGCTGCGGACGGCGCGCAAATCCGGATGCTCACGCGCACAGCGTCGGACGCGGCCGGAGTCGAGCCGGAGCTTGAGTCGACGAGCTTGGGCTGACTCGGGCATGAGCTTGAGGACCGCAGGGCATGTGAGGTGGATGGAATGGAGATCGCCTTCGCCTATCACGTTAGCGAGAGGGTTGCCGTGCTCGGCTTCGCACGCGCAGAAGTTCAGCAGGGTGAGGTTGCGCAGTCGGAGCGGCGTGGTCAGGGCACCCGTCAGCCAGCTGAAGTTGGTGACGGCGGTGTAGGGCTCGGCAGACACGGGGCGGATGCGGCCGGCGGCGTGGATGGCGAGGCTGCGCAGCGTTCTCGAAGACGCGGCAATCAGGTTCCCCAGATCGAGGAGCATGGCTGAGTTTGTGGCAGGGATTATGGTCGACAGAGTAACAAGCTGCGGCACTACTAGATGTAGGGATGATAGGCTGGCAGGGGTTTCTAGGGCGGCAAACGTAATGCTCTTGGTTGACGAGGGTTTCTCCCGCAGGTGGATGTGGATTGAGCAAGAGGGGCGTTGAGAAAGGGCTGCCAGGATGCATGGCGGGATGCGTGCCTTTGCGGACCATCTATTAAGTGTGTCAGCTTCACCCTGACTAGACGACGGATTATTGACTCACTCGAAGTTCGAGAGAGATGGTAAAGTTGGAATCAGCTCGGTGAGCCGGTCCAACTGCGCCCAGGTCACAGCACTGCGGCGGTCGAGAAGCCCATATTCACCCGCAGCTCTCTGACCAGCCAAGGGGTGATTAGGAAGGGCGGCCATCTCAGGCATGGTTCCAGATGCGTAGAGTTCCTTGACACAGATACGGTGGACTCTTTTGCAGAATCCATTGTCCTGCAGCCGCTGGAATATCTTCGCGCATCGCGCCTCGGATCCCGGGCTGATAATCAATGGATCGATTCGGCTATCGATGATGCGCTGCGCGACAGCGTGCCAGTCCTTGCTCACAAGAGTTGCTGTGAATATGCTTGGACGATGTGTTGCTTGCAGCTGGTTTCCGGCCACGAATTAGTGAGTAATGGCCCCGCGCATCACAGCAGAAGAGCTTACCTCAATGAGAATGCAATAAAGGAGATCAGGCCCGAAAATCTCCATCTTGCGGGTAGACTTATGCAAGACGAGATGATCTGGATAGTGAAGACTTGGAACAACCAGTAGGCAACGGGGTGTGGGTATTTCATGCTTTTAAGCGGGCAAGGGGATCGAGCCATGCCGGATCAGCCCCCACTCACGTGAAACGAAGGCTAAATATAGTCACCAGCTTGCAGGATCTAGCCTTGCCACCAACACTTTTAAATGCTCCGGTAAGCACCATTCCAGAATTTCACGACGCAGTTTCCGCCGCTCTTCACATATGCTGCGTCGCTGCGAGTTTTGAAGACAATGCGCAGTCAAGAGGTTCAGTCCATCTGCATTGCATTTGTACACTTGTAAGAAGGCGCCATAAATTGCAATATTTAAAGATGATTTCCCACACCCACACCTTCATTCAGGCCACAAGTCGTTCTCAAGGCTATCGCATACTATGGAGATGAATGTCCTTGTGGATCAGGCCTATTGTTCTGGCTGAATTTTCTGCTCATCTTCCCGCTCTCACCCATCGTGTTGTACCTGTACGATTACTGTTAGTTCTCCGCAGAGCTTCATACACATCTCCTGCACTCAGAGGGAAACTTACCGGAGCCAGAAGCCACTGGCAAGAGCGGAGAAGCCTTGAGCGTTGGCCTGCTTGTCCTGATCGCTGAGATTCTGAATATCCTGCCATTCGTAGATCTCGCTACTGCCAGATGGAAGATTGTGTCCGATGTTGTTCCGGAGAGCATGCATGAACTCATGCACCAGTGTGGTAGACATGTATTCCGAGAAGCTGTTGTATTCGAAATCCTTCCACAAACGAGTGCGCCAGTCAGATCCAATTTTTCGCGTGTTGCCCAACGCAGCCGGTGCATTTCCATCACAGAGCACAATGACCGAGTGAGGTCCTTGGCCATTTGTGTTGCTTGTGTGGTACGTGAAGGCGACTGTAGTCGCCCCGCATAGCGATGTCTGTGGGGTCTGAGTTACAATGGTGGGTGCAAAGACCTGCGCCTGGGCTTGGGTGCTCAGGCGGATGTCCCACCATTCCTTCTGGTCGTTCATATTTTGCAACAAATTGCTGGTGCCGCAGTCAATGACCACAGTATTATCAGCATTGGGATTGGCAGGATCAAAGTTTCCCTGATACGTTCCGATGGCGCCCGCTACGTCACCCATTCGATCTGCAGTATCTGATCAGCTCTGCTGCCATACCCATGTAAGGTCGAACATACCTTTGAAGAGTTGCTTTGAGTCCTTTCCCAAGAACTGCTGGAACACCTTCTCATTCACCTGAGGATCATTCCGTTCCACTCGAAGCTTTGCGTACGATGCGATATTGAGGGCCTCATCAACAGCCTCTCGAACTGAATCTCTGCGGTTGCCGCAATTCGGGTCGATAGTGTAGCCTCGAGCATGGTGGAGGAGCACCGGAAAAGAAAGAAAAACTTGAGAGACAACTGATAACAGCTTCATGTTGTAAGGTCTCCGAGGCGAATGCGTTGGTTCTGCAAGTCAGGTTGAAGAGAAGACTCTTGACACTGCTCAAGTCTTTAAATCACCGATGATTCACTGCGAACTTTCCCAAATGGCTCAAAATAGTACCTCTATACATCCCGAATACTCCTGCTTCATCCAACACCAACCTTCCAACAATTTTCAATGAAATCCATCGTGCAGTTCCAAAACGGCGGCCACAGCCCGTATCCAATCGCGTTTTGAGAATCAAGATGACAGTGCATGTTGGAACGGTATTGTGGCTTCACGCTGTCTGAAATCCCACATTGATACTATTTTCAAAGCTCTTGCATTGGATCTAGACCGAATGCATCTGAGATGGTGCCTTGCATGTCTGCGACATTTGCCGGGATTCCATAGGTGTTGGAACGGGAAGTTTTCCACCAACTCAGAATTTTCTCACCAATTTCAGCTGGAGTCTGCATCTAAGGATTAAAGACATGCCTGGATTTAGACATTTCCGGGATTACCTGGATAACGTTTGGGGCCATACAAAGTTCGTAGTGCATCACCAAGGCAGTTATGTAGGGTGGAGCTGACGCCAAGGGTGGCTGTTCCTGATCCACCAACCGCCCCCGCGATAAGGTTGGTGATCCTCGACGATCCTCCGCACGACGCCAGGGAAGTTGGAACTGCTGCGTCCAAAGTAGAAAATAGATCATTCGAGATTCTTTCGAACTGTATATATGTTTGCAGTCTTGCGCTGAAGGAAATCCACCATTGCACATTCAATCACTCCGCTGAACCTCAACATGAAGAAGGTTTCTTTTGCTCTGACTCTGACATCCCTGCTCAGGCATGGCTTGGCCCAGGAGAACACCGACACGCCGGCGAATCAGACTGTGGTCGTGACCACCGAGGGCACTTCTACTTTCAGCCAAACTTTTATTCCTACTTCTCTGAGTGCCTACTCGAGTGTCACTGCAGCAGTAAGTCTCGATTGAAATCCGTTCGAAGTCATCTTAGCATTCACTAATACATCTCCCAACAGACAACAGTCACCACGACTGATGCTGCAGGGGCTGCAGCGGTCGTCGCCATTCTTGCCGGTGGACTTGCATGGTGGGCGATTCCGCCTCCAGCTGGGGGACCTACCGTCAACTTCCCGACTGCCACACCCACTCCCCCAAGACCTTCAAGTACAGACAAGCAAACCACAGAAGATTCAACAAAGATCACGACGACCAGCAGCTTTTCCAATCCCTCCAGCCCTTCGCAGACGGCGGCCATCCTCACCCTTGGCAACGGATGGCAGGATTACATAAACCAGAAACCCATCATGGTGGATGACGACGCAAAGGCGTGCGGATTCCCCAACGACGACGAGGGCACCGTGAACCGGGACACCGCGCACGAGAAGATCGGCACTTTCTGCAACGACAAAAAGGGCGCGAAGGTGGTGGTCGGCGAGCCACTGCAAGAGAACTACAACGTCGGCGCCGGCGTGATGCTGAACATCACGGTGCAGCAGAACGAGGTGTGCTCGTTCGACAAGGAGCAGACGCTCGACCAGGCCGACTGCGACCACTTCCTGCACCAGGCGCTCGACGACTGCGAGACCTCCGACTCCAACAAGCACGGCGGCATCGTCAGCGACGAGTGCTTCAAGTACATGCTGCACCCGGAGGACGACGACGGCGAGCTCACGTGCACGGACGAGCGCGAGGGGACCGGCATCAACCGCGACGAGGCGCTGAAGAACATCGCCGACTTCTGCAAGAAGTACAACGGCATCGCCTCGTCCGGCGGGCAAGGCAACCTGCTGAGCTACTGGCAGGACCTGGGCGACTCGCAGGCCACCATCTCGGTCATGTACGGCGACGCCGAGGGGTGTCTCCGCGGCGGCGGGCCGGGCGCGAACTACGTGATCGAGGAGCGGTCGTGCGTGCGCTTCCTCTCGCGCACCATCGACGCGTGCGACACGGACTTCAAGGGCTCGTACGGCAAGTTCGGCGGCAAGGTCATCAGTGGCTGTGGTGTATTCAAGTTCGAGAGCCAGGTTGTTGAGAAGTCCGGCTGGCCGGATAATCCAGACTATCAGCCCCCAGTCACCATCAAGCCCGAGGACGCTGAGCGGGCAATTGACAGCTACTGCAACGCGGATCTGACTGTGGACCCCAACTACAAGCCCGATAATGAGTTCCACCAGTTTCAGCCAGAGGGGACATCATACGATAATTTCGTGGACGGTCTGGATAATTACGTCATTCGCATGAGTGCAAACTTCTTGGCTGACCAGTCTGGCTGCCATGACCCGGCCAAGTTCAACACCAAGGGTGACGAATGCAAGCGAAAGCTGAAGAAGGTTATTGAGACCTGTATGTTCAACCCTCTTTCTAAATTGCATGGCTTCACTAACACAATTGTAGGCCCGGACAAGGCTGGTGGCTTTCTAACTGACAAGACAAATAACGGGTGTGTGGCTTGGATGATTTATGGGCAAAGTACCAGCAATTAAAGAGTAGTAGACATGGAATGATGAGGTACATACTTATGGATTTGAGATTTTTCTCTTGTTCGCATATGCATCTTGCGTACGTCGTGTGGCGTTTCCACGGCTGAACCGGAAGAGGTCTGGAGCGGCATGATCGGTGATATTGATCCACTAGAACGAAGACCCTTGTTCTGTAAGGGATGATTTGATTTGTTATACGATCAGTAGGCAAACCACGCCTGTAGGCTACGATATTTTTTGTAGGCAGCAGGGGGCATTTTGCATGTGAACATTCAGCGAAACTTGATTCCCCTAGGCGCAACCTTTACTAGTGCTTACTGACTCTACCCTATAGCGGCGTAGGTGTTATTTGTAGAACACAAGTAACACCAAAAGATGTAGCCACAGCTGAAAAGAGAGGCCCGATATGAATTATGATTGGCGCATTTCACAGCGAGAAGGCTTCGTGTCACGGCCAATAGGAAGCGCATAATTATACCGCTCTTCGCGGTCAACCTGATATTGCTTTTTCCTTACCTATCCTAAGCATATGCATTCAGCTATTTCCATTGCAAGGCTGAAACATTGGAGTCTGCCTTTCCCTTCGCATGGCTCTTACTCAGATCTCACGTTTGCAATGGCTTCACATGATCATTATTTTTGTTGCCACAGGTGTGGCCACGAGAACTGATACCTGAACTCATTCGCCGTTGAAAGACGTTGTATAGCCATGCGTTCGAATGGAAGTCTGTTGCTTTGCATTGCATGCTTCCAGCACCCTTCTCACCCATCTCCTTCATATTCACTTCCAGTTGAACGCCCTTTTTCGACCCAGCTCACTCTCACATCCTTCCAACAACGAGGCTGTGACCTCCGTTCAAGAATTCCTCAAGCTCTTATCCATCCTGACAACATGCCGGACAGCCCCAGTCCAAAACCAAGCCGGAGTCTCCATAGCACGTCTGGCTATAACACGCATCAACGCTAATCAGGCAGATAGACTTGATCTTGCCTGCGGTTCAGACGCCATTCGAAAGACCAAAGGGCCGTAAACGGCGGCTCCACCACCTATGGTCACTCCTTGTCGGGATACCATGGCTGGCACCCATGATAACTCTGCTGTACTTCAACCTCAGCAAATACATCATCGGCGCCGCAGCTTGGTGACCAGGAAAGTCGTGCCACGTCATCAGCTACAATATCGGATCGAACGACACCACAACAGCTCTGGTCGGGAGACATGATCAGGAGAACAAAAATTTGCTTGGTGCACTTCAGTTTGCGGCAAAGGCGCTCGAAGTCTGGTTCGCTTACATCGCCACCAGCCTAGTATACTGTACGGCTTGCGCACTCGCGAAGCAGAGAGGAGGTCTGTTTCCACATGCATTATTCGAGACATAATGCACTGATAAAAGCTACTAGGCCTTCCGACTGGGTACATCTTGACGTACCTCGAGTACGCGGATCTTCGTTCCCTGTTGAATCGATCATTATACACAGCTCCATGGATCGCGGCCGACTACAGTGTCAGAGGGAATCGCCTACATACCTTGTATTTGTACCTCTTTACGGCACTCGTAGTTTCAATGTGCATCATCGCAAACCTCATGGGACCATCGACGGCTGTACTCATGATACCGACTCTCCAATAGCGCGAAACACGCAAAGTCCCCACACAACATTTCGAAGAGCTCTTGTCTCACAGGTCACCTTCAGATACAGGCATTCCTAGCTGCAATCCTACTGAACTCGAGATGCAGAACTATACTTGTGCACAGCGCCATCACAGAAATGATCTTGATTCATTGATTGCCACCTATGCTGTGAAAGGCAACAAGTTTATTGATGAAGCAACCTCCACAAACTATCTAATTAGTCTGGCGAACTCGCCCGTCTCATTCGAAGGCATCATCCCTTTCACATTTAACACGTCCATTAATACAACTTCTCCTCAGCAGAATCTATCAACCACAATCTGGTCGCTGAGTCGACAGGCTCTCAGGCCACTCTCCAGAGATCTCGAAGGACTTGCGCATGTGATCCAAGGCGAAGTTACCGAAGACCCCACATATCCCAAGCGTTATGCGTCGTCCAACAACCCATACTCACCCAACTTGCAACGCCGAGCACCACGGATATTACTCTTCGGGAAGTCTTACTACAGTCACAAGCGACGATAAACGCATCATTTCTTGTTACTCCGACTCTGCGACATCTCAGGCCGAGTGTTTCCGAACCGGCAGAGGTTGGAACGGAAGGGAAGCGGCCGCATCATTTGAGATCACAGATGGTGAGACGAATGACACGAGGCCGGTCAATGTTCGATTCTATTGGTCAGACAGATCGACGAACTGCACCGTCGACCCCTCGCCCGGGCGGGACCGTTGCAACTATGAAACGCTGCTTGACCATTGTGTGGGCGATCTTGATGAAGACTGTACCAACAGTTTTGTGGTGGAAGTATCCCGGCCCAAGTCTACCAGCCCGGAGCAAGTCATCTTCATGGAGTTCTTCCCAGGGCTCCCACCTGGCAAGTCAGGTCAAGTCAAGTCAAGCCATAAGGGACCCTCGGCTTAGTCTTAGCAAGCCGGTATCTACGCCCGCTCAGCAAGCCGACCCTCTAGAGGTGGCTTAACTTAATAGCTTAGAAGTCGGCTTAGATCCGTGCTCTCTTACGTGCGTATACCTTAAAAGGCTAAGCGTATCCGTATACGTTCCCCCGCACGGTCTCCTATACGTCCGAGAGAAGATCCGAAGGTCTATCTCTAGCCTTTTAGCCAATAGAAGAGGTTTCTTTAAGATATTCTCTACTTTGCTTCGTGGCGTGGGTGGTCTGATTCACACCGACCTTCCCCACTGCAATCGGCGATCGTGTATGCAGACCGACGCTTTAGTTCCAGCCCCAGTTCTGTCAGCAGCAAATGCGATATTAAGGGAAGTGGTCACCTAGCCAAATGGTATCACAAAAATCACAAGATTACTAGCGTAGAGGAAACTCAGCCTAAAAAAACTAAGCGATTCCTGCGATACTCTTCGGACTTCGCAACTATTTGGTCCGGTGGGCGCTCCTGTAGGGATTGTCGATCCAGGTACCCCGCTCGGCCAACCCCGCTTCGTATCACCTATTGACGAGGCAAGAAAAGCTCGTGAATTACTTGGAAGGTAAACAGGCTGATGTGAAGTGTTCTACATTCATCTAAGTCACTGAGGCTGCCTGATAATCCTTTCTTAGCGTAGGGTTCATTATGTATCAACTCGGCTTCTCTTCAACGTCGTCCCCTGCTTCTTTATTGTTGGGGGAGGCAGCTCAGCTCAACAACCGCTGGGATCCCGTTGGTTATAGTATGTACAATTCACAAGCGCCGGAATGAAAATTTGCACTGCCCATTCGAAGTGGTTGGCTTGGTGGAATGGTGTACGGTGGCATCGGTCTCGAGCAAGTGCAGGTGACCGAGGACTCAATTTGAGATGTCAGGTGTCTAGGTAGAGTTAATTCTCGGGCGGTAGAACTATTTCCTGTTGTGAGAGACCTCATTTTCAACGATATCATCATCGCTGCTGGAAAAGCGGTTCTGGCTGTAGCGGGGCGCTCGATCACGCCGCAGAAATGTGTGCGCGCACTTGAACGTCAGCACCGACGAGAACCTGTTCTCGAATAACCCGTACTCGACGTTCCAGTGCGATGGTAACCTCGGGTTCACGGCGGGCGTGGCGGAGATGCCGGTGCAGAGCCACGATCGGGGGGTCGTGCATCTGATGTCCACGGTGCCGGAGGAGTGCGATGAGAGTGGCGGGAGAGTGAGCGAGTTGGTGGGGAGAGGGGATTTGTGGTGGATGTGAGTTAGGAGTTAGGAGGCGGGACAGCTGACGCGGGGGAGAGTAGTGCCGAGGTTGGGGAGGGAGCTGGCATTGAATATCGGCGGGGAGGTAGAGTTTAAGGTAAACAGGGAAGGTTTATACAGGACCGTTAAACACGACTGTGTGGGATGAGTTTATCATCACGGCATGAAGAGTGAACTTTGAACGGCTCGAATGGGGCGCTGAGATGGCGAGCCCTGCAGTTCTTCAGAGATCGGGCTTTGTACCCACCTGCGTAGATCCGCAATTCTAGAAGAACACATTGTTCGATCATGGTCACGCTTCTCAAATGCATCGTGTGCACGGCCGATGAACTCCATCGTGCCAGATTTGAGAAAGAAGGTCCTACCGAAAATCATGCGCTTCTGGCAAGTTCATACGCGACCTCCACAAAAGGGTTTGCCCGAATTCAGCCCGGTGTTTGACTTAGCACGTGGCTCGGCGAGGCCAGTCGCGGACCTAAAAATGCTTTCTTCTCCGTGGACTTGCTGTACGTGTTGGATTCGGAGATGCTGCCTTCCGTGTCGGTCTCTTCTGTCCGATGAGAAGACTTGAAGCGCTCCAGGATTTAATATACAGAGTTCCTCCAATAAGCACGCAGAAAGGATGCGGGGAAGCCAGTATGGGCAAACACGCTCCTTCCGCCCAGGCCTCATTGCCAAGATGGTTCGTATCCGGGCCGACGGGCACACGATTACACGCCCCAATTTGGGAACTCCAAGTAGTTCTTCGCAACTTGTGGCTTTCTTCGAGTCGGCTCTCACCACTCCAGGCCATGTTTCCACTGTGGTGTTGTTTCACGTTCCCAACCTGTAATTAAGCAGCGTGGAGGGCGATCTCTTCGGCACAGGTATAAAAGCCATATGATCCATGCAGTTGTTTTCTATCTCATCATACAAAGCAAAGGGAACAAAATCCGCTTTCAATCTTCTTTTCTTGCTCTGGCCGTGGCACCATGGGCTGCCATGGCGCAAGTCGTTGGGACGCCCTACGGCTTTGCGAAAGGCGTAACAGGAGGTGGTTCAGCAACCCCTGCACGCCCGTCTGACATTGCTCAGTACGTCTCCGAAACCCCCCGGTCTTATCACATCTCTTCACAAGATACTAACAGGCATGATTGCGCAATAGACTAAAGAGCTGGCTAGCAGACGACACACCTCGTGTCATAATGATTGACAAAACGTTCGATTTCATTGGATCCGAAGGCAGTGTCACGGAAACGGGATGTCGTCGGACGGGAAACAACTGTGCAAACGATCAAGACTGGATTGAGAAAACATGCGACAGCTCAAAGACTCCGGTCTCAGTCACCTACGACAAGGTAGGGACGTCCGGAATGCCTGTTGGGAGCAACAAAAGCATCGTTGGTGTTGGGAACAAGGGCGTCCTCAAGGGCAAAGGCCTCATTTTGAAGTCCGGATCGAAGAACGTCATCATCCAGAACATTCACATGACGGTTTGTTCAAGCAACTCTTCAGCTCGGTGGTGAGCCGTGGTTTGGCTGATGCGCAATAGGAGCTGAATCCGAAATACGTCTGGGGCGGAGATGCCATTGGCCTGGAGGGCAATGACGGTGTTTGGATTGACCATTGCAAGGTAAGCTCTTCTCTATCGAATCTACGTGTGGGCGAAGCTGACTTGGATCACCCGCAGATCAGCAGAGTTGGCAGACAGATGATCGTTACCCAGTGAGTGCCGGCCATCCCCGGTCGAGATCTGAACACAAGCTGATGAGCCCTCCTCAGCTATGATGCCTGTCGTGTCACTATCTCCAACACCGAATTCGACGGTCGCACGGACTGGTCTTCCGGCTGCAATAAGAAGCACTACTGGACTGCCATGATCTACGGTGATGATGTCAAGCTGACGCTCGATCGCAACTGGTTCCATGACCTGTCGGGCCGCGCCCCAAAGATCGGTGGCTCCGGAAGCATGACTGTCCAGGCCGTCAACAACTACTTCAGTAGCGTCGGTAGACACGACTTCGACATCGGCACCGGTGCCAGCGTGTTGATTGAGGGTAACCGCTTCGAGAATGTCGACACACCCATCACGTCGGACAGCGCTTCTGCAGGCGGTGCCACATTCAACGTGCCGGACACTGATTCGCAATCCACAAGCTCAAGCTACCTGGGGAGGAAGTGCGTCACAAACGCATTGACGAATTCGGGCGCATGGACAAGCCTGAAGTCGACAAAGCCGCTGCAGGATCTTGCCAACAATAAGGATTACCTTGTCAACCCGCTGCAGATTGGCTACGTCAAGGGCGAGGTCACTGGCAATGCTGGCATCGGCAAGATCGGCAACTAAACTTGAGGAAGAAAATTCAATTCATGTATATACTTGTTCAACTGGAGAACGCGCTCATAAACTAGTAGCTGTCACATCAAGCATGTTCGTGCTTATTTGCGTCCAAAGTGCCGCGGCATAGTGGTTGTTATGTCTGACGATCATGGCTGGTCCGATCACATGCGCGAGTTCCCTTAGTACATTTGCACCAGGATCGGTATTTTAGGATCTCGTCGCGCCGCCGGTCTTAGACCCTAACGCGCTTCGCTGCTATAGATGTAGGGATGGCAGTTCTCCAGAAACACAACGAGCTTTTCGGTAAATAATTTGTGGAATTGCTTGATGTCTGCGACAGCCCCACGTGGTTCTGTAAGGAAGACACGGGTAGTGGCTTTACGGGTGTCCCAGGGGTACATGACACCAATCATGGTTCCAACTGTCGGCCAAAATATTTGACACCGACATGTTTGCCTGCGCGTAGGAGTCCCTGGTCTTCAATAACGAGATGATTTTCCAAAGCTTTATTTCTTTCGAAGACCCCAATCTACCCCCGTACACTCAGCCACATTTACACAACTTGCATAGATGCGTCATAACTTGTTGCGAGTAAACTCTAGAAACTTGGCACGAATATCTCTACTCAGAACTAATGCTACTTTCACTCAACTTGGCCGGAGAACCTCCGTTAAGCATCAAGTCTTCAGGATTAGGAATGAGGGAAAGCACTACTATTGTCACATTACGTTTCATTGACAAGGAACGCAATTTATTGGCATGCCAAATGTATTGAGTAGCGACTACACAATGATCTGAAAACTCATCAACTAAACACGACGAAATTCCAAATGAGTGTGTTGGAGAGCCACAGATAGAGGACTCACAGTCCTGTCAGTCATCTCTCCACCAGCTCCTCACTCTTCGCAAAGCCCGTTCTCCGTGAGGAAGTCGTTGAGAAGGTCAACGCAGCCGGCACAACCGCAGAGCTACGCGCGCAGTCAGTCTTCCTCATGTTTTAACAAAGCTGAACAAGGTGATGTTGCATACCTGAGCGGCTCCTCCTGCAACGCAGCCGAGAACAGCGGGGACTTGACCAGTGGCGAGGCCCGCGACAATGCATCCGGCAGATGCCAGGACGGAGGCGCAGGAGATGATGGAGCAGTCGGCAGCCTGGGCGGCGAATACAATTTGTTCGGGAGTGACGTTGACCGCTTGTTGTGGGCGAGGAATTATCAGCGACACAGATTTCGCCATCGGTGCGGTAAGTGTGTGAACTCACAAGTGTCTTGCCTCTTCGCAGCGACTACAGCATTGCTGGGAGCAGCAGCGGCCGTGATGGCCATGACAAAGGTAACAAGAGCGGTGGAGTGCATTTTGACTGGAGTGAAGGACTTTCAGATGCGTCTTTGATATACTCAGAGAGGCTGCGAACTGCTTGCTCCTAGGTAATTCAAGGTGCATTGGACCTGTTTATATAAACGGTGGGCAGGAGTTGGCGTCGGACACTCCAGCTGGAAGAGGCAGGTCGACACTCTGGACTTGATACACATCTCACGCCTACACATCCGGTAGGAAGTCTAGTATGTTGGTGGTGTGAAGGAACTGTTCTCTCGCAGGTGCTATGGATCCAGCTCAACAACACCATTATCCAGCAATGCCGAATTTCCGGTGGAGGGGTAAGCTGACCGCAGGGATGTATCTCTTCTTCCTGCCTGAGATATTGTCCGTTCGAATTCGGAGTGACCACCACGAAGGCCGACACGAGACTCTACACACTTAAGTTTCCACAAGTACGAGGGAAAGCGTGCATCTCATGTCAGGTCTTAGCTCTGCATGATCAAGGACAAGCGGTACTCCAACGTTACGAGAAATTCGTATGTAGTATATCCCAATTCCAATTTGGGTTCATTCCCATCAAGAGACCAAATATGCTGTCGCCCAAATCCCACGGTTCTCAAAGGATTTTAGTGCGGAATCCAGCAGTGCCCCTCACTGAGGTCCTGTCGCCTATTGATTGAGAGTCCCTTCCGAATAAGGGAGTAGACCCACAACCCACAGCCGGACTTGCCTAAAAATGCAGCATAGGCACTGTTCGCCTGACATAAATGTTGGAGTCGGCGCAGGATCGCCTCAATCCTTCAAGACCTGGTTGCAAATCTGCTTCGTTGTTCACTGTTGAAGATTATTGGAACGGAGCAACTCTTTAAATATGCAATGTCTATCCATATCCATATCTAATGAAGATATCGCTCAGAATGCCAGCAGGTTAAGGAGTAGAAACACGTACGGCAAATTTAATGCCGTGGCCAACATTTTAAACTCCGCCCTGAATTTTGCAGACCTACGAGGAACTCACCAAGACTGCGGATCCGTGAAAGTGTTTCTACAAAAGAACAGATCCACCTCACGTCAGCCTCGTAGGAATCCTCGTCGCCAGAAAGAGGTCAGCGGACAGAAGCATTAGGCACATAGCAGGACGATTGAGTGTCTAAATTATCAGCCTCACTGCCGATCTGATCAAGGGTCGGGCCGATGGGATGCAGGCGGCATTATGACTTGCCTAAGTTGGAAGCCCGGCCGTCAGCCTCCGGCTTAGAAAGTGCGGGGTGTGACGTGGAGGCTAAACACAATCCGGCTAATCCTGAACAACACTCAACGTTGCCCACATCATTACGAGTGCTTTCTTTCATCCTCCAGACTTCAACTTCGTAAAACGGGAAAAACTCGTCACCGATTGGTGGATTACGTTGCCACTATTCTCTCGAAGGCCTTTGCTTACGATGCTGGGATGTAGTAGAACACACACAATACGAACCAGCGCTCCTGCGTGCATGGGACACGTTCAAAAGAGACATCTGCTAGCGATGACCGACATATAATTGGTCTCGAAAGCGCCGTGGCCCCTGGAGCTCCGTCTCACTGACCTGACGCTTTCATCAGTACCTTCGAACGCGTATCTGTGCTTTTGATATTCTGAGTAGCGCTCTGATAAGTCTTGAAAGGGCTCATAAGTGATAAAAAGTGAAGTTTAGGTTGAACTGTTGCTTCGGAGTTGGCAGAGATATTTGAGACGTGGGAGATGAGCTTAGAGGATGCAAGAGTATGTCCTTCCTCTCTTGGCGCAATGGTCCACATGCTGGCTCACTGCAACTTTGTTTGGCCATCGGACACCGAAACGCTCATTCACATCCTACCCCGCCAGGAACACCCTATCACAATCCCAATCCACCTTGCCACCGGCCCCTCGATGCAAACTCGTGTTCTACGTCCGACTTCGCACAGTCACCACATGACCCCCGGCAAGACACCACAATTAGCATAGTGCTCATCGCGGCCTCCCAAAATACGACAACACCCAACTACAGCAACTGCCCATGCCGCTTTTGATCAACCTCGGTGGCATATTGATGCACACGGAAATATCCGTAAGCCTTAGCGAATCTTGTTGACCACCCAAAGCTGTTTTCAGCGACAGCAACGCGCTTCAGTGACGCCACACAGCTGGAGATCGTGTTCAGCGTGCTTAGAAAGCCCCCAGATCGAGACCGCTCGTGTGATCATCCAGCAGGATTCGTGTTTATGTCCACATTCCCAACACGCGTTTTCTCTCCAGCTCCAGTTCGTTCACTCGATGGCGTTTGGTCCTCGATTGGAGACTTGGCCACGCCCACGCTGGCTGCAAATGTTTCTGTAGGATTCAAGACTCGAGTGTTATGATTATTGTTTCTCGGCGTTGGTAGCAGTACTCAACTCTTCCTCATTCGCCCTGCTACTATTCACTGTGCTCTTGGGCGCCAACCTATCGCTCCTGCTGCTGCTGCTTCTGGTTATGGTTTGTGTTTCCGGAATGGATTTTCATCGTTGATAGGTGAGCACATGAGATACAGCGGGGTTCCTTTTAATGCCGAATGAACGAGAGGCATGATGTGTACAGGCTTTTGAAAGTTCTTGTATGGTTTGCGCTGCCAATGTCTAGGTTACCGGTAATCAGCCAACAATTCAAGAACGCACCAAAAGTGGAACTCAACGACAGAGCTTTGTGGTCTCCGCACCGCGTCAAAACTGCAAACAGGACCCATCACACTTCAATATCCTCTCCATCCAGCCATTGCTTTGCCTGGATGTAGAGAAGATCGTGTTTCTCGCCGTTCACCGTCCCAGCCTCCCGGCGATGGCCCGGCATGTCCTTCAACACGTTCACGCCCATCGTCTCATCTTGGCAGTACGCCAAACACTTATGTCCAGCTGGGTACCCTTCAAGCTTTTCCTCATCCACCCTCGGAACCTCATTCGGGTTTACCGGAATCAGCTTGTCCTTCTCATACCAATGCCTCACGAACCGTGCGCCCCACCTGCCGTTGACCTTCTCGAAGAAAAAGCAGAAACGACCGTCGCACTCCGCATCAACTTCACAACCGTCAATAGTAAAGCGCTGGGTAATGCTGCACTTCATCTTAGTGACTGCACGGGTACCATCGGGCGTGATATCGCTGGTGATGCCGTAGCAACGGTGCATGATGAAGGCGCCCTTGTCCATGCCCGCTTTTGACGCCTCGATGAACTGGGCTGCTGCAACGCGGCCCGACCAGGTCGTGTAGACGTAGGCGCCGGGGTGGAAGATCGAGGCAAAATTCTCCCACTCGCACGCATCACTGCAACGGGCGGGGTGCATCAGCAGCGGGTAATGGACGTTGGGTGGAGAGAATGGTGGTTCACCGGTAGCAGGGCCAGCCTTCCGCGAGCTCCCGGAGCTTGAATCTCTCCAGGACGAGGCTGTCTGGTCCGTTGTTGCGAATTGCATGAGCTGGTCTGGTGCCTTCGGGCAAAGAGTGGAGATCAACCATTTCGTGTGTTATTGCCTGCTCAAAAATGGTCGTTCGCAATTTGTGTTTGTTTTTCTACTGCAGGAAGACTGGAACGCATCATCGATTTATAGCATATAGTCATAACGAATTCACACAGGTCGGCATTAAGTATCGGGATGTGGAGGGAGGGGTAAGGCATCTCGAAAAGAACGGAACGCCGGGTAGGAAGCCTAGTCTTAGATTTAAACAGACAGTATAACGCATAGAACCGACAATGCACGAGTAGATATCAAAGACCTATAATGAGTATGATACATGATCTCGTTCTGCAAGCGAACAGCGCGCGGAAAGCGAAGAAAATGCGGGGCATGGTGAGTGATGCAAAATCGTCGGATGAGGCGGCAAATCCGAAGCGGCAGCCAGTAAGGACGGGCTGCCAATTCCCTGTCGTGGCAGTTCCGCAGCATATCTGACGCGCTACAACGCAAACACGCTGTTGAGAAAGGCGTTAGCATGCTGTATGCTGATAGCTTGAGGTAGAAGTACTAAAAGAATTCATGTGCTGACCGTCGCTGTCCAGACGCAATGCAAAGCCACAGTGACCATCGCGGCAATATGACCTGGCTTCATGCCAGCACAAGATCCGGTGTCAAGACAGACTATCACCGAAGATCAAGACATCGACAAAACAAGTTTGGCTGACTATAGTTGCGTTTTCGAAAAAGATGGTCTGATCGTAACAGTCCATTGCGGCAATGGTAGTGAGAGTCGCCCGTGAGGAATCCGCCAGAGTTCCGCCGAAGCAAACTCTATCCAGAAAGATCGTGTCGAGGCTGAAATCCTTGAGCTTAGCTGGGGCTTTGCGTGTTGCGTGAAATGGATTGTCCGATCGTAGAGACCGCTTAAATGCACACGTGCGAAGGCTCGTGCATCTCGAGTACAGCACTGACAGGTAGGCTTTGAATGCAAGGCAATTGGAGGGTCGACTGCCACTTTGTCATTCCGCCGGGAACAACTTTTGCACAGAGTTCTCTTTTGGCTTTTTGAAATCCAGAAAGGGTTCGATTAGCGTTCAACTGATAGTTGAGTTCTGGGTGGAGCCGGGTGGATCCCAAACGCAACCCTCGGCGCAACGCATGATGCAATCGCACATTCTGTAAAGCCGGCCCTTTTTTCTAGCGTGCGATCCCTTCCTAGATAACACGCATACCACGAAGAGAGAGAAGGAGTAATTCTCACATCTCTGACTTCTCATTTCAATCGTTTAGAGCACATCTACAACGCACGGCAACGCCACAGCCGAGAACATATCAATCCCCAAGAGATTTTGGATTGTTACTTATCGATAAGCCCTCCGATCGGCTCGCGACGTCGTGGCCGCTGTCGCGAGGCGCGCTACGTAGCAGCAAAATGATGGGAATCTCGTCTTTTTCGCAGTCTCGGAATACAGGTGTGTCTGCTCAGGATTTGTGCCGACCAGTGAAGCCATCCCGCCCAAGCTGCTGAAGCGGTTGATCTTCTTTCACCTATCGCGACCCACTTGTGGCGGCCTAGTTAACTTAGTAAAACAAGCCACACAGCAGCGTTTGACAGCCGCGTGCAGCACACTAATCTAGATGAAGCTTAGGCGCTCCACCGCACTCCGAAACGTCAGGTAGGTTGCCCGAGCATGATCAGCATAAGAGCATGTGCGTGCCACCACCGCCACTTCCGCGTCCGCAAAAGAAGCCGTGAAGCGTCCTCTCATCAATCATCGCCATGGGCATCAAGAAATTCCTCAAGTTCTCCCGCCGCGGCCTTAGGCCCTACGCCGCCGAGTTCCTCGGCACGGCGCTGCTGATAGTCATCGGCGAGGGCGTCATCGCGCAGTGCCTGCTCTCCGACTTCCACAACGGCACCTGGGTCTCGATCAACCTGGCCTGGGCCGCCGCCGTGGCCCTGACGTCGTTCCTGTCCGACCCCAGCCCCTCCGTCAACCCGGCCGTCACGCTCGCCATGGCCCTCGTGCGGCCGTCGCACCAGCACTGGCGCGAGGTCCCGGGCAAGCTCCTCGCACAGTTTCTAGGCGCCTTCGTCGGCGCCGCGCTGGTCTACGTCAACTACCGCTCCGCCATCCTCGAGTGGGACGCCGAGTACACGATCCCCGGCGGCTCCATCATCAGCCCCATGGGCCATCACTCCGCCGGCATCTTCGCCACGTATCCCTCCGCCTGGCTCAGGTCCAACTGGGAGGCCGTGTTCCAGGAGGGGCTGGCCTCCGCCGTGCTGATGTTCTGCGTGCTGAGCATCGCCGACGGGCCCAACACGCGCTTCGGCGCGCCGCAGGTGTCCATCTTCATTTTGATGGTGGCCATCGGCGCGGCGCTCGGCTGGCAGACCGGATATGTATGTTTTGCCTCTTGAGGCTTCCCGAATGCTTCTGGGAACCTGCTGACGTTTTCTGCGTAGGCCATCAACCCCGCGCGCGACTTCGGGCCCAGACTGTTCTCGGCCATCATGTATGGCAGGGAAGTCTTCACCGCTGCCGACTACTACTGCTTCGTCCCTCTGTTCGCGCCCATTTTCGGATGTCTTGTCGGCGCTACCGTCTACGATGCTGTGCTCTACGACGGGGAGGGCTCTATCATTGCTGATGCGGCTGATAAAGCTTCCTCAGACCACCACGGTCCTCTGAGACTGTTAGACTAAGCTCTCTTTTAGTGTTATAGAATTTATAGAACATTATAAATGTAATAGAAGATCAACGGAGTAGGAAGATTGAATGGATTATCCTTTTAAAACCCTTTACGGATACAATACTTGAAAAGCTGTTCTTACGTAACGTATGTATGCTGTTTCGACTGGGAGGAAGAGAGAGCCTGAGACAGGCATACCTCTTGGGTCACGTCTCTGAAGAGGAGTTTTTCGAGGCCCGTCGAGATCTGCGCTTACTTCCGACCGCTTACGCCATCTGCTGTATGTCTCTACGGCTAGATGCACGATATTCCAGAGGCAGCAGAGGAGGAGTCACTACTCGCTGAACGTATTTCCAAGACATCTCTTGAAGGTGGCGCAAAAAAAGTTCAAAGCAGTCAATGGGGTTGGTTGGACACCTTAGCCACACTCTGAACATGGCTTCGGCGGCTCGTGCCGCCAGGTACCTGGAGGAACATCGCGCGGCTCTCCCGAAGGCATTTATGGGTCCGGATATCGATGCTGATACCTATCGGTTCGACCTACATGTCTAAACGGCATAGGGATACGAAGCTTATAAAAGAAATAAGAAGGGTAAGAATGATGGAGGACTTCGGATAAGTCCGCCGCACTTGACGAGGTCGACAACCTTCCGGAGGAGGCTGTACAAGAGTTCATCTTAACGAACTTCTGACTCGTTTTTCTTTTCATCTTTGGCTACAACGAATCATTGACGCCTTCGCAAGCTAGGTACTGTACATACACACGTCTAGCGACCAGCTTGGACCACGCTGAAACGCTATTCCCAAAACAGCGCTGTACGCGATTCAGCCAATCACAGCCACTTCTCATCTTCGCGCCCTTTGATCATCATTCATTCAAGGTGCCCGCCACCTCTTCTTTTGCTAGCCTATACGGCATACGGGTCTCTGATTTTGCTTCTATGGTCGAGCTTGGTGTTTTAGCCGATATGACCAAGGAAGTCTACGGCACTAATTCATCGAGGATAAATCAACTGGTCTGTTGATCTTTGAAGATATAAGGAGATCCTGCATCCTGCCGAGTGATCCAAAACCACCAACGCACCATAATATTTCTTCCCTCAATATCTACGCGCGCGCAATCTTCCAGCGATGAAGTACAGCCGCATGTTGATCGAGGTGGAGTCTCCCGAAGAGTACGGGTACGACCGGATCAAGTACAACCTCTCCGAGAGTTCCATCGCCGATCAAACGCCGGGAACCCTGGGCCTCCAGATCCCAGATCTCAAGCCCCTCTACAACGAGCACAAGGGCTCTTCGCGCCTCCGCGAGCTCATCGTCAAAGGCAACGACAGCCTCGACAAAGACGACGTCCTGATCACCGGAGGCGCGGCCGACGCTCTCTTCATCATCTCGACGTCGCAGCTTTCTCCGGGCGACCACCTGGTCGTCGTGCGGCCGAACTACGCGACCAATCTCGAAACGCCCAGGGCTGTCGGGTGCGACATCTCCTTCATCGATCTGCGCTTCGAGAATGGATTCCACCACGACGTCTCCGCCATCCGGTCTGCCCTCAGGCCCAACACGAAGCTTATCAGCGTCACCTGCCCGAACAACCCGAAGAGAACGATGATCAGTCGGTAAGTCCTGGGCGAGCTTGTCGACCTGGCCAAGGAGGCTGGGTGCTTGCTCTTGGTTGATGAAACGTACGGGGACATCACCTACGATACTAGGCTGCCGATTGCGGCATCGCTCGGAGACCACGTGCTCAGCGTGGCCTCCATGTCGAAGTCCTACGGTATTCCTGGAATCCGGATCGGCTGGGTGATCACGAAGAACAGAGAGCTTCAAAAGACATTCCTCGCTGCCAAGGAGCAAATCAGTATCAGTGGGAGCGTCATCGATGAGTGGATTGCCGAGCAGGTGCTGACTGGGAGGGAAGAAGTCCTTGAGGTGACGATCAAAGAGATGGAAGTGCGTCGGGCCATTGTCGAGGCTTGGGTTCAGCAAGAGGAACTGGTGGAGTGGGTGAAGCCACAAGGCGGCGTGGTCTGCTTTCCACGTGTGAAGAAAGAGCCAGAAGGTGGAATGGCGGCGTTCTGCGAGAGGCTGTTGCACAAATATGGGACGTATGTGGGACCTGGAAACTGGTTTGAACAACCGGACACCTACTTTCGTGTCGGGTAGGGCTGGCCAACAAAGGATGAGCTTGAGGCTGGCTTGAAGGCCATTAGCTTGGCGCTGCGCGACGTCTCTCGGTGTCGAACGGTGCGAGAAAGAATTCACCGCTGGTTTTCTTATTATTGCTACTGAGCTCTGCTATATACGTATGGTGATCGGATTTACCGAAATACGCATAATCGGGGCAAATAAGGTGTGTAGGGGTAAGTGTATGGTGCGGCAAAAAACAAAGAAAGAACGCGTGTATAAGCAAAAGCAAAACAAAACACGTGATCACGGGCCAATGTGGTTGACACTCGGTAGTATCATATGTATCGTTACTGAAGAGCAAGAGCAGAGATTATAGTTTGACGCCGTATGTAAAGGCGCACGGTCTAATAAGAATACAAAGTATACGCCCCAGATTGCCCTCATAGTGTGCTGTGTAGGGTGCGACTCTCCCACACCATTGACCGAATACATACGCGTTTCGAAGCCCGCTTTCACTATACGAGTGCCTTCTTTGTAGAGTAGCAGAACCTTGCCCCCAAGAAAAAGAAGCCTCCTGCAAGAATGCACACTCCGCTGAAGATGATAGCCTGGTCATAGCCATTATACCTGGAAATCAGCGCGCCCGTAATCGGCGTACCCGTCAAAGCCGCCAGACCAATGATACCCGAGCCCATACCGATATAGGTTCCGATCTGGTTCGGGTTCGGCGCCACGATGCCCAGCGTGGCGATCATCAGCGCAATGATCATCCCGCTCGTGGCGCCGTACAACACCGCCAAGACCACCAGCCCAGCCGTCGACGTGATGCGCAGCCAGCACAGCACGAGCACGCCGCTGGCGAACGAGGCAAACGACACGAGATTGAACTGGCCGAGCTTGACCGCCGCCGCGCCGCCGCCCATGCGGCCGAAGAAAGAGCCGGCGTTGATGATGGCGACGAGGTAGGTGGCCAGCGACGGGTCCATGCCGTGGCGCAAGCCGTACGTGCTGAGGTAGAAGAACGGCGTCCACAGGCCCCACGAGATGACGAACAGGCCTGCCACCTGCAGCGTGTATGCCGGATTTAGGAAGGCGCGGGGAAGCAGCCATGCGCCTTGTCGAGGGGGGATGCCAGGGCGGACGGTCACGCAGGCGACGAGGGCGAGCGTGGCGGCGAGGAAGGCGACGCAGCGCTGTGTCCAGCCGAAGCCGAGAGAGGTGTGGTTGAGCAGGCGGGTCAGCATCACTGGGAAGATGATGCCGCCGATTGTGGAGCCTGTGCTTGCTATTGCGAGGGCCATGGGGCGCTTGCGACGGAAGTAGTGGCCAACGACGGCGACGGCGGGTGCGTAGATGAGACCGGATGATATTCCGAGGAGGATGCCTTGGCAGAGGAGGAATTGGTAGTACTTCTTGCAGGCGGACGTGAGGAGCATGGCAGCGACGTAGGTGCAGGAGAATGGCCAAATAATGACCTGAGTTGTGGTCAGTTCCGCGCATGAAAGATGTATTGAACTAAGTGTGGCTTCTGTAGAAATGTGATTTACTCACAGATGGGCCGTAGCGGTCGTTGATGGGCCCGGAGAGAACAGTGGCAGAGAATTGAGCGCACGCTTGTATGGAACCAATCCACGCTACGGCAGAGGGTGACGTATCTCGCAGAAACGTTTCGAGGTAGTAAGCTTCATAGACACTGGAGGTTTGTGTTAGTCTAGCGCACATGCGAAGAAGACCATGATGGTGGACAATCTCACGCACCCGAATGAATTCACGTATCCAAACGTGAAGAACAGCGCGCACCAGCAGCCTGCAACTGCCATCCATCCTCTTTTACCGCCCTCGGGAACTTCAGGCATTCCAGGTGGAGCATTACCCAGCTGCCCCTCTGGCGTCGCGTCCTTTTCGTGCTGGGGTTGCGTAGAGCCTTCGCCTAGCTCTGCTTTGGTCTCAGATCCCGAAGATGGGGGGGAAGATAAGTAAGACGACAGTTTTGCTGTAGCTGCCGACATGTCTGTGTATGTGTAATGCTTTTTCGTATGGTGGATGGAAGTATGACAACACGACGGAAGCATCAATTGTAGAAGAGATGCGGCGAGATGAGAGGTGCGTCTTGTGAACAATGTGTGCATTCAGTCTTCGTGGGAATTAATTGCTCATGATATATGTCGATGACACGGATGGAACAAATCTTCCACGTCCGAAAACCACCGATAATGCCCGGTTCCCTTTTTGATGCACATAGACTTGTTTGGTTGGTGACGGTTGCGCCACTATTTCGTTCTCGGTCGGCGATGAATCTCCGTAAATCGGTTACCGCCCGAGGCTCCGGCATCAGAAAACAAATTCCATTAGTACAGCACAGACACAGTGGCGCATTTCGCATTAATGCGAGCCAGCCCTACGAGGACGTCTGGTTTAGGGCTTGATTTTAAACGTGAAGAGAGCGCCAAGGAAGCAGACGGAAGAACAGCCCCTCACGACGGTTGCCTAACATATTTGCTTAATTCTCGATTAATCCTCGTCTTAAATTCACATTCAATAACCACTGCTATCATTTCTGTCGCAGAAACGCAGACCTGCACTCATCAAATGGACTTGTCCTGATTAGGATTAGGGCATGCTTCCGTCCAATCTCTCGGTCTCGGCCTCGGCCTCGGCCAGAGTCTCCAGCCGGAAAAGTTCCCTCCGCATTAGTTTCCGACACAAATAACGCTTGAAAGTCATCATTCATAGAAGTTTTGAAAGTAGCGAAAACATAATTAGCTTCTGATACGAATGACTTCGGCGTCTCCGAGTTCCCTTATCGTCAGTACCAACGCATCCCTTCAGCGTTTTTCGGCACCGAAGTACACGTTTCCGGTTTTCGGACGCCTTGTCCTCCGAGATCAGACTCATTGTTGTGTACGCTCACCTGCAGGATTACTTGAGTGCCGACTCTTTGACAGTGCTCAATTTTTTCTGGAGCATATCAACACAGTCACTTACCTCCCAATCATTCCACACTTTTCTACGCCTGTTCTCAAACTCCTGAACCAGTTTTCCTTCGCGTAGCATTTTCAGCTCGATTTTCAAGGAAATTCTCAAAAGTCCAAAAAAAAAAAAAAACACGTAAATACGCACACCACCTTGGATAGACACCACTTCCGCCCTGTTTGCAATCGGCCGTTATCGAATGAAGACAACACATAACAGCCGTGGATTTTTGGGGGAAATTCATACAGCACTACTCGTACAGAAGTTGCTGCCCTGTAACCATGTTCCCATACTAACGCTATCCACAGTAGCATCTTCCACGCGCGCGCCAGCGTCAAGGAACCTTTTTACTACCGACCTCTTCTCCTCCACCCCATAATCACACTCCTCACATTCAGCCACACAAACAGCCAGTGCCCCACCTCGGGTATCTCTAGCTGACAGGTCCGACCCACGCCGCAGCAAAGAATCCACAACGGCCAACCGACCCCTCTCAGCCGCCCAATGCAGCGGCTTCCGCCCTCCGATCACCCTCCCCGGCGAGATCCCCGCCTCTCGAAGCATCTCCTCCTTCAACCTCCCTCCCGCCCGCCAGCCAGCTGCACCCTCCGATGCCAGGACACCACAGCCGAGCCTCCACATACGCGCCGTGCGCAACGAGCAGCTTCACCAGATCCTCCGCCACCGCCGCCTCATCGTCCTTGGTGCCATTCAGGTCGGCCGCACGATGCAGTGGCGGCGCGGGCATCGGAGCCGTTCAGCAGGAGGAGGTGTTATCGAGCAGGTCGAAGAGGGAGGATGAGCAGTTGGCGGCGGCGAGGTCGATAGCAATTTCGCCGCCGGGGCCGGGACGCACGCGAAGGTGTCGCGGTGCGGACCGAATCCGAGAAATCGCGGATCTGCGGCCGAGAGGTGATCACTATGAAGAGCGGGGTGCGGCCTTGCGCGTCTCGGGTGTTGTCGGCGCCGTTCTCGAGGAGAGCTTGTAGGCCGCTGGCTGCCCGAGGGCTTCCTACCGCTGCTTGGACTGCGTAAGTGCCTTTAGCGAGTCTCGGTAATGCAAACCCACTCCAGCATTGAGAATGGTTGACAGGGCGTGCCTGTGGGCGATGTGTTCTTACGCCGAGTACCCTGGTTAAATGTCGTAGCGCTCCATTCTCTTTGGCCCTGCAGCGCCCAGCAATGCCTTGCCCAGTACCTTTGGGTTGAACTCAACCCGGAGAAGCTACTAAACTGTACCAGCTTGCCAACATGATGCAGCCAGCCAGATTGCGGATTCTAGGACCTCGTCACCCCACTCCCGTGTTCAGGAGTTCTTGGACGAGGCCATCGAAGCCTCCACTGGCTGCAATCTCCACGGCAGTACGATCTTCACCATAGGACCTGGCTCCGTGATAGACTCCACCTGTCCAAAGAGCCTCGAGAATCGCGGTCCGGCCGAGTCGAGCGGCCAAGCACGTGTCGGTAGGGTAGCTGCAGTCGTCTGGAGCACGCGTCTCAGTGTCAGCGCCTTTTACTGTACCACCTCAACGTAGTCGTGTATGGTAGCTTCATGCATAGCCGTCTCCATGTGCAGTTCAGGGAGCTGCATGTCGATATCTCCGATGGCCTTGAAATCGATCAGTTTGCTGACAGCTGCGGAGTCCCCTGCCCGGGCCCCTCGGTGCAAATCGTACTGTGGGTGCGCCCCAAGTGGCGCTTTCCAAGTCCGGCTGGCCTGAAGCAATGTAATAGTGTTTTCCTTTCAGATGCGGGCTGCGACGGGGTGTGCTCCTAAATCCATCCTTCGGGATGACCGCCTGCTCGGTTGCATTTCCAACTTGAGCACTAGCTTGGCCGAGGCTCTGCAAGCAAGGGCCCGGAAGGCCAGCATTATTTCTTGTGAGGACGGACGACATAGCTACACATAATTTAAAACGGGGAGGGTCAACATAGTCCTTTCCCAGACAAGACAGCTCTCTTGCGTGCGACCGTGGGAGAGGTTGGTGTCCATCAGATCACCATCAGATAAAACGAAGGCGCCAAGCTTCCAGATTGTGCCTCCGTAGGGGCCAGTCACTTCCGCAATCGTAGTCCCTAGCTGCAGCGCACGTTTGTGCCGAGATACGATCCACTTTTTGTTTTCGGGACCCACAGCCTATGATCTTTCCCACCCAGGCACGCAGCTCCCTCTTTAGACTCAACTCGCTTATCTGCTGTAAATCGAGTCGAGATGCAAATATACAGGTGCTTCACGACCTGAAAGACGAGAAGAGTGGCACTCATGGCTTGAGACGTGCCGTAGTAGTGTCCATACAAACGTGTGTCGGATCGACGCTGGCCGCAAAGTATTTCTTTGCCCGAAAGATGGAGACCCATTATTATGTTTGCTTCTGCTCGCCACTTCAGCGCTCCGCTATCCTACCATTAAGTCAAATCTGGAAACATCGAGCGGGAAACATGCCGACTGATCCGACGGCCGTCTCAACCATAATCTCCGTGGCGTTGAGTTCTCGACAAATGAGATCGGATGTCGGTCCGGAGCCAAGCTCTTATTATACCCAGCCTGCACAAAGCAGCACGGGAGCAGCTAACCTTTAGCAGCATATGTCCGTGGTTACATATTCCATATACAACCCTGTTACCCGCTGGCTAACGGCCCACCTCAATTCTGCCTCCGACCTTGTGGGGCTGTGTGCGGCCTCGCGCTCTGCCTCGTGCTCTGCCTCCCGCATGACTTGTGAAAAGCATGCTAGCCTTCGTAAGCTGAGAGGGACCTATTTGTTCTCCGGCTGCGATTTTTCAGTCTACTCGTCAGCACCACACTTCGATTGTCAAACTTCGTTGACGCCCTTCCTATCTGCCAGCTGGTTTTCTATTCACTGCCACCCGTTGAGAATGGGCAATCCAGAGTTACCCAACTGTCGGTCGTATACTGTCGGCTGGATCGCAGCTCTCCCTTGCGAACGGGCTGCCGCAGAAAGAATGCTGGAAGTCAAGCATAACTGGCCCCGAGACTTTGTGCAACCTTCAACCGATCCTCTCTCGTATTCTTGGGGCAGCATTGGGGATCACAACATCGTCAATGTTTCACTTAAAGCGGGAATTTACGGAATAGTTGCAGCCGCAACGGCCGCAACACACATGTTGGACTCTTTCCCGCAGATCAAGTTTGGTCTCCTTGTTGGAATCGGGGGCGCCATTCCCAAGTTCGACGAGGATGGTACAAGTATCAGAGACGACAACATTCGACTCGGCGACATCGTTGTGAGTTCTCCAAGTGGTGACAATGGAGGAGCCATTCAATATGACTTCGTCAAGTCGACACGATGGCCTTGAACGCAGAGGAGTTCTTAATACTCCCCCTGAAAAATTGCTCTATGCATTGTCGGACCTGCAAAATAAACACGAGCAAGAACAACCAACAGTACTTGCGGTTCGAAAGAATGGGAGAGTGGTTCTTCAATGGCCAAGAGTTTCAGAAATGGAAGAAGCAGCCTGGCTCTTTACTTTGGCTCTACGGCATTCCGGGAAGTGGAAAAACAGTTCTAAGCTCGATCGTAATCAACCACCTGTTGAACGACTCTGAGTTGAGTCATCGAGTGATTCTCTACTACCATGTCGACTTTGAGGCACGGGAAAAAGAGTCACTGGACCGAATGCTACGCAACTTTTTGGCTCAACTTTCGCGAATGCACGTTCCTACGCAGGAGAAGTTGTGGAAAAATTTGAAGGTAATGGAGGGGAAACAGCCCACTTTGAACCAGCTGGAAACGGCCTTCTCAGAGGCAACAAAGAACTTTGACTTTCTGGTCATCGTCGACGGTCTGGATGAGTTGGAGCAGCTCAACGGAAAAAGAGCAGCTGTTTGTGGCTGGATCAAGAGAAATTCAGGTCTCAGGTCCGAACGATTTCGCTTTCTTGTGACCAGCAGGAACGAGACAGATATTGAACAAGCATTTGTCAGGCAGAATGCAGCCTGCAGAAATGCGTTCTACAACCGACATCGAGAAGTATGTGCAGACAAGACTTAGTCTCTACAGAGACGGTGGAGAAACTGGAAAGGCGAAAAAGCCCTCGAGCTATTCCTCAACCGATTTGGACAGAATCGGGGATGTGGTTCTCAAGAAAGCTGAAGGAATGTAAGAGTTTCTACCCTGGAAGTGTTGACCAAACTCTACAAGCAACTAATACATTCGTAGGTTTCTACTAGTTGTTTTCCAGCTCGATTTGCTTCTGTTACCCCCCCCCCCCCTATCGGCTCGATTGACGAGGCACTGGAGGATCTTCCAAATGACCTCCGGGGAACCTACGATCGGATATACGATCGGACACCGACACATTATCGGAAGTACGCCCAGAAGCTTTCTCAACTATTGCTGGTCTGCAAAAGGCCAATAAGCATATCCGAAGCCGCAGATTTCATCTGGGAACCAGTACCTGCTCATCGTGATCCTCACGAAGTATGCAGAATTCGTCCAAGCCTGATAATGGTCAAGGCATATTCCTCAGCCAAATTTGTCAATAACTTCATCTCACCGTCGCATGCTACCGTGAAGGACTAATTTTCCAAAGACCAATCATTTGATGGCAAATACAAAGGAATATTCAATGAAGCTGAAGCCAACAAAGTTTTGTTCCAAGCTTGCCGGTCATACTTCGTTACCCGGTCGACAATGAAGAATTCTGGGCAGGAGAGTGGGCCCTCTGAATTCTCCAAATACGCCACGGAGTATCTATTCGAACATGCAAAGGCAACCAAGCGAGACGCAGTAATTTCAGATGCCGTGAGGCAATTCTTGGGCAGTCAGGAAGACTATTGCGCCTATATCCGTCGCGAACTTGCCTGGCACGAAGCGGTAAGATCTGAGCAACTGGAAGTATGGCACGCTTTTGCGCTCAATACTGCCATTTACTATGGGTTTATTGATTGCTTAAAGTTCTTGGTCGAAGATAGAAAGATATCGGTATCATCCTACGTGGTGGATCAAGGCTGGTACTCCATGCAAAGATGAGCCTTCGCCCATTAATCTTCGAGCCATTTACGGCGTCACCCCTCTCTACGCCGCATCAAGAGCAGGCTGCGAAGACATGGTATTGATCATCCTTGGCACAGACAAAATATTAGTGCAAGAAACTGGCGGACCTCAAGGTACTGCCCTCGATGTGGCTTGCAAGAACGGCCATGTAGGTGTGGTCAAGATCCTGCTGGAACAGTACAATCCACAAGACGGCAAGGACCGATTGTACAAGGAAGCGCTAGAATGTGTCATACTGGGCGGCCATGTCGGCTTATTCAAGGCTTTTCTGGAAAAAGGATGCCTTCATCATGATGGACATCCCTCCATCGCCTCCGCCCTCCTGACTGCTTCACGACGGGGCCATGTGGAACTCGTCCAAACCATCCTCAGAGACTGTTATGATACAAAACCCCCTGAGCTTCCAGCTGTGAGCTATCGGCTTATGGATCATTTTGCTGGGATCTGGACCAGAATAGCCACCATTTGCACAGACTCATTTACTACACACATCGAAGCCTCACACACCGAAGCCTCACACACCGAAGCTTAACTCAACCGAACAAATCTTCGTAGAATGATGTCGCGTGGAAATAAGCAGATTCATGAAGATCTGTTTCACACAGCTCTCCAGGCCGCCTCGTTCAGAGGAAGTGAAGAAACAGTCAGGTTGCTTCTCGCGTGGTACAAGGATCCAAATATCCCTGGTGGACTGTTCAATAGCCCACTTCAAGCTGCGGCAACAGTAGGCAACTTACCAGTGGTTCGGATGCTTCTCGCGCACGGAGCCGACCCAAATGCCACAGGGGGGTTTCATGGAACGGCTCTTATTGCATCTCTTAAAAGACAGACCACCAGCCATAAATCCATAGCAGAAATGCTACTGGAAAATAGTGCAATACCAATCCACGGCGGACAAGAGCTTTGCAGCGCACTCAGACTTGGACTTGGAAGCGTCGCCATCAAAATAATCAGCAATGCCGCCAAGAAGACCAAAGGCGGCATGAGATTTCACACAGTGAATACACTTCTCCAAGAGAGGCATAAAGGGGATGCTGCAACACCACTTCATCTCGCAGTGGTGGGGCTGCCACTCAAGATCACTCAGACGATCCTTCAGAATTTTGGATATAAGGAGAAGCGAAAATTGCTCGAGGCGAAAGACAACCAAGGTATGACAGCCTTGCACTACGCTGCAACTTCTTCGCATCAAGAAGATTCGCATTTACCAATCACATCGCTAGAGTATCTCATCGATGCAGCACGGGAAACCAATATCCTCAAAGAATACCTGTGCCTTCAAGATAAAGAGGGATCCACCGCGCTTCATCAGTCTACAGGGTATTCTGCTAGCACTATCACAGCCTTCGTGAGCCTTTTCCGAGCAGCCCGTGAAGCCGGGATCCTTGCGATGTACTTGGACATCCGAAATAATACAGGAAGTACAGCTCTTCACCAAGCTTCGTCCCGTGGTAAGGGTCCAGAAATCCAGATTCTGCTGCAAAAAAAAATGCGAACGCGATGATTCGAGACGACCAAGGAAGATATTTTGTGGACTGCCTACCACCTTCTTGGCGGGAAGAAAAGGGGTTCTTCAGCGTCTCACCGCAAAATATCGGGCCGTTCAAGAACTCGGCAGACGAGGCTTCTGCAATAGCATTTGGGACTCTAATACACCACGCCATAGAGCTCACAAACTTCGATATGTTGAGCCGAATCACGCGCAGAGACACGTTCCGGCCTCGTGTCCTCGACATCCCGGAATCCGGGCGGGGAATGACGCCTTTGCATCTGGCTGTCGAGCAACGAGACCACGAAATGGTGAACTTCTTGCTTTCAAAGGTAGCGAGTGTAGGGAGAGCGAACATGGAATGGAGGACCTCGCTACACCTCGCTGTCGATAATAGTTCCTTCGATATCGTGACAAGCCTGCTGAAAGGCTTGCTGGAGGGCCTGAGCGTTGAGGTGTACACGATACTCTTTGACGAGGCGGACTATCGCGAGGATGACCGCGGGGTTTCGACTGACAGAGTCTTGGATACGGTGGACAAGTCCGGAAAAACGGCACTTCATTATGCAGCTGAAGGTGGAGAACTGAAAACTGTCAAGAGCCTCGTACATTGCGGCGCCACTTTAGACAAAGTGGATAAAACCGGGAGGATACCACGAGAGTATGCAAACCAGAAAAAGGATATTTACGAGTTTTTGAAGACCGAACAGCCTGCCCAAGGAATCAATCATGATCTCGGTCTGGAGGACTTTCAGGATGACAATGACCTCTTCGAGGAGAAATAAGAGATGGTAATTTCGAAGAAATCTCGTTGTTGATAATTATCACTCGGCGTTTTATTGAATAGAAACTGCTCTATACAACAATTTTCGAATGCCTTCATCTCCTACAGAAGATTCTCATTGATCTATGCCGAATATTGATCCCGCTTGTTAGACCGCCGCCACTTAGCGGGGTACCAAGGCCACCCAACTCCCAACCCGCCCCCTCCCCCGCCCCCACTCAAGCGCTTCCGATTGCTGTAGCAGCGCTTTGGCAACTGTTCTGTCTGCTCCTGCCGGAAGGGGCGGTTCGAAGCTTCACATGCTGCACGTAATGACGGCCCAGATAATACCGTAAATGGGGGGTGCTACTGCCACGGGTCACTGTTAGTGCCGTACCCGTGTCGGTGGCCACTGCCGAGTGGCAGATCCTGAGCTAGATGGTATGGGAGACGGCCACACCGTCCGCGATGGTGATCAGATCATACGCTTTAGTCTTTTGTCGTTGTATGATAAGACGATAACACCCAGGAAGGGTAAGCCATCCCGAAGGGACAGTGCAATGTATGGAACGTGGCAACTTCATAATGTTCACCGGCAAAGGTAGAAAAGTTGGTGGTCTTAGGAATAGTTCACGTAGTCGAAAGGTGTAGTTACATTATCCCCTTTTGGACACTCGGCATCACAACAAACACACAGAACACACTACCCACTCCCCACCGCATCAACCAAAAACCGCAACCCGGGCAGCACCCCCCTCTCCCACGCCCGACTCCCCGGCCGCGCCGCCAAATCGTGCAAATGCCTCGCCCCCTGCACCGGCAACCACCCGCACTCCCCGCCGCGCGCCCGCACCTCGCGCACGAACCGCTCCGCCGCGCCAAACGGCACCACCTCGTCCCTCTCGCCATGCACCACAAACGTCGGGACGCGGCACCTGCCCGCCCGCGCCTGCGCAACCGGACTGACATACTCCACGCGCGCCGCATCCACCGGCTCGCGCCGCAGCGCCGAGTCCAGCCCGTCCAGCACGACGCGCAGCCCCAGGCCGCGCTCGCGGAACATCGCGCACACCAGCTCCGCGCGCGCGTCGCCCGGCGCCATCCAGCCGGCCTCGCCGCCACCGCCGGGGACGTCGTAGCCCGTGAGGGCGCGGGCGCCGCGCAGCGCGTCGGCGATCTGCGCGAGGGAGAGCTGCCCCATGCCCGGCGCCGGCGGCGGCTGCGTGTCGGCCAGCGCCTCGAGCTCGCCGGAGGCGAAGTCGACGGGCGCGTAGAAGCTCAGGATGGCGGCGGGCGGGGGGGTGGCCGTCCAGGCGGTGGTGAGGGCGAGGTGGCCGCCGGAGGACCAGCCGAGGACGGCGAGCTTGGAGGGGTCGAGCAGGATGTTGTGGGGGGCGGCGAGGTGGGGGAGGGTGGTGCGCGCCCAGGTTAGGGCGGAGGCGACGTCGGCCATGGGGCCGGCGACGAGGTTGGCCTCGGGGCAGAGGCGGTAGTCGACGCTGACGGGGAGGATGGCGTGGGCGAGGAGGAAGGCGGCTTGGTGCGGGCGGATGTGGCGGCGCGTGAGGGTGATGTGGCCGCCGCCGTGGATCATGAGGGCTGGTGTGTTCAGCTACGAGCTGGGGGAGGTGGAGGGGCGCGGGGACGTACCGATGGCCATGTGTTTGGGGGTGGTGAGGCGGCGGGCCGGGTAGTATATGTCGGCGTGGATGGGCGTGTCGTCGACGGTCTTGTATACGACAGTCTCGACGGAGAACTCGGGTGCGTGCGGAGTGAGGCTTTTGGCGGCTGGCGAAGGCTGAGAGCCGGCAACCGCCCGGTTTGAGGCGATCAGCAGTTGTTGCGAGTTGGACTCCCGCGAATGGCCGGTGGAGTACGACCACGAGGCAAACCCTGCCTTTTGGAACGTAGTCATCCAGGAGGACGCGGGCTGAATTGCGTACGCGCCACTGCAGTCCATCCACCACCCGTCGAGCAGCCCGAACACACTGTCGTACCAGTTGGCAACGTCAGTGATCTCAGACAGGACAAGCAGCCCCGACTCAGGACGGAGCAACGTCCGCAAGCGGGCGCATACTGCCATCCTATCCGACGTAGCGTGGACACAGTTAGTCCCAATGATGACATCAAAAGGGGCGCTGCCCACAGCTCCCGCCGCCACCGTCTCCAGATCCAGCATCTCGAACGACATGAATCGATGGTGAGCAAACTTCGCGGCGGCCTTCCTCACCAGCTTCGCCGACACGTCCGTGAAGACGTACTGCACCTCAATCTTCCTGAGCGCGACATACTGCTCGAGCAGCTCCGCGACCCGCGTCGTCGTCCCGCCGCTGCCAGCGCCCACCTCGAGGATGCGCACGACGGCCCCTTGGCCGCCGCGCTGCAGCACGCGCTCCAGAAACGCCACCAGCTGCTCCGTCATGGCCGCCATCATCGGCGAGTCGCGGTAGAACCGCGCCACCGTCTCCTGCGCGGCGGGGCTGCCGAACAGCAGCGCCACCGGATCCGCCCTGCCCGACAGGCAGGCCGCCAGGTGCGGGCCTGTCAGCGCCATGAGCTGCGCCTCGCACGCGAACGCGGGATGCTGGCGGGCAAAGTCGGCGCTGAGCTTGCTGGACGCTGCGCGCGGGAGGGCGCCCGCCGCTCTGGCGTACGTCTGGCCGATCCGCTCGACGACTCGGCTCTCCTCTAGAATCTTGAAGAAGCGGCCAACAAGTCGATTGTGCTTGTTGTTGTACTTCAGCTCGGGAAGCAGCTGCCCGGGCGTGAGGGCGCGCAGGTCCGCGCCCATGTCAGCGAATGCCTCGACGATGTATGCCACAAGGAGGGATTCCTGGGCGGGGTTGGTGTCGGCCCAGTAGCGCGTGAATCCGCTTTCTTTTGCGTTTGTGTCGACGGTGTCCATGCTCTGGGCCAGCAGCATGTGGGCGCCGTCCAGGCAGACGCGCGGAGCATCGGCCGGCACATCGCTCTCGACGCATGTGATTGACTCATCGGTCTCTGGCGTCTGGTAGCCTGAGTCCGTAGTGGCAGAACTGGCTGTGTCGTCTGCGGGGGTCAAGAGGTTAAGGATGTCCTGCACAGTGGAAGCGGTGGAGATGCCCGCCTCGTCGAGCGTGAGGCCGAAGGCGTGTTCCAGCTCGTGCTTGAGCTCGACGAATGACAGCGAGTCAGCGCCGAGGTCAGCGAGACGGTCGGAGTGGCGGATCTCGTTGATCGGCGCGCCCGTGGCTTCGTGGACCATGTGGAGCACCTTGGGGAGGGACTCGTTGCTTTGAGATGCGGATGGTGCGGATGGTTCCTTGGTCTGCTCCGGAATCACCAGGCGTGGGATCTGTTGGACTTTGGCCGAGGCCGCGGCTGCTGGCTGATCCTTCAGCACAAGCATCACAATGTCCTGGACTGTGCCGCACAGCACGTCGTTCGAGCTGATTGTGATGTCGAACTCGCTCGAGATGTCTTCGCTAAGCTCGACGGCGGCCAGTGAGTCAATGCCGAGGTCTGCCATGCTGGCATCGTTCTGAATGCTTGCAGCCGGGAGGCTGTTGTAAGTGGAGATGAGGTTCTTCAGTGTCTCGCAGACGGCGTCGGCCGAACGGACGTCTCCCGAGGGCGTCTCCTCCGAAGTGGTCACACATGAGTCCTTCGCGGATTCATCTGCAACAAAATACGTCGGCAGAATTTCCACGTTGCTCGGCTGGAACACTCCCCTTCTCATGGGTGTTGGCTGAGAGGTTGCGGGCTCCACGGCAGTGCTGTTGGCGCCTTCGAGAAGCCTCTCCAGTTTGACAATGGGCAGTTGAGAGAACTGAACGCCGGCGAAGCTGCATACAAGCTCGCCAGAGCCGCGCGCCATGACGAAGACGTCTCCAGAGAATCTTCCCTGGGAGGCGTTGTTGTACATGGCGTACACCGTGTACTCCCGCACGGCATCGAAGTCGGCAGCGGCAGAGATCGTCGCCGACTCCACACCCGTCGCAACGCAGACACACTCATCGTCGACGTGAGTGCCGCTGTTGACCAGCAGCCCCAAGACCTGGATGAACGTGTCCAGCACAACCGTCTCGCAGGAGCGCGTGACGGTGCTCTGGCCGGGCTCCGCCGTGCAGGGCGGGACATTGACGGTGGCCAGCGCCTGGTCGGCGTCCATGACGATGTTCGAGATGCCCCTGAACATGGCGCTGTAGCGCACCACGCGCGAGAAGAGGCTGTAGGCGCGCATGGATGAGAACGTGTCGACGTCCTGCCGCGCCTTGAGGGCCTTCATCCGGTCGGCGACCAGGCGCTCGACTAGCTGGTTCTGCGGGCTGGCTTGGACGCCGATGCTGAGGTTGCCGGTGGCGTGTGTGTCGCGCTTCTTCAGCGCGGTTGACGAGAGGGAGAAGCGCCAGGGGCCTTGCGCGGCGGGCTGGTCGAGGCTCAGGAATGTCTCTCTCGATGCGTCGATGCCCAGGGGAGCGCTGTATGAGACGTTGCTGAAGACGAGTGACTTGCCTTGGACATCTTTGCCAGCGAGCTGCACGGCCATCAGAGCGCACTCCATATACAGAGACGCTGGACAGAGCGGCTTCCCGCGCACGGCGTGGCCTGAGACGAGGGTTGTGAAGCGCTCCGCACCGGTGTTGACCAGGAAGCGGCCCTCCGAGACTGACACGGGCGATACGAGGAATTGCGGCTTGTGAGGCTGAGTGGCCGGCTCGATGCATGGCTTCTGCATGGCTTTTGCTTCCTCAATCCGGTCGACAAACGGGAGCCAAGCGGTGGTGGACTTGTCGAACTGATATGGGGGAAGCCACACCTGCTGTAGGCGGGGGGTGTCGATGCCAGCGGAGGACGCAAATGCCCAAAACGAAACAGAGACATTCTGTTGCCAGAGCGAAGCCGTTGCAGCAGCCAGACCATGGGCGTCCTTGTGGGAGCTGAGCGCCTGAAAGACGTGACCGTCCGAGCGCGCGGTTGCGCGCTTGGCCATGGCGACAATGGGCGTGTCTGTGCCGGCCTCGAGGAAAACACATGGACCCAGGCGTGTCTCCACCCTTTGGATGGCTTGTTCGAAGTATACAGGCATCCGCGTGTGGTTGGTCAGATACTTGGAGCCGGCGATGGACACCCGATCTTCCGTGCATGTTTCCACGGGGATGCTTGGGACGCCGAAGCTCAGCTTGGCCGACAGATCCCCCAGGCCTGGCAGCAGTGGCTCGGTAAAGCGGGAGTGGAAGCCGTGGCTCACGTTGAGGCGCTGATGCTTGACGGCAGGGAAGTTCGATGACAGCACACGCTCCGTCTCGGTGATGCTGGCCGCTGTTCCAACAACCACCTGGCTTGTCGGCGCGTTATAGCAGGCAACCTCGATGTCGGGCACCATGCGCTGCACCTTCTCCACCGTCTGGCGGTCGGCGTGGATTGCGAGCATGGTTCCGCGTTCGGCACCCCATTTGGTCTTCATCAGAGTTGCCCGGGTGGCAACGAGCAGGATACCATCCCGAAGAGAGAGAGCGCCAGAGACGGCGAGCGCTGTCAGTTCGCCGAAGCTGTGACCGACAATGACATCCACCTTAAGTCCGCTGTCGATCCAGCACTTCGCGCATGAGTATTGCAGGGCAAACGTGGCGCACTGCAAGATTACTGGGTCCGAAATTGCTTCTTCCTGGAATAAAGACGGAATTATGGACGGAAAGCCTTGCTGGGTGAGCATTTCATCGCAAAGGTCGACGTAACGGCGCAGAAGTGGTTGCGAATCGTAGAGAGACCTGTTCAGGTGAACGTTCTGTTTGCTCTGGCCGGAGAAGAGGAGCACAACACCACGAGCTGGTGCGGAAAGCGGCTTGACGGACGCAGTACTCGTAGCCATGGCCGAAACGACTTCGGCGATGCTGGTCGCTGTCGTTGTCCACTGGTATTCGTGCTTCTTTCGACGTTCACTCAGCGTAAGTGAGAGATTCGCAATGTCCACGGCAGACCCGTGTTGCGACAGATGACTCTTGAGTACCGCCAGAGAAGCACTCAAACTCCGCTCAGAAGCCGCACTGACTCTCAGCGGGAACTTGGTGCCCTGATGCCTCTGAAGTCCTTGACGAGTGGGCGGCGGCGGCGGCTGGCAACATATCATAGCCGCATTACTCCCAGCAGCACCGTAGCTGCTGACAAGAGATGCCTTGAGCGGAGCATCCCATGGCTCCCGGGCGGTTGCGATGGCCAGACCATCGGGCTCGAGCGCCGGAATCTTTGGGTTCAAGGACTCGAAACTGGCCTGCTTGGGAATCTTGCCGTGCTTCATCATCGCGAGAACCTTCAGCAGCCCGGCGACACCAGCCGCCGTCTCCAAGTGGCCGATGTTGCCCTTCACGGATCCAATCCGGAGAGGCCGTCTCCGCTGCGCCCCTCCAAACACCTCCCGCAGGCTCTCCACCTCCAGCGGGTCGCCCGCCTGCGTCCCCGTCCCATGCGCCTCGGCATACGTGACGTCCTCCGGCCGGAGGTGCGACTGGCGCAGCACATTCCGGTACAGCGCGACCTGCGCATCCCCACTCGGCACCGTCAACGACGCCGACAGGCCCCCCTGATTCGTCGCGACGCCCGCGACGACGCCCAGCACGGGATCGCCGTCGCGCAGCGCGTGCTTCAGGGGCTTCAGGACCACCAGGCCGGCGCCCTCGGACCGGCAGTAGCCGTCCGCGCGCGCGTCGAACGGCTTGCACTGGCCCGTCTCGCTGAGGAAGCCGGCCTTGCCCAGGTCGAGGAAGTTCTGGGCGCCGGCCATGAGGTTAACGCCGCCGGCGAGGGCGACGGGGCACTCGCCGCTCTGCACGGCCTTGCAGGCGCGGTTGATGGCGACAAGCGAGGCCGAGCAGGCCGTGTCGATGACCTCGCTGGGGCCCGTCCAGCCGAAGTGGTAGGACAGACGGCCGCAGAGGAAGGCGCGGAGGGTGCCGGTCGAGGTGAAGGCGGTCGGGCCGTGGCACGCGGCGTTCTCGAGGTACTCGACGAAGGAGGCCGCGATGAAGCAGCCGACGGCGTCGCCGGCGGCGCGGTCGTGCGTGGCGAGGTAGCCGCTGGATTCGAGGGCTTGGTACGCGACTTCCAGGAGGAGGCGTTGCTGGGGGTCCATGTGCTGCGCTTCTTTGGGGGAGATGTGGAAGAAGGCGTTGTCGAAGGAGGCGGCGTTGTCGATGAAGTTGCCGTAGTAGGACCGCTTGTCCATCTTGCCGTCTACTTTGGCGCGGAAGTTGCCGGTGATGTCGATGCGGGAGGGTGGCACGGGCTGGCAGGTGGAATCACCGCGGGAGAGCAGCTTCCATAGCTCCTGGAGGGAGTTTGCTCCGGGAACGCGGCATCCTGCTCCTATTATAGCAACAGCGTTGTCGGGGTATTGGTACTCGGTATGTTGTGAGATTTGCGTGGGGAGAGCGGACTCGGCCAGACTTCGCACATCTAATTTGGTTATTTGGACGCCGACCTGATTGAACGGGGCCATGGGAATGACGTCGCCAATGCCAAAGGATGCGATAGTATGCGAGGTTTCGCCTGAGCCCTTGAGGTCCTTTGCCATCTCCTTCATGAGGGTATGCCACTCGCAGCGTGCGGCCAGGATGGTCTGGACGCAGTCCATAGTCAAAGAATCACTGCCTCTAAGAAGTTCTCCTGTCTGGTTGGACCGCAGCGGAACTCTCAGCTCAGAGGCCCTGGGGAGCGTGAAGCTGGCGTGACTCTCGCAGAAGCGGCCGAGCTTGTCCGCAAGTTGTTTGTTCTCCGGGTTGTGCACTTTCCCGCGGAGATGGATCCCCTGCACGAACAACCCCATACTCTTGGCATACTCCGTGAGTGCCTTTAATGTCAGGACCGGTCCCACGACGCTGACACTCCTTGCGTCGGTATTCGCTGAATGATATGTCTGCGTGGATTGTGAGTGTCGCAGTGACGAATAAAAGGGATGGAATGTGCACTTACTCCAGGAAATTTGCTGAGAAGTTCCTCAAGCTGACCAGGTCGTTTGGTTCTCGCCACAATGGTCGATGGACCGGGTATACTTTCGTCGTCGTCTCCAAAGTCGGCCGCCACGCCGATGGCGTATGCAATGCGCATGGCCACGCACGCCTGTCGGACGATGTCCTCCTCATCGCCCGCGCATGCGACCGCAACGGCTGGCAGGATGCCGCCGCAGTATCCATGAGCGCCCCCCACCAGCCCCGCCATCAAATCGGCGTGTCGCATCTGTTTCGCTTCGAGGAACTGGAAGTACTGGCACACTTGCATGACGACCAGGAGGGGAAGACAGACCGTTCCCGCCATGGCGTCCGCGAGGGGTGCAGATTCTCCATCTGCCACCCACTTCCGGATTGCTTCTGTCCAGCGAGCCGAAGGAGGGAAGTTCCCGAACTCGTCGAACTCGGTGGTAAGGGCTCGCAAGTCACCTTGGAAGCCTTCGAGTGTGTGGAGAAGTGGCTGCAGGCGTTCATGTTGCGTGAGATATGAGCGTAAGCTGTCCAAGTAGGCCTTGGGTGTGCCTTTACTCTGGGGGCAAAAAATGGCTGCTGAAATCATGACCAATCGTAGTCGGTGGTGGGTATCTAATGCGGAAACTGAAGGAAACTAAAAGGGGGGGGTTGACAGCGAGTGTAGGTTTGTGAGTGCAAAGAGATACTTGAGGAAACGAGATGCGTGCCCTGTAGACATGGGTTATAAAGAAATGGCCGTCGCTGAAGTCACGCCGGGAGCTACGACATGCAGAAATCAGCAGAGTAGATCGACCACGCTACCTCACGGTCTAGCCATATCGGTGGCGGACCCTAAATTGAGGCGATCCAAAGCACGGGCGCCGCTTAAGTCGAGTACGGGGCGCCTGGTCGTAAAGCGCTTGACCGGAAAGCTACCTACGTTGCGGCCGCCACGCCCGTGCGCAAAGTTACCATCGTTGTTCGAAATAGTACGCACTGGCGTCACCAAGGTTTTTCCCGAGGCGTTGCTGATGATTTGTTTGGCGTCGAGGCAGGGCCACGTCCACGTGTAGACTTCTTCCAGACCAACGCCGTCACTTCATACTTTGTTGGCCGTTGCAATGAGACGCTAGACATCGCTGCTATTTTCACTCACCGCAAATACACAACGACCTATTCAGTTTGAAACTTCGAATGCTCTTCAGTGACTTCATTCTCTGGCCAAGTGCGCCTTGCCCAAACTGTGCATCTTCTCGAATTTGTTACTCTGCAAAATGAATTCCCCGTTGCATTTCCCCGCAGCAGTGCAGATGCCGACTCTGTCACAGGCTTGTGTCTTTGCTACGCTGGCCTTTCTTATTGTGAGTAGTCCGGGGCGAGCTCCAGAAAAATCACTGATGAATTGTCTCAGTTCTACTTCACCACGTCAATATACTATCTTTACTTCCATCCTCTCGCTGAATTTCCGGGACCAACATGCGCAGCTTTTTCTCGTCTGCCGCTTGCCGCAAAAACCTTTTCTGGCACCACGCACACTTGGATGCAACAACTCCACGTCCAATACGGCCCGATTGTCAGGATTGCTCCAGATGAACTTTCCACCATTTCAGCAGAGGCATGGAGCGACATTTACAAACCCAGATACTCGCTTCCAAAAGACCCTTACAGCCTTCTCCCGCCTCTCAATGGATCACATTCACTGTTCACTGCACGTGGCGCCGAGCATAGGCGGCTTCGCAAGACGTTCACTCCGGCCTTCACTGAGAAAGCCCTCTCCCAGCAAGCTTCAATCATCGAGTCATATGTGGATCTGTTCATCCACCGTCTCCGCAAAGAGACGGCAAATGTCAAGGGCAACAGCATAGACATTGCCAAGTACTTTGGCTACGTTGCGCTGGACATCATCGCCGACCTTGCCTTCGGAGAGAGCTTCCACGGTATCGAGGGCGACAACGAGCACAACTGGATCCAGGGCTTCTTCCTGGGAGCCAAGTTCGGCAACATTCGCAACTGCCTCAACCATTTCCACCCACTCGAAGTGCTCTTTGGCATGCTCTTCCTTCGCGTCACAGCAAAGAACCGCGCGCGAAACTGGGCGCTCACCGACGCCAACGTCACCAAGCGGCTCGAGATGGGCGACCTGGGCAAAGAGCGCTCCGACTTCATGACGCCGTGCATCAACAACCTCGGGGCCGACACCATCACCCGCCAGGAGCTCAACTCCAACTCCCTCGGCTTCATCATCGCCGGCTGCCAGCTCCCGACCATCACGCTCTCCACCGCGACCCACCAGCTGCTCACGAACCCGCGCACCCTCCACCGCCTGATGCACGAGGTCCGCTCCGCGTTCGCCGCCGAGCGCGACATCACCGTCGCCTCGACGAAGGACCTCCCCTACCTGCGCGCCGTCATCCTCGAGACCCTCCGCCTCGAGCACCCCGCGCCGACGCAGCTCGCGCGCGTTGTCCCGCCGCAAGGCCACGTCGTCGCCGGGCGCTGGATCCCGGGCGCCGCCGTGATTGGCATGGCCATCCAGGCCATCCAGCGAAGCCCGCTGCACTGGGTCGCTCCCGACGAATTCCACCCGGAGCGCTTCCTCGGCGCCGAGCACGCGCACCACGACGCGCGGTTCGCGGGCGACAACAAGGAGGCGTTCCGCCCCTTCTCGATGGGCACGCGGCACTGCATCGGGTACAAGTGAGTATTGTCGCCTTTCGCACCGCCTCGTCTCTCTTTGGCTAACGTGCGTCGAACCAGGGTCGTGCTTGCGGAGGCCCGGGTCATCCTGGCGCGCATCTGCTGGAACTTTGAGCTGCGCCTCGACGGAGACACGCCGGCCGATTGGATGGAGAAGCGGGCGTTCTTGGTCGTGGAGGCAAAGCCGCTTATGGTTGAGCTTAGTGAGAAAGCTTTTTGAGTGTGTGTTGGGCGGTGACCTCGGGGAGGGTGGTTCGTGTCTCGGGTGCAGTGAGCGCTGCTATTCATTTTTTGATGGTTTAGATTTCTCTTTTCGGGAGTGGATATCACGCTGTTCAGACAATCCTCCTCTCTGACGTGCCCATGCCAATTGCAGTGCACGTAGAGATTCTGGTGCGGAGAGGCGGAGCACTCTACCGAGTCAAGACTACGAGCGAACACTCGGAGCATTTGAGTTCAGAGCTAGGAGAAGAGAATAACACCAACGTCTCTAAGCGGCTAAAACCTGCCACCTGCAAGATCAATGCGACGTACGAATACACAAGGGTCTAAATTCCACCCACGGTTCACCTGCAACTTTACTATCAGTCCGTGCACTTCTAGAAGCCTGTCGGCTCCACATCTGGCCCTGTTTGAGAGATATAAAAGCTATTTCGGCAAAAATATCCGACCATCCAACCCTCAAATAGACAACCATTAGCGAAAGCCACTTCGTGTAGCTGAAGCATATTCAAAGTTTAAAGAATACTTTCAGGGAGAAAAAAAGTTGTCGAGTGTTCAGAGTCCGGAGAGATCCTTCGTCGCCTCCAAACCATGATGAGGTCCTCATTCTCCTTTCTCTCTCTTCTTCACCTGGCGTACGGTCAATGTGACCAGGCCGCAAGCTATTTCGAATCAGCCTTGTCCTCAGAATCACAGATCTTCTTCCCGAACGCAGCCAACTACAGCGACAATGTCATTCAAAGATGGAACACGTACCCAACGCCATCATTCGCCTTGGCCGTAAAGCCGAACGACGAGACCGACGTCCAGAAGATCGTAAGCCGAATGCCGCCAGTGCTCACAACTCAGCACCCATCTGACCCCTCCACAGGTCGCCTACTCGCGCCAAAACAACATCTCCATCCTCGCCCTCGGCGGCGGCCACGGCGGCACCACCACCCTCAACACCATCCAAAACGGCATCCTCATCGACCTCAGCGCCTTCTCCACCGTCGCCATCGCCCCCTCGCAAAACCGCCTGACCGTCGGCGGCGCCGTCCGCTTCCGCGACGTCCTGCCGCCGCTGCAGCGCGCCGGCAAGGAACTCCCCGTCGGCAGCTGCTCGTGCGTCGGCATGACCAGCGCCGCCCTGGGCGGCGGCATCGGCGCGCTGAACGGGAAGCACGGGCTCATCCTCGACTCGCTCGAGTCCGTCCGGATGGTGGTCGGGACGGGCGCGGCCGTGACGGCGTCTGCGACGGAGAACCCCGACCTCTTCTGGGGCGTGCGCGGGGCCGGGCACAACCTGGGCGTCGTCACGGCCTCGACGTTCCGCGTGTACGACGCCACGAACGGCGGGGTGGTGCTCAATGCCGACATGCGCTTTGCGCCGGCCGCGAACCGGAGTGTTTTTGACGTCTTGGAGGCGTTTGGGCGCGGGCAGCCGGACGAGCTGGCGCTGACGCTGTCGTGGAAGTACGATGCGGAGGGGTGCGGGGGGACGTGTCTGCTGCTGAACGCCATTTACGCGGGCCCGAGTGAGGACGGGGTGCGCTTGCTCCAGCCGTTCTTTGATCTCAGGCCGTATGCGCAGAACGTCTCGACTGTTGCGTGGGCTGACTCGCTGAAGGTGGCGCGGTTTGGCTCTGATAGCAAGGCGTGTACGACTGGCCGCCCGCATAGCGTGTGGAGCGCTAATCTGTACACGTTTGACACGGGGGCGTTTGGCCGGGCGTTTGACTACTATGATGCTACGGTGGTGTCTGGGCAGGGAAAGCTGGATGATAGCGGCCTTACGCTGACGATGAATGGCGTGAGCGGCATTACCGCTATCCCTGACGACGAGACAGCGTACGCACATAGGGATGCTAGAGCTTTCTTGTAAGTGGAACGTCCTGGGTCTCATGCTCACTGCCTTTAATGGTACTTCACTGGGTCGGTCCGCCTGAGCTGACGTAACTCACAGTTACTTCGACATCAAAACGAAAGAGCCCTCCGTGCGAGAGCAAGCCGACAACATGGGTAGGGAGATTCGAGCTATCTTGGCCGAGACTTCCGGTTCCCCAAGTGGGAAGCTGGACGTGTATGTCAATTTTGCACACGGCGATGAGGAACCTTCGGCAGTGTACGGCGAGAGGAAGTTGCCCAAGCTGAAGAGCTTGGTGGCGAAATATGATCCGGATAGGCTGTTTAGCCATTTCAACAACTTTTAGCGGAGACAAATTCTTGTATCCTTGATCGTTTTTATAGAAGGAGATGTAGATATAGATGTTCAACCTGACCTGGAAGTCATGACTTCGTGAGTGACACCCCGCACGCCGCACTTACCCGGAGACATAAGGTGAGATGACGTGCGGCCCCCTTTGATTTCCTTGTTGGTACTGGACCTTCAGACATATTGCACTGCGATGTCAATACTCCAGTTGTGTTTCTTCACTGCACAGGTTTATGATGGATGTGATGGGCATTTGACAGGTCTATTTCTTGCGCACATACAAAGAGAACACCTCTATCCATTCTTTACACAACCCTGGAAACCAGCTCCTCCACTCTTCCCGTCTCTACTTATCCAGTGTCAAAACCGTCTTTTCCTCCTCCCTCTTCTGGAGCCTACTCTTAAACCCCCTCAACTTCCAATGCTTCCACTCGTCACTCGTCATGACCGGCCTCGCCGCCTCCTCCGGCGTCAACTCCGGAATACACGGACTCCTCAACGGCGTCATGCGCACATCATTGTTCGGCCTGGTCCCCACAAGCACACTATACCGATCCCACCGCGCCTGCTCCCCCGGCGCCCTGACAACCCTGTGTAGCCCCGACTTCAGCACCTTATTCGTCAGCACCTCCATCGCGTCGCCGAGATTGACGATCGCGCACCCGGGCACCGGCTCCACCCAGCGCCAGCTCTCCTCGGGCACGCTGTCCGGCCCGCCGCGCCAGGCGGCCTCGTTGTCGGCGGAGATCTGCAGGCCACCGAGCCAGTTGAACAGGATGGCGACGCTGATGGCGTCCTTGTGGGCGGGGAAGGTGAGCTGGTCGGCGAGGCCCGGCTGCTGGCGGACGGCGTGCAGGAGGCGGACGTAGTCGCTGGAGGGGACGGCCAGCTGGTGCGCGGCGGTCAGGGTGTCCGCGGGCAGCTGCAGGCCGTGCTCGAGGATGGCGAAGAGGCGGCGCGCGATGCGGTTGCCGCTGGACATGGTGGCCGCGAAGAGGGAGGTGTGCGGGGCGAGCCAGGGAGGGAAGCCGAGGTCGCCGCGCGGCGTGGAGAACATCTCGTCGGCGGGGATCTGGGGGTGTGAGTTGGGAGAGGTGCGTTCGGGGCGGGGGTCTCACGTTGATGTTCTCGTTGAAGCGGACGGTGCCGTCTTCGGTGAGGAATTTGGTGAAGTAGCTGGATCTATGTTAGCACAGGTGCTTTTGTTGTCGTGGAGGGGGATCTCACCCTTTGTCGAGAACAGCATCGGGTCCTCTCATCTTGTATTGCCTCTTCTGTTCCAGAGGCAGCTTGAAAACATCCATTCCTGCCCGACAGCATGAAACTGCATTCTTCAACAGCTCCCTGCCGTCCGGGTGGTCGGTGAGGTCGAGCTGGAAGAAGCCGGCCTCCTTGAAGATGTTCATGACCTTCTGGGCCTCGTTGTTGTCATTCGCAATCAGCTTTGCTAGGGAAATCACTTCGAGTCTGACAGTAGGAACATTTTTGGGAAAGGGAGCCGGATAAAGGTCCTCCATGCCAAATTCCTTGATGATCTTTTGTGTGTCCATGATGATGTTGCGTGAGTGTTTGCAGTGTCAGTGGCTGCTCAAGCGTCGTACTTTAATGATGGATGGTCTAAATACATTTGCATAGTTCCTTGTTCTCTAAATTACAATGCAGCTCTAAAGTAGACAGCAGATAGCGGCTTCATCGCACCCAGTCGTTGGAAGCCACGAAAACCATGCTGCACACCCGAGGCCCCTGGATTGAACAAGTGGGAAGGGTTCAGCCGGCGGAAACTTTAAATGCGCATGGGCTTAAGGCGGTAGCGTTGTTCGTAAAGTAAAGTTACCAGCGTAGCGCATAGCGAAGGTCCCTGCGCAGAAGGTTTGCCACCGTTGCTTCTCAGCTACGCGCTAATGAAACCTACCATCAGCCCTGTGCTCGGCCTGGACCAGGACCCAGACATTAAGTCGTCAATCTGTTGACCGCTACGTGCTCCATTCAACCGCCGCTGTCGTCTACACCCAAGCACGATGTCAAGAGACAACGACCAATTGTCGAAAAGTGGAGCCCTCGAGGGACGCCAGAAACCGGAGCACTGGCTACAGATGATGGAATGGAGCAAACAACCAGAGAATTGGTCAAGACCCACAACGGCATTTTTCTCCGGTAGCAGACCTACAACAGCTTGTACTGGCATCAACAGACCCGCAACTGCTTGGACTACAGACACTCTCAGAGAACACAATGATTCCTCGGTTACGCTCGTGCCTCTGGTTCCCGGCAGGGACGTGGAGCACTCGCAAAAAATGCCATATTTCAACGAGCAGACAAAATATTTGACGAGAAGAAGGATTATCATGGTACATAATCAGTGTGCTTCATGCGGGAATGGTATCTCACGCGCTCTCAGGTGTTCGCTGGCTGCGCGCTAGTCAACTTCGGCGCGTTCCTTGACCAGACCAGTCTTGCAGCAGCGCACGTCGTGGTAGGTCGGGCATTGAACGCCGGAGACAACATGACTTGGATCACTGGGGCTTATTTTGTGTAAGACTAAGCTTATCTTCCTAATACCCCACATTACTGATCGAGGCATGCAGCACGTCGACAGCATGCCAGCTGCTCTACGGCAGGTTGAGCGACGTCTTTTCACGCAAGGTTGTGCTACTTTCCTGCATTGCCATCTTTTTCCTCGGCTCGCTTGCATCATCATTGGCACAAAATGCCATGCAGTTGATCCTTTTCCGGGCTCTCACCGGTATTGGCGGAGGCGGACTTGTGACTGGGTCGCAGATGATTGTGAGCGATGTAGTCCCATTGCGAGAGCGAGGCAAGTATCAAGGGATACTGGTAAGGAGTCAAATTCTCTCCCCTATTTCGAGCAGGTTTTGATTGAGTCCGAGGCTTCCGCCATGGCTATTGCAAACGCAGTTGGCCCAATCCTGGGAGGCGTTCTAGCTTCACAATCACCCCAGTCATGGTCAGTACTTCAACGGATTGATGACTGAAGACGTGTCTCTTACAACTTTGACAGGCGCTGGATTTTCCGTTTGAACCTGTCTCTCACTGCCTTCATGGTCTTGGCTGTTACTTTCTTCATGCCTCTGCGTCGCGTTCAAGGAAGTTGGAAAGCGTAAGTTCCATCATCTATTCGGTCAATGAATATATCCCTGACTCGTCATCGAAGCAAGCTTCAAGCAATAGACTTTTTCGGGGCCTTGCTTGCTCTGGCAGGCTCTGTTGTTCTTACTGTAAGATAATCAAAATCGTCCTGAATGCCCTCTTGCTGACAAACTCTTCTTGAGCAGTTGGGCCTGACATGGGCTGGCGGACAGCATCCCTGGGTGTCTGTGCAGGTTGTCTCGACCTTGGCAGTGGGTGGATTTCTCTCAGCCTTATTCGTCCTTTGGCAGTGGAAGGGTGCAAAATTTCCCTTGATCCCAAGTAAGACATGGCCACGATGCACTTCTTGACGGGATAACTGACCTTTGTATAGTGCATGTCTTCAAAAGCAAGCTTGTGTGTGGTGGTTGCATAACGATGTTCATCCACGGATGGCTTTTCATGGTGCAGATGTTCTACATCCCAACACTCTACCAACTTGTTTACGGCTTTTCGGCCACCGAAGCGGGCTTGCTGTTGCTTCCGGTCACGCTTGCTCAACGTAAGTTCTCTTCCACTCTCAGGCCTTCACTTTGGGCCCTTACTGATTTTGAAAGCTTTCTGTGGCTCTGTCTCTGGCGCCATCACAAGTTGGACCGCCCGTTACAAGGTTCGTAACCAGATGATATGTCATGGTCATGACTGGGGCTAATTATCGATAGGAAAACATGTGCATTGGGTGGGCACTGTGGTCGATTGGACTTGGACTTCTCTCAACCATTACAAAGGGTTCAACGCTGGCTGAACGTATCGGGTTCGCTTCTTTGACAGGTATTGGAGCTGGCTTGACATTGCAATCGTAAGTTCTGACGGAACAGTCCCATCCAATCACACTTCTCTGTCATACTCACATTGACAGGTCCCTTATAGCTATGCAAGCAGGGGTTGAGAGAAAGGAAATGGCCGTGATAACATCATTTCGGAAGTACGCTGCATGGCACAAATTTGGAGTATTTCTTGCTGATCTTCAGTAGTTTCATCAGGAATTTCGGATCGACTCTTGGGCTTGCTGCAACTGCAACGATGATGTAAGGCATCCCTACGTCCTGCACGTCCAACCTCTAGCGCTGATCACAAGATTTGCAGCAACAACTCTGTCCAGCACTCATTCAAGTCAGCCGGCCTTTCCACCACACAGGCAGTTCTCAGAGCCTACACCATCCCGAGTGACGACAAAACTCGGGAAGCATTGATCTCCGGATATCAGAGCGCGTTTAGAGCTGTCTTCATTACCTTGGCAGTCTTGGGAGCACTGGCATTCTTTCTAGCGTTAATACTGATACCGCAGGTCAGTTTGAAAAGGCCCGATGACAACAAGTTCAAGGAAATAAAGCCGTGGAAGGATATTGTGAACCCAGCACCTCCTGGGTTTCTTCCACCAAAGGCTGCTTTAATCTTGGGCATCTCGAAAGACCCCAAGTGCGCGTTTTCTGTATAGCATAAAGTGTTCATTTTTTCGCATAGCGTTAGACAGGCGTTCATTGTTGTTTTCACTCTTTCGAAGAAGTTTTTCATGGTATACCGAATAGATGTAGATGCTCTTCCGTTCTCCTTACAGAGCTTTCGTTGATGATGACCATGTCACCTGCGTTGAAGCCGGCCAGAGGTGCCACCTTACTCGTGACTGGCTTGAAATCGACTCGCAGGTTGGGCTTCCAGTGCACTAACAATGTCGTTAGAGTATGCTTCAAGGAAAGGTAATCTCTTACTAACTACAGCCCGGACCCGCAAGATAAAGCATGGAGCAAATGCACGTCCTCTCAAGCGCATGCACGGCCGGTGGCCAATGCACCGAGAGTGTTCTGGAACCCTTCAGCGATGGCCCGCCCCGTGTCTTGAAGCTTTTGACGTAATTGGGGAACATCAATGCACAAATTCAACTTTGCACGGACAATGGTCGGTTTCATGCACTGACCATGAGAATTTGGAAGCCGTGAGGTCTGAGCGTCGTGGCGTAATTGACATAAAACGGCTACAGTTAGCGTGACGACAGCGCAAACTTACCCTCTAAGCTACTCAAACCGGCTGCTCTGTAGCGATGTTTTAGTGAAGAAATAATAGGGAATTCACGAGGAACAGGAATTCTTCTTGCCAACATGCAAGGAGCCAGAGCATGGCATGAAATAAGGATGGATCTGAAAATCGTTTAAAATCGGATTGAACTCGCCATTCCTGATAAGAATCCTCACGAAATCGACGACAAACTGTTCAACTTCAGTTGTAAGTCTCCTTTTGGCATCAAAGCACTCCTAAAAGTCCCTTTCAGCCCACTGACCTTCCGAAGCACATCAACCACCATCATGTTCAACCTCAGAACCCTCATCTCCCTGCTCACGCTCATCACCATCGCCTGGACCGCCGCCCTCCCGAGCGCTGCCCTCCCCAAACGCCAGGGCTCCTGCATCTCCGCGCTCGCGCCCCCCAACCCGGTCAACAACGTCGGCCGCATCAGCTTCCAGCGGCGCGTCATCGACGACCAGGAGACGGCGACGTGGTGGCCCAACAACTTCATCGACGTGCATCTCGACGGCACGACGGCGCAGCGCACGCGCGCCGTCACCGTCACCGTCACGAACCGCGAGAGTCGCGCCAACGCGATCGTGCTGACGAACTTCCAGGACACGCTCCCGGGCACGCAGCCGCGCGAGCAGGTGAGGGTGGAGGTTCCGGGGTATAGGCGCGAGAATGGCGCGTTGATTTATGGCAGCGTGACGAGCTGCGTGGAGTTGCCGAGGCTGGACGGGACGTGGTATTTTCAGGTGGAGCGGTAGAGGGGGGAATTTGAGTTGGCGGTGACGGTTGGATTGGATGTGTTGAAGGAACAACATCCCCTCGGTTCCGTGGTACCGAACGTGAACAATTAAAGCATTCGCCCGAACAAAGAGAGATGCCGTAGAGATGCTGTCGCATATATATATATATATCAACTCCCTACCATGCATCTAAAGACCTCACCAACACCAACACACCTTGTTTAACACGCGCCCCACATGCTCTACATGTACAATCTAGTGAACAGGCTTGACCTTTACCATCAGTGCCGGCTTGTGCCAGATGATGAAGGCTTTCTGATCCAACCAGTTGTTGCTCTCCGGGCAAAGCTCTAGATCGAAATGCCAGAGTATGTTTGCCATGATGATGCGCATTTCATGGTACGCGAGAATGTGTCCACGAGTCAGTACACGAAACACTCGATGCGGTCAGATTGCACCTACTTCTTGCCTAAGCAATTGCGCGGTCCGAATGAGAAGGGCTGGAGCACCTCCTTCCTGTCAGAGTCGTATTGGCTGTCGCCCAACCATCGTTCAGGAACGAAGGAATCGGGGTCCTTGAAGTTCAGCGGGGAGTGGTAAGCCACATAGTGGTAGATATTAAGGCTCGTCTGCACACGGTCAGCTTGACTTAAAACGGCCCTGTATGGTTGCATGACGTGCCCGTTCTGGCAGCCACTCCCCAAGGACGGCGCTTCCGCCTAAAACAGTTTCGCGCGGCATAGCGACAGGGACCGGGGGATACAGACGAAGCGTTTCTTCCAAACAGGCCTGCAGATACGACAGTCGTACTACGCCGTTGAAGGTAAGCCCGTCCTTAGGCAGGGCGCGCACTTCGGCGATTGCCTTGGCCATCTTGTCCGGGTTTGTCAAGAACAGATAAGTGAGTCCGCTTAGCAGTGTCGCTGTAGTCTCTGAGCCGCCAACCATGAAGATCTCAGCGTTAGCATACTATTCTAATAGAGTAAGCTTGCCGTCAGCTTTCTTGAAGATGAGGTCCCAGATGTCTGGACGGTCGACGCCACTGTTCAATCTCTTGTCCACGCGATCGCTCGTGTGCCGGCGGTGCAGCTTCTACTTCTCAATCAAAGTCTTTGGCGTGAAGAGGTCGATAATCTTGGCGAGGGCTGGGTATTCCAGAGTGAGGGAGAGGATAGTGCCGGTCATCATATGCGCGAAGATAGACTTCACCCACGGGGAGAGCTCGGAGGACTCGAGGAGACCAAGCGATTCCCTGAACACTAGGTCCGCGATGATGTCGAAAGTGGTGCAGTTGTACAGCTCAACTAGGTCCACCACAGCACCGGTCCTTCTCGCACTCTTGTCGATGATGCCGACAAGCTTGTCCACATACTGAATGATCAGAGGCTCCTGCTGTCTCAAGGCCTTGTCACTAAAGGCGTTTGAGAACATCTTCCGAAGCCGCCCGTGTTCCTCGGTATTTGCAATGGTAAGGATACTGTGTTGGCCATTCTCTCCTGGGATAAAGAAACTGGTGTGTTTCGTGTTCTCTAACTTCCCGTGTGCGCGATGACCGCGAATATCCTTCCAGGCCTGAGGGTTGATGTAGCTGACTTTGTTTGAGCCGATGCGCACGACCTCGCCATACTTTTCGTGCTGTTTCTGGCACCAAGGAAGGATATCTCCGGGAATAATGCCATACCAGTAGACGAAGCTGGTTGCTGCGACAAGTTTCGATCCAGAGACAACGAGGGGTGTTAGCCTTTCGTGCAGATCAGTGCTTGTAGAGTGCCTACGCTTGCTCAGTGGATGAAAACACATGTTGTAAATCGAATTCGTAATTGCCGCAGACATGACCTGCAGAAAGACGTTATTAAATGGTAACGGGCTTTGCAAATTTGCCATCCATACTGCCACGAATATAGCTCCGCTGATAGAACCCGGATGTTCTTAAGCTTCAGTGTTAGTGGGAAATGCTACGGGGGACAAGGACTCCACTGACCAAGGAAGGAGAACTTCGGAGCATCAACTATGATTGATGTGAGAGCACTTTTGAATGTGCAATTCTTTGATAGTTGAAAGGTGATGCAGGCAGCTGATAATGTCGGATACGGCCCTGGCGGATGCCCTTTTATAGATCTCTGCAGCCACTTATAGCGCTACAGCGGTCCTCCATTCGACACGTATGCACATCAACTATTATGATCTGATCTCTTAGCCATGATGTTGTCTGTGATACCAGGAAACACCATGTTGCAATTCGGCCGCAGCCGTATCTTTAATGGCTCGGGTTCCGCGCACAGCGAAACTGATCTGATTGGCCACGTCAGGCTTGCACAGCCGTCTGCCAAGCTCCTTATTGTTATTCACGATGATCGCTTCTCCTTTTTGTCGAGACCCAGCATCGGGCTATGATGGGAGGGGAGTGCATCGACCAAGTGGTAGAAAGCCGGAAACCGCCAGCACGAGCCGGAACTGGGAACGATGGAAAACCCCATTAAGCAGCAAATTCCCCGGGTACAATTCCCTGCATTCGTTCATATTTCCTTTCGCTCAGCAGCCTATAGAGCCTGAAAGTGTCTCAAACTGACATGCTTGTTATCCTGCGCCATCCCAGAATTGAGAGTCCAACACCCCCTTAAGACCATTGGCCAGGCTTTCGAGCCATTCTCGCGTGCCCGGGATATTTCCTGGCGGGTGGCTGCTTAGAGCTCAGTCTCGCGTTCACCGCAGTCTTAGCGATAGTGTTGGACTATGAACTGTTAGGAGAAACAGGGTCTTATTGTACCAAGGATCAACAGCGAAAATTTGCTAGATAGCTACTATATAAGAGGCTGCAGGGTCACCTACCCTCCTCCTCATGCCACTCATCATCTGGTAATGCGAATAATCACAATTCAACAGATAGTCCAAGTGTGGCCACGACAAATGTATAATAATTAAATTGTCGGAACTGGCAAAAGTACGACGCCGCACTGATAACTAGTGCTGCAATAGAGCCTTATATTCTGACATAAATGCTACTAAAACAAAACTTCGAATGAAAATATCATTCATCGCCCTAGCTATTGGCAACAAGGGGAATAAATGGTCAGGGCGGTCATGCTTGCAAAGTACATTGACCGCCCGAGTTTTTGGCAGACTATTTTTGCACTCACTGGTAGAAAGCCCCTGACAAACAAAAGGAATTGCAACAAAAGTACAGCGACATGTATCGGAAACGACTGATCTCCTCCACAACCGTCAACATCGTCTGTTCTCAACCCTTACATCGCACATATGATCTTAAAGAGCGTACCCAGAGGGGGTAGGTATCCGAATTTCATGTCAGTTTCCACATCCCCTAAGCCCAATAACCATCACCCTTTGTGGCGCATTCATCGCCCGTAGCGCAATAGTAGTTGCCATGGCCGTTATTCGAGTTCGGGCTCCAGATGACGTACGGACCAGTATCCTGATGGCTGCCGGTGCAAGAATCGTAGGTCCAGTCCGCAACGGTGTACCCGGTGTACGCCACGTTGTACCAGACGCAGACGTCCTCGCCCGTCTTCCCTTCGCACGTATAGTCGTTCCCGGTCTCAATGCTCTCCTCGACCGCGAAGCCGCCGGAGATCCAGCTCACCGGCGTGATGTCGGCCGAGTAGGAGATGGTGTACTTTTTGCGGAGTGCATACGGTCAGCCCAATTAGTAAAAACGGTGACGCTTGGGAAGAAAAAAGTCTCACGGATTTGACGACGGATTGCGAGGTACTGCATGATTCAGCTGTACTGCAGTTGATGACCTCGGAAAGCTGCTTCCAGGAACACTGGCGGAAGTGTCTCCGTAGTTCCGTCTCTCCTTCGGAACAAAGATGAAGGTATTGAAAATTTGGTCCATGCTATATCAGACGTCAGCCAGTCGTTGAACTCGTACAGGTTTTTGCCCACACCTGGAAGATCAACCACAGTGTCGATTCCATGTTTCGAGAGTATCCTAATCTCTCGTTTAGAAATTGAAGTGCTCGTACACGCAAACCGTATTCTTGCCTCTCGTTTCCAATTCCAGAGCGTTCCAAAAGGGGCGAATTTCCGTATGAGCCGCCGGACACCACTACTTCTTGGGTGACATTGATAATCATACGCCGTCCAGCCGCTGTGGCAACTTCCACTCCATTGGCTGAAACTTGATCCGAGCCATCTCTAACATCCCAAATCAGCCGAAGGTCAGTCGTTCATGTCATGATATGTAGATTACTACGCGTCTGATAAGGATAGAAATAAGATCGACCTGAATCGGCTCTGACATCTGGGTAGCTCGCGTTACCTGGTGTAAGTGTCCTCGGATATGACTGCAAAGGTATTGCATGTCCCTGCCGTTCATATTCGCAAGCATTACCTACACCGAATCCTCGCATATGACCTCCACCCAAGTCTTTGCTGAATGGGACATGAAGCTCTCCAAAAGAGTCTCTGAATTTCGAAAAAATATTAATCCCTTCACCTTCTTCAGCCCAACCCGTCGTTACCGGACCTCCAAATCCGTGAAATTCCGGTATGAACGACGCCCATCGTTCTACTTGCGCTGCATCAGGTCTAACGAGCCGCTCACTCTTTTTGAAGTGTGAAAACAGGGTTTCCCAGTTCCAGTCGGCGTTGCCAGCTTCCTCCCACGCCTTAATCTGATGATCTTCAGCGCGTGTGTATACCATCGCTATGAGAATCAGCTGATGCACTTGTCACACCGCGTCACGAATGTGATGGATGTGGTGCGAAAGGATGATCGATTGAAGAGAGAGTTGGCAGGGGTTGATATACCTAACTGCCAAGCTCTGCTCGTTAAGCGAGCTATTAGAGCTAACCTTCCAATGGTCTTGGAGATATGAGTGAACAAAGAGAACAAAGGAAGAGTCATTCCAGGCCCATGGCCTCCACTACAGTCCATGCATTCCATCAGAATGCTTACAATTGATCAAGCTTGACCAACCAATGCCTTTTCCTGCCGGAAGATCTTGCACTGCTCCATCTGCGAAAACTTGCGGGACACTAGAATAATTGTGCGTGAAAGACTGGATCGCCTCATGTCAGACTATTTTGCCCTACTATATCAGGCATCACATTCTTTCGGGCATCAAGATCAGTAGCTACTCTTTGCCACCTCCTCACTACTCCTCATATTCACAAGCTTCGGATATCAACATCGACTTCTGCTCTCCTCGGTTATTCAAACACTCTTTTATGTATATAAGTAAGCCTAACGACCTCCCTCTTAGGAGATAGGCAGAATCTACTCTCTTTTCTGACCTCACACTCTTCACTCTCAAATCCAACACCTCGGGCGCGGTGAAGAGCTGTAGAATGTCGACGGTTGGACATCAAGAGCCGAGTATCCGGTCTCAATCACGAGAACCTGTGCGGAGGGAATCTCTGAAAGACGATTGGCGACCACGAGGCCAGCAGTGCCTACGCCAATGACTACAAAATATTAATTCTTGCTCTGCAACAATGCGTCAGCAGTTGTAAAACAGCTAAGAAATAGGATAGAAACAAAAGTTCGAGGAATAATCATCATGATTTGCTTCAAATGGATGGTTTGCGTGGTGAGAATGGCGACACGTATAAAGTAATTATCTTGACCGTGTCGTGGCAAGATGTATGAGAATCCTGTGCCCAGAAATGTCAGAGACTATCTTGTGGGGTGACCGTGACTTAAATTCAGGTAGCTCCAAAATCATCTTTGATTGTACCAGGATGTAATTATAAGCCGGTATTCCATTGAGCATTTCCCATAATGCCCCGAAGCTTCAATCAAGCTGCAAACAATTTTCTTACCATCCGAACCTGCCGGTTGGTCGTGCATTTGCATCAGCGCATTGTTTGTATAGAAGATACATGCGGTCGTATTTAGCTGATGCAGATTTGTTACCACAACAACGGGCCAGGTAAGCTGTCGGAGTTGCCAGAGAAGTCCCCGGACGGTCCGCGGAAGGCTCAGTGAGACCACATCAACAAATCCGTCACGAGAAGAGTCGGCTGCGTGGGCAATGTGGTCTGCGGACACCATGCAAAGCTTCACGGTTGACTCTCCGATCCACGTCGCCGGCGAACCTAAATACAAAGTTACCCGAACTGCCGAGATTACTTTAAGTCAGCCCGACTCCCGCGGTTGGGAAGCCAGTCTGATTTGAATTTATACTCGGCCTGAATGAGTCTCCTGGAGATGCATCTCATTGGCGAAGAGTCAAGTCCATCGTCGGCTTCGGATTCGGATGCTCAATTGGCGATAGCGGCAACTAGAATAAAGGCAAAATCAGGCACGAGTCCGAGACAATGTTACGTAGCCAGGCCGACAAGAGGACTGTTGCTATTCACTTATTATGAATTAAATAGTGCTACCCATCTGCAGACGCTGACAAGATGCTCAACCCCACCAAATTCTCTGGACTGCGATTCTGAAATTCGAACAACATGGCTAACGTACCAAGTGGCGCCAATGACGCACTCCCAGAGCTTCCTGCTCTAGCTAAGTCAGCCGAGGAGTTTCTTGCTCAGCAATATGACTATGTCATTGTTGGAGGAGGCACTGCAGGTCTGGTCGTTGCCGCGCGGCTGAGCGAAAACCCGGATGTCACTGTTGGCGTACTAGAGGCTGGCAAGTGCAAGCTCAATGACATGCTGGTCGATACGCCTGCCTTCTTCCAACAGATGCTCGGCAACCCAGAATATGACTGGATGCTCAAGACAGAGCCGCAGGTGCGTGAAAGCATCATCTATTTCTTGCATCCTTTTGGTAGAGTTCACAATATCCAAAAAGAAAAAGATTCACAGATAATTTTGGGAGGCACTGAACATGACAGCGCTGATTCTGACTCTGCCTTCTTCTTTCTTCCCTCTCACAGCCTGGCCCTGGCAACGGCATCCACCACATGCCATGCGGCAAGCTGCTGGGTGGTTCCTCCGGCATCAACTACATGATGTACGTGCGCGGCTCGGACCAGGACTACGACGACTGGGCGACGCTGGCAGGCGACCCCTCGTGGTCGGCGGCCGCCATGAAGAAGTACATCCACAAGCACCAGACGCTCGACGACACCGACGGCGGCACTTTCGGCTTCGCCCGCGAGTACCACGGCACCTCCGGCCCCATCCACACGAGCGTCAACGACACCAGATTGGACATCGAGGGCGACTGGATCCTGGCAAGCAAGCGGGCGGCCGGCTTGCCAGAGAAATCTCCGGACCCATGGGATGGTCAGCACATCGGATTCTTCAGCATCCTCGGTAGCGTGGCCCGCATGGGTGAGCATCGCGGCAGGCGGAGCTACGCCGCGCGGGGCTATTTCGAGGCCAACGCGCAGCGCCCGAACCTCAAGGTCTTGTGCGAAGCGCAAGTCTCCAACATCATTCTGGAAGGGAACACTGCAGTCGGCGCAGCCTTCAGGTTCGGCGGCCAGGAGAAGAGCGTCCGGGCAAAGCGCGAAGTCATCCTCAGCGCCGGCGTCATCCACTCGCCCCAGCTGCTCGAGCTGTCTGGCATCGGCGACCCGGAGGTGCTGCGCAAGGCGGGCGTGGAGGTCAAAGTCGAGCTACCCAGCGTCGGCAACAACTTCCAGGACCACGTCGTTACGGGTCAGGTCTACGAGCTGGTCGCGGGCGTCAAGAGCCTGGACGACTTGCACGCGCCGGCCAGCATGGCCGCGGCGCTGGAAACGCTGAGCGAGCGCCGGGGTGGGCCCCTGACGGACGTCTCGACTGGGCAAGGCTTCGTGAGCTACAGGAGCCTGGTTGGCGATGAGGAGCTGGAGAGGACGCTCGAGACCATCAGGGAGACGCTGAAAGGACCCCAGACCACCGAGTTCGAGAGGAAGCAGCTGGAAGTGGTCATGGCGCATCTGAAGGACTCGAGGAGCGCGAACTTGCAAATCGTCTTGGTCCCGGCGGCCATAAGCCTTGGCGATGAGGGCATCGAGGATCAGAGCAAAATGTATCCGGCGGGCGACCCCACGAAGAACAATCGCGTCGTTTGGGGAGCAGCGTTGCAGTATCCCGTAAGCAGAGGGTCGGTACATATTCAAAGCTCAGGTCAGTGCAAGTTCAGCTCATAGTTCCTGGCTCTACCTTTTCCTTTTCCTCCTCCTGCAGTCGTTTAAGACGATGACGATGGAAGCTAACACACAATCGCAGACTCTACCGATCCCCCGATTATTAACCCGGCCTATCTTACCCACCCCGCCGACGTCGCCGTCCTAGGGACCGGATTCAGGCTGGCAAACCGCATCGCTGCGACGCCTCCTCTCGCCCCCAAGATCAGCAAGCGGCTCCGACCAGCTCCCGACATCGATCTCGACGTCCAAGCAAACGCCGAGCGTTCGATCTGCGAATGGTACATAGGAGAGTACCACCCCTGCGGCTCATGCGCCATGGGTGATACCGTGGATTCAAAGTTGAAGGTCGTTGGGGTGAAGAATTTGAGAGTCGTAGATGCAAGGTCAGTGTTTCTACCGGGAGATGAAAAGCACGTAGAATAGGAATTGACTGACCTCTGGTAGCATCTTCCCCGGTCATATGTCTGGCAACATTCAGAGTGCCGTGTACGCTATGGCGGAGAAGGCAGCGGATATTATTAAGGATGAATAAGCTGAAGGTTGCCCGAATCGAAGCATGGTTGGCTATTCCAAGTCATTCGAGCAACCACAACAAAGCAATGAGCGCATGGATTCGAAAACGTTGGTCCCCCAAACTACTGAATTTGAGGAGTGGTATTTAAGGCGCTCTTTTCTTTGACCAAATGGAATCGCTGGATGCGGCAGTACAATCTCTATTTCCCAGAATATTCAAGCCATTTCCAGCATGGGCCTGCCTTGGGGCCATGCACTTTTGTACTTCTACTTTGACTCCAACAATATTAGAAAAAAAACCTGACATTATGCTACGCTCTTTCCTCCGTCAGACGGTAAATCAGGAGACAAAATTAAGAATACCATCACAAAGGGTTATCAGGCATTCCCCGAAGAGCGGTTTTACCGACCCCTATGAGACGTATGATGGAGACAAGCAGCTGGAACTCAAAAAGCTTATCGAAACGCAAAAACCACCCAGAAGTGCGCGTGGTCTTCCCTGAAACTCGTGTTGGAATGTAGCATGATAATCATAATCATGACGAAAGACTTTTGCAATGAGACCATCTACCCTTCTAAACATCAAGACCGCCACTCAAAATTCACCACACCTACGTAGCTTGTGGGATCAGAAGACTATGTTCTGCATGCCATTACCAGAATGCCAGGTCTCCCTCAGGTTGTGTGAGTTCGACAGAACTGATTCAGAACTCCAGACCGGGGTTGTTCTGAGGAAGCGACGGAACGGGCGTTCCCCGCATTTTGCATCAAGGTCTCCCCAAAGCTTATTCGCCGGAGTGCCGTTTGTAAACGTGAGCTCATCCGATCGAAGGCCAGCCGCTTCCCGGAATTCCTTCCATACTATCAGACGCACAAGGCTTTTCTCTGCGTAACTCCTGAGCTTTCGAGTCTCTGTGTTGATCGCGTACATTGTGTGCAGCCCGAAGCTTAGAAGCTCTGGAAGGCCCAGCGTGTGTCTCATGTTGTCCGTTCCCTTTAGATATCGGAGACCAAACTGTTCCTGGGTCGAGCCTCCGTGTCCGACATCCTGCTGAAAGCTAAGACGAATTCCGAGCGTAGGTAAGACATCAGAAAGTCCGCGGTTGTTCTGGAAGAAGGTAGATGCTGAGCTCTCCTTCCTAACAACCATGCAACCGTCATCGACAAAAGATGCAGAATCTGTTTCAAGATGGAGAAAGAACTCAAACAACTTGGCCTGTATTGGACTTGGCTGAGTTGGAAACGTCTTGCTCACGAAAAGCCTCTCAAGCACCGCAAGCAATCCGTGGGCCTCGTCAAGGTTGGAGCCATGCGCTACAGCGGTTGCTACCATTTTTCGCAGAACTGGAAAGTCAGCCGGTCGATTCGCATAAGTGATTCCAACTAGGAGGAAAGAGCTCAAGGGCACCGCGCCGATTTCATGTTCAGCGGCTCCCTAGCTAATGAGAAGGTCGAAGACGTCAACGCTTTCGAACAATATGGTCAAAAACAGCATCGAGTTTCCAAGGGAGTCCATGTCGAAAGGGGATGCTTCTTGTCTATGAAATAGCTCTCGGAGACCGTGGGCGTCGTTTTCTTTCACTTTGAGGAAGACCTCCGAGTTCCATGGCACGATGTTCCAGGAGCAAACATGAGGAGGGACTTGGCAACAGGCATATGGCCAAATCTTGACCAGTAAGGCCGCAATTCCGATGCTGGAAAAGCCTTGTTTCGGGAGAAAGAAGAGTTGAATCGTAGAAATACTGCTTGCTGGTGTCTTTGCTGATCCGTCCCGTATTACGCGCGCTGTGAAAGTGCCCATGATGTTTTCGTAGCGAGAGAAGCTGTAACAACGCCCAGCAGATTGATAACAACCATTGTATTGACTCCTTGTAGGCAAGGTCGATGTATTTCCTGAGGATCTTGGACTCAAAAGAGGGCGGTCTTTGCAGCTTCCACGCAATATCTTGGAAGATACGTCGTGGCTCTCGGCAAGTAAAAAGTCAATGCGGTCCTGAACCACTTGGACGAAATCAAGGTTGAGGCCTAGTGGGAGCAATAGTTCTGCTGTCTGTGTTCGCAGCAGCTGGAGAGGGAGAGTAATTGATTCTGGTTTCGTCCCGGAGTATATTAAGGATGGATCAAGTCTTTTGGGTGCATAGTCGTCATCAATCTTCCGTACAAGTCTTGCACAGATGGTATCTTGGTGGCTTTTGACGGAGTCGGCAAAATGTCGGGAACTATCTTGGATAGTAGAGAATTCCACCTCGAGGGTGGAGCGTATTTCCGAAAGTCTCCTACGAAGCGTCTTCATCTCCGTATAGAGAGCTATATCGCTATGCCTTTGAATACGTAAGATAATGCTTTCTTGAAACAAGTATGTGGTAGGGAATTTCTTACCTTCCCGCCAACGCTAATTCCGTATCAAGGTCTCTCCTGAGATTTTGCAGGCGACGAGAAGCCATGGCGATCTCCCTTTGTCCCAGTACCCACGTGGTTCTCGCCATGAAGGACGTTAAAGCACCACGAGAAGTGGTCTGTGTGACGGGAATCGCTCGCTGCTTTACCAGAGAAAGTTCGCGTTCGCTCTGGCTCAGAACGGCTTTGATTGGTGTGATGATAATATTCTTCTTAGGGTGATCGGTGGGCTCAATCTCGCTAAGAAATATTCTCGTCCGGGCAATGACTGCCTGGAATGCTTTGAGGGAATCAAGAAGCTCTATGACTTCTTGAGGTGCGCGTTTGATCTTGGATAACGTATCAAAAATACTCAAGCCAAGACGAAAGACGACGTCAGCAAGCCCAACAACAGAAAAGGCATTTGCCGCGGCAGAAGTTACGTCGGAAGACATAACGCCGGTTGACATGATGGTGTCCAAACTTGTTTCTTGGCAATTGAAGTGAAAGAAGGTCAGACCCCGCTTTAAGTCCACCACCTTTGAGGCTGAAACGGTGTAGGGCAGAATCTACGTTGCTTTACCGTGTGACTGGTGATGACGGCAATGAAAAATGGTCTACTTACAGTAACAGCTGAGCGTGAGGTTAACGACTGCGTACCGTGCACTGCTAATGCAACTGCGCAGAGGTGTGGAGCTTCAGTTTCTATTTTCAGAACTTGCATAGATTCAGCTGCACTGGTGAGGTCAACACGGATGCGCAGCACCCACAACTAGCATCGACACGGATACATACAGAGCTGACACACTGCTCTAGCATGTGCGGTGGCAAAACTGAGCATTTGCAGGGAACTAATTCAAATCATGCCGTTGCACTACAGGGGCGATCGGCTTAAAATAACGGCTACTACTTACCAATGAAGAAAACATTTTCTTTTACCCTTGCTGGAGCTTGATTGGATGGGAAAAATCGACGCCGTAACTTGCAAGCTTTAGAGTTTCCTGGAAGTCTTGCAGAGCTATAACCAGCAGTGATATGGGACGTACAGTTCCACCCACAACCTCAGGATCGTCAATGCATATGTTAGAGAAAATTTACATGAACGCGTTGCAAAGTAGTAACTGCGTACACAACCAGTGGCCCAGTATTCCTACTGTGGCAAGGCATTGTTGGCTGTCGTGCTCATCACTCATTTGTGGTATGGGTGCATAGGCACAAGGCTTGTTGATGGCTGTTGCACTCGTTAGCCCCCACCTCCGTTGACCTCTCAGATCTTTGCAATAACAACTTAGGCGCCATGCGACCCCAACATATGCACACCAATCTGGGGGAGTATCTTCCAAGCCGATTGGGCTTTATGAACCAGACTTTTATCGGTCCGCGGGCTGCGGACATGAAGTCAAATGCTGCTCTGGTATCACACGGGCTACTCGCCTTGTATAGCGGATATGTAGAAAAAGTTCTGGAGAATATTATTATAAGGCATTACATCCGTATAAGATTGATAAGCGGCAATGAAAGTTGCCACCGTCATATTAGAATATTAGCGATAGATTCAAGTACGTTTACCATAAACTTCTCACATTCGGCAAAGAGCTTAGCGTTAGTTGAGCTGGTGGCGACAATGAGGGTGTACGGGGAGGGATCTGATGCGTTTTCATCATCTTCCCTGTCAGGTCTGCAGAACACCGCTGGAAAAGGAAGGTCGGGACCGTAAACGGACGACCCCAGCGGCGCAGTACCATCTGACGTCATGAATCGCTGTCGATATCCTGCAACGGGGCGCTGATAAAGTCTTTCTAAGCAGCAATCCTGCCCAAACCAGCCACGTCACAGCCTCGTCGATCAAGTACGCGCCGCAATATAATTTCGGCACCAATCCATGCAGTTCAGCCGATGTAACTTGTGTTCAAAAAAAAGACCGACCCGCTCAACCGCTTTTGCGGCACACTTGCACCTCGCGTTTCACAACGTAATATCACAGTCATCATGTGCAATGTTTGCGGCATTCACCATGGCACCGAATACGGAAATTCGTCGACGCCTGTCGCAGCCATAGAGAACATGCGGCATATCCCGTTGGCAAACATACGCGGCAATATGGCGAAATGCATATTCTGTTCTCTCTTCATCAACATACTTCAACACTTTTATCCCGACCACGCCAATTGGACTCTGCCGGCACTGGGGTGCCTTGGGATATAGTGGATGAATGACAAAGAGTTCTATAGCCTTGGTGCACCATTGGGAGAAGGAATTGTGCGGCTGCATCCTAGTTATAGTTATATTCTGCCGCAGCCTATTATCGAAGTATACGGGTTCAACGGTGCACAAGCTCTTTTTCGATAGTTGTTTTCGACTGACAAAGCTGAGCTGGAGACAGGTCTTTTACAGTGGCCTGACGGTGACAATGTCGCGGGCATAGCCAATGAACTACAGACGTGGGATGACATGACCACTCCATTATCACATCTTTCAATGCTATTCTATCCAATTTGAGAACCAGCTGAATCTCGTTTCAACACCTTTGCAGCAGCCCAGAATGCAGCAATGAACCACGGGGGAAACCCCACCCCCCAACACTCCCGCCGTTGGCCTCCCGACCTGAAAAGGCCTAGAATCAACGGCGCTCCAAGCGTGCCCGAAAATCGACGCTAACGATATTCCCCCAAGTGATGTGCATATCCTGGTCAGGATTCTCGAGGGAGATCTAACGAAGGGCATTAGCACGCTCAGCGGCAGTCACGGGCGGATCAGCCTTGCTCACCTTGTACCTGTTGAACAGCGTCGCGGCGATCTTGTACGTCTCGAACAGGCCAATCTCCCTGCCCAGACACATCCGCGACCCGAAGCCGAACGGGCACAGGAACTTCTCCATCAGCTCCCGCTTCGCCGGGCTCGCCTTGGTCCACCGCTCCGGCCTGAAGTCGTCCGCGTCGTCGCCGAAGGTGGGTCTGTGCCGATGAATGACCCACGGCAGGCAGCCGACGGCCGTACCGGCGGGCACGAACTCGCCGCGGATGACGGCGCCCCCGGCGGGCACGATGCGCTCCATGATGAAGCCGGTGGAGGGGTGGATGCGGAAGGTCTCCTTGACGCAGGCGTCGAGGTACGGGAGCTGGGTTGAGACGACGTCCCAGGCGGGGATGGCGTTGCGGTCGGGGAAGGCGGCGTCGAGCTCTTGCTGCAGCTTGGCGAGGGCGGCGGGGTGCTTGAGGAGCTGGAAGACGAGGACGCTCATAGCGGTGCGGCTGCGGGCTGTTTAGCTGCGGACGGTATGTGCGACGGGCTGGGGGCTACGAACACTGCTTCGGAGGCGGGGACGACGACCATGAGGCCGAGGTCGACGATTTCGTTGCGCGTCACCACGCCGGGGCTTGACTTGTGCGCGGCGAGGTAGGCGTCGAGGATGTCGTAGTGCTCTGGGTCTTTGCTGGGCTGCACGATCTCCTCGTCGATTCGCTTTTCCGGCAGGTACTTCTTCGCGAAAGCCATTGGGGGCGCGATGAAGCCGAGATACTTGGCCAGCGGGTTCTGATCGAGGAACATTTGGAAGACAGGCACTTGGGCGAGCTGTGTCGGCGTTAGCACCGCGAAAACAGGGGGTCATGATGGTTGGAAACTTACCCTGTTGAGGTGAGTCGAGCCGCTGCGGACGGATTGGATGATGCCATCGATGTCGAAACGCTTCTTCAGGAATCCGTAAGGTCTGCTGAAGGCGAACACACCGCCTGCGTCGAAGGTGAAGTACTGAAGCGTGCCAGGTAGGTCAACGGCCTTGTCGATCTGGTCGTCAAACTGTTGGAGCAAGAGCTTGATCAGGTCGTCAATCTCGTGTTCCTTGTGGCCGACGTGGTTGATGCTGAAGCCCGGCTTCACGAGTTCCCGATAACGCGCGTGCCAATGGATGTCGCGGGTGGAGAAGATGTTTTCCTTCTTGTCGCCCTTGCCATGCGCCTCGAAAGCCATGTACCATTTGGACTACAGACAACGTCAATTTGTTGCTGGCTTGCGAGTGCGATAGATTAATGAATGCTTACCTTTGCCATGTTGGCCTTGGGGCCGTAGATCTCGTCGATTGCATCGGGCGAGGCGAAGGAAAGCGCTTTCGGGCCCAGACGCAAGATGTCGCCGTACTTTGCGTGGAGCTGAACAATGGTCGGACGCTTGTCTCCGTTTGTGTATGCCTCTCTCAGACGCCAGAAATTGGTTGCCGAAGCCCAGAAAGGACCGGGGAATCGAGCCAAGCCATTGCCAAATTTGTTGTGGAGAAGAGTAAGTGCTCCAAAGATTAAAAGAAGCGATCTGAATGGGGCGAATGGGATGCTCAGGGCAACGCTGACGAGGAGACCTCCGGTCAGAAATTCTGCTGTAGTTTGACCCATCTTGCACCGGTTGTTTGATTGGTGTTTGGATGCGTTGAATGCTTTGCTGTTCTGGTGGTCATCCGCCAGACGTTCTTCAGAATATAAGCCATCAAGATACATCCTATACAAAACTAACGATCATGCTTTGTTGGTGTCACGATTGTGGTCCCGTCGATGTTGGTGAATGCTACAATGATTCGCATTCCGAGGAGTTCGGGATCCGACCGCTCGTCCAAAACCCGACGAGACCACCACCGCCGGATCGCTTCCCGAACAAGAGGTAATGCCGAATATATTGAAGCGCATTGGACGATACGGCCGACTTTGATGAAATGCTTAGACTTCACATTGTTCTTTGGCCGTATTCCTGTCCGTTGTCCCACTTTGATCCCAGCGACCATGCTGCCGCAGCAAGAATCCGTGGACTTTGTCCCCGCGCTCGAGGCTCTGTCCGGGAGGATCCGCGAGAACTCCAGTAAACTCAGCTGGTACATTCAATCTCAGAATCATCTCGATGCAAGTCTCTACGGTAGTGAAACAACTCCCAAGTCCCCACGGCACCGAGATGCGCAGGGCTGGCGTCATCAGCTGAAGCAAGATGCGCTGGACCTGTTCCGGCTGGCAAGCGGCCCCGAAGAGTACATTGCCAATTTATCCATCAACGTGAGCTACACCACCTGTTGCAATTACCGTGCTCCAGACTAACTGACCCCACAGCATCAACACACAACCTGTCTCCGATGGCTCTGTCGTTTTCGCATCTTCGAGCTCATCCCCGCCGAGGGCTCTGTGAGCTACAGCAACATCTCAATCGTTGCCAGCGTGTCCGAGTCGCACTTGAAGTCCGTCTGCCGGATGGCCATGACCACGGGGCTCTTCTGCGAGCCGGAGCCAAACCACGTCGCCCACACCGCCACCTCGCTGCTGCTGGCAACGAACCAGGATTTCGCCGCTTGGGCGAAATGCGTCTCCGAGCACATGTACGCCTCCAGCTCGCACCTGGCCCAAGCGAGCGAGAAATCGTTCCGCAGCGGGAAGCCGGAGCACAGCGCGTACAGTGCGGCGTATGGCACCGAGACTACCTTCCGGGACGCGCTGAGACAGGATCCGAAACTTGCGAGAGACTTTGGCGGGTTTTTGCGGGCTACACAGAGCATCTATGCAAACGACGTGGAGCATGTACTGGACGGGTTCGACTGGGGCTCTCTGAGGCACGCAAGAGTGGTAGACGTGAGTGCAGCACTTGACCTGCGAAAATTGAAAGTGAGACTAAGAGGCCGCAGGTTGGATCTTCCAGCGCTCGGATGAGCACTCAGCTCTCCGAAGTTTTCGAAGCCCTTGAGATTGTGGTGCACACCCAGCCGCGAAGCTCTAGCCATATCAGGGCAGAGCTTGAGGCGGCGCCATCAGGCATTGCCTCTAGAATCGCCGTCGAGGTCAATGAGGGCCCGTTGCTGAAGTTTGGCGGCGCAGCCGACGTGTTCGTACTCCGGCACATGCTGCACCATTTTCCGGAAGAGATTGCGGTGACGCTTCTGGGTACTTTGGCCTCCTGCTTGAATCCTGGTGGCACGATCCTCATTGCAGACCTCGTCCTGCCTCAACCTGGAGCTATGGGAAGTTACGACGAGGGAATGATCAGGGCCCGAGACCTCATTCATAAGGAGCTCTCAAATGGAGAAACGCGGTATAGGGAGGACTGGGAGCGCCTTGTTCAGAAAGTTGGAAAGGGATTGAGCATCGCGAAGCTAACAACGCCTCTCGGCAGTGATCTTTCCTTGCTCGAATTGAGGGTTGTTTAGTAAAGTAGACACTGAGCGGGCCTGGTCTTTCATGAGCGACGTCATCAATACAATTTAACTATGACTACTATATGTTTATGTTTCATGCCCTGCCAATATCATTCTTCTTTAACGAGAGTCACAAAAATGGGCTAACTTTCTACATCATCGAGTATACTTCGCAAGAGACCCAAATACCCAAAATGAACGCGATGAAGCGGACACCCGGTGTTCGACGCCATGCTCAAGACAAATGACACCAAGCCCCTCGTCACCGAAATGTCTTATTTAGGCTTATCATGATATATGACTGTCTTGAATTCTACAAGGTGTGATTGCCGCGTGACAGTCTGCATACTGCGTTCGTTCCAAGCAGCTACCGGCTTTGCTCTGCTTGGACGTGAGAATTGAAGCCATGAGCTCGAATAAGCTGGTCACGGACTGACGCCACGGAATCCGAACGCGGAGATGCACGGAAGGATTCTTCATCGCCTTCGAATCCATCTCCATGCCCCACATCTGGTTGCCTGCGCCATAATCGGATGCCGAACAGTCGGGCCCCGAGAGCTCAGCTCCGAAGTGTTCAGCCAACATTCAGAGTGTGGACAGCGGGCAAGCTCCGCGGAGACCGGAGCGATGCAAGCTGGACTTACGACTTCCCGGGATTCTTCAGTGTGCCGCGGACACATTTGAGGATGAAGGGGTTATATTGATCAAGTCGGGCAATCCGTGGCATCGTATCAATCCATCCCACATTCATCTTCGCACAATCCTTCGTCCACAACAATGGCAGCCCCTCAGCCCCGCCAGCTCCTGTGCCTCACCATGCTCGGCTACATGAAGGAGGGTCTCGACGAAGAGGCCCTCTGCGACTTCCAGGTCAACAAGCACGCCCGGCTAGTCAGCGGCCTGATGGAGAAGTACGGCATCGTCCGCTACACCATCGTGAGTGCAACGCCCACTCCACATCACTCCTCAGCGGGCACTGACCTGCAGCGCAGACGCACAACTCGAAGAAGACGCGCGCAATGCTGCCCAAGCTCTTCGACCCGCGCTACGTCGAGTACTCGGACCACGATTTCGTCGTGCGCATCATCTTCCCGAGCCTCGAGGCGTTCGAGAAGGTCAAGCAGGACCCGTTCTACATGGAGCGCATTGCGAAGGACCACTTGAACTTTGCGGACCGTAACAAGCGGACTCGGTAAGCGTAGATGCCCGAATGATGGGAGTGTGTTGCTAATGTGGCGGCTCTGCGTCAGCATGACTCTTGGCTATGTCCATGAGATCATTCATGAGGGCAAGGTCGTCGACGTCGAGGACCCCGACACGATTGCTTGCGCGGTGAACAACGTGGAACTGAATGAGAAAGGAACGTTCGAGAAGCACGGCGCGCAGAAGGGCGTTGAGAATGGAACCAATGGGGCTTGGAGATAGTGTCCAGTTAGATCTAGCCGAGAAGTTCAGAGACTCGAAGTTGAATGGCTATTGTTGAAGCATAAAGATCCGGGCATTGTGAAGGCGGTCCGAAAAATCGATGTAGAGTGCGAATTTTTACAACGCACATGGGTCAATGCGCAATTCACACGTCACTATATGTGACCACCTGGTGTAGAATGCTTTTCCTTTTTGCGCCAGATTTTACTTTAATTGCCTTGTGTAAGACGTCTACGTCTCTGTTGCTTTGCTAGGCAAGTATCATTTTGACTCCCCAGCCAATCAGAACCCCCGCACGCCGCAGCTACCCAGAGCTTTTCCTTCGTCAAGCCCAGTACGCCATCGGGCTGATTCAGATCAGCCGCAGCCCAAAAAGGGAAACATAGATAGATGCGGGGTGATATCAGTCGATGGATCCAGTAGCATAGGCGCAAAACAGGAGAATGGTGCTATTCTGGTGGTGGCGAACTATGCGGCCACAAAAAGGCGCGCAGCCGCAGGTGTTGGGGGCGCTGAGCTTAGCACCGGAAGCGGCTTGCGGCAGGATTCCAACAGGGCGCTTGCTTATGGCTTTCCACCTTGGCGCACACAAGCGCTCCGCCTGTCTCGCGGTGTTGAACGAGGTGGATGAGGCGTTGTACGAATACCACATTGGGAACGTCATGCGAAGAGTTTTGGCGGAAGCGTCTCCATTCCATTCCATTGCAGGTCTATCTATGTACTGAACGATACGATCACGCCTCGTCTGCGGTGGCGAAGGCCCCCGGGAAGCGCCTGAAGTTGTCCTCGAGGTTGCCCTTCGCGCGGGAGAACTGCACGTACGCGCCGTCGCGCAGCAGCTTGCCGTCGCGGCGCAGAGACACGTAGTCGTCGCGCTTGAGCGGGGTGAAGCCCCAGTTCTTGCTGACGACGATCTTCTGGCTGCCGGGGAACTTGTACATGGAGCGACGCAGGGCCTCGATGGCGGTCGCGCGGTGGCGGTCCACGGTGCGCACCGAGATGAGGATCTGGCCGATGTTGACGCGCGCCGCGAGCCCCGTGGGCTTGCCCCAGGCGCCGCGCATGCCCTGCTGCAGCCGGTCGGCGCCGGCCATGGACAGCATCTTGTTGACGCGCAGCACGTGGTAGGGGTGGGCGCGCACGCGGAGGTGGAAGTTCTCCTTGCCCGCCGTCTTGACCAGGTATCTGGGGGAGACTATCAACAACCTAAAAACTGACGGTGGGAAGAGGATAGTAGACGGACTTGTTGGCGCAGATGCGCGCGGCTTCCAAGGCCTCGGAGCTCAGCTGCTCGTGCTCGTTGGACACCATGTGCACGCAGGTGGGAAACTCGTCGACATTGGCACGCTTGCGTCCCAGGTCGAAGATGCGGATCTTGGGGTCCGGAACGCCACGGTTGAATCTAGACTTGGGGAACGGCTGGGGAGCAAGGGAGTGTAAGCACGGGTTTGGGCGAGGCAGCGGACGAGAAGGATTTTCTCACCTTGTTCTTGCAGTAGCGATAGCATCTAGCGGGGCGGCGAGCCATTTTGGAGGCAGATACGCGTGCTGTGTGTTGTAGAGGGCAAGATAGAAAGCAGGCGAAAGGAATCATTTGTAGGAAGGAATAGCCAGTGGTGCATGGCTGGTTGCTGACCAACCACAAAGACCGAAAGGCCGAGTGTCAGCGTGCATGCACTTCGCCGCCAGCTGGGACTCCTGCATCCCAGAACAAAGGTCGGCGGCTGTCGGACGCCGAGCGAGCCGCAGTTCCCACCCCAGGAGAAAGGTGCTCTAACGTGTCGGCTGCGTCCTGGGCTTGATCCCTGCCAGAACATTCACTGGAACTGGAACTGGAACGGGAACGGGAACGGGAACGGGAACGCTGGGATTTCGCCCCGGAAGCGAATGCGAGCAGCGCTGCAGCCCGTAAGAGAATCCACATCAGGAAGGTAGGGGATCAGGCAGCACTGCGGAGGATTGCACTGGACCCTGCGCCGCACGTAACGGCAGCCATTGCGGATGAAACAACAGGCACTGCTCACAACCAACCAGCGTGCAGTGTGAGCAGGCAAACCTTTCGTCGACTCGCCGTGCGCCAGAGCCAGTCTTATCAAAAAGCACGGTGGACATCTAAAACAGCCATAGCCCTGCGTGTACGTGCCTGTACAGTGTCCCATACCTTAGCCTCGATCGACCACCGCTGCACCATGTCCGGCACATCATCGTCCACTCCGGCGGAGAAGCTACGCTCAACATGCGACAACTGCGCCCTGTCCAAGGTGCGGTGCAACAAGAAGAAGCCCGTCTGCCAACGATGCGAGGCACAGGATCTCGAGTGCGTCTACGGCCGCTCCCAGCGCAGAGGAAAGCCGCGGGCGCTACAGCACCATTCGCAGCAACACCAGCAGCAGCGGCGGCCCATCGAGCAGCAGCGGGAGCAGCCGCTGCACTCGCCGTACGGCTGGTGCAGCACCGACCCCTTCGACGTCATGAACACCTTCCCCGACTTCCGCAGCACCCTGCCGGACGCCGCCATGTTCGATCCCACCAGCATGTGGCCCGAGTACAGTCCGCCCTACCCCGGCCTCGATCCCGACAGCACGACGCGCGCGAGCAGCAGCACCGACGACGTCCGGACCGTGGTCTCAGAGCCCGCGGGCAAGGACGCCTCGCCGATGCCGGACGTGCAGCCGACCGACACCTCCGTCATGCTCAGCTTCGCGGCGCTCGACAAGCCGTGCACCGGCGACACGTGCACCAGCACCGTCTTCTGCACGCTGGGCACCCTGTGCCACATGGGCGCCGCGTCGGTGGGCGGCCGCAGCCAGCAGCGCGGCGACGACGACAACAACAGCATCTCCAGCGACCAGATCCTGCAGACGAACCGCATGGCCCTCCAGCGCCTGCAGCAGCTGCTCGCCGCCGACTGCGCGCCGTGTGCGCAGGACGCCACCCTCGGGCTGCTGCTCTGCGCGGCCGTGTCCAAGATCCTGGCGTGGTACCGCGCCGTGCTGCACGGCATGGCGGCGGACCCGGCGTCGGCCATCCGCATCGGCGCCGTCGCCATGACGCCCCTCACCATGGGCGACTTCCAGCTCGACCTCGCCGCCGAGACGCGCATGAAGGCGCAGCTGCTGCTGTGCGAGCTGCAGAACGTCCGGCCGCTGCTGGACGCGCTGGCGCGGCGGAACGCCGGCAGGCAGGAGGCCGCGGGCAGTGCGTACGCTGCGTTGGACGGGTACTTGCGGGCGTCGCTGGGGGAGCTGATGGCCGAGATCGACGGGCTGGTCGTGTCGTTGTCATCGTCGTCGTCGTCGTCGTCGTCGTCGTCTTCATAGTGAACGGGGATGGCTGGGCGTAGGCGGGAATCCTTTCGCGAATTCGTTCTTTGTCACAAAAGGGCCCCCAAGAAATGGCGTGGGCGTGGGCGTGTGGCGTATTTGGGCTGGGATGGGTGTTGGTAGATTTCTAGTGGCTACAGATCAAATAATAGACTTCCAGACTCAAGTTATTGTGGGGAAAATACGGAGCGTTGCCGGAAAGGGTGGGTGCTTGGTAAGGGAGAGAGACAGTAGTAGATAGAGAAAAAAAAAAAAAAGATATGCACGAGCTTCGTGGGGACTGATGACCAACTCAACTGCGTGGACTGGACTGGCAGCATCAATTCAGCCAAATTGCGGGAGATGCACAGCGGATCTGCTTCCTTCCCACCCCAACGCCGTCCTTCCCCGGCTTGGAGGCAGAACGCCAAACCGAAAATCCCGGTCGGTGTCCGAAAGACGCAGAAGACCAAAGCAGCAGCGCGTCGGTCCTCAATCCTCCCGCTCTTACCATCATGACTTCTCGCCACAGGGCCATAGCCGGCGTCATTTATGAAGCGCAGTTCCACTCCATCCACATGCACGACTAGCACAGAAACGAAAAACAAAAAAGACATGGAAGTTCCACGAATCGCCTGCTTCCACGGCGGGGGGTCCAACAGCGCCGTGTTCGCCGCGCAGTGCAAGCGCCTGGCACAGGTGCTCGCCGGCACCTACGAGCTCGTCTTCTTCGACGCGCCCTTCGAGCGCGGCGCGGGCCCAGGCGTGCTGCCGCACTTCGCCGACTGCGCTCCCTTCCGAACGTGGATGCGTCCGGGGAGTGATGGGAGAGACGAGGAGGAACAGGGGCTCGTCCGCGTCCTGAAGCTTATGCATGCTGACACGCTGCGCCGTGGGCGGGCGGCCCGCGCGCGCGGCGATGCTGCCGCCGAGCCGGGCCGCTGGGTGGCGGCGATGGGGTTTAGCCAGGGTACGAGGGTCGTCGGCGGGCTGCTGCGGAGGCAGCAGGCCAGGCTGCGGCTGCAGCAACTGGATCCATTCGGCATCGAGCTGGAGTTTGGCATCCTGTGCATGGGCAGCTCCAGTCCGATGGGGTATGAGGCCGAACCAACCAATGGTAAGTATCGTTTGCATTGCTTAGCTGTGGTGAGAGATCCTGCTGATGGTTCCCCTGCTCTTTCAGCTCTCGATGCCAGTGAGGCTGCTCCAGTCGTTCAGATGGGCCAATTGATCGAGGAAGACGTCATCGCAATCCCTACGCTGCACCTTCATGGGCTGAGAGACCCAATTCTGCCGAAGAGTAGAGATCAGCTTGCAGCGTACTTCGAACTCGATACGGCTCACCTGTTGGAGATCAACTACCACCATGCGATGCCTTGGTACACGCACGATCTGATGGATTTTGTGCTCACGATCAATAGTACTCAAAAGCGGGCGATCATGAGAGTTTGAGCGTTGGTTTCCTCTGCTTTTCCTTTTCCTTTTCTCTTTGGGAACGGGTATACGGCGGTGGTATAGAAGGTCGCACAATAGATTGATGCAGTCTCACGGGCACTCTGTTGTCAAGCCGTCTTGATGGAAGTGGCGAGGGGCACTGCCGACGGTCTCGGGATTTTGTTTGTCATCTCGGGCTTGTCGGACCAGCGGCTTGCTGACAAATGACATTCCAACCCACGTGCACAAGAGAATATGATAGAAATGATTCAGCATTGCGCGAAAATCATCGATGATCAGAATTTAGGTGACTCTCACATAGTAGATGCAGCTTCCCATTCCGTCGTAACCCAGAATGGACGTCACTTTCAGGGATCACTTTGGCAAGTAGGTTACTCAGTAACGGAAGGGGCGTGTTAGGATCGAGTCAAATTAGATTCACGGTTCTCGATATTCGACGAGGTGGAATCATCGCATCCGCGCGGTGGGCTCTCAAGGGGGTGTGAACGTCAGAGAACAACGGCGAATTGCAAGACGTGTGGAGAACCCGTACAATTATAGTCATTTTCTTCAACCTCACTTTGAACTGTAATCCTAGGTTTGTTGAACTAGCGGCTTTATGGTGAAATTAAATCCATGCGTATAATATAGCGAACACTACAATAGGAATATTTTAGCGTAAAATATTCGAGACGTTCATAAACAGGCTTTGAATAACTTTCACGTGGCAGCAGATTTGTCATGAGAAACATATAGGAGTAACGAAAGAATCAATTTATAACGACTAAATAATGGAATCTAGAGCCGGAAGAAAGAATGTTAGACAACGCCACAGCAGCCACAACGAAACAGGAAATGGAGTACGAAACAGCAAATGTAGTATGCAACAGTCAAAATCGAAACTGACACACCAACAAAAGCTCAACCCATCAAGGCAATCTCGATATACTCACTCAATCGCCTCGCGTGCTCCCCCTTCATCATACTGAAATGATTCGCCCCCGTCGCGCGATACACCTCAAAGCACTCCTCCGGCAACAGCGTCTCCCATCCGCAGGTCCCGAAATCGGTGCGCGCCTCGGTCAAAAACTTCAAGCCCTCCGGATCCTCCGACCTGCGTTCAAACCGCGGGGTGACGTGCTCGTCAATCGCGTCGCACGCCCACACGATGCTCGTCCGCGGGGCGGCGGCGCGCGGCTCGAAGGGCCGCGCGTGGTGGTCGTGCAGGCTGCGCACGCACGCCTCGAAGTGCGGCACCAGCCACGGCGGCGGCGGGCGCCTGACGCCGTTGGGGCCCTCGCCCAGCAGGCCGACGGCGGCGCAGTACTCGTAGTAGCGCGCGGGCAGCAGGTCGAGGCCGCGCGGGACGGGGCAGTCGATCAGGACGAGGTCGGCGACGGCGGCGCCCGGCGCGGCTGCCAGCTGCTGCGCGACGGCGTACGCGAAGACGCCGCCGACGGACCAGCCGCCCAGGCTGTACGGGCCGTGGGGCTGGCGGCGCCGGATCTCGGCGACGTAGGCGGTGGTGATGGGGGCGATGTCGCAGGTGTAGCGGTCGGGCGTTTTCATGTAGGGGCAGTTGAGGCCGACGACGGCGATGGAGGGGTGGATGCGCGGGAGGGAGGCGTAGGAGGACGAGGAGCCGGCGCCGTCGGGGAGGAGGAAGAGCGTTTTGACGGTGCCGGGGGCGGCGGGGTTGCCTTGCAGGAGGAGAGAGGTTGCGGGCTCGATCGCGGGAGTTGCCGGGGTGGGCTGCTTCGAGCGGTCGGAGATGACTTCGAAAGATGATTCGGAGCCGTTGGATGAGGATTCGGCAGTGTCGACTGGGTCGTCGTGGAACATGGAGTGTAGGACGGCGTCGCGGCCGCCGGGTACGCCGTGGGCGGGCTGCTGAGAGGCGCCGTGGGTCCAGAAGGCGCGCAGCTCTTTGACGGTAGGGCAATCGGCGAAGATGGTGGATTCATAGTCCAGCCCCAGCTCTTCGCGGAATCGGCTGGCGCACAGGAGGGACAGCAGGGAGTCGACTCCCAAGTCCGCAAAAGACGTCTCGTCGGTGAGGTCGGCAACGGGAACACCGCTCTCCTCGCCGATGATGCGAAGCGCATCAGACCATGAGGCACTGCTTTTGGACTGGGCGGCTGCACTTGGCTCCTCCACGCTGATCTCCACTCTGGTAGCCCCAGCATGGACAGAGGCAACAGGCGGTGCTCCACGCTGCTCAGTGAGCTGCTTGGTGCCACCACGAGGAGGTCCAGCCTTGGTATCGTCCCTCATATGGACGATGTAGTCCATCAGACGACGCGGCACTCCTTGAGCCTTGATACCCTTGAAGGCAGCCACAACTTCGGTTCCCTCAAACACAATCATATCGCCGCTGTACATGCCATCCTCTTTCGGCCCGCTCATCTTGACGTACGACACATACGCCTTGTCCAGCGACACGGGTTTGTAGAAGTGCAGCGAGCTCCAGCCATGATTGACAAAGACCTCCTTATCCAGATCCGCGGTGTCATTGGCATTCATGACGAACAGCGCCGGCTGCCCGAAATTGTCGATCAGATGCGGATTGACAAAGTACGTGCCCTTGTGCTCGCCCGGGCCGAACCTGACCTTCGCCGTCGCCTCGAGCGCCGCGCTGTCCAGCACCACCTCGTCGACGCCCTTGAACTCGTCGTCGTACGACGCCAGCGACGACACCAGCTTGTACCCGGAGTTGCCGGTGAGCTTCTGCACGCGCGGGTTGGCCGCGATGCTCTCGCGCAGGCCGTCGATGCGCTGCAGGATGCTCTCCGCGGCGCCCTGCTGCTCCCTCAGCGCGGCGTCGAAGTCGACAAAGACCACGCCGCACTCGGCGTGCTTGGTCAGCTTCTTGCCCTCGGACGTGACGCTGTAGAACTCGCAGTGCCCGCGGCCGGTCACCCAGTCGAGGTCGACGCGGCAGCGCAGCAGCTGGGAGCCGCTCCCTTTGCTCTTGGCCACCAGCGGCCGCTGCACGTCCATGTGCTGCACGTCGACGAGGTGGGCGGCCCATTCGGGCTGCTGCTTGGCCAGGTAGTTGCCCATGGTCAGTGCCATGTCGGCGTAGACGCTGGGCGTGCATAGCGCGACGCCGTTGACGCGGTGGCCGCGCACCATCGGGTCGAGATCATCGCGGAGGAGGTCGGACTCTGCGATCAGGATGGCTTTTCCGGCCTCGGTCTTTTCTTCGACGACTTTCTGGACGGAGGTGGTGGAGAGCGGCTGGGTGCCGGCGCCGGAGAGGAACAGGGCGTCGCCTTTGTAGAGCGACCAGTCGTTGACGTACTGTATCCAGTAGTTCTTCAGGTCCCAGCCGTATGACGGCAGGCGGCAGACGGAGACAGAGTTCTTGAAGTCGCGGTGGAACTCGTTCCAGTCGAGGTCGGCGCCGGCTTCGTAGAGAGAAGACAGACTGCCGCCCAGCACCTTCCAGGTATCCTTGTTGCGCTGCAGGGTGGGCAGGGCAGTGATAGATCCCATGTTGGAGCGGAGCAGCCCAGAGAGCACCGGATGCGGGCCCACCTCGACCCAGACCGTGTCAGTGGAGATGACTGACGCCTTGGCCTTGGCCATGGCATCGACAAAGTTGACAGTCTCACGGCAGTGGCGGGACAGGTACTTGGCGTCAAAGTGACCGGCCTCGGTGAGGACCTCGCCCAGCAAGGGGCTGATGACAGGCACACGCGGCGGATGGAACTCGACACTGCTGGCGGCTTTCTCGAACTCTGACAAGATCGGCTCGACCTGGGAGGAGTGGAAAGCGAAGGGTACGCGGAGCCTTGTCAGCCTGAATCCCGTGGTCGAGAGCGCCTGTTGCATCCTGTCAATATTGTCGTTGGTGCCGCTGAACACAACCTCGCGAGGGCCGTTCTTGCAGGCAACCTCGTACTCGCATCCACGAAGGTCGTTCGTGAGCACGTCCTCCATGGAAGCTCCGACGGCGAGCATGGCGTGCGTGTTCTGCGTGCACTTCTGCTGCAGCAGCGTCGCGCGCGTGCCGGTCAGCATGATGGTGTCGGCGTCGGACAGCACGTCGGCGACGTTGAGCGCCGCGTACTCGCCCAGGCTGTGGCCGACGACAGCAACAGGCTGCAGCCCCCACGACCGCCACAGCCGCGCCATGGCCATCTGGATGCAAGTCGACGCCAGCTGGACGGTGGCGGCGGGACGCTCGGAGATGTCGCCGCCTTCGACCTCGACCAGCGGCAGGATGGGCTCGAAACTGAGCTTCTGGCACAGCACGTCGAGCCTCTCCAGATCTTTCCGGAAGGGCTGGAAGCGTAGGAGCTCGCGTCCCATACCGGGGTACTGGCTGCCTTGGCCGGTGAAGGCGAATGCAACTGACGGGCCACGCCTTTGAGCCGTGATCCCTTCGACGGCGGCTATCTTCCGCTCGAGCTGGGCGCAGATGTCTGCATGCTCAGGACCGTGCACCACAATGCGGAATGGATGGTGGAGGCGACGAGCCGTCGTGGTGTAGGCAAGGCTGGCCAGGTCGGGCTTGGTTTGCTTGATGAGGTCAAGCAGTGACTTGGCGTTGGATGCCAACGCTGTCTTCGACTTGGCCGAGACGGCCACGACGTGGGATGATCGGGGATCTGTGCCAAGTCCTGGCTTTGCCATGGCTGGAGCGTCTTCCACTAGGACAGAGCTGTTGCCCCCAGCCGCGGAGAAGTTGTTGATAAGTGCCCGGCGAGGCTTGTCCGCGGGCCTGGTCCATGTCGTTGGCTGCGTTGCAATGTGCACGTTGCGCTCCTTCAGGTCTGTGGGGAACTTGGAGTTGATCTGGATGACAGCATTAGCAACCACTTCCATCTTGTTCTGAGACATCCCCATACCTTTGTCTTGATCCCGATATGGGGCGGAATCAGATTCTTCTCCAGCATCATCAGCACTTTGACGAGCGCAATGACGCCAGAGACCGACTCTCCGTGCCCGACATTCGCCTTCGCGGAGCCGATATAGAGCGGCTCGCTCCGCTTATTTCTGGTAGCCGGGTCGGCAAAAGTAGCCAGGACAGACTCCATCTCACGGGCATCGCCCGCCTGTGTCCCCGTGCCGTGCATCTCGACATAGCCGACGCTGTCTGCCTCGGCGCCCGCAGACGTCAGCACCTTTTCGAAGATGGCCCGCTGCGCGCCGACGTGCGGCCGCGTGATGCTCTCCGCCTCGGCCGAGTGGTTGGTGTACGCGCCCAGGATCATGGCGACGATGGGGTCGTTGTCGGCGAGCGCGTCCTCGTAGCGCTTGACGACCAGCGTGACGACGCCCTCGCCGCGGCAGTACCCGTCCGCGTCGTCGTCGAACGTCTTGCAGTTGCCCGTGCGCGACAGGAAGTGGCCGCGGTCCAGGCCCGCCGTGATGTCCGGGTTGGTGGTGACGTTTGTGCCGCCGGCGATGGCCGTGTCGATGTCGCCGCGCCAGAGGGCATTGCACGCGACTTGCAGCGCGGCGAGGCTGGACGAGCACGCCGTGTCGATGCTGTAGCTGGGCCCGCTGAACTTGAAGTAGTAGTTCTGCCGGCCGGGGATGAAGGCGCGGCACGACCCGGGGATGTAGTACGTGTCGATGTTCTGCGACGAGTTCGTCTCGCCCCAGTCGTTGCTCGTGGTGCCGTAGAAGACGCCGACACGGTCGCGCTGCGTCGAGGGCGTGGCGTCGGGCACCATGCCTGCGTTCTCGAGGGCCTCGTACGCGGTGAGCAGGGAGAGGCGCTGGGCCGGGTCGACTTGGGGGGCTTCGCGGGGGCTCATGTTGAAGAAGCGGGCGTCGAAGAGGCCGGGGTCCTCGAGCCAGCAGCCGAATGGCGTGGCGCTGGTGTTCTTCTTCTTGCCGGTGGGGTCGACGTGCGTGTTGATATCCCACCTTGTCTTAGGGGCCTTGGAAGCAACGTCGCGGCCCTCGTGAAGCAAGTTCCAGAAGGCCTCGTTGCTTTGAGCTCCAGGGAACCGTCCCGAGTAGCCGATGATGGCCAATTTGGACTGCCCCATGTTACCCGCAATCGGCTCGGAAGTGCCCGAGCGGTCCATCACAGAGTTGTCGACTCTGACATCCGCGATGCCGGCCTTCTTCAACTCGGCGCACATGGCTTGAGCGGCCAGCGTAGCGACAGGAAGAACGTCACATTTTGCAACAGAGGCGCGGGTCAAGTGCGAGGCCACGCCCTTGCTGATCTTGTCAAGCCGGAGAGGAGTGATGAGAATCTCCGACACGGCCGTCTTCAGGAGGGCGCTGAGTGTACTATCCGTGTAGACTTCGGATGTGCTTGCGGAGAACATGGGGATGCAAGATTTCTGCGCCATGCTTTGCTCGTCGAAAAGAGCAAGAATCTTGTCCACATCCTCGACACCATAGAGGTGGCGGGCATGGTAAGGCCCATGGACTCTTAGCTTGATTGAACTGCTCTTGGGAAGCCTCTTTGACCTGATGAGTTGCTCAAGTACATCGGGAGGGCCGCTGATTGTTGCTCCAGTGTCGGCATACGCGCTGACATATGGTTGGCTGAGGGAGGAAAAGCCCTGCTTCTAGTTAAACAGCTGTCTTCTGAACAGGATATGCCGATATACTTACCATGTCACGGCTAAATTCATCAAGGTACGGAGCTGCAGCAGTTCCCGAAAGACCGGGAATCATGATGGACCAGGACCTATCTGGCTGACCCATGTCAATGCGGTCACGCACATCTGTAACCACAAGACCGGTACGGAATGCCAAGACTACAGTCTGCACCGCAACCGGGATCAAATCGGTCAAGGACTGTGTGCAGCTCACGGCCGCAGCAGTGAGAAGGCCCGTGCAAAGACCGACAATGCGTGTTGATGACGCATCAGGGTAGGAAGTTCCTGGCTGTGCATAGTAGCTGCTACAGTAAGCGAGGCTGAAATGTGACTAGTTATGGTCTGGACATACCTGATGAAGCTTGCGAATTGATGCACACATGTAAGGGCCTTCTCAAGGGCGTGGTGCCGGGTCTTGGCGTTCCTGAGGCGAGTGAGTAGTTCGGCAAATGTGGTAAACTTCACAACGCCATCCCTGTCAGAGAACGGAAGCTTGCTGATGGAAAATGAGCTCAATCACCTCCGTTATCTGTTATTGGATAGTATATTAGCTTAGTCATTCATTCTGAGACGTCTTGGGAGCAACACCACGAGCGCCTTAGCAACCAAGCAATCAAGTCATTCATTCATCGATTCCGACCGATCAAGCGCGAATTTCATCACTTGCCAATCTCGGCGCGAATTGCAAAAGTGACTCGCTCAAAGAAGCTGGTCAGGACTGGGTTGTCCTTCCGGGCAACAAGCGAGCGGAGCCCTGCGTCGTAGTCGCAGGTCACATCCCCGAACAGGAGAACTTGGATCTTGTCTGCCATTATGATGTGAAGGTAGAATGGCAATGAGTGTGCATACTCAATTCTCCTTCAAGAATACTTGTCTAATATACTGCTTTCTATCTCGTTGCGGAGCTGAAAGAGAGTCACTGTGGCGCTGCGCCCATCTTGTCGGAATGTACTGAATTCCTGCGACCTTCGGATACCGCTGTGGCAGAGCAGCAATCGGTGCGAGAGTTCAAAATTCTCTCCCAGATAGCTGCTTGCCGTGGATGTCCAACACCGTGACAGGGATGTATGGTGTCGGCGTTGCACGGGATGCGAGCTGCGGTAGCCTGTTGATCTCCCGCTAAGCCCCTGGCTGGTGCGCCTCTAATCCATCTGACCCGGCTGGCTGTTTTGTATTACCCGCTGACCCCGATTCATTGGTCTTGTAAGCAGAGTAGCACATACCCCGACGGGCCAATCAGGACGCCTCGCTTGGTGCTACGGAGTCCGATTCGGAGTCCGAAGCGCTCAAAGTGGTATCGGCCCCCAAGAATTTCAACACTGCTGAATAACATCGCAGACCCATTCTCGGCATGATGGGAAGGCCGAGTTGGGGTTTGTGTCCCGTTGATAGCCTTCTTAATGGAGCACCGTGAACGAATACAATGACTTTCCGCTGCCTGGCTCTCTCCCTCTTTTTACAGCGGGTATTCTCCATCACTTTCCTTCCCACTGCAGCGAAATCACTCACCGCCAATCCCGCAAGCCCAATGGCAATGAGAACATCGAATTCCACCATTGAGACGGATGATGCCGTCAAAAAAGACGCAAATGCCGTTGACAGCCGCGTGGCGCTTGATGCGGAGAAGGGTCCTCAGGTGGCTGCACCAGTCAACCCGTGGGATCCAAGCGCTTTCCCCGATGGAGGAGCCGAGGCGTGGCTTGCCGTGCTGGGCTGCTTCTGTGCCCTTTTCGTGTCCTTCGGCTGGATTGGTGCCATTGGAGTATTTCAAGAATACTACCAACTGCACCAGCTGAAGGGCTATAGTCCAAGCCAGGTCTCATGGATTCCCTCCATTGAAGCATGCTTCATGTTTCTTGGAGGGTCTTGGGTCGGTCGCATCCAGGATCTCTACGGCCCTCGCTATCTTATCCCTGTTGGGACGTAAGTTCGACCCTGTCTGAAAAGGAATCATCGAAACTCACGGTCATTACAGTTTCTTGCACGTCTTTGGACTCATGATGGCATCTTTGTCCACCGAATACTATCAGTTCGTGCTATCTCAGGCCATCTGCAGCTCCATCGGCGCATCCATGGTCTTCTATCCCAGCTTTGCCTGTCTCGCAACTTGGTTCTATAAGAAGCGTGCAGCTGCCTTCGGAATCGCTGCTTGTGGGTCTAGCTTGGGGGGAGTGCTCTTCCCGATCATCGTTCTTCGCCTGGTGGATGAGATCGGCTATGGTTGGACCATGAGGACCTGTGCTTTCCTGATCCTCGGGCTGCTGAGCATCTCGTGCTTTACCATCAAGTCTCGTATCCCACCGCACAAGACGCCGGTGAAGGTTATGGATTTTGTCAGGCCTCTTGGAGAGTGAGTTTCCACGAAAACACCCACAAGGTCGTATTACTGACCGCTCATGGGACAGGCTCCCTTTCTTTCTCCTTACATTGGTATGTCATCTCCAATCGAACAAGCTCGTGCTGTATACTAACGACAAGCAGTCGATGTTCTTGATGTTCATCGGACTTTTTGTTCCTTTCATCTTCATGTCCATCGAAGCAACAGTCAAAGGCATGGATGCCACACTGGCCATCTACCTCGTCTCAGTTATGAACGCAGTCAGGTACGTTCAGTCAGACCCCCCACCTTCACTCCCGCTAACCCCCACTGCAGCATTCTCGGCCGCACCATTCCCGCCGCTTTAGCTGACAAGTACGGCCGGTTCAACGTGCTGATCATCATGTCTTGGCTCACGACCATCTTCACCCTCGCCATCTGGATCCCCGCTGACGACAACAAGACGCTTTGGATCTTCGCTGCCTTCTTCGGATTCTCGTCCGGCACCATCGTCAGCATGAGTCCGGCACTCGTCGCGCAGATCAGCGACGTGCGGGAGATTGGCATTCGTACAGGTACTATGTATACATTTGTTGCGATCGCTGTGCTGATTGGCAATCCCATTGGAGGATCTTTGGTGACTGAACATCACACCAATTACGTGCGACTGCAGATTTTTGCTGGGTGCCTCATGGCTGGTGGTTCGGTAGTTCTCATGGCCAGTAGGGTTGCGCTTTCTGGTTGGAAGCTGGCTGTCAAGGTGTGAGAGTCTGAGAGCATTTATATCTGACTGGCTCACGGAGCCGCCCTCAACGAGTTCAGCCTCTTCCGAGCTTTCCGACTCTTTGCAGTCGTTGATGTCGAGAATAATAGTCTCAAAAACTTGGCGTGGCGATTTCGGGTGTACCTGCTACGAGGGAAATCAAGCTTTCCAACGACCTTTTCGATGCGTTAATAAAAGCTTGAGCTTTGTTCGTTTGCAGATTGCGAGGGAGACAAAGCCTGTACGTACGAATAAGCAAACGGATCAGGCCCTATAGAGTGTCTTTTCTCTTATAGTGTAATTTAAATTGGACGGATGTCATATGGAAAATAGAACCAGCACCTCTTTGAGTGAGGTAACCGAGCTTTCAGACACGCAACGCCATATCAAGCCACCTTCTCCAACCTAAAAACCACTTTCTCCCCTTCTTCTAGAGCAACCAAAAGATGCTTTTCCATCCCCGCACTGGCTAGCGCCTCCCTGATCCTCTGCTCCGCAAGCCTGCTCTCCTCCTGCTTAAAGCCGCTCAGCACAAGCGGATTATCATCTTCCAAGGCCGGCCTCAGACGATGCTGGCGAAAGATGGTACTGAGCACCGAGACAAACTCGACTTGCGCGAACTTCAACCCAAGGCACGTGCGAGGTCCAAAAGCCCACGGTAGATACGTCGTGCCCTCTGGCTGTTCCAACACTTCGGCGCCATTATCCATCTTGATCCACCGCTTGGGATGGAACTCCCGGGCTGGGAGCCCTGTACCGTGTGACCATTCTGGTGACGTGTGCAGTGCTGCGCTGTTGATGACGATGTTGGCGCCAGCGGGAACGGGGATTGAGGCCCCCGTGCTGAGAGGGATAGCCTGGGCAGAAGCAGCGCGGCGAGGATAGTACGGGACCGGTCCGTACAGACGCATCGATTCGTTCTTAGTCGGAGCGTGTAAGTTGAACATGTCCGAGTTCTCCCGTAGCAGGAGTTCGAAGAAGCAAAGACTCACCAAAACAGCCTGACACCTCACCAGCCTCGGAAACACCTCCTCATACTTGATCTCGCCCACCTCCCTTGCCCCAAACACCCCCGCCACCTCCTCCCCAACCCACTCCTGCATCTCCGGCTCAATCGCCAACAGCGCCAGCGCAAAAGCCAGCGCATTGGCCGTAGTATCGTGGCCCGCGAAATTAAAGAAAAACAGATTCCCAAAAATCTCGTCATCCGACAGGCGATCGCGCGGGCTCCTCGCCGCATCCGAGCTCCGAACCAGCGTGGCCATCAGATTGGGCACCTCCCTGACGAACGCGTCGTCGCGATCCCGCCCCTCGTACTTGGCCCGCTCGCGCGCCAGCATCTCCGCCATGTACGCCTTAAACTCCCTCTTCGCCTCCACAACCTCGCGCCACGCGCGCGGCGCGCCCGGCGCCAGCAGCAGCCACTCGGGCGCCGCGACCACCAGCACGATGTGCCGTAGGACGCGCATCAGCGCGTCGCGGTACGGCATGCGGTGGCCCGCGCCCGCCGCGCGCATCCCCGTCGCGAAGTCCTGCCGCAGGCCCAGGCCGGCGGCGGACAGCACGTGCAGCGCGACGAGGCGCGTGTCGTCGATCATGGTGGTGACGGCGGCGCCGGTCGCCGTCCACTGGGCGAGCATGGCGCGGGTCTGGCGCGCGGACTCGTTCCACACGAGGGCGCTGACGCGCTCGTTGAAGCAGGGGGCGGCGATTTTGCGGTGGCGGGCCCATTCGTCGCCGTTGATCTGCGGTGGGGGGAGGTGTGTGTTAGGGGGAGAGTGTGAGGGGATGGGGGGACGGGGGTGGCGTACCGTGTCGATGTTGCGGCCGAAGATGTTGAGGAAGCCTGGTGGGACGGATTAGTCGGGCTTGACCAGAGGTCGCACGTTCCAGGGAGAAAGAGAAATAGAGCGCCGGTGTACGGACGTGGTATAAGAGCAGTATGGGGCTTCTTTCAGACATGTTTGGGCTATCCTCATCAGGAGGAATGAAATTTGGGCGCAGATTGTATTCTCCTTTGCTTCAGAAATAGAAGATGATGCTGAAAACTAGCACGATGGCCGTCACATACGAGAATCACGAGACAAAAGGAAACCTCGTGGATCAGAGACGCAACCTCAGACCCACGCAACCGAATTGAACCGAAACGAAAACTCACCGTAAATATCCTCAGGCTTCACAAACACGTCCCTCCGCCTCAACATGTCCTTGATGGCCACCGCATCGCAGACCACCACCTCCCACCCGCTCACGCTCACGCTCAGAAACGTGCCCGCCATCGCGCCTTCGCCCCGCCCCCTCCACACATCATCGTGCACCCCCCTCCCCTCCTTAAACGCCCACCCCGCCTTCGCGATCCGCACCCACGTGCACCACGCCCGCGGCAGCAGCGCCACGCACACGGGCCGCACGTAGCGGCCGGCGACGAGCCAGAGCGGGTGCGCGATCGGGAAGGGCGCGGTGATGGTGGGGAGGGCGGAGGACAGGCGCACGCGGCGGAGGGCGCGGTGGTGGGAGAGGAGGGTGAGGGCGGCGTAGAGGGGGTAGGCGACGAGGAGGGCGGCGATGAGGAGGGAGGGGGAGACTGGGGCGGTGGGCATGTTGGCGGTTGGTGTGGAGCGAGTGGGTGTTGGAGAGCAGGGCTGGCGCCGGATGGGGAAGGAAGAGCGGCGCGCGCGTTTCGCCAGCTGCGACGGAGCGGGGAGATTGTGCGGGGCAGAATGGGAAGGGGTTGGGAAGAGCGCGGCAAGGGACGGAAGGGCAGACGTCAGCGGAGTGGACCGAAAGAACTAAAGTACTTCTTGCTGCTTGCTACTTGCTAGGCGCGCGGCACGGCGTGTGTTGTTGTCCGGTAGCTTCCTAATAGCTGGCGTGGCTCGGGCTAATTCTTGCACAGGTACGGCCGAGTGAGAGGTGCGTGCGCGTATATATGCCGGTGATGGGTTGATGCTGGCGTGTAGCGGTCTGAGCTATGCTGTCTGCGTCGGCACCACGATGGTCAGATGGAAAGACGACGAAGCAGGCTGGGACGGGTGGGAAGTGATGAAGAAGGGGAAGTGATGAAGAAGAGGAAGAGGTGAAGTCAATTTTCACGTGACCTCGCTTAATTTCATTCCACAATTTAGCTTTCTGTTTGCCCTGATGAATCCCCTAAGGAATCCCCTAAGAAATGAACATGCTCCTAGGTTCCAAAGATTCATCTTGTCCATTGTGGTTGCGATGCCCTTGCCCGTTCGCCTCCACCAAACGACTTGTGCTACTGATGGGGGTACCATCAAGCTCAGGCTTGATCCATGTACCAGGCCTCTTCCTAGCAAGCGCGACAACCGACGCTGGTGCTTCCATATTCTGCATGGGGATTTCCCCGTGGCGCCGCTTCGATCGCGTGCGGTGCAGCCACAAGCACGCCAGAACACTCATGATAAGCAGCAAGGTTCCGACTAGCCCGCCGACAAGGCCGCCAATCATCACGCCGTTTAAGGCTTGTGACCCCGAGCCTTCAGGATTTCGAGAAGCTGACCTCGATATGTTAGCTGTTTCCTGACCGGGGCTAGCAGTGCCGTATACGTACTTGCTGATGTAGGAGCAATTAAAGGTGCCCTAGACGAGGACGCTGTCTCGATCTTAGACGAGTTCGGAAATGTCGCAGATGGAAGGGATGCTGCAGAAATAGAGGGGTTTGTGTCGACTACCTGGCCCTTGAAAATCCATTTCCCCTGGCCGCGATCGCAGCAGGCCCGAGAAGCTGCGGTCATCCCACAGCAGAAGCTGCCGTCGTTGCAGTGCGTGAGGTTGACATCGGTCTTTGCCATGTCGCCGTCGATGCAGAGCTTGATGCACTCGGGCGCCGTCCACGTCTTGTCTGTGCATGCTTCTCGCCAGAGAATCCCATCGAAGCCGTCGTTCCGACAAAGCCCATCGGACTGGCAGGTGTCGGGATATCCGTCGTTTGTACGGCAGCACATGGACGCCTGGCCGCCATCCGAGGCCACACAAGGCTGGTATGGCTCGTAGCCTTTGTTGGCGTTTCGATCGGTACCGTTCGGGAAGTAGCAAGCGGCGGCCACGAAGGACGTAAAGAGATGGACGGCAAGGAAAAGACCAAGAAGAATCATCGTGAATAACTCATAGGGAACTGGTAGTGGCAGTGATAGAAAGCTGGATACACCATGCCGGCCGGTCAGGTATGGGATTTATAGGGTATTTCTCCCCAAGCGGGAGTCGCGAGGCTGAAGGATTGCGACAGTTCTAAGCGCCGCACCCATGAAGAGCTGAGCGAGCAATGCGCCCTCCAGACAGTCGTCAAGATATCTCTGCCAGTCGAGAATCGGGTTCTTATGCAAAAGTAGACATTGGGTTGCACAAGGGCGGAGGGTGATTAGGTTTTCAGCTGTTGGCTACTACCTGTATCGACGCCTCGGCGGCTCTGGGGATTGCCAAGATGTGAGCAGAACGACAGCCCAATAGGCATGCTTGAATCCGCAGCGATCCGGATAACCCCGCGCGTTCGGGAAGTATTTACAAGGATGTGTCTCTGCCACTGTGTGGCGCTGGCGGCGCACTCCGTATGAGGGAAGGACAAGAGTCGAAAATATGTAATGGCATCGAAGACGAATTAATAGACCACCCCAGGCGCTAAACGCAGCCACGTGGCGTACGCCCCGCGTTCCCGCGGCCTCTAACCCCTTTCAGGCTTAAGCGAGTCGAGCACACCCAGCCTCATCTCCATCTTGCTTGCAGTCCTCAACACGCCTCTTTATATTCCTCAACGCTAAAGTACTCTTTAAACTATCCTATCTTTCAATGCCAAACCCTCTATGATAAGAACAGCATCGCTATGAGTTATCCGATGAATTTAATCACCACTGGGAATGGCGTTTTCTGATTGGAAGCTGCCTGTCCAAGTATAGAGGCTGAGAGAGTCTGTGCGTGGGCTGGACTGTGGAGCAGCTCCCAAGGAGGCAAGCGTTTTTCGAGCCTTTTAGATCGTTGGATACCCACAGAGCATACGATTTGGTGCTATAATATGCTCAGTTTCAAAAAACGGGTCGGCCGGAGGATGCAGGCCGGCAGCTGATGATAGAATCGTGTAACGAATTTATTATTTTCTATTGAACAAGTGGGTTGTTTGTATAGGGAGTGAAGTTCATCGTAGATTGGCATAAGGAGGAGAGTAGGTTACCCGGTCCCTCTTATATAGTAGCTATATAACAAATTTTTGGTGTTGACCCTTGGTTCGATCAGACCCTGTTCCTCCCAACATTTTCCTTGCCGAGTTCTTTCTGTATGAGTGAATGCTGCGGCCACCTTCGTCGGGTAAAGTTCGTCAGCTGGTTGGTGCGCAGACCCGCATGGTTTCCTGCGAGAAAAGATCCACTTGCACGATGCTCTTCTGAGTTTTTTAACAGCTCCAGGTTAGTTTGTCGGATCAGCTGAGTGCCGTTGGCCCGTGTCTTATAAGTAGGGCGGCTGGTAGAGCCACGGGGTGCATAGTGTGGCTTTTTCGTGGACGCCGTCATGGGGACGGATAGGAAAGCCGCACTGGCTAACTTCTCCGCAGGCTGGCTACCAAGAAGAATTCTTGCTCCACTACTATCTATAACGAGTTCTGTTATTTAGGCGTCACTCGGCTTTCACGAAGCCGTGAGCCGTGGCCGCTGAACAATCTCTTTGCACTCGCTCACCTCTGAGACTACAATCCATCACCACCAACCATGCCTCCTCCGCCAGTCGAGAGCCCACTCGAGGCCATCAGCAACACGCCCATAATACGTCTCCGCAACGTCGTTCTGGCCGACCACGTCGCCGTGTGCCTCAAGCTGGAGTCGCTCAACCCCAAGGAAGCTACAATGACCGCACGGCGATACCAGTCGTCGAAGAGGCCGAGCGGCGTCGCGACCCCAAGCCACGCATGACCGTCATGGAAGCGACAGGCCGCAGCATTGGCACCTCCCTCGCCTTCGTCTGCGCAGCAAAAGGCTACCCCTTCCGCATCGCGTCATCCAGCGCCTTCGCGCGCGAGAAGCTACGCAGCATATCCGCTTTCGGCGCGATCGTCTACATCATCCGCAGCCCTCCGCCGTCGTGACGTTCGGCCTCTTTTCGCGTCGTCGCGGCGGAGTGAAATAGCTACAGCACCGGCCAGTTCAGCAACCGCGACGCCTTTGTCGGCTACGGCGAGCTGGCGCGCGAGCTGGTAGTGGTTGAATGTTGTGGCTGCGATTGCGCTCGTGAGGGGGCTGGGGCCGGGGAAGGCAGTTGTGATGGTTGCGTGCGATATCGGGATGAAGTACCTGAATGGAGATCTGTTTGCCGATGCGTGATGCAACTTGACTGCATCTCCGTGGGTCGCGTGCGATGAAACAAAGCTGGGAGACAGGTACGGTAAAGAGAGGAGATCGTTTCTTCGTATCTAAGCCGGACTTCCGCGTGAACGGCAATCTCCAGAACTGTTGACTCAGCTCCACACGCATTAAAGACAGCCAACGGGAGTCGGCACGGACAGTGGACAAGCTTTTCACGAAAAGTCTTGACATGCTTAACTGCGTTGGTGCTTTCTCGGCACTTGATTCCGATGGAGTGCCGATCTTCCGACCGAGACCGCAGACAGTTGGAGTATAAAAACATTCTTCAAATTCATCTTATCTGATCATACTAAATTTCATATTTGCGAAATGGCCTCTGACAAGGACCAGGGCGTGGTCAATGTCGGCGCGGACCTCGAGGGGCCGTCCCCTCGCTCGCTGGAGAACGGTACGAAGCATATTTCTAGCGCCTGGGATTACTGAATGATTGACAAAGAATAGAGGAAGACACCAAGCGCATCGAAGTCCTTTCCGCCGCTGGAATAAGTATCACTTCCGACGACTATGAGCTACCATGCTTGACTCTTCGCATGTGGATCATTGGGATTGGCTTTTGCTTGTTCGGGAGCGGCCTCAACACCCTCTACACTTTTCGATACCCTTCAATTACACTATCACAATTGGCAGTACAGTTTCTTGCTTTTCCCATTGGCAGGGCTTGCGAGCGTTTCATGCCGGATTGGACCATACCACTGTTTGGATGGCGGCTTCACATCAATCGACGACGATTTAATTATAAGGTAAGTCAACCGTAATGTTTAAAGGACGGATGTGACTGACACTGCCTAGGAAAATATTCTTATCTTCATCATGGCAAACCTGAGCTTCTTCACCAGGCTTAGTGCCGATGTGCTGACGGAGCAACGGTACTTCTACGGTGTCAAAGCCGGATGGGGATTCGAAATCATAATCACTTTGGCTACTATTCTTTTTGGATTCTCCTTGGCAGGTCTAACTAGATCAACCATTGTTGAGCCATCCGAAATCCTATGGCCTGGAGTTTTCGGAGACACTGCTTTGAACCACGCCTTGCATTTCGCAGGCAGAGTAGATGAGAACAAGTACACTTCTCTTCGACCCGAAAGAATTTCACTATGATATTTGGAAGCAAAGCTGATTAGTTCAAAGGTCTGTTAAAAGCCGCTGGAGAGCATCGCGATACCACTTTTTCATGGTTGCATTCGCATTGTCGTTTGCCTGGTACTGGCTTCCAGATTTCCTCTTTCCCGCCCTGGGCTACTTTACCTTCATTTGCTGGATTGTGCCAAAGAGTCCAGTCGTCAATCAGGTGTTTGGGATGAAGAGCGGCATCGGCCTCCTTCCTCTGACCTTTGATTGGAGTCAAATCGCCTACATCAGTTCTCCACTCGTAGCCCCTCCATGGGCTGTCGTTAATATCCTTGCCTCCCTGATCTTCTGGATATACATCGTATCTCCCGCACTATACTATTCCAACACGTGGTTCTCTGGATTCCTGCCAATCCAAAGCAATTCCGTCTTTGACAACACGGCATCGACATACAATGTGTCAACGGTCATCAATAAGCGAGATGGATTTACCTTCAGCGAGGACAAATACAACGCCTACTCTCCGGTAAGCCTTCTTAAAACTCAAACATTCATCGAAACGTGAATTCTTATTGCCTACAGTTGTATATGCCCGCCACATATGCCCTGAACATGTTTGGTCTTTCCTTCGCAACAATTCCCGCCCTCCTCGTATGGATCTTCCTGGAAAAACGGAAGGAGATGTCAAACGCTTTCAGAGGCATCCTCAACATCAAAAGTCATTTGCATCTTCGCCGTGGTACGGCCGATTCAGTTCCCTCTTGGTGGTACATGGCGTCTGGATGATCGCTCTTGGCCTCGCCATGTTCGCGTGCGAGTACTATCCTGTACAGCTACGGTGGTACGGGGCTCTGTTCGCCTTCCTTTTTTCCTGTGTATTCTTCGTACCAGTAAGTGCCTTCATGCTTTCCCCAAATATGTGTTACTGATATTAGCATCAAGCTTGCCATGGTGTACGCAACAACAAACCTAAAAATCAACATCGACGTCTTCTGCCGCATCGTCGCCGGCTACGTCTTCGAAGGCAAAGTCCTCGCCAACCTCTGGTTCTTCGACCTCGGCTACATCAGCGGCATCAAAGGGCTGCAGTTCGCGCAAGACCTCAAGCTCGGCCTCTACTGCAACGTACGCCACCCTCTCCTCCAACAGCCCAACCCACTCACGCCGCCTAGATTCCCGCACGCTCGCTCTTCCTCGTCCAGCTCGTTGGCATCTCCATGTCCACCCTCAGCCAGGTCGGCGTCGTCAACTGGGCCCTCACCCACGTCCCAGGAATCTGCACCACCGCCGCCCCCAACGGCTTCACGTGCCCCTTCTCGCGCACGCACTTCAACACCAGCATCATCTGGGGCGCCATCGGCCCGCGCCGCTTCTTCTCGCCGGGCTCTACTTACTACGGCCTGCTCTACTTCTTCCTGCTCGGCGGCATCCTGCCCGTCGGGGTGTGGCTGCTGAAGCGGCGGCGCCCGGGCGGACTGTGGCGGCGCGTGCACGTCCCGCTGTTCCTGGGCGGGCTGAACTACATCCCGCCGGCGTCCGGGACGAATTACGGGAGCTGGGCGGTTGTGGGGCTGGTGTTTGGGGTGGTGGTGAAGAGGCGCGCGAGGACGTGGTGGCGCAAGTACAATTTCGTGTTGAGCTCGGCGCTGGATTGCTCGGTGGCGATTGCGGGTGTGGTGATCTTCTTTGCGGTGTTTTATTCGGGCACGTCGAAGCATTTGAGTTGGTGGGGGACGCAGGTGTACAAGGTAAGGGATTCCCGGAACCTGAGGTCGCGATAACTGACGGGAGGCCAGGATACGTGTGATTGGGAAGCTTGTCCGTATCACAAGCTTGCCGATGGAGAGAAATTTGGAAAATGAGAAATCGAGGGCTCAGCACTCCTCCCGAAGTACAACAAAACAACGACTCGGGACAGTACGTAGAGGCGTCCAATGGAATTTGTGAGCGATTGCCGCGGCCATTGTCGTCACTTGTATGGACCCTATGAGAATCTTTGGGAATGCGTGAGAGATGACGCATCATCAGTCATCTGAACAATCTCTTACATGCATCAAAGATGGCTGTTGCCGTTTGCATTTCGCAAGGGTTGTGTGGATCAACAGAACAGTGTTCGATCTTACATGCAGCAGCATGTGGTGGTCTTCAGGAGGTCCAGCCCTTCAACCCCTGCATCCATTGTTCAATATTTAGTTTCCATTCTACTACGAGAAGATAGAGTCCCATAGAACTGTCTTTTCTATCTGAGAGAAGAATATTGCCAAGTAGCAGCAACAATACTGTCTTCAACAACCTCCTACAACTCAATTCGTGCCATGGCGGATGACGAAGTAAACGTTGCACTCACAGCGATCATCGTGGCTGCAGTTGCTCTCCTAATTGCTACTGCCCAGCTTTTACAACAGATTTTTGGAACTGCTGATGGGTATCGGCGATGTCAGTCATCTGTGATTGGTCCTTTTGCAAGCAGGACGTCGCGAAAATGGAGATGGAGAGAGTTCCGCTTCGAAACAAGATACACAACACCGATGATATCTCTCAATCACATTGTCAAACTTGCTCCTCGTCTGGATCGAAGCTTTCGACCTATTCAAGAGGGATTTCGAACGCCAATCCTTTCAGGTTCTGAAACTTACGATAGAGTCAACTGGCTGCAATTTCTCCAAAACCTCAATTTTCCTCAGAGCAAGTGGAGCGATCTTATCGCAGATTGCGATAATGCAGTCGTGAAACTTCAAGAAAGATCCTGGGATTTTATGCCACCGGATATTGTCAAGCCATTAGCCTCAAGCACCATCGGAGCCATGATCGTGTTCGCACACAGACTTGGAATGCGCTGGACCGAATTCCGACCATATGATGGGGTATTGCGTGCAGAAAGCCGAGGAAAATCCTTGACATCTACAACAGTCAGAGGTATTGGGATTGTCTTCCAGTACACCAACTAACTTGGGGACACTAACCCGGAGACAAACAATTCTATCTTAGCCGTTCCCGAACGACACGACGACATGATGAAGTTTGGAATCATCACTACGCCCTACTTTGATCGAAGTCTTGTCATGGTGAACCCGAAAGACTCCGTGAAAGAGGTTTTTACTAGAAGCTTGAGGAGTCTTGGTTTAATGGATAACCTTTTTGTTGTATTGTTTATGAACAACGATGATCCATTGAAGATTGGCATGAAGAGGGAGAGGGTAGGTAACCCGCTTGCCTCTTATACAAGTGATTGTGACTAAGCTATATAGTGAGACACGATTCGTCTCAAAAACGAGTGATATCCTACACTTTTGCACACCAATGCTGATGAGTCTCTGGACGACCTTCAAATACAATACTTCCTCAATGATGTTCTAGGCTTTCTGATGGACTATATCCCCAACGAACCTTCGGAAAAGATCAGGACACTGGGTTGCAGGCTTATGTTTCACTTTCCATATCCTTGGAAGCTAGAGTCTCCCACCTCCCTGATAGTGGGACGCATTTGTCTTGCCAAATGTCTGCACGCTCTCATAGGAACTATGGATTTTTCATCATAAGCAAAGGCTTCTCTTGAAGAGTTGTACTAAGTCATTGAACGTCTTCGTTCACTCTCTCCGTTCGACTGGAACAACAAAATGGCTCAATATCGTCAAAGTGCGGAATATGATCTTCTCGATTACTACAAAAATTTCATAATGACGCAGCCGTCTGAAAGCTTTCTTCAGCACAAAGAAGAAATCAGCACGAACGGAGATCGAACTTCCAAGTCTTATGAAAGATATAAAGACTTGATTTCTTGTCATTTCTTATCCCTTTATTACAATGGAAACAGGGAAAAGGGCCGTTTAACAGAAGAGGAGAAAGATCCAAATCGGTACGTGTCAGACTATTTTGCCCTACTATATCAGGCATTCCATTCTTTCGGGCATCAAGATCAGTAGCTACTCTTTGCCACCTCCTCACTACTCCTCATATTCATAAGCTTCGGATATTAACATCGGCTTCTGTTCTCCTCGGTTATTCAAACACTCTTTTATGTATATAAGTAAGCCTAACGACCTCCCTTTCAGGAGATAGGCAGATTCTACTCTCTTTTCTGACCTCACAAATCTTCACTCTAAAATCCAACAGTACGACATTGGAGGACCCTATAAGTCATTGTTGCGTGGTGGAGGATGATTGTTCGGGGTATGTTGTGGTTTCTCCCGCACCAAATGGGTAATCCGAGTCCACCAGATGTTGATGCTTCTTGGTGGGACTCAAATTTTCCTGTCTGGTTGTCGTAGAGGGCTCACAAGGAGGCCATCAATCATACGGCATATGAATACAGTCAAAGCAGGAAAACAGGCGTTCAGCAGCAAAATGGTAGAAAAATTGTGTATTCTCCTCTTTGCTCTTTACCTATTGTTCAAGATTTCTTTCAACACCCCTCCACAATTTCAATCGATGTATTCAGATTAGCATTAAAAAGGCTACTCAAATTTTGGGAACTCTTTAACAATGTCGTCACTGATAGCATGCATGATCGTGGTTTATTTCTGGGTTGCTCCTTGAGTTTTTTGCCACGGCTCGCTTGATGTCTGCGGAAAAAACCCACATGGAGTGTGGACCGAATCATGGTAGACACCACCCCTCTTTCCTCTCGGCTCCAATACCATGTGAAACCGTATCAATTTATTAACATTTAATATTTTTATTTGCCTTGGGCGAAGCATTAGATGTTCATAGCCAGCGTCACTTATTAGTCACGATAAGAGCTAGAAATCCATCATAAATTTCATAGACTGGTTTTCATTCTGAGGCTCCTATGACCGCACAATATCAAATTCCATTTCTTAAACGGTACCTCGACAAAATTTAGCAATAACCATGGCAACAGGCGGTATCCTTTTCATCCACCTGGTCTTCGTCAACTTTACAAAATGCCCTCGCGTTTCCGCAAGCATCCTTCCAAGGCGTCTATCCCATAGTTTCCGGCTGCGAACAAGCAGTCCGTCTCCCTCGCCTTTCAATCTCTACCGTTTTTGCCTGCCCGTGCTAATGCCGCCCTAGTGTGCCGAGCTCGACGATATCTTTGGCCCGGCATCCGCCCTCCACTACCCCTCAACCGACACGACCTTCACCATCTGGGACGCCAAACAAGCCTAAGTGACGCCAGCCTGCCGCGTCGAGCCGTCCAGAACCTCCGACGTCGCCCAGGTCCTCTCCATTCTCACGCGCAACTCCTGAACCTTCGCCATCAAAGGCGGCGGCCACTTTCGCGCCGTCGATGCCAGCAACAGCGTCGGCGGCGTGACGGTGGACATGAACAAGCTGGACGCCATTGAGGTGGCGGCGGATCGGCAGAGTGCGAGGCTGGGCGCGGGGTTGACGCTGCTGTAGGCGTATCGAGGGCTGGAGCCGCTGGGCCTGAGTAATAGGGGTGGGAGGGTGTCGAGCGTGGGCGTTGCCGGGTATACCATGGGCGGCAGGTTCTCGAATTTGAGTCCGAAGATGGGGTTGGCGGTGGACAATGTGCTGGAGTTCGAGGTGAGTGTCATCGAGGCCGTGGAAAGATGGGATCTTGCTGATGATTTCTGCACAGCTCGTTCTCCCGAACAGCACTGTCGTCAACATCACGTATGAACGCGAACACGACCTGTACTACGCGCTGCGCGGAGGTGTGAATAATTTCGGCATCGTGACATACTTCACTGTACGAGTGGTGCCACAGGGCCCGCAGCTGTTTGGTCCCACAACATACAGTCTCGAATACACAGAACGCGTCCTCCATGAGGCATACAGACTGACCACGGAGCTGTCCAACGACACGGATATATCCTTCTGGACGCGGTATCAGTACAACCAGACGACCGACGCATATGTCCTTTCCCTAACCCAAACCTATCTACAACCGGAGCCCGAGCCAGCCGTATGCAATGCTTTCAACGCCATCCCATACGAATCAAGAAGCATATCGATTGACTGGTTCAACAACCAGATCGACGAAGGTGATCCCTTCGGCCAGCGGTACGTAGGGCCCCTCAAGCCCCCAAAAGGCTGCAATGTGTCTTACCAACGCCATCCAGTCACCTCTTTACCACACTCACCTACACGCCCTCCGAGTCCCTCGATGCCCGCATTTTGTCCATTTTTTCCGACGAGGTTGCCGCCGTGAGCTCCACCACCGGCTTCAAACCTGGCATCGTCATACAACCCATCCCCGCCAACGCAATCGCTGCCACGAAGGAGTGCGGGGGTAATGCGCTGGAAATTGAGTCCCTTGATGGCGGGGCTCTGACATTGGTGCTTCTGACCTTTGGCTGGAGTGATGCGACCGACGATGACGCCATGTATGGCTTTGCCGAGAACTTTCGGGCCCGCTGTGAAGAGACTGCGAAGAGCATGGGGCTATGGAATCGATATCTATATATCAACTACAGTAAAGAGGACCAGGATCCGTTTGGGGGGCATGGCGAAAATAATAGGGAGAGGCTGAAAAGAACTCAGAAAGAAGTGAGTCCGAAGGGGGTCTTCACGAGTGAGGGATTAAACCGCGGGTACTTCAAGCTACCATAATAGCTTCAAAAAGACTTCTATAAGATTATTAGTAGCTAAAGTACAATATGGACTCTGATTCTAAGTTCCTTAGGGCGAACAACAGATGCTCATCACAAAACGGTCGTAACATCATCCACACAAGGCGTCTCCACCAACCCCTCAACCTCCGGCCCCCCAGCCACGCACTCCGGCACAAGCTGAATCGCCGTACAGTTCCTCCAATCCTCCGGATCATAAATCGCCTGCTCCGTGCCCTCATAGTCCAGATCGGCCCAATACAAATTCACCAGCGCCTCATACGTCTGCTTGCACGCGACCCACGTCCCGCCCGCAAACCCGGGCTTCTCGAGGTACGGCACGCCATCCTCGCCAACGACAACATCAGCCGCCGTCTCAGTGGTATTCGACCGCACCGCGACGGCGGCGGCGGACACGAGGTAGTAGCCGCTGAAGGGCTCGCTGACGGAGAAGCCAAACGGCGTGACCTCGCCGCCGGCGTTGGGCGCGTCGGTGCGCACGTGCGTCGGCTGCGTGTAGAAGACGTCGCCGTCGCGGCGCGCCTGGAAGGTCTGGTTCCACAGCACGGCGTTGGAGTAGTCCGGCGGCACGCCGTGCGTGGGCACGGGCAGCTGGTAGATCTCGATGGCCCAGCCGTTGACGTCAGGGGTGGTGGCATCCCAGGGGCCGGTGACTTTGGCGCGCAGCTTGTAGTGGAGGGAAGTGGAGGTTGCGGTGGAGGTGGAGGGGAGGGCGGCGAGGAGGCCGAGGCTGAGGATGGTGGGGATGGAGAGGCCCATTTTTTCTGGTGTGGAACGAATGAATTGATGAGGAAATGCTTTAGTGATGAATGCTTGAGGTTGAGGACGATGCTTGCTTTTATCTTCCAGAAGTGACAGGGTAAATATCGCCGAGAGGTAACATCAATGGTGCATTACGAGATTGTTGCTCTGTCGCCTGATAGGAATGTGAACTGGCGTCGCCGGGTAAAAAAGAGAGACTCTTTTCGCACGATTAACGGGGCCAAAATCAGGGGTCGGATCATATGTGAGATTTTCGCATCGCCAAGCAGAAGCTACTCCACGATTGTCTGAGCAAAAAGTGCTTGCGTTGTGGGGTTTAAATTTGAGTGTGAGAAGAAAACTTGGTGATACGACGATCCTGCAGGATGTGTGTGTCGCCAAATATAGCTGACCAGGTTCTAGACACTGGCTGGGAAACAGCCAATATTTAAGTCACCGCCATTAACGGGCCCCAATTCGCATGCCTCCTTATATGCCAAGTATATTAAAGACCCAGCAATAAGACAGGGAACGTCAGGAACGGCACAAGCCAACTTGTGCTCTACTCTGTATGTTTTTATCTCGCATACAGACACCACGGCTTGGAAAAGATTGGTGGGAGGGAGCAGCGGGGCTGAAGTCCGTATTTAATCCTTTGCGTTGCCAGTGGCAGACGCGGCTCGGAGTCAGCGAGCACTAGATCCCAATTTCCATTGCGCAACCATCCCGCGAAATAAGATCGTTGCGAGCCTACCCAAAGACGGAGCGACAATATAATTCGTCAATCCTGAAATTGCGCGGTCTTACCAATCTGGCGCTCAACAAATCTGCAGGCAGTATCGAGTTTCCCGGTCTCAATTCAGCTGGAGCTCTGCGCCAAAAGAACAAGGCAACAAAACTACGCAAATGTCAACCACTTAGTCGGGCCGAAGAGTGCTTCATACCCGGGCCGTCCAGAGCGGTCTTTGGAATCGAAGGAATAATGCGCCATGGCACAAGAACATTAAGCGGAAGCTCAGCTTCGCACGGCCCGAACCGAGCCTGCTTGACGTGCAGGGTTGGAGCCGAGGCGCCTGGCCGTCCGCTTTGCGGCTACCCGGCGTTCGACCTGCCTTCGCCCGGAACTTGTTCATAGGTATTGAGCTGATATGAATAACTGCCAAATCTGAGTAGGCTATATGCTTGCTCATATTTCTGAATGGCTTCGGTTTCCTAGAAGTGGACAATCATGTTGGGTTGGTCTGCACTTCGCCATGCCAACATCGGCCGGGCATACAAGAAATCATTAGATTCACTAGTAAAAGACCTTTTTAAACTGTTTACTGGAGTATGAGTATATTAGTAGATAGGGGAGCACAAGGCCGACGACTGAATGCAAATATCCTCTACGACTTTGTGTTTCGGCCCGCGCTCATACGACCAAAACCCGCCTTGAAACTCACGAGGAAATTGCGAAAACAAGGTTGCGTCCTCAAAAGAATTCCTATGGCAGATGCACGACGCAGGAGAAGAACATGCCGGTGTGAGCACATGAGAGATGTGAGCAATCAAGACTCCATAATAATAATGGCCAGTCAAACTCCGTTTGCAGGGTCACTGGTCTCCCCATCCAGTTGGAACTTCGCAGTTGCACTATGAGGTGCCATTTTCGTTCGGACCGTTCGGTGTGACATGGCTAGCGGACCCTGGCTGCGCCCTGCACTTGGCTCCTTGCGGCTAACAGGTTTCTATATTTACTTTCTTGGCGTGGCTCCACCGGTGGGCGTGACACTGTACGTCATCGAACCAGAGTAGAGTTTGGACGGTCAACTACCGGTGGGCATATTGTGCTGTTTTCGACTCTTGATGGATAGGTGAGCTTACGCCCGGGCCGCTCGAAGCTCAACACCACGCCCCCTATCGTGGAACCTTGGTCGGTGCAGTCAGATCCGCCTTCCTCACCGGTGCGGGCCCGCGTCAATTGTGTCGGACGGCCTACTGTCCGACCTCCGGAGCACCGCCATAGAATCGGTAGGCCGAAGGGAGCGAAAGAGCAACTCGCGGCAGGAAACACTTCGTATGCATGGTCTGGTGCTTCAACGAACACTAATGTGAAGCGTCGGGCCACGGCAACATGATCGACGGCACTCGCACCTTGCTTTGCCACTACATGTAACCTGTACGTAAAGGGGCGAGCTGTTTAGCTTCTTGAAAGTAGTAGATCCGACGTTTGGGCGCTTCGTGAACGACGCACGCCAAGCAAATACGAACGAGCCAATCTTGTCATGACGTTTAACTTTCCGGGGATCACCGGCGGAGAAACACGGCCCCCCTGGACCCGAAATTGTACATATATGAGCTGGCAGCCGTGTAAACAGCCTGCATTTTCCAGCAAACAACTGCATATCGCTCCAAAACTACCAGCAACCCACCTGAACTATCTTAACTTTTATCCCATAATTTCTCCAACGCAAAAATGAAGGTCGCAGCCGTCGTCGCCTCCGCCCTGGTCTCCACCGGCCTCGGTTCCGCCATCCCGGTCGACCCCCGTTTCCCCGACTCGGGCCCGTTCAAGATGATCGTCCTCGCCTACGAGCAGCCGATCCACTACGACTACGTGAAGGCGTCCGGCGGCTACTTCTACATCGGCAAGGACACCAACTCGACTTGCGGTATCGAAGAGCCCATTCTCGACGGCCCCAACAGCGCCGGCGCGCTGAGCACGTACGGCGATGGCAAGGAGGACACCCAGCAAAGTAAGATTATTTTCGATGCTTTATTGCAAACAACCTTATACTAACGGTTAAATCCAGCCTTCATCGACATCTCTGGCGCCGCCGGTGGCATCTTCTCTTACATCGGCCCTCTCTACAAGAAGACGACCTTCGACCACGTGACCGACAAGTTCTCGCGCGTCGCCGGCCCGGACATCTCGCAGCTGTACTACGATGGCGGCGACTGGTTGGCCTGCCCCACTGGTAACAGCGATTACGAGTACATTGTGTATGCCGAGAAGGCTTACGGTCATGAGGTCGGCAAGGACAAGTGCATTCCGTTTGAGATCCGGACAGACAAGGTCGACGACCCGGAGGTTTGCGAGTACTTGTAAAGAGTTCGGGATGCATGTAAAATAATTGTATAATATCGCATATGATGAAACGGTCAGCCTCTCGGTCTTAATGCCATGAATCTTCGCCTCATGTTTCTGTATGTGCTTGAACAAAGATTTCGAAGGCAAGCTAGCACCAGAAATGTATGCATATTCTCTTATTACATATATAAAAAACGATCACTGGGAAACCTAAAAAAAAAAAAAAAAAAAAAAAAAAACACCTTTCATGTCATCGTAGGATGTCATAATAGGAATCATCCCTGTTCTAGTAGCAGATGTTTTGAAATGGTCAGCCGACCAGTCTCCCGGTGACAGCACCAGCTGTAAGACGGACACGTGTCGCATGTGTGAACCAGTATCTGGCGCACGGTCTACGCATTCCTGAAGTAGCATTATCGGTAAATCCATCCGGACTGTGGCTGACGTGCATATTCAGCTCCTTGTGCGAACCTCTCAACGCCCACGTTGGCATTCGCGAAATTTGAACAGACGTTTCATCAGTGGGACATCTATGCTCCTCGAGTGGCAGATAGATACTATCATCATATTTTCAAAGCAGCGGCCTGTGTTCTTTGATGACCGTCGTTATCAGATTATTTGAAGCGTTGGAGGAGAATGCAAGGCTGAACTCGAAGCTGAATAGCTGCAGGTAAGCCATGGTGCAGCTGTATAGGGCTTGGGTGACCATTCAATCGCATGTGCGAAGACCAATTGGAGCGAATACCACGCCACACCGTCCCAGTCCACACACAGAGGACCATTTTCATGCAGCTATCTACCCCGCACTCGCAGCTTATGGCGACTGAGCTCCGTGCGCCCGAGTAGAAAGGAAGTCTGCTCCGCCGCCCCAATTAGTTCTGCTACTGACACTTTTCCCCACATCCTGCCCCGACACCAAGAAGGCTGAGTCCGCTTTCAGGCTTCTTGACAACCTGAAGAAACGCGTCCTGTTCCAATGATGCTCAAGAGTTTTCAGTGACTTCAGAGTAGTGGACTGCTGCTGGCATCCTCTTTCACTGCGTTAGCAGGCATCCGGCTGCTCGTATATTTTCTGCGCAAAACACCGCCGGCGACAAATTCAGACGAGACCACGACAAAAGACTCGCGCCACCTTTTTCCCACCAAACAGAGCCTTCCGCTTACAGGGAATACCGCCGTACATTTCTGCACAGCCTGTCTCTAAAGAGAATGTCATCCAGATTCTCAAAAACGAGTGGAGCATCGACAACGGCGTTGCCATCAAAGTAGATTCGCTCGCTACAGATCCTTTGGACAAGTCTCGAAAGATTGCCACACTGTCCTTTCAGCCCTCGCCTCAATCAATCTCGCCCCCGGAAAAGAGATGGTCTGAACCTTTACCAGGAAAAGTCGATGGTTCAGAGGAACTGACTCTAGACGTGGAGTTTCTTGGTCTCACGCCGCTTCATAGCGAGCCTGACGCTAATTGCGCATACGAGTGGGTCAAGGAATACGTCGTTTATAGTTTTGGGCTCTGACCTCTTACAGTATTGTTGCTCTCTCCGGTTTGAACGGCCATCCTTTCGGCTCATTCAAACAACGGGGTGATACAAGTAGCTTTATGTGGCTTCGCGATGCTCTCCCCCAGCATCTCATTCGGGCTAGAGTACACGTTCGAGTGTTCATCTACGGCTACGATTCTCAATTGATCGAAAGCGATTCGTTCCAAGAGATTTCGGATTTGGGCAGGTCGTTCAAAAATATAATTGTACAACTCACCCAAAACGGCGCGACATCCAAACCGAGGAATCTTGTTCTACTGGGGCACAGCCTTGGAGGTATCCTTGTGAAGCAGGTGAGATAACGATTGATATCGTCCTGAAATCGTAAGAATTACTAAATTATATACTACAGGCCGTCATTTCTCTCAACAAGAGTGCATATTCGTTGCATGAGAAACACACTCTAGAACGACTCTTTGGGTTGATGTTCTTTGGGACACCGAGCCAGGGCATGGATAACGAGACGCTGCTGCCTATGGTGGATGGGCAGCCAAATGGATTGTTCGTTCGGACGTTGTGCTATTCAACTAGTGTTCTTCGGGACCAAATGGACGATTTCCGTCGTTTTTTTCGAGCAGATGAAGTTTCCGGCATTTTGGTACTATGAAACGAAGGAGAGCCCTACGGCTGAAAAGGTATGTAGTACTGGTTACCTTCAACCATTTGCAACTAGTCTCACCAATTGCAGTGCAATAACGGCGAGTGGAAGATGACAGGACCAAAGCGTAGGCTGATTTTCTCTGCAACAAACGGGATACCTCATGATTATGGTCGCCACATGATACGCGCTATCAACATGAGTCACTCGGAGATGGTCAAGCTCCATGGGCCTACGGACCAAGTGTACAAGCAAGTCCTCGCAGATCTTAAAGCTATCAATGCTTTTCCAAGATCGGGTCTGTGAGCCCTTCCGTGCCCTAATTAAAATTCTCGTAGTCTGATAGATGCGCAGCTACAGTCTTTAGCTTATCAAAAAATCAAGAGGGTAAATTTACACTGCAGTCTCGGTTCTACGGTGTAACAGAAGAGCTTACCATCGGCAGACTTTCTCAAGAGTCTGGACTTCGCTCATCAAGACAGCCGACGTGATAATATCGCTAAGGCTACAGACAAGACATGCGATTGGTTTTTCCGCTCAGACGAGTTTACTACTTGGATAAATGCAACCAATCCCAGCAGCAAGAAAGGCTTACTCTGGGTAAAAGGGAATCCAGGGGCGGGCAAGTCTACTGTGATGAGAGAAGCTCTACGCCGCACACAGACCTACGTCCCGCCACCCTCAACAAGTATTGTGAGCTTCTTCTTCAACGCTCGAGGAGAAGAGCTGGAAAGGACGACAGCGGGACTCTACCGATCGCTTCTACACCAGACACTGAAGAGTGATATGTCAGCTCTTGACTGTCTCTTGCCAGAATATTTGGAGAAAAAGCAGGGCAGAGTTGATGAGGTAACATGGTAAGAAGAGGTATTGAAAGATTGCCTGTCACGGACATGCATGAGCGGGGTCTGCAAGCCCGTAGTCATGTTCATCGACGCACTCGACGAATGCGCGACTCCCACAATTATCGGGATCGTGGAGTTCTTCAAAAACCTCGTTGACCAGGGTAATACAGGCGACAGTGTAGGCTTGCGAGTTTGCATTCGAGCCGCCATTTTCCACGGCCTCCTACGTTCGGGTATCCCGAGATAGCTGTGGAAAGGTATAGTAGAGGCGATATCTGCACTTACATCGACACCGAACCGAGAGAGTCCGAGACCTTGCTGGCACTTCGGGATGAGATCTCCAAGAGGTCCTCCGGCGTCTTTCTCTGGGTTTGATTGGTAATCGAGAAACTTAAGAGAGAAGAAAACTCACAACCCGGACGGCAACAATTATTTTTTGAGCAAATGCTTCGGAAAATCCTTTCGACGCTCGAAGAGATCTTTCATGACCTTCTCAGGAAGCTCCATCCGGCGGATCGACCCCGATCGACTTTCTTGTTTCAACTGGTCTTGTTCGCCGAAAGGCGTTTGATAGCGGATGAAATCGCTGCCGCTATATCATTTCATCTTGAGAGTCACTTTAAGACAATTGAAGAGTGGACTGAGTCGAACGAATGTATAAGTGGACTCGGAAATCAAATGGCTATGGTCATCAAATTATCCGGCGGATTGTTAGAATTCGACAGGGAAGGGTACCGGACATGCCAGTTCAATCATGAGTCTGCGCGGGACCATTTCTTGGAAAACAACGGGTTTCAGACTCTCTTCATACTGCAGCAGGATGCTTCGATTGATGGATTGTGTCACTCCGCAATCGCAATGGCTTCGGCCAACTATCTCCGAGCTATCCCGGTCGAAGCTTGCGATGTAACATCCGAGACGCCATTTGGAAGATACTTTAATTTCAGGGTACGGGAAGCCTGCGAACAGAAATTTCACGGGTATGAAGCCCTGATGCTCGAGCATGATGCCCTGCGTCCCGAAAACATAGCCTGGCGACCCGATTATGGAGCCACACATTGGGAGCACGTAATCTTCAAATTCTTCCCATTCTTGCGATATGCGATAGACAACGTCGACGCGCATGTCGAGATTGCCGAAGAGAAAGACATCTCTCAGGAAACAACGTTGAAAAACTTGCACAAGATGGATGCGAGTACAAATTTCCTTTTCCGACAACTGTCACATGATCCACGGTTCGACCCTGAGCATTTAGCTCGGCTTCTAAGGACACAATAGGAAGGACAAGGCAAGAACGAGAACGAGTTGCTAGGAACGTAAAGGAAGTTTGCCATTCAGACTGTCGACGGCACCGAGAATGTTCGTATTTGTTTAGCCGCCCCTCAATTATCCACGCTTATGCCATTTATTTTGTCTATGTTTGCTTTCCACTACCGAGATAGCAAGGAGAGAAAGTCACACGCTTCTGACCCTGAATTTGAATACAGTTCGAGCGCGAGATGCGAAATGGCACAACCTTGAGGAGTAAAATTGTTGACAAGCTTATCTACGTTGCGCAGAAAGCTAAGCGTTTTCTCATTCACCACTTAAGCATAAAGGCACTAGCAGCCGTATAGACCGCCGCACACGTAAGCAAGGCAGTTGCCCTGACAATTGTCGCGCTCGAGCGAGCCCTCATTCGTGGTCGAAACGCAATCGCTACAGCATTCCTGGAAGTTGGTTCAGTATCGTATGTAATGTAATTATGGAGGGATGAAAGAGTGATACGGACCTCGCAAGTGGCAGCCTGCACAGCAGATGCAGATATGAGGACTGCGACGAGGCCGAAGACGACGTTGAAGCGCATTGTTGTTGTTGTTGTTGTTGTTGTTGTTGTTGTTGTTGTTGTTGACGAAGGTGAGAGGTTTGGAGAATCCAATGCTGGAAGACAGGACTCTTTAGCTTAACCCGAATTCCCAGAAGGGGGAAACAAAAATCTATTTTACGTACTGGTGGTAATGTCGTGATACGATGCTGCTGTATTTCATGAATTGCAGAAGACGCTCCCCTTTATACATGCGCCCTCCTCCACGGGGTGAAGTGGAAACCACCACTGTTTTGAAACGCATGATTCGCGCGGAGTCTGGCGCTCCGTTGCTTAGTTCGTACCGAGCCACGAGCGTACCCGCGGCATCCAATGTACTTGTTTCAGGCCTTCCGTGGCCCCACATCTGCACGTCAGAAAAGGGCCACGATCGATTGACCGCCGTGTTTTAATGGGAATCCAGCCATTTCAGGGGCCGTTTACCCATGCAATCCGCTGCTTGCATTAATAAATACACATTTTTGGCATTATATCCATGTTCTTCGGAAAATCAAATTCAAAAAGCGTTGAGAGATCATAGATAGCACTGGAAGATAAGCAGCAATCTCACGGTGAAAACGAGTCAGTGCTCCTGTTGTGGTATCAGGCCGGCAGAAATCCGTAATCTCTACGAATCAGAACGCAAGGTTCTTGCCCATTTTGCTCGGAAGGGAAACCGGCGACGACTATACGTGAGTCGTTCAGTCGGCAGCTTAGGAAAAATCCAATGCGGACCTGCGCGGCTTGCCTGACATCATGTAGTCTGTGCATACGGCCACCTGATACGGACGCTACTGTATAGTGAGTTGCATTCGGCCAGAGCCTCGGCTCTTTGGAAACTTAGTCATGGAATTGTTTATATAGCAGCTCGTGCGCCTACTCGTATGTTTTCCTTTACTAAAATGACAAGATCGGCTCTTTCTGAGCTTCCAAATCTGAGCGGCTATACGGCTGTTAGTCAATGAACATTGAGAGCGGTGTATGTCGAATTTCCTCAATGTTGAAACAATCTCTACAGTGCAACGCAGCCATCACAAAGCTCCCCGCACCATCTCTTTCCTCCTCACCCCTACTCCAGCCCCTCCTGAAACTGCGTATACATGGCCTTCGGCGGCCACTCCCCCGGGGCCTCAAACCTCCCCTCCCTCACATACCGCCCCGACCCCACCCACTCGCCCTCCTCATCCCCCTGCCCCGGCAACACCACCAACGCCCTCGCATTCGGCGGGACATCTACCGTCACAATGAACTTCTCCCCCTCCTCCCCCTCTACGTCCACCAACCTCCACGCCACCTCCACCCTCCCCACCGGACTCTCAAACCGCACCTCCGCGCTCCTCACCGTCCCGCCCGGCACCGGCCCCACCCTAAACGCCCGCCACCCCACCTCCAGCACCTCCACGCCCCCGACCACGCCATGCAGCCACGCCGCCACCGACCCGAGCGCGTAGTGGTTGAAGCTCGTCATCTCGCCCGGATTGACGCTGCCGTCCGGCAGCATGCTGTCCCACCGCTCCCACACCGTCGTCGCGCCCATCGACACCGGGTACAGCCACGACGGACACTTTTCCTCCAGCAGCATGCGGTACGCGAGCGGCGCGCGGCCGGTGCGCGAGAGGGCGTGCAGCACGAGCGGGGTCCCCGCGAAGCCGGTCGCGACGCGGAACTTGGCGTACTGGACGAGGCGGGCGAGGCGGGCGGCGGCGGCGGTGGCGCGGACTTGATCGCTGTCGGCGGCGGAGGAAGGGTGTAAGCAGAAGCACAGCGCGAGGGCGAGCGCGGTCTGCGAGTCGCCGACGAGCAGGCCGGAGGGGGCGATGTACTTGTGCGCGAAGGCGCGCTTGAGGGCTGCGTGCTGCTCTTTGTAGGTCGCCGCGTCGCCGGGCTCGCCGATGATGGCGCTGATGCGGGACAGGATGTGCGTGACGTGCACGAGGTAGGCGTCGGCGACGAGGGTGCCGTCGGTGCGGGCGAGGCCGGGCTCGCGCGGCGGAGCGTTGGGGTCGAGCCAGTCGCCGAGCTGCCAGAGGGACGGGTCCCACAGGCCGTCGGGGCCGCGGCGGACGGCGGAGTCGAGGTGGGTGCGCATGGAGGGGTACTGGCGGCGGAGGAGGGCGGCGTCGGCGCTCCACTGGTACAGCGTCCACGGCAGCAGGATGGCGACGTCGTCCCAGACGGCTTGCGGGACGCGCGGCCAGGTCGTGGTGCCGAGCACGTCGGGGACGACGAGCGGGACGGTGCCGGCGTTGTCGAGCAGCTGCTCGGCGGCGACGTCTTGCAGCCAGTTGGCGAGCAGGCCGGCGCTGCGGTAGAGGTAGGAGGCGGTGGGCGCGAAGACCTGGATGTCGCCGGTCCAGCCGAGGCGCTCGTCGCGCTGGGGGCAGTCGGTGGGGATGGAGAGGAAGTTGCCGCGCATGCTCCAGACGACGTTGGAGTGGAGCTGGTTGACGAGGTCGTGGGAGCAGTGGAAGTGGCCGGTGCGCTGCATGTCCGAGTGCATCACCAGGGCGGTGATGTTGTCCTTGGTGGGCGGAGTGGCGTCGTCGAGAGACCATCCCTCGAGCTGGGCATAGCGGAAGCCGTGGAAGGTGAAGCGTGGAGTCCAGTTCTGGAGGGGTTGCTTGGAGAAGATGACAGTGTCTTCTGCCCTGGCGTTGCGCAGAGGTCTTGTGCCGAGCTCGCCGTGCTCGAGCACCTCTGCGTGTCTGATCTTCAGGACATGGCCCTCAGGCTTTTGCAGGGACTTGATCTCGACCTTGCCCACGAGGTTCTGTCCAAAGTCGATGAGCGTCTTGCCAGACTTGCTCCGGAAGATGTCAACTGGCGAAACTCGCTGCGTGACGCGGACAGGAGGAATATCTGGGGAGAACAGTGCAGTGCTGGGGAAGTCGAGCTTGCATGAGGGCTGCCAGCCGCCCATCTCGGAGAGAGCTGGCTCCTGGCTTGCATCATACACCTCCCCGTCGTACAGCTCACTTGTCACCAGCGCCGACTGGTGCGTCTCCCAGGAAGCGTCGGACAGAATTCGGTGTGCAGTCCCGTCTTCCCGTTCCATCTCCAGCTGCGCCAACACTGCAAGCTTGTCGCCGTAGAAATTGCGGACGCCCTCGCCCCACGTGAGCCTTCCCGCATACCATCCCTCAGCCACTTCCACAACAATAGAATTGCCGCCATCCTGGACGAGCTCCGTGACGTCGAATACCTGGTACTGCAGGCGGTGGCGGTAGCTCGTCCATCCGGGCGTCATTTGCAGGTCGCCCACCCGACGGCCATTAATGCGGGCCTCGTAAACGCCGAGACTGGTGATGTACAGCCTCACGCGAGCTCTTCTCCCCGCCTGCGCATCGAACGATTTCCGGAAGAGGATGGGCCGGTGCGGCTTGTCCTTGGGCTCTTCGATGGGGGAGGTGATGAAGTTGGCGGTCCAGTCTGAGCGCTGCAGCAGACTAGCCTCTACAGTGTGCCAGGGGGTCCATTCGGTGGGTGATGGCTCCGATTTGTGGCCGTCGACCTCGCTGGTACCGAATGCCCGGACTCGCACGGATGCTCTTTCACGGGAAGCCAGTGGGTGAAAGGGCCATGGATTCAAGATGGAGTTGTTGGAGTCGACGCGGGAGGATTGTGGCTTGCCCTCTGGAATCCTCGAAATCTCGACCTCGTATGCGGTCTGGTGCCAGCTTTGGGCGAGAGACTCTCCGTGTGCGAAGCGCCAGGAGAGGCGCGGGGCAGCGGTGCCGATGCCCAAGCCGTCTGGGTGATGCTCGAAGCGGACGTCAATAATCTGCACAGCCATTATAAATGCTTCAAAGATGCAGTGCTTGATGGAGTCTCAATTGCTGATGCCGTTGTGGTCGAAGGGGGTATTTAATTGAGGTGTTGAGGGGCAGGGTTGCGCCATTGGTGGGGGCCCTCGGCCTTCGGGAGTCTTTCCAGCGAGCCTTTCTTGCGTGCGGTTCAGCCACATTGTCACAGCCACTATGCGTACCACTCCATCCGCGGAAAGTGGCGTGCCGGCCGGCCGCGGGGCCCGAGGGATGCAATGACCACAGGCCACAAACCGGGACATTGAACACCGCTTGAGAGGCACCCGCGTTGTGCATCAAGTGGCTCAGGAAGGTATCTGGAGCCATCAACTTCCGCATTAGGCCAGCCACATGTGCGACCACTGGCGCTCCCTGCACGGAATCTCCTCGTATCCAGGGTAGTGGGTGTGTTGTGGCGTCCGGCACTTACTCTCACGTGGCTGCGCATCCCCCACAACTTTAATTCAGCTTATTGCTGTTTCTGGCAAGTGCAACACTGGCATGAGAGCCATCGATCAAACATGTCTGCCAACATCAGATGGACCAGAGACTTTCCGATCCTCTCACAATCCAGCTGCCATGCAGCATCCGTCTAGCAAAGAAATCCAACTGCGTCTGGTCACTTTCGTATGCAGCGGGGTCATATCGCCAAGGATGCCCAAGACTACATCGGTTGAGGAAACCCGAGCACGCATCTCGAGTCAAGAATAAGCTAAAGTAGCGCAACTCTGCTTATGGTTTTGTCCTCTGAGTTGTGCGTCTCAATTTCGAGTCTCGAAGGTCCACGCGTGTAACGAAGACAATGCGGCGCTTTGGCCTGCCCATCATGGTCATGGTCATGTCCGTCCCCAAGCGCCAACCTTGAAGCCACGCTCACAAGCCTTGGCCCGTTGGATCATTAACCCGACGACCATGTCCATCACAGTGTGGAGACCCCGCATTCTTCGACGTCTCAGACGCCGGCCCCTGGGCACCAAGTTTTTTGGATTAGCCAGGAGAGCCCGCGGGGTTTAGACTGGTTTTGGCTTGATGTCTCGATGTCCACCACCTCGATGATAAATAGCCAACGATCAACACCGCCTCGGTGCATCACCTGCTTTTTGATTTCAGTTTCTCCACTTTGCCAACACTCACTTCCACCAACCGCATCATCTCCCAAATGGGCAAGTGGGCGCAATACGTGCCCCCCATCATCGCCGCCGTCGGAGGCGCCATGTACGGCATCGACACAGGTCAGTCAGTCCAGCCCAGCCTTCCGCTCTCCTGCCAACCCTCCCAGGCATCATCGCCACGACCATCGGCCACGCCAGCTTCAACGCCTATATGTTCCCGCCGACGGGCGAGGACGCAACGCTCACCGGCGCCATCGTGTCCGTCTACAACGCCGGCCAGGCCGCGGGCACCGTCGCCGCCGGCTGGGCCGCCGACGCGCTGTCGCGCAAGTACGCCATGACGGCCGCGTGCGGCGTCGCGCTGGCCGGCACCGTGCTGCAGGTCGCGGCGCGCAACGTCGGCATGTTCGTCGCCGGCCGCCTGCTGACGGGCTGGGCGTCGGGCATGATTCTGCCCGTCGTGCCGATCTACATCGCCGAGGTGTCGAAGCCGGCGCGCAGGGGCGTGGTGGTGGGGTTCCAGGGGATGGGGATCGCGATCGGGGTGAGTGGAGGTTTGTTTGTGGAGAGGATGCGTGCTGACGTGGTGTAGTTTTGCGCGGCCAATTGGATTGGGTATGGCGGTGTTTTTGCGAGCGGGAACGCGCAGTGGCGGATCCCTCTGGCGATGCAGTTTCCGTGCGCGGTGGTGCTGCTGGTGGGGAGTGTGTTGATTCCGTTTAGTCCGAGGTGGTTGGTGGGGAAGGATCGGATGGAGGAGGCGCGGGCGGTGTTGGCGAGGATCCATTTGGATGAGGGGGAGAACTTTATCGATCAAGAGATGATTCAGATTAGGGAGCAGGTGGCGCTGGAGAGGACGTATGGGCCGCAGAGCTTCGCCAGTGGGTTTGTGCGGCTGTTCAGCAAGCAGTATATCAAGCGCGTGGGGCTGAGCTGCTTTGTTTTGACCCTGACGCAGTTTGCGGGTGTGGGGGTGATTCAGAACTTTCAGAGCATCTTCTATGCTTCGGTTGGTTTCACAGGCAGGAGGGCACTCTTGATCAGTGGGATATATGGGTTCATGGGGCTGTTCGGACAACTGATCAGCTTGACTGTCGTTGCGGGTAAGTCCTTCCTCACTGCAAGTAGAATTATGCTGACTCGGGAACAGACCGCTGGCGGAGAACCACCACCCTCTGGGTGGGCTGCTTGGTACTTGCAGTGATGCTGTCCATCTGCATGGCTCTCAGCGCCGAATTTGCTGATGGCTCCAACGAAGCTGCATCTCGCGCCACTATCGCCTTCATCTTCTTGTATTCGGCCGCCTACGCCATTTTCTTCAATTCAACCACCTGGGTCGTCTCGTCCGAGCTTCTTCCTCTCTTCATTCGGTCTACCGGTCTGGCCTTTGCCACATTCTGTAATGGTGTGGCTGCCATTGTTGTTTCCCAAATCACTCCCGTGGCCATGGAAAATATTTCGTGGAGGTACTATGCTGTGTTCATTGCGGCAAATCTCCTGGGTGTCGTGGTCTATGTCTTCCTCCTCCCTGAGACGAATGGAAAGACGCTCGAAGAGATCGGAGAGCTGTTTGGGGATACCCTCGCTACTGCTCACATTGGGGATATTGACGTTAACGGTAAACAGGGCACAGTCATGCTGGAGGACGTCAATCCCGGGAAGGATGCCAGATGAACTCGACAACGAGTAAAATTGTTTACTCAGAATTGCAATAGTCAAACCAAATCTTGCTGGACCTTACAGGCTCACATCGTTAGTACTGCAGCAAAGTCATGTTAAACCTTTTCCCTATCAACCCTCTGCTTCTCCATCTCAACGACAAGGTCTTCAAACAGAGCCTCCATGTCTTGTCCAACTTTCTCTTCGTCCACACCCAGCACTTTTCGATCTCTCACAACAATCCTCCCATCCACAATTACCGTATCGACCGCCGTCCCATTGCATCCAAACACAAGATGACTCTCCAGCATCTTCTTCCGCTCCTGCAACGGCTTCTTCAACAGCGGCGTGAACATCATATCCTTCTTCAAATCCACCAAAATCACATCCGCCTTCTTACCCACCTCGACACTCCCCGCATCAATCCCCAACGCCCTCGCCCCATTCCTCGTCGCCATCCTCAGCATCTCCCGCGCCTGCCCCAACTCGGCATCCTCATGCACCGCCCTCTGCACATACGACGCAAACTTCATCGTCTCGAACATATCCGTCGAATTATGGCACTCACACGCATCCACCCCCATCCCGACATTCACCCCTGCAGCCACCAGCTCCTGCAGCCGCACCACCCCATTCCCCAGCTTCGCATTCGACCCGGGATTGTACGACACATGCGTCCCCGTCTCCGCCAGGATCCGCACGTCGCCGTCCGACAGGTGCACGCAATGCGCGGCCACGCAGTCGCGCCCCAACAGCCCCGCGTCGCGCGCCACCTCGACGGGCGTGCGGCCGCCGAACCTGCTCCGCGCGTTGTCCACCTCCGTGCGCGCCTCGCACAGGTGCATGTGCACGCCGCACCGCAGGTCCGCCTTCGCCCGCGCGACCGCCCGCAGCAGCGCTTCGTCCGCCAGCGGCAGCCACTCGACGCCGAGCCACACGCGCACGCGGCCGTCGGCGCGGCCGTCGCACGCGCGGAAGGCGGCGACGTTGTCGGCGAGGGTGTCGAGCGCGTGCGCGGGGGCGGCGACGTCGCAGGCGAGGGTGGCGCGGATGCCGGTGGCGGCGGCCGCGCGCGCGAGGGACGGCGCGAAGCGGTACATGTCGTTGACGGTGGTGGTGCCGGATTTGAGGGCCGTGATGTAGGAGTGCGTTGCGGCGGTGAGCGCGGTGGACGGGGTGAGGCTGCGGATGGAGGGGTACCAGACGGTGTCGAGGTATTCCCAGAGGGGGAGGGTGTCGTTGTAGCCCTGTGGGGTTTGGTGAGTGGCTGATTGATGGAGGGTGGCAAGGGTGTAAAAGGAAAACTAGGCATTTGGATGCCGGTGTGGCTTGCACGGTGGTAGTAATTTACCTTTGCGACACTTGTGTGGAAGTGGAGGTCGATAAGACCGGGCATGACGAGTTTGTCTGTGCCGTCGATTATGGTGGTTGGAACCGCATCGTTGAAATCTTTGGGCGCCTTGTTTTCTTCAAAAATTCCAGAAATCAAGTCATTCTCGATGACGACGGTTGCTGGGAAGAGAAAAGTGTCGTTGTCGTCCAAGGTCAGGACTGAGGCGTTTTGAATAACGATTCGTGACATGGCGGTAAGGGGAAGTGAAAGGTTCGGAAACTGAGGACCTGACAGAAGAGAGCATTGGATGGAAACCGGTGGCCCTTTTATTGACAGAGTTTTGCGTATCGACCAGATTGGACGTGCTCGTAAAATACCAGTTCGGGTTAACAAAACGCAGGAGTGGGGAAGGATAACGTGGCGGTTGGATCACCCCGCCATGCAACTATATCCAAGCGGTTCCACGAACATACCCAACCCTTGAAGATTACTAGGCGATGTGTCTTCTCTAAGACTTTGGTTGAGCATTACAGTGCTTTTTAGGGCGATGCAAATAATCACGACTGTAGGAGTATGTGCGAGACACTGACATACGGATGAATGCTTCCACTCCCCACGGCTGGCACGCTGAAATCTTACTAGACGTTGTGTGACCTCTTTCGCTGGTAAGCACCTGCTTGCAACACCCCTCCGTATAAACCGAATCTGAGAAATACTGTAATCTCGAAGACGAGGTCTGATTGGCTCGTCCATCAGAACAACCAACAAATGCACTCTTCTCGCGTTGTTGAGGCAGATTAACATCAGATTTCTGCCTTCCGGAAATGCCTGGTGAGCGTGGCACTGCGAGCTGACAGCAAGGCTCACTTCGGCGGGGAAGGGCTGTGTTCATTGGCCGTCTTGATCAGGCTGCATTTCTCCCTGCAGCCACACTCGTTTCCGGCGCCTATGCAGCTGCCCCCCCCATCGAACCATATAATGCCACCGTTCCCCTCAAGGCTGAAGATCCATCCTGATTCCTGGCCCACGCAAACCTCAAATGCGGAGACAACCTCAACGAGCCGCGCCAGTTCGTCTGCCACACTTCCACCCAATCCAGGATGCAGCGCTGCCGTCATTGTGGGCAGTATGGGCCCCGAAAAACACATTGCTCCTCACAAAAACCCGATCGGCGCCTCAACAAACATCAGCAAGCTTTTCGATCGCGTTCTCCCCGCCATTATACGGTCACGCCGCCAGAACCTCTGTGGTACACCGAGTTTCCAACAGTTGAGAGATATACATACAAACCCTTCGATGATCAAAAATGCATCCGCATTATGGTACTTCTTCCCGGTGGATTCATGGAACCCGTTCGATGCAAACTGCGGACTGTACCTGTCAGGCACACTCCGAAGTACGAGGCCATCTCGTACGTATGGAGGAAAGGCCGCGGCGATATACTGTGTCATGGAAAGAGGCTCAAAGTCCCCTGGAGCCTGGTGAACGCCCTCATCCGGTTTCGATCGACGAAAAAGAAACGTTTGCTTTGGACCGACGCAGTCTGTATCAACCAGGAGAACACCACCGAGAGAGGCCACCAAGTCCAGATGATGGGGGATGTCTTCAAAAATGCCAGAAGGGTTCTCGTCTGGCTGGGACGTGACGACGAGTTTAGCGCCAAGAAAACGTTTGATTTCGTCAGTGCCTGCTTTCCTCTTCTGTCGTTGGATGAGGCAAGGGCCATGATCCGCCAGAGCATACGTCAAGACAGGGAGTTGGTACAACATTGGAAGTCATTCTTCCAGAACGATTGGTTTACGCGTATGTGGATTGTCCAAGAGATAGGTCTTGCATCCGAGGCGACGCTTTACTGTGGGGAAGCATCTGTGGAGTGGGAAATTCTAGCTAGGGTTTTTCATGCCCTTGAAGCAGGTCTTTACGATATTGTCGTTGAACACAACCTTTTTTCAATTGGTTGGGTCACTGATCTTTGGACTCAGGATTTTCAGGGTAACCGTTTCGCCCCGGAGTCAACCACCATCTGCGAAGTATTAAACCGCAATAGGTTCCAAAAATGCTCAAACGATTGGGACCGTATATACGCACTTCTCGGCCATCAAATCTTCCAAAACAACCTTTCAAACCCGACGTCCACTTTCTATCTTTCGGTTGACTACGAAGTATCTTTAGCAGAGCTCTACACGAAAGTTTGTCAAAGAGTGATTAGATTATCAGGGTCCCGGCCTCTTTCTATCCTCGCACTGGTGCGGCATGATCCTACCACCATAAAAGATTTTTGCATAAGCTCGTGGGTCCCCCAACTGCAGAGTATTCAAATGGAAACACTCTTAGATTCCGAGGAGAACCCGAGATTTACAGCTCCTGGCCAACAGTCTATACAACCTGCTTTTCGGGATCAAACGTTGATCGTGCGCGGCATATCTTTTGACACCGTGGCATGGACATCAGACGTATTTGCGCAAGGTTGCATTCCTCGAGATCCGTCAAATGCTGTTGAAATGCAAAACCCACACCCTCTGCAGCAAACCTGGTATTACTTCGAGGAGCATAGACGCGAATTCAACAATGATATACTCGAGGCGATATGTGACTCTCTTACCGCTGGGAGATGCGAACGGAGGCCGCTTTGCATACTCAACCGCAAAGACCGGCTTGGGAATGAAACTTTCAACGAAGATTTGATGGCAGACCTTGCGGCCTACCTATACGAAATGGGAGTCGACACGGGCAAGATGCTGGATATGGTCTCTTTTGGGGTACCTTCTAGATTTTCATGGGTTCAAGCTCTCAATGACCGTCGAGTTTTCGTAACGTCGCGAGGTTGGGTGGGTATAGGGCCTGCAGTCACATCAGTCGGGAATGAGGTGTGCGTCTTGTTTGGATCTCCAACCCCCATGGTAGTATGGGAATTACCATCAGCCGGTGAAAAGTTGGTTCGATTGTGTGGGGAGAGCTACGTTCACGGGATCATGCAAGGAGAGGCCGTGCAAGCCATGGAAGCCGGAGATTTCGAAGAGACCACATTCAACATCATTTGACACCAGATCGATTTTCGGACCCAACATCCAATTCAACCTCCACACCAACTACGCGCTCCCGTCCCCATCCACACCCCCATTCCGCCCCCCCAAACCGAACCTGCCACGGCAACGGCCTCTCCGCCGCCCTCGCGGGCCCCACGCTCCCGCCCTCGCTCCTCCGCTCCCGCCACTCGCGAATCTCGCGCGCATCCACCCAATTCCCGTGCAGCCCCAGCTTCAGCTTGAACGGCAAATGAATCACCGCCACCGGCCCCTTCGCGACATCCAACGCATCCAAAATGACGATATCGTTCCTCAGCACATCCAGGTGGTTCTGCAGCGCGATCAGATACCCCTCGCCCTCGACCTCGCTGCCCCTCTTCGGAATGAACGTCGGCTCCTGGAACGTCGCCGTCGGCCCCGCCCAGAACGTATCCTCGACGCGCTCGTCCCATGTGAAATGCCCCACGACGTTGAACAGCCCCCCCGCTGGCGGCCCGCATTTCGCGAAGTCGTACGGCCTGGCCCCGTCGACCTGGGCCTGCCAGAAGTGGTTGTAGGGCTTGGTGACGCGGCGGTCGTCGATGCGCGAGAACTCGCCGTTGATGGGGAAGACGGCGTGCGGGGCGACGCGGGTGTGCGAGGGGGTGCGCGGGTCGAAGAGCCAGCGGACGGTCGGGCTGGAGAGCTTGTTGCGCTTCTCGAGCGAGGCGGGCGGCGCGTCGTCGGGCGGGAAGAAGAAGAAGACGTTGCCGTCGGCGACGGTCAGGTCGAAGATGATGTGGCCATCGGCGTTTTCGTAGCAGCCGGCGACGTGGCCGTGGAAAGCTGGGAGGAGGGTGGTGTTAGTGTGGGAGGGGTGGAGGGGTGGGAGACGTACCGTTGTCAGCTCTCAGCCAGACGATATCCTCCGGCTTTCCGCCTCGCCGTGGGACGATACCGTAGAGCTGGTCCTCGTCTGGATCCCATGCCCAGTGGTTGCCGCCCTTCTTTAGCCGGTCCAGCGAGCACTTTAGTGGCGTCATGGGGAGCACGACATAGTTCTCGCTCAGACCGCAGTCGTGGATCATCCCGCAGAAAGGCGCCTTGTACCAGCATTCCTCTGTCTTTTTGCCGTCTTTGTCTATCGTGTAGACCACAATATCACAAGACCCATCATTTCCATCGCCACCTGCTTCATAGCCAAAGCAGACCATTTCTCCAGTGTCGGGATCGAATTTGGGATGTGCAGTGAATGTCGGAGACAGGACTTGACCATCGAAGTCGTACCGCCCAATGGTTTCCAGAGTTACCGGGTCCATGGCAAAGGGAGGTCCGTCTTCCTTGGTGGCAAGCAGAACTCCTCTCCAGAAGACGATATTGGTGTTCGATGCTGTCCGGATGACTCCCTTCACACTCTCGTTGTCCGTAAACTTGTTGCGGTACCGCCCAAACAAACTCTTCTGCGCCGCCCTCTCATGCTTGAACCGGTCCGTCCGCACGAACCGGTGCTTGAAATGAGCGTGTCCGTTCTGGATCTGAATCGCAGTCACGGCTCCGTCCCCGTTGAAGTGGATGTCATCCTCGAACAGCGGCGGGAACTGGTGGTCCGGCTGGATGCGGTAGAAGGTGCCGTCAATGTCCTTCGGGATCTCGCCGTCGAACTCGAGCTCGAAGATGTCGCCCTCGAAGCGCGAGGGCCTGTTGAAGCCGCTGAAGGCGAGCGTCTCGGGGAACTTGACCTCGTGGCCGGCCTTGATGCCGTTGACGTAGCTGCGCTTCTCGACCTCGCCGACGATGTCGTGGATGTGCGCCATGATTAGCGATCGCGCGTGCAGCACCGAAATCTAGTTTACGTGGCCCTCGTAATCGACGTGGTTTTAGGGGACGGGGGGCTCCGTGAAGAAGTTATGCCATCGTGTCGGTTGCATGCTGCCGAATGCGGGGACCACAATGCGGGATGATATGCAGCTCACCCCGCCGCCGCTCCGCCCGACATCCAGCAGTGGACAGAGGAACATGAGGGGTCCTTGCTTTGGCGATTTGAGACTTCCCGACCGGCACTTATTTAGGTTGTGGGTGTTGGCTTCCTTCCGATGGCCCGGAAAGCCTAAATCCGAGCACGTGCTTTTTGTTTGCGCCCCGGAAGCCCCGCAGTTGATCGCAGCCGGGGGGGGGGGGAATCTGGTGTTTATTCAAAAATAGTACGGGCCATCATTGGTCGAGCCGCACGTCATGTGTGACCGTTTGCCAGGAAACGAAGTCGTCAACGTGCGACACCAACGTTGAGACTCAAAATGCGCTGGGCCGGCATCCCTTGCTTTGCATAATCAAGGAGCGACTACATGCGTCGATCTGCACATCCTTCACCGTTTTACCTCGTCGTTCTAGCCTTGACCGTTGAATGCTTCAAGACCGTTCCCTGTCCTGCCTCCGGGACCAGTGTTTCGTTTACCGGATGGGCCTTAGTGTCCTAATGACTTGAGCAGATCGGGAAGAGGAGAGTATCCCTGAGGAAAGAAGTATTCTGTGTGAGGGCGCGCGGCTGTTGAGCGTTTCTGCAAACCGTCTGAGCATTACTGGTGCATCAGGAAAAATAAGAATGCCATCGCGGCCTGATGCAGGTCCTGCCGTGTGGCTCGTGTGCCGGCAGATCGCCACGGGCTTACCCAGCGATCACCATCGGGAGTAAGGCCCGCCTCGTGGCACAGAACGGTCAGAAGCCACGTGCAAGAACACGCCGTGCCGTCCCCTATCCTCTGGTTCGGCGTTGTGGCCGAGACAAAGACCCACAACACTAATGAAAAAGGCGTTCGTGGAGCTGAAGAAGGATGGGATCTCCAAGAGTATAGACGAGTATTGATGGGTCCTCAGGCCAGAGATCAGGAGACAACTGCTGGAGGAAGTCCGGATACAACCTCGTTATCGTCTAGCCAGGGCGCATTGATGGACTGGCAGCTGTCGTCTGCAGGTTCCAGAGCGATCGTCGCCATGGCAGGACCAGTTGAAGGCTGGAATAGCCGAAGGATCGCCATCTTCAGCCGCGCCCAGATCTCGACCTATCTATTCGAGTAATGGTACACCTATCTCTCAATCGATAAACACTCTAATCCCATGGACAGCACTCCCAACTGACGAGTCAATCGAACGTGCCAACGCTTCCAGCAGTGCCTCATGCTCCTCTATTTCTTGGGCGAGCTTCCAGGAACAAAGATGGAGTTCGCGGAAGCGGATACTATGGGCCGTCAGCCACGCGGCCCTTCCTTGTAGCCCAACGCTAGGAATTCCCCCGACGCCGCAGCCCTCCGTTCCGCATCAGTACTAAGACGGCATGCTCGCGCCATCAAGAGGCGACACTAGCACACTCTATCCAGCGGCCACCCGGGTGGCCTTTCCACGGTCCAATAGCGAAATTGAACGCCCTGAAGGATCACGCTTCCGGCGTCGCAAAACGCCGTTTGCGCACCTCGCCCCCCGTCGCTCGCGTGTCTGGGCTTGCGGTGCCTGGCGCAATGGCGGGGAAATACCGTGTTCCGGAATCGAGCTTGTCAGAGAGAGCGATGGGGAGGCGTTCTAAAAGCAGCATCTCCCCTTAGCAGGCATTACCGTGCTTCCCTATTATTTGCGCAAGAGCAGAGCGGCTCGCGCCTTCTTCTATTTTGTTTTCTTCCTTTTTCCCCGCAAAACTATCACGCCCCTCCTCCTACTTCCTCCGCACGTTATCGTCTGCGAGCGCGCAGGATGGGCGGCGGCCTCACTCCTCCGCCGGAGCTCCTCGCCGAGTGGGCAACGAATCGGGAAAGGTTTCCGTATGGAGAGCGGCGAGGACCGTTCTTGCTGGTCCTCTTGGGTATTCTCCTCGCATTAACGCTTGCTGTGGTTGCCGCGAGGCTGTGGGCACGCTGCAAGATTCGACGCAATGCCGGGCTGGATGACTGGCTGATCGTCGCAGCACTGGTAAGTCATGAATGCGAGCATCCTCCCAAGCCGTCACTAACAACAACCAGCCTTTCCTTATTGCCTACAACGTCTGTCACATTCTGGGTATGCAATCAACCAAGATCCCCAAACGAATCACCTACCTGACCAAGCCTCCAGGATTCTCCCACTACGGTGTCGACCGCCATGCGTGGGAGCTCACCTTCGACCAAGCCGTCAACGCCCGCATCGTCACCTGGGCCATCGCCATCAACTACATCTTCGTCACCTCGCTAGTCAAAATCTCCATCCTCTCCTTCTACCGCCGCCTGGGCGAGGGCGCTCTGAACATGACCTGGCTCTGGATCGTGCGGTGCTCCATCGCCTTCGTCGTCGTCTACGCCTTCATCTTCATCCTCATGGTCTTCGTCGCCTGCCGCCCGATGAGCGCCTTCTGGAACAAGATGGACCCGGCATGGGCGCTGTCGCACGACCACCAGTGCTTCAACGAGGGCGCCGACTTCATCGCCTCGGCCGTCGTCAGCGTCGTCCAGGACGCCGCCGTCTGCATCCTGCCGCTGCTCGTCGTGCGCCGCCTGCAGATGCCGCGCAAGCAGAAGTGGGCGCTGGGCGCCATCTTCGGCATCGGGTTCTTGTAAGCCAGCACCGCACACCCGCCTTCTCAGCTCCCGCTCACTGACGCCCCCTCCCCCTCCCCCCGAACAGCCTCTGCTTCTGCGGCATCATGCGCGTCGCCTACATGTACAGGGTGTACTACCAGACGTACGACACGACGTGGGAAGCCCTCCCCGTGTGGTGCTGGACGCTGGTGGAGACGCACTGCGCCATCATCTGCGCGTCGGCGCCGGCGCTGAAGCTGTTCGTGCGGCGCGTGCTGCAGAGCACGCACGGCGAGAGCAGCCAGTCGGGCGCCCGCGCGCGCCTGGGCTACGACAACGTCGGCAGCGGGCGGGCGGGCGGCACGCACCCGTCGGCGGCGAGCAAGGACGGCGCGGCCGGCATCTACATGGAGGACATGCGGGCGTACAAGGAGGCGAAGGCGCGCGCCGAGCAGGACTCGCCCATCTTCAGCACGTTCGCGGGCGGCGACAAGGGCCCCCCCGCGCGGATCACGGTGACGCAGGAGGTGGACGTGTCGTTTGAGGGCGAGGCGGGCGATCGGCAGAGCCGGGCGGACACGATGAGCAAGAAGAGCGGCGGGGCGAAGACGAGCAGCGAGAGCTTGCTGGAGAATCCGTTTGCGGGCAGGTGATTCGCTCTTCTCTGCGTTTTCTCATGTAGTATGACGTCTGTGTAATGTGATGATACCCATCTTTTCCACTGCTTGCTACCATCCGCACGTCTCACCATCAGCCAGCCAGTGATGGACGTGCCCTGCTCCGGCCGTAGTGGTGGTGAGTTGGTGGAGGTTCGAAACGGCGTTCGGGCCTTCCGGCCGGCCAGGAGCTTATTCGCAGCAGCCTCTGCATCACGACTCGTCGGAGCCAATCGTCAGCCTTGTCCGGGCAAGAGAGGTGTGCCTCTGAGTTCGTTGGACCCAATCCGTCCAGTTTCATGACTACATGCGATCGACACACTCCATGTGAAGATCAGCCGATTCCTGAACAAACTCCAGACAACTCTGATTCTGTTTTACACTTTCCGCCGGCAGCCTGGCCCAGCACCACCAACAGACCCCCTCCTCACGACGTGAAGTCAATCTCCAGAAACAGCAGGTTGTTGTAGCTGTCGCCAAACGCGCCGCCCCCCGCCGGCCCCTCGCCCAGCACGTCCCCAAAAAACGCCCCCAACGTATCCTCCACCTCCATGCTCCCCTCCGCCGCCTGCTGCTGCTGCTGCTGCTGCTGCTGCTGCTGCCCCACCCCCAGCACCAGCGCCTCGTCCTCCTCCCGGTTGAACACCGCGCACTCCCTGAGCTGCACCTCCAGCTCCGGCAGCGCCTGGCTCGTCCACCCCACGTTCTCCATCCCGCGCAGCACCTCGACGCTCTCGACAATCTGCGCGTGCACCTTCTTCTTGACCCCCGCGCCCCCGCCCCCCTGGTCGTCCGCCGGCGTCGGCGTCTCCATCACCAGCGCCAGCCGGAAAATCTGCACCATCTCCAGCAGACACGAGCAGTCGAAGTTGACGACGGAGCTGAGCGCGCCCGCGGCGCCCATGGCGCGCATGAGCGCGAGCGCCTGCTCGGCCGCGGCGACGCAAGCGCTGCTGAGCGCCGCGAAATGGCGCTGCTTCTCGGGCGACGGCTTGGTGGTGTCGGCGGCCGCGACGCCCTGCTGCTGCTGCTGCTGCTGCTCCTGCCACCGCCGCAGCGCGCTCCACAGCAGGAACGGCCGCGTGACCAGCACCACGTGCGCCCAGTAGTTGAGGTGCAGCACGCCGACGGCACGGCGGTGCGAGGGCGCCGTGTGCGCGAGCGCCGACAGATGCGGCGGCAGCGACGCCAGCCACGCGCGCATCGCCGCCAGGAGGCCCTCGATGGTCGCGAGCGAGATGGTCGACGGCGGCGTGCGCGCGCGCGGCGTCGTCGCGTGCAGGCTGGCGCGGATGCGGCGGCTGAGGCGGCAGAGGCTCGATGCGGCGGCGAGGAAGCCCGGCGGGGTGGTGGGGCCGGGGCCGAGGATCTGTTTGGGGGGTGAGTGTGTGGTTTTTTTTTTTTTTTGGGTGGGGGGGGAGGGGGGAAAGGCGGACTTGTTCGGAGGGCATTTGCACGTTGTTGTCGTGCTGCTCGTCGAGGACGGCGCACGGGTTGCCGTAGCGGTGCGCGATTTCGTAGTCGAGCAGGTACAGCGTCCACCAGATGCGGCGGTTCTGCTCGCGCTCGAGGTGGCCGCGGGAGGGGGGCGCCTTGTCGACGTGCAGGCCGAGCGAGTAGGCGGTGCGGACGGCGGTGCCGATGTAGAGGTAGGCGGCGTTGGTGTGGCATTCGACTTGGAGGGCGAGAGCCTGTGGGATTGGTCAGTGTTAGGCTTCGTGGTTTGAGTTCGTGACTGACCAGCAAGCATAGCGCTCGGATGCTGTCGACGTCTGCTTCGTCGTTGACCTGAGGCACCAGCGCTTTGGCCATGACCAGAAACTCTGTTGACTTCTTCTGGCCCGGGATTTCCGCACCGGCGCTGCCGATGGCAAATATCGAGTAGAGACAACATAGCCACGACGCGCTGGCTATGACGCCGCCGGTCATGTATGTCTCGTGGACGCGCTCGTGGAACTGCTCGGGGGGAAACAGCCAGTATAGGCAATGCACCTCGTCAAAATACCGTTGTGCGTACGCCGAGGCATGCTCCTGCGGCGGCAGGTATATCTGCTCCTGATGCTCCACGCCCACCGAGCTCTCCGGCGTCTGCGGCGGCAAGCTCGTCGTGGTCAGCGGCTGGATGATGTCCTTGTCCGGCTTCTCCTCGAGGCGATCAGACTTGATCATGCGGACGGCTGCGTTGAAGCCGATCGAAGAGTCCATTCCGACGTGTCCTAGCCGACGTTCAGCGGTGCACAACACTTCCGGTAAGCATGCCGTGAGCACTTGCGGTAGTTTCCCCTCGAGTCAATCATCAGGCATCCCAGCTGTTCCTGCAGCGCCTGGATCTCTTGGATGGTCGGGCTCTCGTCGCCGTCGCCGCCGCCGCCGCCGCCGGCCGCGCCCACGCTGCCCTCGTCCTCCTCGCCCGGCGTGTCGGGCGTGTCGTGGTCATCGGGAAGGCCGTGCGACGAGGCCGAGCTGGACAGGCCCTCGAGGCGCTGGCACAGGGCCTTGAGCGAGGGCAGGTTGAACTGCAGGTCGGGCAGGTAGTGGCGCAGGATCTCGGTCATGCAGCGGTACTCCTCCTCCGAGACGTGGTAGTACGGCCGCTTCTTGCGGCGGTTGAGGTCGGTCTTGCACGGCGCATTGATGCTCGCGCAGTACTGGCACGGGCCGGGAACTGCCGGGAAGCGTGAGCACTCGAGCGACGGTGGTGAGCTGGCTCAGGGATTCGGGAGCCCAGACCTGGTTCGACGCACTAGCGAGCGGGAGCGGAGCGTGAGCGGCGGCGTCTGCGACTGTCGGGGCGGGCGCTGCTCTACCTTTGTCTTGCGGTTCTTGCACCGATCGCAGCTCACGGCGGTGCGCTTTTTGCGCACGTTCTGGCGGGCATTCTTGGGTGCGGGCGGCGGTGGGGCGCTGTCGGCCGTATTCTGTAGGGCCGGCATGGCGGCAGGTTGGATGGATCCGATGAGGAAGGGGGAAAAGGGTGGGATGGAGAACTGCGAGTCGAGAGGAAGGCGTCGGCGAAGATGTCAATGCGGGGAAGCTCACGCAGGGGTCGCCTGCTGAGCCGCTGCCGCTGCCCAATGCCGCCTAGCTCCGGTTTCTGAGAGAGAGTCTATTCTCTGCCTCTGGCACTGGAATGTGATTCAAAAACCGTGTGGCCCCTGCCCGCCCAATGGCACCGGTAGCTGCCGCTGATAGGCGCCCGTGATCGACATCTCTCGGCACATCCGACGAGCAACACCCAAAGACAGGGGTCGTGAGATCTCGCACGCGAGCGGATACGCATACGAGATCAGGCGGGTGCCTGCGTGAACCTTCATTAAGCTGCCGTCCACCGGCGACAAGCATCATGAGTCTGGCAGCAGCGCTCAGAGCTCGACCGCCGCCCTTCGTGCCAGCCACGGGTGCGAGATGTGGGTCAGGAGTGCAACGGCGGCCCTGCAGGGTAATTGCGGGGGTGGGGCACCATCTCTCCAGCTGCATGCCAGGACCCCTCCTCGGCACCATCCTCCCGACCGATTGCCCATTGCGGCCACCTTCCGAGGCAGGCACCATCTGCACGCCCAAGCCGCGCGGGGAACAGCAGCCTTCCATCCGCTCAGCTACTATTTGTCTCGCCGGCATAAAATAATGTTTCCCCGTCTCATCGTCGCCTGAGCATTCGGGCCTCCCCCTGACACTTCCAACAGATGGCCGAGTCTCAGGTAGAGAAGCTGCAGCAGCAGCTCGAGCATCTCACCAAGAGACTAGACAAAGTCGAGAGTACGGCCTGCAGATCGCCGCCCTCCGAACGCTGACGCTGACGCTGACGCCCACGCAGACGAGGCCGAGGTCCGCAAGCTGCACCACAAATACGGCTACTACCTCGACAAATGCCTCTACAAGCAGGTCCGTCATCGGCCCTCATCTCCACTCTCCAAAGCTAACCAAACCAGGTGGTCGATCTCTTCGCCGACCACCCGGACACGTACGTCGAGTTCCTAGGCGGCCGGTACCGCGGCAAGGGGGGCGTGCGCCGGCTGTACATCGACCGCTTCCAGAACAACTTCGTCAAGGGGCGCAACGGGCCCATCCACGGTTTCCTGCTCGACCACGCCATGCTGCAGGACATCATCGACGTCGACGCGTCGGGCGAGCGCGCCTTCGGCCGCTGGCGCGCCCTGATGAGCGCCGGCGTGCACCGCAGCATCGCCGACAAGCATCCGCGCGGCCACGACGCCCAGGGCCGCCCGCGCCAGTGGTGGGAGGGCGGCGTGTACGAGAACGAGTACATCAAGGAGGACGGCGTGTGGAAGATCTTCAAGTACCGCTACTTTGCTTTCTGGCACGGCGAGCACGCCGACGGCTGGGCGCTGACCAGGGAGAACTACGTGCCGTTCGCCAATACCACCTATCCGGACGACCAGTTCGGCCCGGATGAGCTGGTCAAGCAGAGGTTGCTGTGGCCGGACACCAGGTGCGTGCCCTTCCACTATCCGCACCCAGTGACGAGACTGCACGTGGACGAGGATGATTTGAGGGCGCCCGAGTTTGGGGAAGATGTCAACACCGCAGAGCCGGCGTTGTCGTTGTCTGATCACTAGTGTTTTGGAGATGGACAGATTTCTTGGAGTAGGCAGACTAGGCAGAATGATTTCGGTTTCTAAGACTTGTGCCCGAGAAGATGTGCAGACGTCTTTTCCTTGGGGATTGTGGCTACAATTCGTGAATGTCCCGTTTTGGAAGTGAAAACGAATGCACCTTCTTTGAGAGGTTTGACTCGGGTCAATCGAACCGAGCCTACCCCGCGCGAGCAACGTCATATAATGCAAGGCAATGCACTTTGAACACCATCACCTCCAAGTCTCCAAAATGCGCGGAACCATTGCCGTCGAAGAAGCTGTCATACCGCCGTTCCTGCACTGCACCCTCGCTCAATGGCAGCCCATACTGGCCCCCGGCTCGGATGTAGAGGCAGGAGTGAAGGCCCATGGCGCTCGGCTGTCGGACATCCACGATAAGCGTCTGCAGACCATGGATGCCGAGGGTGTTGAGTACATGTTGCTCAGCTTGACGAGTCCTGGAGCGCAGGGTGAAAGCGACCAGACGACCGCGGAAAAGGTGGCCCGTGAAGCAAATGACTGGCTGGCTGGAGAAGGTAACACCAGAGACGCAGCCTGCGATTCAAATGCTGATAGAATCTGCGTACCAGTGATAAAGAACCCTCAGAGATTCGGAGCCCTGGCCGCCGTTTCGATGCACAACCCTGGGCAAGCTGCCGAGGAATTACGCCGCTGCGTGAAAGAACTGGGCATGTTCGGGGGTCTGGTCAACGACTGGCAGTCCACTGGTGCTGATGGTACCGGCCGGAAGTACTACGACACGGACGAGTACGATGTCTTCTGGAGCACCGTGCAAGAGCTGGATGTGCCGATCTACTTCCACCCTCGTTACCCGCCTCTCGAAGAGCTGAAGACCGGGCAAGGTGTGAGTGGCGCGTACAAAGGACGCAGCCAGATGCTGGGAGCGGGCTGCAGCTTCCATTTGGATTTGAGTTGGCACATCTACGCCGTCTGTTCAAGCGGTAGGACATCAGCCATCATGAATGATTATCTATGCTGATATTTTCAAGGTGTCTTTGATCGCTTCCCGAAAGTTCAAATTGTTGCTGGTCACCTGGGCGAAGGGTGAGTTGCCCCAGACGATGGTCCGAAGGTGGATGGGAGCAGCGCTGATGGCCGGCGTTACAGCATACCTTTCAACCTATGGCGCGCCGATCACTGGCTGAACAAACCGCAAAAGAAGAAGACCCGGCCCTCTAAGCATGATTACACATACTATTTCAAGAACAACGTGCACATCACCACATCCGGGAATTTCAACACAGCGGGCCTCAAGTTCTGTATCAATGAGATCGGACATGAAAGGTGCCTTTATGCCATTGGTAAGCGCCTTCACGTATGACCGAAGGTTAGCCACGCTGAGAAGCCACAGACACTCCGTATGATGTTATCGAGGAAGGTCAGGAATGGTGGAGGAACATCGACCTACCTGAACCGCGGAAGGATGCCGTCGCCAGGAGTAATGCCATCCGACTGTTCAAGTTACCCTTGCAAATCTGACCAACAGAGTGCTCCATGCTCTGCAACGACATATGCTCCACATCATTTTATCTCTCCAACTCGGCGTTATAGGAAATCTCCTCCATAGAATCGAGCGAAGAACTTTTGGTTGCGTTGGGTATCTTGTCGTATTCGTTTCTCCGTCCCCAACAGCAACGGAGATCACGAGGCTTGTCCAATAACCATGCAATGCCGTGCAGCATCTCCGAGCCAATGTAATACAGGGCTCATGCACGGCATAATGGGAGTAATCACATGGTCGCAATACAGCACTCGATTCAGATTCGGCTACATGCATGTCTTCTCAACCTGCTCTCTTCTTCCCCGCACCTCGCCATCAGCTCAATATTCGAGCTTACACCGACCTCATCCTACTTTCACCTGGACTCCAAAGCTCGTTTGAACCCATTCGCTCCAGACTGTTCTCCCATTTAAACTCCTTGATCTGTGCTTCACCCTACTTTGATATCGGTTCCTCCGCTTCAAGCCCCAAGATGGCGCCAATAACTCCTCGGAACCCGCGCCCGGCCAACAAGGACAACCATGCACTCCATCCCATCGACTTCTCGAGAACCCCACCATACCTCTACTCTCCGATCGACCCCGAACTGAACCAAATACGTCTTGTCACACTCTATCCAGGAAGGTGGAGCGAGCCGATCAGATGCAGCCTTCGCACCGTGTCTCTCTCCGACAAACCTAAATACCAAGCACTATCGTACGCCTGGGGTGACTGGACAAATCGGAAGCTTATTCGTGTCGGCGGCAAGAACTTCTGGGTCACACAAAATCTCTGGTTGGGCCTCCGGCGACTGCGCATACGATGGGAGCCGCGCACCCTTTGGATCGACGCAATCTGTATCAACCAGGCAGACGACGAGGAGAAAACGCACCAGGTATCTCGTATGGCACGTATTTTTGAAATGTGTGCAAGCGGTCTTGTGTGGCTAGGGGAGGACCCGGTCGCTGTCGAGGCAACACGATACCCACCACCTTCTCGACTGGCTAGACGTGCTTTCGAAGTCTTTGAGATGTTCTGCGCCGCAGAGCACGCCAATCAGGTCCAGTTAACTACCAAGAATGGGCCAGATGACTTCAAAATATCTCCCTCGTACGCCCACCATGTAGAATCATTTTCCAGGCTCGCAGCATTTCCATACTGGACCAGGGTGTGGATCCTTCAGGAATTAGCGTACCCTTGCGCAATAGACTTCATCTTTGCATCAGAGAAGATATCAGTCTGCAAATTTGAGACTGCTTTAGGAAATTGGGCTCACATGTTGCGAGAGCCGTGCTGCTATCGACATATCGAAAACCTGATTTCCGACGGATTATTCTCTGCAATGCTCTCCCACATTATTCAAATAATAAGCATAGTGGAAACACGAATCATATTTCAACACCAGGGCAAGAAAGGACTGTCGCTATTGTACCTGAGACAGATGCACAGGAGGCAGAAGGCCACGGACCCACGAGATCTTGTATACGCCCTTCTTGGTCTTGTAGGCTCTGAAACCGAGTCTACCAAACAACTGAAGCCGGACTACTCGCTAGCTGCACATCAGGTATTTCAGAGGGCCACTTTGCATGTTCTATCCAGTTATAAGACTCTATCAGTACTATTCGGGGAGAGAGGATCGAGTCGCGACCACAGCATCCCCTCATGGGTTCCTGACTGGGTGATGTTGCCGCCTGATTCAACGCAAACTGTTTTCATCTCCTACAACTTCTCTTTTTATCCTTACCTGGCTTCAGGCAACTTGAAAGCATGGTTCAGCCAGCCGACAGAGAATGTCATCCTTGTCGATTCCAAGAAGGTTGGGTGTATCAGCTCTGCTTTTTGCGAAGACTTCTATGATATATGGGATTGGGACTTACCGCTACGGCCCTGGATGGAGTTTGCCGGGCTTACAAACTTACTCATCACGCTGGAACCAGAACTCGGATCCCGTGAGGATGGCTTTTGGAGGACTATTAACTGTGATACTTACCATCTCATTGACAATCCATCAGAATCACGCAGACTCGGACAGTTTCACCCTGAGCGCCATCTCCACTGGTGGTTGAAGGGCTGGGCGGAGGCTTTGCGCAACGATAAAGCGTGGACATTCTGGAGTGGGGTGGAAAATATAACACTGAGAAATAATGTTGATGGCCGCGGAATTTTCGCCACAGAAAGCGGCGCACTTGGGACAGGCAGTCGAAGAATGCAGCCGGGAGATGAAGTCCACGTTCTCATCGGTAGCTCAGTCCCGTTTATTCTTCGTCCATATCAGCCGAGCGAAGAAGAAGCAGGTTGTCCAAGTTCGAATCAAATTCCTTCCTACACGGTGATTGGGGAGTGCTACCTGCATGGCTTCATGGATGGCGAGGCCTTAGAAGATGGTGGTGTGGAGGGGATACGAACAATCGCGCTTTACTAGATATTCGTCACTGTTGTTTATGTATACACATATTTGCTTTTCACATCTTGTAGTACATGCGTATGCCTGTTCGATTCATAGTTTCCCAAGTATGTACGATAAACCTCGGCCCCCAATTTATCTGAGACCTATGATGGGGCCTCGCTCCTCTCTCTGTCCGAGACCGAATTACGGAATCTCGCGACTCACTCGGTCCGAAACGAGCGGTGTGACTGAATCTCGCTGCTCACTCGGTCCGGGTCCGAACCGCGTCTTCCATGTCTCTCACTGAGAAATACCCTATGTGAATGGAGCACAGATTACTTCTGACCCTTCTTATTGAACCGCTACCAGTTCCAAAAATTTAAGGATGAGTACCGACGAAACCTCCGAAATCATTGTTGGCCTTGACACGCCAAATGGCCAATGCACCTTTGTGCCCGCAAAGGCCGGCGAACTTCTGACGATTGGAAATACAAAAATTCGAATTCTAGAGGATGGCTCGCATATAGGTACGCTCAAATGGTAGATAATGGTAGAAAGGCACAAAATGCTCAACTGGTTTGTCAACCCAAGTCAATCGAGTTGGGACCGTTGAGGTTATACTCCCGCCAAATACTCGTGGCCCACCGCTACATTGGCACGAGATGCACGTAAGTTCGAAATGACATCTTTCTATGCAGAGGTCTGACACGCACAGGACGAGTGCTTTTTGGTCACGAAAGGCATGTTGCGGTTTGATACCTACCACGGAGCAATTGAAGCTCATGAAGGCGACTATGTGACCGTTCCGCCAAGATCGCCTCATACATTTTCAAACCCAACCAATCAGGAGGGTCGATGTATCTGCACATGCACACCGGCATTTTACGTCAATTACTTCCGACTGCTCAGCCGCCTGCAGACACCAGGAAAGCCAATGGATCCAAAGATCAGCGAAAAGGCAATGGCGAAGTATGGAACAATCACACTTTAACGATCGGGAGGAGAGCGGATAAGTAGCCCTCCCATCCTCGTGCGTTTTTGAGGAGTTCATGGAATATTGCTTCTCCAGAAACTCAGTCTGAGATTTGAATTGATTCATTGAATTCATATGCCTTGACCTGGCTTCCTAATCCGTCTGGACACCCAACGCTTTATACACAGCCTGCACGCAGGCCTTCGACCTGTCATTCCCAAAGACAACGTTCTCCATCTTGTTCATGACATAAGAAATGGTCATCCTCCTCTCCACATCCACAATACCCACCGAGCCGCCACACCCTCCCCAGAAGCAAATGCGCCCATCCGGCAACCACCTCGCCTCGGTATGCTTCCCCGTCAACCCATACCCAATCCCAAAGCGGAACGGCAAGCCCGCCGCCAGATCGACCCCATCCGCCTGCTGCTGGAAAATAAGATCAATCGTCTTCGGCGACAGCAGCTTCACGCCGCCCACCTCCCCATCCAGCGCAATAGCCGACAAGATGCGCGCCACACCCCGCGCATTCCCATGCCCGTTCGCCGCGCCCGCCTGCGCGCGCCGCCACTCCGGCGTATTGGCCACATTCGGATCGACGGGCGGATTCGCAAACGTCTTCAGCGCCACGCGCCCGACGCCGTTCTTCGTGACCAGGCTGTCCGCGGCGGCCCTCTGCGGCGGCGGCACGATCTCCGCGACGCGGGCCCAGTCGCCCTCGGCGGCGCCCAGCTGGAAGTCGGCGCGCAGCGGGCCCGCGACCTCGCGGGCGATGAAGTCCTTCAGCGACGCGCCCGTTGTGCGCCGCACCAGCTCGCCCACCAGGCTGCCCATCGTCAGGCTGTGGTACCTCATCGCGGTGCCGGGCGGCCAGAAGGGGGTCTGCTGCGCGAGCAGCGGCGTCGACTTGTCCGTGTCGAGGATGTCTTGCATCGTCATCGGCGCGTCCCAGCCGGACACGCCGGACGTGTGCGACAGGACATGGCGGACCTCGACGTCCTCTTTGCCATTGGCCGCGAACTCGGGCCAGTACGCGGACACCTTCGCGAACGGGTCGAGCAGGCCGCGCTCGATGAGCAGCAGGCCGGCGAAGGCGGTGATGGTCTTCGAGGTCGACCACACCGTCGTGATGGTGTCGCGCGTCCAGGGGCGCGTGCGGGCGGCGTCGGCGTGGCCGCCCCACAGGTCGACGACGTCGTGGCCGTCGATGTTGACGGTGATGGAGGCGCCGAGCTCGTCGCCCGCGTCGAGGAAGCCTTGGAGGAGGGTTTCGACCTCCTTGAAGCGCGGGTCGCAGGTGCCTTGGACGGATGCCATGGTTGGAGCTGTGGTGGGTGGATTGAGGCCTGGGAGAGAGAGGGGTTGGAGGATACGCGGGGTGCGTTGGTCAGATCTAGTGGGATGGAGTAGGCTATATACGTCGAGCTGCTTGCCGACTTTAGATAAAATTGGGGGCCACGATGTCTACCTAGCAGGGGTTGTCGGAAGAATGTCCGGATTGGCCGAAAGTCTCGAAATGGCGCATCACTTGCCAATCATGTTCCTTGTTGGACAAGCGGGAGCCCCCACTGCGGTGCATCCTCTCCACCATTGCCAGAGCCCCGCGCTCTCACGACTTTTCCTTCCGTGTCTACGCCATTTTCTTGATCTGAAGAAGCTAGCTCGGTTGCGATGTTTTTGACCCCATACTATCATTCGTTCTGCAGGTATGAATTAAAGCAATGCCTTAAAGAACTTGATGAATGAATAAATTCAAGTACACCAATCTCCTGTGGATGGAGATTCTATCACTACCGTTTAAAATAGCGTCTAGCGTGAAGTAAGCTTCATTGAAAATGGTTTTATTCTCTACGTAGCAAAATTTTGATACATGTACAGGTACGCAGAGGCACGTAGCGTGGTGCGGGGCGCGAGATCGCGAAGTCACCTGACTGGGCGCTCCGCTTGGTCATCATCTGGAAACTTCGGGTCCCGTCTTTGTCCGCTGGCAGTGTTCAGTCTATCAATAGGCCCTCTCTTTCTCTTTCTACACGTGTTTCATTTGTGAGACTCCGACATGCCTTAAGAGGCTATAACCCGTGCTATTCAGCAACGAAGGCATGACACTTTCAAGAAGCGATCAATCTTTCTCCATTCTCAATGCCCCACCCGAATCGAGGAAAAAAAGGACGATCGAAAAGTACTAACCACGGCCCGGCCCGGGACCAAACCACCAGCAAAAGAAAGCGCACAGCTGCCACACCACATCAACTCAGCAGCAAAGGCTGCAGCGCAGAGGCGCGGCTACTAGGCAGGGCTATCTTATAGAGCCCTCTGCACTCACCAGACGCAAAATTCTTTCCTTAGTAGTCAAAGCACAGGCTTGGTACTTTACGTGAAACCATGGCTCCTAATCCGGAGCCCCCACCCCACAGCGGGCGCTGCCAACCAACCATAACCCCATTAAACGGCTAGAGAGTTACTAGGTCCCAGTCAGCGGCTCCTAAAAAGAATATTGGAGAAAGTCGACGTACTACTAGTTATAGAAATAACCAAGATATGGACGACGAAATACACGGGAGCTCTTCGCAAGACGACCTCCCTAGCAGCCAGAATATATAATCCACGCAAGCAATCCTCCAAGCAGAGATAAACACGAACACCAAAATACTAGCGTAACTAGTATCCTAATAGCAAATAACCATCTAACTCCTCTAAAAGGAAAGATAGGAGGCCAAGAAAGAATACTAGGAACTAGTCAAGCTTATTAGTAACCTATCCGATCAAGTCAAGAAACTCGAAAGCAAGCTCCAGCCTCAGACTATAATCCTCCAACGTTAACCCCAAAACTAGGCATCGGTTGCAGCCTAGGGAGCATTCCAGACACCACCAACGTATAATAGATAATCCGGAAACAATCCCACGACTATACTCATCGACGTCCCACTACCAGCCCCTGACTAGACACCAGCCAACGGCTTTACCCGGAACCTACCCACCCCAACAGCAGTAAACCTCATATCACGGGCACTTAAGAGCCAAGAACCAACTAAACAAACGGAGGTTCTAGGAGCAAAGGCAACGAAGCGAGGATACCTTATCCGCTTTAAAAGTGAGGAAGCTAAACAGCTAGCCACCCAGAACCAAGGATAGACCGCGGTACTAGGAAAAGACACGAAGATCAACCGTCTAAGGTTTAGAGTGGTGGTCCACCGCACGCCAACTGCTGAAGTTAAGATAGAAGAGAAGGAAAAAGTAATCCAAAAGATTACCCAGGAAAACAAGCCTCCGGATGTAAACATCCAGATTAAGGAAATAGCGTGGATAAAAAAGAAAGATAACCCTCTTGGCCACTACGCATCTCTTGGAATATAGTTTAATACTATAGAAGCAGCTTAAAACGCAGTCTAGAATAGACTTCTCTTTGGGCAAGAAATTATTAATAGAGTCGAATTCTACCGCATGGAGAGAAAGAGATACTATAGATGCCAGAGCTTTGGATATCTTGCCTGGAACTGCAAGGAGAAGGAAAGATGCGGAAACTGCAATAAAGAATATAACACAAAGAACTGCCTACCGGGCAGCTCCCCCTAGTACGTAGACTACCGTGGTAGCTACCTAATAGGAGACAGCTAGTATAGAGCCCAGATTATCCCCTATATTAGCTTTCAATGCTAGAGCCCCTACGAATCGTCTAATTAAACATCTAGAAAACTAGAGAGTACATAGAAGCGCTACTCAACGATCCGGATACAGAAAAACTCGACATTCTCCTCATCTAAGAACCACTAGTCTCTTTCTTTCAAACCTTCGTATAACATCGTGCCTAGCACCTTTACACCCTAACCTACGCCGGTACTCAAAAGAAACGAACTACCATCTACGTAAATAAGAGGATCTCTACCTCTGCGCAATAGTAGATTTAGTATAATATCCAAGATCTTATAGTAGTTCAAATTCAGACGCCAGCTGAGCCAGTACTCGTCTTCTCGGTATATATACTACTAATGGGAGGAACCCAGCAATCTATAGAGAGAGAAATGCAGGCAGCCCTTAAGGCAATCCGCTAGATAATATAAAAGTAGAATAAGAATACAACTTTAGGTCTTATCCTCGTAGGAGACTTTAATAGATAAGACCCACTATAGGGCGGAGATAATATTAAACCTTATCTAGTAGGAAGCGCTACCTTACTTATCTCCTTTATAGAAGAGTATTAACTCTAAAGCTACCTCTAACGCGGCACGCCGACGTGCTATACTAGTAATAAAGCCGATAGTAGGATAACACTAGACTTAACTCTTAGTAGCATCCCTAACAACCTCGTTAAATACGGACTTTTAGACTAGAACTACGGATCCGACTATAGAGCTATCTACTTAGAATAGAGGATAGATATTAAACTAATAAACACACGGCTACTACGGAAACTATACGAGAGGATAGACTAGGGAGAAGCTAGGCAATTAATCTAGGACGCTCTCGGTCCGACGCGAGAAATAAACTCTAAAGAGGAACTTAATAAGGCCGTAGAACGGCTCGTTAGTACCGTAGCGGCCATTACGAACGAGCTTACTCCAACGGCGAAACTATGCCCGTACTCTAAGAACTAGTTTAGCCTAGAACTAAAGGAGTATTAAGCTAGGTATAATAAGTACCGCCGACTCTAGTAGACTTACCGCGCGGCCTACGGAAGAGATAGTCTAGACACGCTAAGCTAATATAAATTAATATAGAGCTCCCGAAGAGAATAGGTAAAGGCCGTTGCCTACGCCAAGAGTAGCCACTAGAAGGAATTTCTCGACTAGGCTGGCAACGGCAATCTAGTCTGGAAAGTAGTTAAATACGCCAACCCTAGTAATAATTATACTAGTATCCTACCGCTCTTAACCGGCAACGAAGATATAGTAGATAATAAGGAGAAAGCTTAGCTTCTTCTAGACACCTTCTTTCTAAAGCTAGTAAACCTATAAATCTCCTCTAAACCGCCTCTAAGACCTCTAAACTGGACGCCGATTACGGTAATAGAAATCTAATAGAGCTTGCTTACTATAAAGGTAAACTCGGCTCCTAGTAAAGATAGACTACTAATGCTTGTCTAGTAGAAACTATAGCCATATATCTCTACGTATATCTACTAAATCTTTAGCGTATTAGTTAGCCTTAGCTACTACCTAAAAGCCTAGAGAATAGCAGCTATTATTATCCTCCGCAAGCTAGGAAAGCTAGACTATACGATCCCGAAAGTATATCGTCTAATCTTACTACTAAATACGCTTAGAAAGCTCCTTAAAGTAGTAGTAGCTAAGAGGCTCTCTTACTACGCTAAGAAGCATAACCTCCTTCTAGACACTTAATTTAGTACTAGACTAGGTAGGTCTACGGAATAAGTACTCCTTATCCTAGTGGATGTAATATAGAAGGCCTAGAGAGAATATAAAGTAGTCACGCTTATGGCCTTTGACCTAAAAGGCGCCTTTAACGCAGTTAATAAGGATGCTCTCGATCGCCAGCTATCGAAGAACGGAATACTAACCTAGGCGAGGATATAGATTCGCAGCTTTATAGACGACCGGACCGCCTCGGTGGCATTCGACGGCTACACTAGGCCTTCTTCTGCCCTCGAGCACCTAGGGCTCCTATAAGGCTCGCCGCTCTCCCTAATCCTGTTTGCCTTCTACAACGCCGACCTAGTGGACTAACTAGTCGACTTTATAGGAGGCGCATCCGCCTATATTAATGACTACTTCCGGTGGCGGATAGGCCTATCGGTCTAGAAGAACCTAAAAGCCCTTTAACGAGAAGATATCCTACGGATATAAAGATAGGCGAAGTAAACTAGGTCATGCTTCGAGGCCGACAAGATAGAACTTATCTACTTTATAAGAAACCTAGATTAGATGTGCCTAGTAACGGTAATAATGGGAAACTACGAAGTAAAGCCGAAGGCCGAAGTCAAGCTCCTAGGGGTTATCTTCGACTAATAGCTCCGATAGAGAGCCCATGTCTAGAGAGTAGTTAAGCGAGCTACTAAGACCTGCTTAGCCATAGGTAGGCTGCGACACCTTAGACTAAAACAGATACGCTAGCTCTATTAAGCCTGTGTAGTCCCCTAGATGGACTACGCCTCCACGGTCTAGTACTCTCCTACGAGGTGCAAATGGCAAGTAGCAGTACTCTTAAGGATTCAACGGATTGTAATAACCAAGGCCATCTTAGCTTTCCGGATAGTGGCAATAGAAACGCTAGACTATAAGAACTTCCTCCTTCCGATATAGCTACGTCTCTAGACTAGAGTAGTAAGGGTAATTACGAACCTTCGAATACTCCTAGCCTTATATCCGTGTAGGAAGCTAGTTAATAGGATAGCTACAACACTTAGTCCGGTAGTAAGCTTCCTAAGCCCTCTAAACGCAACTCTTAAGTAAGACCTAAATTAACCGAAGGAGGTAGAGACAATCGACACCTGCCTACTACTACTATGGCTACCGCTCGCGCTAGAAAGCATTTAACTAGAGCCTCCCTATACGAACGACGTAGTAGTCCTTAATCAAGAGCTATAGGAGGACCCTACCATAAAGGTGTTTACGGACGCGTTAAAGGTAAAGGGCTAACTAGGAGTAGTAGTAGTAATCCTCAATTAGGTCTAGAGAGTCTATAGGAAGACGTAGAAAGGAGTAGGCTCTAGCAGATTTTACAGTATCACAGCTATAGAACTTATTGCTATTAATACCGGGATAGAACTTATAGCTAAGCAACAACTTAAGAAGGGCAGCCAAGGACCGAGCGCCTATATAATCTATAGTAACTCTAGAGCAGCTCTCTAAGCATTGGCTAGCCCTTATAAGAGAAAGACAGGACAAAGCCTAATCAGATCTATCCTAATAATAGCTTAGGCCCTAAAGGAAAGTCTCCAGATTACCTTCTCCCTCCAATGGATACCTAGCCACACCGGAATTCGAGGAAATAAAGAAGTAGATAAGCTAGCTAAAGCTGCGACTACACGCCTTAGGGAACATAACCACTAACCGCTAGTACATCTCTAAGTCCAGGCGGCCAAGGAAAGGGCACATAGATAATAGGTAGCATAGTGGGAGAACTTAGAGAAAGGCCAACACCTCCGCAATATCGACACAGCCCCCCTAGGATCCCACGTCCGTCATCTCTATGACAAGCTCCCACGGAACTAAGCCGGCCTTCTTGCCTAACTACGCACCGGCCACTACTAGCTTAACTAATACCGTATACGGATAGGCCGGATAGATAACGATAAGTGCGAATGTGGAGAAGCGGAATCAGTCTCTTATGTCCTACTTGAATGCCCGTTGCTACAGCAAGGTCGACAAAAGATGTACGAAGATAGTGGACTTGAGAAGAACAGCCTATCCGCCTTACTGGGCGGGAAACCCCCAAGCAAGCCAGATCCAACACAAGGAAAAAAGAAGAAATAGAAGATGTCTGGTAAATAGTTGTAGGCCGTGCTCAGCTTTGTAAAAGAGACAACCCGGTTTATGAACAGAGACGAACCTACGGAGTAGAAAACTCCCTATAAACAACCCCTTCTACCTATTAACCGCCCCCATCTATCCTTCTTTCCTCCCAATTTGTTATACACCAATGTAATACTAGAGAACATTTTGAATAGTCTGTAGCCTGCATATCGCTTAGGGCGACGGGTCAGGGTAAATGAATTCAACTCAACTCAACTCAACTCTTTCTCCATTCTCGTTTTCGCAGATAATATTCATAGCTGAGACATACAGTACAAATCACATACTTAGAATATTGGGTTACAACATTGTATCTCTATGATACAACCGACTGAAATTGATGCTGGTGGTGGGAGAGAAGAGAAGCTCGTGCTGTTCCTCCGCCACACCGCCAAACTTAGGGACTATGGTGCGCCTACTCTTGCACAGCGCAATCTCCCTTACAACGTGCCAAATACCCCTCATCATAGCTCTTTGGCGTCTCCTCCACACCACTAATTCCGAGTGCAAGGATTCTCTCCACCGCTCTCTCCGCCACTGCCACAATTGCCCCTGATGGATTCGACGTCGTCATCCCCAGCATAATTGACGCATCAACCACAAAGAGGTTCTCCGTGCCGTACACCTTCGTATCAAGGTCCACCACTGAAGTCCCACCCGGTAAGAGTCCGCTATCCGTACCCATCTTCGCCGTGCCCATGTAGTGCAGCCCACGGCGTCTGTCGCTGGTAAGGGGACACTTTGCCGTCCCTGTATCAGTACAACCCGAAAAAGGACACGAATCAGGGGAGCAAGACCTACGGTATCGACATACTCCTCAACGCTGACCCCCGGCGCCGGCCCCGTGAACGCGATCTCCGGATTCGTGCTCAGCGCCTTCACGACGTTCTTGATCCCCTGCACAATCGCATCCCTATCTTCTCTCGTCCGCAAATACGGCAGAGTCGAGATGCGCATGCTCAAATTCGCATCAATCCCCACCTCGCCCACGGACGTTGTCCCGCGCCCCAGGAACTGCGACACGGTCATCGAATCGGACGTGTTCCCCGCCATCCTCGCCGTGTACTGGAACTGCCTCGGCCCGCCCCCGACGTCCACCACGTCCCACATGATCGGCCCTATATTGGGCGCCGACGTCGTAAAGATGCCGGTGCGGTTGGCCAGGTAGGCGGCCGCGTCCGCCGGCACGGGATCGTCCCACCCCTGCACCTGGAAGTCGTAGTGCGTGATGCTGGGGTGCGTGAGCTGCAGGTCGGTGACGGTGTGGTCGCGCAGCCCCTTGCCCACCGGCAGACGCAGCCAGTCGTGCTCCGCGACGAAGGTGGCGCCGTCCTCGGCGGAGTGCTGGACGGTGCGGAGGTGCTCGTCCGGGCCGATGCCGCTGCGGAACAGGATCTTGGGCGTGCTCAAGTAGCCGGCCGACAGGATCACGGAGGCGCCTGCGGGCACGGCGACGGTGCCGCAGCGCCTGCCCGGCCGGGCCGCGGAGACCTCGACGCCGGTGATGGTGCGGCCGGTGCGGAGGACGCGGCGGACGGCGGTGTTGGTCCAGAGCGTGAAGGTGGGGCGCTGGCTCGCAGAGGCGAGGTAGGTGGCGAAGTGGCCGTTGCGCTCGCCGTGGCTGTAGTAGAAGTTTGCGTACGAGAACGTCTTCGTCTTTTCGTTGGTCCAGCCGGCGGCGAGCAGCCCGTTGGAGAGCAGGTTGTAGCCTTCGGGGCGGTAGTGGATGCCGTCGGTGGAGGGGGTGTCGGTCCAGGGCATGCGCGAGAAGCCGCGGTCGACGGCGGCGGCCATGTCTGCCGCTTTCCAGCCGTCTGGATAGTTAAAGTCCCAGTCGATGTCGGGGGATTTCCACCAGAGGGCGGAGTTGATTGCCATGCCGCCGCCGAGCACGCAGCCTGCGATCTGGCCCGTCAGGTCAGCGCAGCCGATGTCGGTGGAGTCCTTCCAGATGCGTTGGCAGAGGCCGGGTACGTCGAAGCGCGTGAGGTTGGTGCCGTTGAGCCAGCCGGGCCGCCAATTGGGGAAAGGCAGGACATCGTTTTGCAGATCTGTTTCAGGGAGCCAGCGTCCGGAAGAGGGCGGTCCTTGCTCGATCAAGAGGACTTTTTTTCCTGCTTCAGAAAGGCGTTCGGCAACAGGAATGCCGGCGGCGCCTGAGCCGACAACAATGAAGTCGTAGGTGTCTGCAGGTGCGGCATTGCTGTCGTCACAAGTCACTGTGGCGTTTGCGGCGGTTGCGAGCGCTGAAACACTTTTAGAGATTGCGTAAAGTAGTGGCTGGAAACATGCCAATAAGAGAAATAAGCAATGGGCCGGTGCGAAGCTTCATGTCGATAAGCCGGATCATACTCAGAGTCAGAAGGAATGCAAGAGAGTTTGAGCAAATGGCCCTCAGTGGGGATGCAGCCCATCTTTATCAGAATTTAACTCAACAGTAAAGGCTCCCACATATTGGGTGGCAGGGCGCTGTTTTGCGGATTTTGAAGTCCGTGGTCTCCTACTGGGGTGTTTTTCATGCATTGTTCCCAACGATGCGCTTGGAATATGCGGGCAGCTTCATCTTAAGCCTCGGAAATAACTTACTGAGCTCACCGGCTAGGCATATTACCCCGCCAGTCAATATTCCGTTCAATACCGAAGGCGGAATTACCGCCAATATGCTCTGTAACCCTGACATGGTCTTTAAAGTTTATTTAGTGCCAGCCACGCCGGCTACAAGTCTCGTTGAAACCCCAAGCCATACATCCATCCGCGAGCATCCGCAGTAAGTGAAGTCATTTTCTTCATTTTAACGCCTATCAAAGTTCACGATGTCAAAAGCCTCCTGAGTCGCGCCCTTTTCTTGTTCCGAAGTGAGGGAGGTTCACAGCCGCAATTTGGACAAAGCCGTAGTAAGTTCCTCGATCACGAGTCAGCGTCACCTCCTTCCCCAATTCTCATCCCAATACCATTTCTTCGGATCGTCGGACGATTCTACTGATTTTAATATCCGACCATGAACAGGAGCGCAACTGAAGGCGACCGAGACTCCGCCTAAAGACAATGTCCCTTGCGCATTCCGAGAAACACGCTGGTGAAGATTGACAACTAAGGTAGAGATATAATACCTTCGTTACTCCACTTGTTTTCCGTGGTATCCTTCTGTTTTTTAGTTCGGCATATCCGATCAGGTGATTGAAGTAGATCACAGAAGATAGCTGCTTGCCTACATTCGACTGTCGCAACCTTGGACGTGCAATTGTGAAGCCGGTCTCCCGGGAACGGACAAGTACACATGGACGCATGCAAATGGAAGAATCCCGACAATAGGTTTGTATCATGGCCAGTTTACCGGCTAATGGATGTGTCTTGGGACGCAACCACTTAGTCACGTGACTCTCGTTTTCCGCGAAGCTTCATGAGCCGATTGCTCAACCATCAACGGCTTTGACTAAATATTTTCTACTCGCGACCTCTTAGTTTATGCACCCTTATATCTTCAGTCTCGTATGGATGGTCTCCTTGCTCCGAAGACAAATCACGCCTTTCAGATGAGAGGACCAGTGTGAAGCCGTTACCGATCACTTCGCAAGCCATGCATGCTACCTCTAGAACAAACTATGTATTGACTCTTGAAGCCTCGAGAGTGTTCAATGCTGTTGAGATTGCAGACGATCATTCTACAACCCAGGCCAGCGGTCTGATCGTTGCAAAGCAGTTGGTGGAGAGGGTGGAAAACTTCTCAGTGGCGTCTGACTCTGCCATAGATCGTCATTTCTCCTTAATGATGATCATTTCATGATGCTCGAGAGTCGGAAATGAAGGGGAATGAACCAATTCTCATCTCTGCAAACTCGGCGCGGTCGTTTGGGATCAGATGTTACCACTATTGATACCAGTCTGTTGGATGCTTCTGATTCCGTCGGATAGTAGGAAGTAAGTATCTGGATCAGCAGGACGAATTGGGGGAGGATGGGCAGAGAGTTAAGTAGCTGAAGTAAGTAGTCATCATCTGAGAAGAAAGCCAGAAGCCTAATTGGTAATCGAACTTTATTCTTCTTCACGCATGCAGACCCAGAGATGGCTTGGTCAACCACGAATGCGTCCAAGCTGACGCCGTACATTCTGGCAAATTTTGTAATGTGCAAGTACCTCGCCAAGGCTGCAAGATTATAACCCGTCCGATCAGTTGTAGAACCGCATGGAAGAAATACACATCTCACGCTATAAAACATGTTCCATGCGCAGCAACAGACATGAATTGAACAAATATAGTAGCTGAAGCTTCGTGTGGACATCAAGGAGCCAAGTAAAGGGCTGTATCAGCACCTAAGAGAATTCTTCTGCGGCCAAAAAACTCGTCTTGGATGATACAACTCTTATGGCGTGTGGTCCAATGTTTTGGTAAGCCATCCTCGCCAATTGCGAAACCAGTCCAGTATTGGTATGGCGTAATAGCAAGACCCGACAAGCTTTCGTCCACATGTGATCGGGTCTTTCGAATATCTATGATAGAATATACATCCTTGCCCTTTTCGCTACAGAAAGTAATCAAAGCGGAGCCGTCTCGTCACATGCGACTGGAGGTATATTCAATGGCTGAGATTGCCGCCCGGTAACTATTTTGCAAAGGTGGAGAACGATCCTCAGGCTGAAGGGGGAAATAAGCCAAAGCAAAGAAGTGACCGAGGTACATTTAAAGCCAAGCTTGCGTTAGATCCGAGTATGATGTTTATCTATCCGCGCGATCGGGCCAGGTACCCTCTGAAACTCTATCTCGACCTAACGCATCTGCCGGAGCTACCCGGAATATAGATATAGTGATCTTGAAACGCTGAACGTTACCCTACACTTCTCAACCACCATCAAAGGTTTTCGGGCGAGCTTCAAACGTCATTGCGCTTCTTAGCGCCAAGAATGAATCAGGCCTATCCCTCTACTCTGTTTGTCCTCAGCCCATTGCTCAATCTGGCCGAGCATTGGTGCAACAATGATCAGACCTCAAGTCACCTCCAAGAACAAAACCGAGGATCGAGGTTTGCAAATACCGAGTGATGTCAGACGAAAAAACCGCTGCCTGATTCGAAAGGTATAAGTAGAAGCAAATGCACTCCTCTCAAACCCCCACCTCCCTTCAGCAGCTCAACTCCACAGACGCCTGCACAGAAGAACCTCTCCCAAAAACACCTCCCAAAAACAAAACTACCCATCCCTCGTTACTCCAACCCTCCAAAATGCATTTCACCACCGCCACCCTCCTTCTCCTCGCCTCCACCCTCACCGCCGCCGCCCCCACCCCGCAACTCGACACCTCCCTCAGCGAACTCACCAACGCCATCCCCCGGCCGGGCGAAGACCCCGCCAACAGCATCCCCGACCTGACCGCCGCCCTCGGCTCCGCCGTCAACGCCATCCCCGGCGGCTCCAACAACAACAACAACAAGAACAAACGCCAGTTCGGCCTCGCGCTGGGCGAGCTCGTCAACGCCATCCCGCGGCCCGGCGAGGATCCGGCGAACAGCATCCCCGACCTCACCGCCGCGCTGGGGTCGACCGTGAACGCGATTCCGGGAGGGAGTGCCGGTGTGAGTGGTGGGTTTGGGAGGAGGGTTCGGGCGCGGCAACTCGATGCCGCGATCGGACAGCTGATGGATGCGGTTCCCCGCCCCGGCGAGGATCCGCAGGGGAGTATTCCGGATTTGACGGCCGCGTTGGGGTCGACTGTGGATGCGATTCCGGGGGGTGGACGGAATGGTGGGGCGTGAAGGAACGGATATTATCTGAATGCCCGACTCGAGAGACATGTTGGTGTCATTGCTGTCCTTGTATGATGTGTGTAGTGAACCGTGATGGTAGATAGTTTGTACTTGTCTCTGAGTCTTCAACAATGGCATCTTCATGCGCAGAATCTCCATCGAGCAGTTCGAGAATCGTCGCTGCATTCTCTGGTTTCAGGTGTTCAACCCAGTCCCGCATGGTTGCTATTCCTCCCTCCTGCACAAGACATGGCGGCAACTCCTCTGGCTTTAGGCCATGCACACAGTTTTCGTGTCCTGTGGGGTGAAATTTAATGGTTACTCTCAGGTCCCCGGTCATTTCGCCTGTGAGATACCATTCAGGTCGGCTTGCTCCGTATTTCAGAAACGTTTCAATAGCTAACCCAAACCCACTACTAACCGGCTCACGGCCACCAAGATAAAGAAGTCTCAAAAGATACACCCAGGGCCATGACCCACGAGATATTTCAGCATTAGGGCTGACCCTCAGCTTGAACAGGATTTCCAAAATGTCTCTCGGCCGCTCCGGCTTGTTCTCATAATCCATGCCTTCGACAACGCAACTCAGAAGTTCGCCTCCCTCTCTATTTCCGAGATCCTCTGAAAGAGAAGTCTGATCAAGTTTCCATAGAAGGTATTAATGGTAACGGGTTGAGCAAGCCGCGTGCAGTAGAGAAAGACAGGTGGACCGTGAATCAATACCAAGGTGTTTTGAGGGTCTGTAATGGCTCAATCTGTGTTCAAGATAGTCCGAATCCCTCTCAATTTGCCTATACTGCAGCGCTGAATCGATCTGGTCCAGGCAACCAAAGTAATGCTTTCTGTTGGCGACTGGTGACTCCCGCAGAAGCCATAGGCAACACTCTAGGTAAATTGATGTATTGTCAATGAATTCATCAATTCCAGAGACAGGTTCGATTTTCCACAAATCGTTCTCGTGAAATGCGACTGACTTTATGACCGCCAAAGTGGACTGAATCAGCGCGTCCAATGCGTCCACATCTTTAAGATACATTGCGGAATCACTAATCCAATGATCTTTCAGAAATTCTGGGATAGATCGGTGAGTGAAACATAATTGGTCTCTGTAGATCAATGTTGCCATCTCATCGTCTAATCTTGTCTCGAGGAGGCCCTTGCAACGCCCGGTCAACTGAGCCTTGGCATCAGACAAGCGGTCTTCGACTTCCAGGTATTTCATCCTCTTAAAAGCTTGTTTCATTGCGAATCTAGAATCCATAAAGTACTCGCTGAAAAAAGAAGCTTGAAATAAGGGGATAGATAGGTCCATGCTCCTGTCGCTCATAGTTTTATCCATAAAGTTTGTGATTGAGAGTAGGCAAAAGACCTGGCTCCTATCGTGTTCCGGAATAGAATCCAGAATATATTGATAGAAGCCCACCAACTCCGTTGGAACTTCTTGGAGCATCCGCGTCAATTCTGGAAAGGAATATCGATTCTCCAATCCTTCGCAGAGTAGTTTAAGAGTCAACGCAACCCACAGAAAAACACCGTCAGCGTTCTCAACGATTCCTCTGATAAGCTCAGTGCAACTTCTAGATTGCGTCCTCTTCAACGATCGGAAGTAGTCTTCTTTGTCCAATGTCGACGAAACAAATTGTTCAATGTCTTTCCTTGTAAGGTCCTGAAGCTGGATTCGTTGAGTATCAGACAGACGGTCCTGGAAAACAGGTAGTTGTCTACTCGAGACACAGATTTTGATTGCACCTCCTGAGGCTTCGACCCAATCATGAAGATTATGGACCAGCATCCCGTAAGTTGCACGCTTTTCCTCAACTTCGGCAAGCCCGTCGATAAAAAAGCAGAAACAGTGGGTTTTGCGGACCTCTCTCTTATGAACAAATTTGCTGAATGCTTTCAAGGCGTCGTCATCATTGAGTGTGATGCTTGGTCCATGTTCTTGAATGGATTGAGCAGTGACAGTGCTTCTCCATTGGCTTGGAAAAATGGAGCTGATGATTTCTGGATATTGTTCAAGGACATGAGACAAAAGTGATCTGACTAGCCCGGCCAGACTCTTTTGAAGAGGGCTTCCAGGTTTCCAGAAGAAAAAGCGGGCAATAATCAATTCTTGCTGGCGCTCTTGAGCCCATCTCTGGAGTATTTTTGTCGTTTTCTCATGATTCCAAAGATATTTCATCAGGGTAGACTTCCCGGAGCCAGGTTTGCCAGAGATATGATATATGCCGTTTCCGGATGTTAACCAGGATTTGAACGTTGTTCTTGGTCTTGGGTCAGGCTGATACTGGGTCCCGTATAAATCTCTTTTCCTTTTTCCGTTGCAATCATCTTCAAGTATGCATCCGAAGGTGCCATCTGCTTCTTTCACGACATCATGATACCGCATATCCATCCCTTCGAACTTGAGGGCCTTCAATATGAGACGCTGTTTGGCTGCATCCGTCATTTGGTCAGTCAATAGGCTCGTTCCCATGACTGAAGCCTTAGGGACCACTGACAGAATTTCTTTCGCATAAGCGGCAGCGGTCGACGCGGCGTAGCGTTGCCATCGATCGTTCTTGTGAGAGTCGGCGTAGTCGCAAATTCCTCGGATGACGAGACAAGGGAAACTGTTCATTAGCCCAGCCGCTTCCATCTCGAAGCAGATACAGTCGTCGCCTAATCCTCGAACGATTGAATCCCTTGTAGGACCGGATTTGACGAGGGTGTTCCCAGAGGCAATGATACCGTAGTGGATGCGTGGTGCTGAAGATATTCGGGGATCACGATTGATCTCCTTTTGGGTGTCACACCTGTCGCAGTTGGGTCCTCCAGCATGTTTGTAGTTGGCCTGGAAAAGACGGTCATTCTTCTCTCCTTGATACGCGTAGCCAGGCCTTCCATCCTGAGGTGTGGCCATGTAAGGATTGTCCTCAAGCATTTTCTCCAGGAAATGAGGCACATTGGATGGCCGGCGCTCATGTTGTGCTATGAGTTTGGACAAAGCATTCAGGAGCACCTCCGGAGGCTTGTTGAGACTACCCGCCCGCTCGAAGTGCCTTGGACCCTTCGCTTTGCCAAGATCATACTGGACGACACCGCCGCTTTGGCCGCTGGGCTGGCTGACAACGATGTCTCCAAGCCGAATATCGTAGCCCGCCTCCGGTCTGGCAATGCCAGCTCCAATTCCCACCATGAGGCCAACTCGGACCCGTGGAAAGGAAGAGAGCAAGGACAACGCGGTGGTCGCAGCGGATGTCGTGCCGTAAACGCCTGCTGGAAGCGATGCCATGACCACGTGGTGGTCTCCCACGCGGCCCCATGTGTAGTTGTTGGTGTCTGTGGTTGGCTGTCCGAAATCATGAGGCGTGTCGTGTTCTTCATCGAGCATTGCAGTTGCCGCTGCGAGCTCCAGTGGGAGAGCGGTGACCCAACACACGGTGTACTCGTCGCGGCTTTTCGAGACGCTGGCAGAAGCCATTTCTTATGGCTGCCAGGGTGCAGGTGCTCGTTGCAACGAGTGTTGACTGACTCGAGAGGCTGCGTCACGGCAGTGTTGGTAGAGCAAAGTGGATGGGAGAATCAGGCGCAGTCATCAACGGCGAGGCTGAAAGCGGGGCAGATAAACAATGAGGCAAGGCAAGTCCCAGTAACGGCGAGGCTTCAGCCTTGCAGTTAAGAGAGACAGACTCTTGCTGCGAGAGTAAGAAATGATGCGCGGTGACCTCTTGATTTTGTGCAGAGTGATGAGAGGGGGAGGGCGACAGTCGTTCAGAAGAAAGCGAGCGGAGTTCGAAGTTCGCGGAGGTTCAGCCTTGCCGTCAGCAATAACCCTGTCACGGACAGCATGGGGGGTTATCGGGTTGCAATTTGTTTTGCGGCTGCTTGCCAAGCTCCAATTGCAGCCTCCAAATTCGATTTCGGAACGACCTGCATATTCCACATCTGCAACGCGACGTGATATACTGGCAGCAAAGCCTCCATGAAGAATCTCGCTGGTTACACAGGCAACTCCCAGGTAAAAAATGCCTTCTTAAACGCCTGACTAGAGAGCTGGCCCTGGAACTGCCAGGCTGAGCTGTGTAAAATATGTTTACTTACGTACCATTTGCACCCCATCCCCATACAGCCTGCTTTTAGCGCGAAGATTATTGGGCCTATGATTAGGAGCTGACAAGGGTATCATACAATACGATAGGTCGGCTCCGTCTCAATATTTTCTTGTTGGCCTTCTACAGGACTCTGGGGCGTAGAAAAAGAAGTTCGTGCCATTCGTCGGCTGCATGAGGATGGTGTGGGTGAAGATTAACGAGTCCAACGATTGCCAACAGATTTCATTCACAGAACCATACCTCGAAAATGCTGTCATCACTGCTTGAGATTATCAGAGACATCCTACATTGCGGGCGCCCAGGTATTATGTACCTTTCGGCTGGAGAATAGCATCGTTCAAACATAATTCGCTAGGCCGCTCATCTATTCCTGACTCTGTGCCTGATCCGACACGAATCTGTGATTGTTCTGCAAGAGCTGGGTTTGCTAACCCTACAGATACATGCTGGTGATAGCTCAGGTACAATGCAAGCGTCTCAGCCTTCACTGTTCGGTAGTGTGGGCAGGAAGGGAGAAGGGCTGTTGTCATTTATTCTGGACGATGCAAGTCATTTCAGCCCGACAGGAAGCTCCTTGAATGATCAGAAGCGACCCCAGTATCTATTTTTGGATGAGTTGGCTGAGCGCTGCCGCAATGACGTAGCCCTGGACCGGGACAAGCAATGGCAGCTCCGGGCGGAAGCCGACGACCGGAAGCGCCGATGCCAGCGCAGGCAAAACGACTTTCGACATCGACGAATGGCTGCAAACAATTCTTGTCCCTTTGGCCTGATCAGCCCCATAAGCGGAAAAGCCCGGTGATGAGGCTGAGCCGACCGGCGGCGGGCTTACTCCGGTCTGCCGTCGATTACCCGTTTAGGAAACCCGGCCTGTCATCGGCGCGGCCCCCAAATGGCCAACAGCTTAGCCACGGTGCCGGGCCCGCTAGACCCAGTAAAGTCACTGACGGTGTCATCCATCGCTCGAGACTATGGATTGCCGTCTGTCAGTCTTTGGCCTTGGGCTACCGAAGCGGGCATCGACGCGGCTAACTACTGGACTGCCGCACGTCATCGGGTGCCGAAAGCTTTGACACCGCTGGCGACTATCGGAAGCGACATCACAAAATGCTCTCCATAACGAGACTCCCGGATTCTTGGAGAATGCATCGACTACCTTACATGGTAAGGCCGATGTGCAGGGCTCAGAGAACATTTTACACGCTCCTATCCTGCCGTGTGTGGCTCCACCCGAAAATCCTTCGTGAGTTGTCTTGCACAGACCTTGGATTTGTGGGGTGACGTTGAGGCCCCCGGTAGGTCGTGGGCCATGAGCCATAGCGAGCCCTGTAACACAACAACGTCGAGAAGTGTGTATTCAGCAGAAAGGGAAAATATGAAGACGTTAAACCGTCCGCATAGGTCTACATAAGGCTGTGTAGTCAGTGTACATCAGGAGTACCATGGTCCGCATAGATGCAAGTCACACCTGGATTGATGTGCTTTCCGCTCCGCCTCGTCTATACAGCCGATGCACGATAAAGCTGGATTGAAATTGCCCTGCTCCACGGATTGGCTCGTTTTTCCCCGGATTTCCTAAAAAAGGTTCGTGCTTACGGTGGTGGCTGCGAATGGCGCTGAAGCCTGCCTACACCGCAATGCGGCTGCGGTTGGTGGCTCAGCCCCCAAGAGGCTTACCAGTCTTAGCCAATGCGCACCTCACCCCACAACCAATGATCCAACTTCTATGCAGTGATCACTGCCTTGAGTGGAAGGGCGATCAGTGCTTGTCCAAGAGGCTGATCCAATATGCAGAATGTTATAAGTACGTTGTTCTCACCACAGCTGTACCTCACTTCTCCACACGTTTCCATCAGGACCCCCCCCAAGCGAGTTTAAAGGGCGATTGTGTTTAACCCAAAATCATAATATCTTTTTGCATTCAGCCTTATCTCCATCCGGGACCCTCCAGGATGCTCACTCAAGGTGCTGTTGCTGCGGCGGTTCTTGCCGCTGCGGTCTCGGCCGCCCCAGCAAACAACACAACCACTGCGATACCTACGCCAGTGTCAGGGGATGCATGCACTACCATCAGCGCAAGTCTCCAAGCCGACCCCGAAGCAACGCTTTTCCCGGCCTCTGTCGGCTATGCATGCTTGAAGGCTGTACCAGTCGATGCTGAAGGCGATGGGCAGCTGGTCAAGCAAATTCAGGGCATCCTGCAGTGGCAGTCAACGCTGGCGTATCTGAGGGATCCCCCGCAAGGATACCCAAATCCATCTGTAGATATCCTCAGCGGCCTTGACGACATTTCAACGAAGCTGTCCGAAGGTGGCTACACGAGTGAATACGACGTCCAGAACGATATCCGCGTCTTGCTCAAGAAAGCGTGTAAGTGCACACCGAAATCCAATTATTAGAAAGAGAGTAACTTACAAGAATTCAGATGACGGACACACGTACTATCTTTCAGATATTGCCAGCATCATCAACTTCGGAAAGTTCGATGAATACGCAGACTCTGTGGAGCTTGTGTCGCTCTCTTCCGATGGTGTTTCTTTGCCCAAGGTCTACGTGCTGAGTGAGTATTCCAACTGCCTTTAATGTCCTGCCCATACTGATAAATATTTCACCAGACGACGTCATCAGGGCACAGTTTGCGTCAAACTTCACTCCGTCGGCAGTGAAGACAATCAACAACCAGTCCACCGTGGATTATCTCAACTGGCTCGCAGATCAAAATTACAACAGCCACGATGTCGACGGCAGGTACCAATCTATTTTCTGGGATCCCGCTTTGCAATCATACCAAGGAACAGGCTCAGGCTTCTTTCAAAACCCCTTCACCTACGAAGGTGACTCGACAATCTTCGGATTCGAGAATGGAACCACAGCCACCATCACCCATGTCTCCGGAACGAAGGCCAACTTCACCGACGTAGACAGTGGTGAGGCCTTCTTCGAGAAGTTCTGCACCGGACCAACTTCGACATCAGACACCCCAGAAGAGTCATCAACTCCCACTCCAGACCCCCTTCCGACCGCATACGGCTACCCCTACCCCGTCGCTAAGACCGACGATAACTCGGTCTCCGGTTACTTCCTCAACGACACCGGCTATCAAGACGTCGCCGTCATCAGCACCGCCAACTTCCTGGCCGCCAACATCTCCCAATACCAATCCGTCGTCAGCGACGTCCTCGCCCAGGCCGTCGCCCAGAAGAAGAAGCACCTCATCGTCGACCTCCGCCGCAACGGCGGCGGCAGCGTCATCCTCGGCTTCGACCTCTTCAAGCAGCTCTTCCCCAGCATCGACCCCTGGGGCGCGTCGCGCATCCGCGCCACGCCCGCCTACGGCGCCATCGGCGACGTCATCACCGCCATCGCCGACGAGTACGACCTAGCCAACAACGCCACCGCGATGGAAGCCCTCAGCGCATCCATCCAATCCACCAGCATCGACGACTTCTGGGCGCGCACCGCCGGCGTCGACGCCAACGGCAACCCGTTCGCGTCGTGGGCGTCCCTCTTCGGCCCGCACGCGCTCGCCGGCGACAACTTCACCAGCCTCATCCGCAACAACTTCGCCGACCCGCTGGTCTACAGCGGCAACTTCTCCGTCAGCGGCTACCTCGCGCGCGCGGCGCTCCCGCCCCAGCCCTTCGCCGCCGAGAACATCGTCCTGCTGCAGGACGGCTACTGCGCGTCGACCTGCGCCGTCTTCGCGGAGCTGATGAGGTCGCAGGGCGGCGTGCGGAGCGTCGTCGTCGGCGGCCGCCCGCAGGCCGGCCCCATGGTGGCCGTCGGCGGGACCAAGGGCGCGCAGACGCTCGCGTTCGACGTCATCGTGGCCGCGGCGAACGACTCGCGGAACCTGGCCGAGTCCGACGAGCAGCTGGCGCTGCTCGAGTCGACTGGTGTCGTGAGCCTGGCTGATAGCGAGACCGCGCTGAGTCGGACGGCGGTGGGACCGGAGGGGCTGCAGGGCTCGATCAACTACAGGAATAACTACAGGAAGGGGGATGAGACGGATACACCGCTGCAGTTCGTCAAGGACTATGCGGACTGTCGTGTTTTCTATACCGCGCCGATGATGTTTGATCCGGTGCCGTTGTGGAATACGGTTTACGATTCTATGTGGCGCAATGGGTCTTGCGTTGCGGGCTCGACGGGCTATGGAAACTCGACCGTCAATGGGACGCAGACGACGAGTGGTAGTGGAGCTACGCCGTCTGTGTACTCGAGCGCGGCGGTGTCAGGAGGGGTTGCTCAGGTTGGTGTTGCGGCGCTGGTGAGCTTGGTGACGATGATGGTGGTTATGTAAATATGGTTGGGTTGGAGCTGATGCTCCGCTGGTGGCGTGTATATACTGACGCACGGTTCTTCTTACGATCGCTATGAAAGGAAAAAGGGTTTTGTTTAGTATTTTATCATTTCTGTCAGATACCTCAAAGAAGATACTTGAGTCATTCTAACATTTTTCTGGAAGTAGTTTTTGTTCTTGCGAGTTCATATAAAGCCTACCTAACTTAATTTACTATAAACTGAAAAGAAAATAACGTGAATTGTTGTTGAGAATCGGAGCATTGATCCAAGTCAATCTTTCGTTAAGAATGCAAAATACCACTACCTTCAGATGATCTCCTTGACTTTATGTATCCATACTCTTAAATACTCATACGTCACTTCAGCATTCTTCTCCGATACTTTTCTATATCTGACATCATCAAATATAAACCACTGATTTGACTACGCTTTCCTTTGACCCTATCGTATAAGAGAGCCCGCAGAAATCTTTTTGTACCTAATAATGCAATGGGGGAGATTAATTCAAGATAGGGACATGGTGTAGTCAAATTAAGGAAAGTGCAGTTGAATTAGCAGACACCTGGTCAAACCATCACCCACCACGCTCTATCAGGAATAGCCATGAAGTCGTACCTCTTACAAAGCGGCAACCCAGCTAGCGGCTGTTGCGAACGATTTCAGAAAGTGTGACTTTATGGAGATCCGGGCATTCGTCCGGATGGCTTTGTCATAAGGAAAGTAAGATTGATTCTTCCGGTGAATGTTTTCACCGCTCTCGAAGTCACATTACACAATGCAGTTGGCGTTGACTATCCAGCCAGCCTCATAAGTCCGCCAGTGTGTCAGAAAAAACCAGCACTGTATATGAAAATGTACATTAGCGCTGCTGCGGAGGGATGCAGTAGTCATCCGGACGTGATTATCTTGTATTTCTAACCGAAAGGCTACCTGGATGACTGCTTCCACTTCTCACGTAGTCATGTTGTTGGCGCTGACGATCTAGGCAGCATCATCACCTGAAAAACTAGCTAAAGGTCATTTTGTCTAGTCAAAGCAGTCATCCCGATGTAAGTGCAGTGCATTCCGGGGGAACAATCTATCCAGATGACTGCTCAAACCCCCACGAAGTCATACTATTGAAAGCCACTGGCGCTTACCCGTCCACCGAAGCACCGCCTCTGCATGTCCAGCAAGGCTCATCACCCAGCCGACCGGTCAGATCTCATGTGGTGTACATAAGAAAAGGAGCGTGGCGCTGCTTATAGTCGAAGCAGCCATCGGCATGTAAGTATAATATTGTATGTCTCGGCCAAAAAGTCATGGAGATGACAGCTTCGACTGCCCGTAGCAGTCATCCAATGATGCTGAATGCCATCAGCGCTACCCGCTGGCCGCAGCAGCCCCGCTGTACAGTCCAGCCAGCCGCATCAGCACGCCCAGCCATGCGTTGTACAGAAAAGGGACGGTGGCGCACCCGTCTTAGGTGAGAACCCAACACCGCCTTCCAATACGAAGGCATCCCCACAGAAGGAACAAAAGACCCCACGATCTCACCTGGCACACAAAAAATCCCCGAAATCCTGCATGCGCCACCACTCCTGCATGGTGGCACTCAGCAGTGACAGGTCAGCAAATAGTAGCGGTCAGCGGCCAGAAAAGTCAAATGTCGTGGATAGAGTGGGCGCAACGAGTCGTGCTCGCCCCCTCGTCGAAATTGAGCGTCGGCTCAGGCCGAGCATCCAGATCTATTGAGGCGACGTCTGCTGAAACCTGTCGACTGTGGCTTGTACGTGCTGCGATACGTACGGTAGAGCTGTGTGAGAGAGTGACATGTCGTACAGGTTCAGTGCGTGCCTGAGAACGGCCCCCGCCAGAGGCTGAAATAGCCGCCGCATTTTGCGACGTTCTCACTTGGACGCGGACGCGGTGGCCGTGCGTCGACTATTTTCTTCTATTCCAGCGCGCGCACATGCCCCCGAGCTGTTTCACAAGTAGGCGATATGCTGAGAGAGGGAGTAATAGCATTTGCTTGCGTGGAGTCCCTCCGGCCCTGCGCCGCGGTCGGTGTGTTGCGAATTGCGAGTCAATCAGGTGCGCGCAGTTGAGTCTGAATAATGATGCAAGGAGCGGGCGCTCATGCCGAACAGCTCACACGCCTTTCCCTCGCGTGCGCGTGTTAGCTGACAGGCCCGCGCGCGCTGCTGCTCTGCTTCCTCGGCCGACGAGAGCGCAGTGTTGGAGCGCATTGCTGCCGTGTCCCGTGCCGTTCTCCACTCCTGCCCTACGGGATATTTTTTGACAGCAGTCTGCTGCGGCGCGCGCTCATGCGCTGGCAGCAGGCAGCAAGCAGACAGACCGCCTGTCCCCGGGGCTGGGTCGGGTCAATGCCCATTACGTGCCAGCCCGTTTCGGGTTGTCGTGCTTCTAGAAGCTTGAGGCGGCCGATGGCACTTGTCCCCTTTGACACCGCACGCTGCCCCCTGGCACCGTCGCGCCGCTTGCTCCGTTCGTTCCCCATCAAAATCGACGGTCCGGTCTGATCATGCCGGGGGAGCAGCGGCGGGCTGGCCGCAGCGCACCGTAGGGCAGAGAGGCCGCGCTCAGTCCTCCTGCACAGGGCAAAGTTGCGGCCGTTGCGCGCCCTCCTCTTCCTCTTGTTCGCGTGCGCATGAAGATTGCGGGTGCATCTTGATCGGGCTGGCGAAAAAAACGGGGTCAGCCCTTGTCGCGGAATCTTGTCTCTGCGACCTCGTACCCGTGGCGGCCGGGAATGCCCTCCAATGCCCCGCCCCACCTGCCCTAAGAGTTCGGTCGGGCAATCTTTGCCCATCACTTTCCTGGTCGGCATTTGATCCGCTGCCCGCCCGCTCGTGTTTTGCGATCGTTCATGCTCGCTCGATCACACTCTCACATTGTCGGTCGGTCGGCCGGCCGGGAAAAGTCATGTTCTGCAGTTCTCAAACACTCCTGAGTCCTGTGCGCTCTCTCTCTCGCGCACCCACATTAATTTTTTTTTCCTTTCCCTTGTGCCGCTCATCAGCGCTGCTCAGGAATTCTGGACCAGTCGACGCTAGTCAGGTGTACCGCTCTTCGGTGGAGGAACATGTTTCGCCGGCCTGGTGGGCGAGACGAACAAGACCGTGACTAAGGAATTCCCGGGCGGAGCGCCCGCCGCTGGTGGCTAGTGCAGGGGGCGTGTCTGCTGGTGGTGTTCACTGATCGGTTGATCTATTCGTAGAAAACCGCAGTCCGCATCTCACACCATCCGTCATACGCGCCTTCCCGTCACCGCAGACTAATTTCCACCGGACTCTCCGTTGGCCATGTGCGCCCTATCGATGGGAGCACACTTCCGCGCGTCTCACGTTGCCGAAGAGGCGCTGTTCCTGCGTGAGCGCGCGCGCCACCAACCCACAGCTAAGCACCGAAGGATGGCTGAGAAGAGAGCCAAGACGCGGCCGTCAGCCGCAGCCCGTTCGGATCGTCGGAACGTTCCTTGTCGCTGGCTGCGCCGCTGCAGCTGCAGTGCTCAGGGGCTTTTGCGCGGAGGAAGAAACATCACATTATTGGTGCGAGATAGAGGATGTTGGAGAGACAGTGGTGTGCGACACAAAACATTAATTATTCCCCCTTTTCTTTGATCCGCCTTGGACATCGGAAACGACTGTAGAGCGAAAGCAAGAAGTGCAATTTCTATCTGTCCGTACTATGTGGAATATATCAAAAAAAAAAAAAAAAGAAACCCATGAGTCTAAAAAACATGTCGAGAAGGTGACCGCGTAAAACACATGACGAAGTTGACGCGCAAGAGTGGTTGTGGGAGTTTCGATGCCCATTAGCTAAACCTTGCACATTACGATATCCTTGCACGGCGGCACCGCAGGGGTGCCGATAAGAGCTGAATCCCTCCTTTTCCGGCCTTTAGCTTTATTGCTTGGCACGTGGTGACGACGGTTGCACATTGCGTGCAGACAATTAAACAGAAAAAGCTTGTCCTGATAAGGGCCGTCGTCTCTGCCGCCTCATCCCTGCACGTCCGACGTTGCACGGCAGCCGCTTAGAAGAGAGCGGCGAGGAGACCGCCCGCCATGAGGAGGGCGTCGATGCCGAACGCGCTGGCGGCGCCGGTGGACTGAGCGGCCGAAGGGGTCGGCGAGCCCGACGCGGAGGCAGAGGCAGCAGAGCCGGAGGCGGACGCGGCAGAGCCGGACGCAGAGGCAGACGAGGACGCGGACGAGCCGCTGCGGCTGGCCGAGGCGGAGGCAGAGGAGGCGGCCGACGAAGCGGCGGCGGTGGCAGAAGCCGAGGCGGAGCTGGCGGAGGAGCGCGACGAGGCAGAAGAAGAGCTAGAGGCCGAGGCCGACGAGGAGTCGGCGGTGGTGGTGGCGTCGGCGGTCGCGGAGGCGGGCTTGTCGGACTTGGTGCTGCTGGTCTCGTCGGCGTAGTTGTCGCCGCAGTTGGCGCTGAAGTAGTCGTTCTGGTAGACCCAGTTGCTGCAGTAGTTCTCCTTGTAGCTGGAGTAGCAGCTGTAGATATCACATGACGTCAGTTGATGTGGTCCGGAGATGGTGTTGAGTGGATGGTGGAACGTACGCAGACTGGTGGGCCAGGACGGAGCACGAGCAGGAGGTGACGGCACCGGTGGTGCAGACGTTCATGGAGCCCTGGACCTGGCCGCAGGACTGGAAGAGACTGTTCATCAACAGGTCAGTGGAGTGTTCCAATATTGGGAGAGCGCACAGGTCAACACTCACGAAGAAGCAGCGCCATTCTGCGGGCAGTCCTGAGCGGCACCGACGCTGATGAGGGCGGAGAGGGCAAGGCCCGAGAGGATGGTCTTGGAGAACATTTTTGATATTGTGGGAAAACACTTAAAGAGTGTGTTTTGTTGCTGTAAGTGATTGAGGGCGTAGAGTTGAACGAGCGGACTACGCTTTTGCAGAGAGGAAACCACGGTACAGACGAAACGTGAAGAAATTGCCTTGACCCAGAAGAGGGCGAGCGCTGCGGGTCATGGCTTTAAAGCTGAGATTGCTGCCATGCTCGTATTGTCTTCGGCCCCGGAGCCAGCCGTAGGGCTGCGACGGCACAACCGCCTATCGCGCGCTCTGTAACATTTCGCCTCGTATTATGTCATTGCCAGCTGGCGTCGAAAAAAAAGATGGATACAATACGAAGGGCGGCCGGTGCGAGAGCGAAGCACGGGTGGAGGAGGTCGCAGCTGGCCCGTCCGTAGGGCGCCAACGGCCAAGACTTAAAAAGGGGTAGCTCGCTACGCCGTGGAGCTTAAAATAGTCCAAGCCGACGTTCAATTGGAGACAGCTGCCGGGCATCTGCAGGTACATCACCCCATGAAGGCAGTCCTGGCGCCGCTGCTGGGTTATTTAGCTCTGTTATCTGAACGCCGCAGATCCACCCCCGGCCAGCCCGCGTCCCGTTGCGGCTTAGTCCGCACCCAAACCGGTCGCAATTAATTCTACTTGCGAGCGAGCCAAACATGCGGCGCGGGCTCAGGGCGCCGGACAGGCACATTCAGGGCGCAAGGCAATCCTCATATTTGAATGTTTCTCCCCCGCGACTGGGGCGTCAAACCATCACCCGCAAGTTCCCGTTCGTTGTAGCCAGTCACTCGTTATCGCTGTGCTCTCGTGTCACTCCTTTTTCGGCCCCAAGCAAACCGCCTCGTTCTCTACACTCGTTCTCTAAACCCGTTTGAAACTAGTAATCCTTCCTTATCAGCAAAAATGAAGTACGCTGCGTCTATCATCTCTGCTTTCGGCCTGCTCGGCGGTGTTGCCTTCGCCACGATGAGCCCTGCCAACCTGCAGGACACGGCCAACTCGCTCGCCCGCCAGGCTTTCGACGTCAAAGATCTAGTGCTGCAGATCAACACCAGCAAGAACTCCGGCCCGATGCAGGTATGTCTTGAGGAAGCGGTGTTTGGGTATCCACTCTCTCGAGACTTTGGCTGACCATGTGGGGCTCTCTGCCCGCCCGCCTTCCAGGATGTCTTCGAGGAGATGGACGATCTGTACGACACCGTGCTGGCCAACATCCAGCTGGTCGTTGGCTCGGCCGCCCTCACCGAGGAGAGCCAGGACGTCCAGCTCGTGTACGAGGCTTACTCCTACGTAAGTGGTATCCCGTATACCCATCCTTCCTTCCATCCGGCCACATCCGGACGTCCCCCGTGTGCCGTCCCCATCGGGACTCTATGCCACTCACCTCTCCCAACGTGCCCACTTCATAAGGCCGGGCCGTGTCGCTCCCAATTACAATGCCAGAAAGACTAATTGCCCCTTTTGCCGTGACCACAGCTCGTGCAGGGCATGTTTGAACTGATGGACGCGCTCTCCACCGCCGCCGAGACGTTCGTGAGCCTCGACGACCAGAACGAGTTCCGCGTGCCTGCCTCGATCCGCGAGGTCGGCGGTGTCGTCGACGCGTGGATGTTCAACATGATCAGCCTGTTCCCGTCGAACAGCTCCTACGCCGACCAGTCCGCCAACCAGAAGAACCAGGTCGACTCGCACTTCCGCCGCTCCATCGCCGCCTACCACCTGGCGACCGCCAAGACGGCGTCCCCCTATGGCAACATCACCAGCATCGTCTCGTTGGACGCGCTCAAGATTGGCAGTGATGATGCCTCCTCTTCGTCTGACAGCAGCTCCTCCAACTAAGGCGGCGCTTGCCGCGACTAATTTCCTTCTCTTTCGACTGCTGAGCTGGCCGTCTTGAGCGCTGACGTGAGACGCCAAAGGGTGTTGGTGGCTTGACTTGTCGGTGTGAGGCTTTGTGGGGATGTGCAGTGGCGACCAAAGTAGCAAAGCAAGCAGCTCATGTAATCGTTTACCTGTATTATTCCTTCGCGCACGCAATTTTGTTTTTCTAGCGCGTCTTTTCGGCAGCGACAGCTTCCGGGGGAAAATTTGTCCCAGGTCGTGTGTTTGGTGATCATAGGCCTCGTTGGCGGGTAAATGAAGTTTGTTGCAACGGAATAGAAAGAGACCATCTGTTGCCGAGCAGCCCTCGTCCGAAATCTGTGAATCTCCTTTCCTCATGCAGCGTGTCCTCTTGCCGCATGCAGGCGCGCATCTTTGCCCGTTCGCATGATTCGGGTCGTTTGGCACAGCGTGTTCCCCGGCGTCGGTTGACTCGCGTCGCGCGCCCGTGGGGAAACGCGCGCTGTCACTCCAATCACGCACCCCCGAATCTCCCAATGGCTCGTATGCGAATTATTGAATTTGTGGGTATATCTTAAGAAGGCGCTGGTGAAGATCGCGGATGTAACAACATATGAAGTGTTTCTGACCCGACGCTCGTGTGACTCTTGAAGGGCAAAAATTTACAACGAAGGCGTGAAAAAAAAGAATGCCATGCCGTGCTTTGCTTTGCAAGAAAAAAAAAAAAATGGCCCACCGCATCCCTGATATGATTCCCCCACCCTAACGCCGGTCTCCGATGCAATCTTGCGCTCCCGCCGAATGCTCTCATTACGTGTGGTGGATGAATTTTTTTACAATATTAAGATTACCAGGAAGATAGCGCTCAATAGCGCGAGGCTGCTGGACTTCGCCGTCGCGGGCGGGGCGAGCGAAGATGTCGATTCTTCGGAACCAGTGCCACCCGTCTGCGGCGCGACCTTGTTCGAATCTCCCTGGATCTGGACGTTGGGGCAGATTTCCTTGAGCGTGCCGTTGAAGTAGGATGTCGGGATCCAGACCTGTGCGCGGCAAATGTTAGCGTGTACGCCGTTTCGATTTTTCTTGACAAATAGCGCCCTCCTTACCTGCGGCTCCGAGTCCTTGACGGTCGTGTCGAACACTCCGGCGTCGCCCGTCGTCTTCGTGTTGCACGTGAGGACGTCCACGATCTGCGCCTGTGCGTGGAAGTTGGTGTCGCCGATCTCGAAAGGTCCGATGTCATCGGATCCCGACGCCTTGTTCGTAATGACCGAAACGATGCTCTTGTCATAACCCTTGCGAACGGCGACGACGTCGTCTTCGGCGTAGATGAACCTGGTCTTGTGCGTCCAGTAGGGGCTCCAGTAGGTGTAGGTCGCGCCCTTGACCATTGCGTTGCGCGCAAAGTTGACCTTCTTGACGAGCTGGTAAAGAGGCGCCGAGGTGTTGTATCCGGACAGCCAAAGCGCCTCACGGTTTCCGGGATCCTCTCCGCCGCTGAATGCCTGCTCTGCGCCGTAGTAGAGAATGGGAATGCCGTCGCTCAGCAGCGCAAAGACCAGGGCATTTCTGACGTGCTGCAGATCGTCGGTCAGATGATGAAGGCGAGCGACATCGTGGTTCTCGGTGAAGACACCCATGAGGGTGGGGTCGTGGCACGTCTTGTCCAGGTCATCAACGGCAAAGGCGAGCTGGTTGGTGGGCACGGTGGCGTTGGCGAAGACGTCGATGATGGAGTACCAGAGCGGGTAGTTCAGGACGGCGGAGACGGCATTGATCATGTAGTTGCAAATGTACTCGGTTGCCGAGGTGAAATCTTCTCCGATGGTGTAGGTGCCGACGACGCTCTCGAAGTCGTTCCAGAAGGCTTTGGGCACGTGCTTGACGGCGTCGACACGGAACCCGTCGACTGTGGTTTGGTTAGAGGCGCTTCTATACGAGGTTACACAACATTGGCGAAAAGCTTACCTTGATAGTCGTTGATCATCTTCGTTCCCCAGTCCTCGAAGTATTTGATGATGTCCTCGTCCTCGGTGTTGATGTCGGGCAGAGACAGCTGGTCGTTTCCGAGCCAGCACTGGGGACACGTCAGCAATGGCGCATCGGCGGCGGACAGGGAGAAAAACTCACGTTCTGGTAGTTGTCGGCATTGCTGTAGTCGGTGATGGGGCAGTACTTGTGGAAGGCGGATTGGGTGTTGAAGGGAGCAGAGAAGTTGGAGTAGACGACTTCGCTGCCAGGACCGGGCCAGGCCAGGTTGTTGGCGACATAGTCAATCATCAAGTACTGCGGGGCGCCAGGTTAGCTGCGATTGAAGGCTTGCGGAGCGGGGCGAGGAGGCGCGCACCATGCCGCGGTCGTGGAGGGCCTTGGAGAGGCTCTTGAGGTCATCCTCGGTGCCAAAGTACTCGTTGAGCTGGCCCGGGTCCTGCTGCCAGAAGCCGTGGTAGTTCTCGCCGACATCCCAGGTGCCCTCGAGACCCTTGGTGACGGGGGAAATCCAGATCTGTGGGGATGGTTAGGCGTCGTTCTGAGACAGCTGGGGCGTTAATCTGCGGCGCGAACTCACGGCGGTGAATCCCATGTCCTGGATGTAGTCCAGCTTGTTCTCCAGGCCCTTCCAGGTGCCGCCGCAATGCAGTTTCTTTTCGACATCGCAGGCCTCGGTGGTGGAGCCGTCGGTGCGGGCGAAACGGTCGACAATGACCTGGTAGATGGAGCGCGAGCGCCAGTCGTCGGTGGACGCGGCCCAGGCGGCGTGCGGGGCCAGCAGCGAGAGTAAAGCGAGCGACTTTGTGGTAGAGAACGGCATGGTTGCTATCGACGCAGCAGCATCAAGAGCAGAAAAACATCAAAAGCAGCGCAGCCTGCTGGGAGCGCCCGCGACGTCAGATAACGGGAGTGCGGAGTGAGAAAAGCAGCAGGGCTGGCGATGGGAACGGACCGACTGAGCATGGCGGACTGGGGCGGCGAGGTGTGGTAGCGGCCGTGCTGAGTTGAGACCAGGAGCGGCGGTGCTGGCCAGCCCACCCATGCAGGAGGCAGCCGGGGCTTGTGCTCGTATAGGTGAAATTGATGGGCGCAGCCTCTCAGGCGAACCGCAGGCCCGGACCGGGGCGACTCCGGATGCGGCAAGGCGCTATCGCCCAAGCGAGCGGCCTTTTTTCGACCTCGCCCACATTCGACGCCCGCCCACCAATGCCCGTCCGCGCTGGCCGTCGCCGACACCAGTGACACGCCCCGGTCCAATCCTCACTGCTGGCCCGCTAGCACACGCCGACTCTGCCTGCCCGCGCCGCTCGCCCGCCGCCGCTGTCGCTGTCGCTGTCGCCTCACGCTGCCACCTCACGCTGCCAGCAATCCGCCGCCGCCCTCCTGGTCTGGTCCGCCGCCGCCGTTGCATCTGAACTGCCACTGCCACTGCCCCTGCGTCTGCTGCGTCCGCAATGCCTCCGTCGGCCTCGTATCCCGGCTCACGCTGTCTCGTAATCCGACCAGCCCTGCAACATCGCGGGATGGCGCGTGCTCGGCGGCGATCCACCGCCGTGGGGCGTCGCTCGCTTGGCCGCTCGTGTCGAATTCTCGAGAAACGGCCGTGTTTTGTATCAAATACCAATACGACGCCGAAAACGGAAGTCTGTGCGCCACCACTCACCTAAGCCTGAGGATTCTGGCGGCCCCCAGCCATGCCCGCTCGCCGACAGCCACGCCTGCTCCCCCCCGTCATTGGCCCGCCCGGCTCATTTGGTCTCCATAAGCCCTGCGCAGAGCCTCGATCAGCCGGTGCCGGTCTGCCCAGGGCTTGCCGTATCTATCAATAGCATGGAGCGTGGACGGACGCGCGCGCCGCCGCGCTGATCCCAGCTCCAGAGCCCAGCCGAGCTCTTCCCTGCCCGCCCATGGGCTTATCTTCCATCAACCGTTTTCTTTTCTCCAGCCCAATTCAATCGTTGTCTTTCGAGCTCCGAACCGCCTCCCCGTTCCCCTAATTCCCCTCTCCCCCTGTTCGTATTTGCGATTATGCCTTTGCCCACCAAAGGCAGGTTCAGGAGGAATTAGCACCAAATTCATCCAGTAGTAAAGGCTAAGGCCCGGCTCGGTACTAACCGTACCCGTCAAGCTCCTCGCCCACAACTCCGCAGACGCAGAGAGAAGTGTCACCTCTCCTCTCTGCTCCCTGCAGCCCTACACTCGCTTTCTTCTTTTGTTTCTTTGCATTATGGCGCGCCTGGGTCTTTCGTTCGCTACCGTCGCTCTCTGCTTAATACAGACCTGGGCTCTGCCGTATCTCGAGGAATACGTCGACTGGAACCTTAATACCAAGGAGGGCGAGACCGACCCGACGCAGTACTGGGGAGAATGGGAGAACCATGAGTTCCACCCGTCGCCAGACAACTGGCGCTTCCCCTTCTACACCCTCTTCCTCGACCGCTTCGTCAACGGCGACCCCACCAACGACAACATCAACGGCACCCTCTTCGAAGTCGACATCACCTCCAACCAGCTGCGCTATGGCGGCGACATCCAGGGCCTCATCGACACCCTCGACTACATCCAGGGCATGGGAATCAAGGTTGGTCAACACAATGGTGGAGCGCATGCGCTGGCGCACTGGCTGACGCTGAACCTAGGGCCTGTACATCGCCGGCAGCCCCTTCATGAACTTGCCCTGGGCTTCCGACGCCTACTCTCCCACCGACCTGACGCTGCTGGATTGGCACTTCGGCAACATCACGATGTGGCGCAACGCCATCACCGAGATCCACAATCGTGGCATGTACGGTATGCAATGATCTTCGCCTGATGCGCACGGCGATCGGCACTGACGCGGTCGCAGTGATCCTCGACAACACCATGTCGACCATGAGTGATCTTCTCGGCTTTGAGGGCTACCTTAACGGAACTGCGCCCTTTAAATGGGACGAGCACAAGGCCCTCTACAAGAACAGCAGACGCTACTGGGATTTCGACGTCAGCAATGACCAGACCGACGATTGCGCCTGGCCCAAATTCTGGTCCAAGGACGCCACCATGGTTGGGTCCAACGTCACCGACAACCTCAACAGCTGCAAGAAGTCTGACTTTGACCTCGTGAGTGACTCCCGCGCACAACGACAACTGGCTTGACTGCTGACCGTTCACAGTTCGGAGATGTCGAGTCCTTCGGAACCTACCCCGAATACCAGAAGCAGCTGTCGAAATTCTCTTTCGTGCAGGACCGTCTTAAGGAATGGCAGCCCACTGTCTTGGACAAGCTCAAGCTTTTCTCGTGCATCGCCATCAACATGCTGGACTTCGATGGCTTCCGTATCGACAAGCAGCTGACCATCACCCTTGAGGCCCAGGCCAGCTGGTCTGATTACATTCGCAAGTGTGCCGCCAAGGTGGGCAAGAAGAACTTCCTGATCTCTGGTGAAATCGTGTCGGACAACACTCTTGGTTCCATCTATCTTGGCAGGGGCAAGGAGCCGCAGATGGCCTACAAGACCAACGACGAGGCTTTTGAGGCGAACAACAGCTGGCCGAACGCGCCCGCCGTGTTCATGCGCAACACGAGCGCCATCGATGCCTGGGCATTCCACTACTCGGTGTACAGAAGTTTGCTGCGTTTCTTGGGCGTCGACGGTATCTACGAGGCCGAGAGAGATATTCCCATCGACTGGGTCGACGCTTGGAACGAGATCGTCAAGACCAACGACCTGATCAATGCGAACACGGGTGAGATGGATCCCCGCCATCTGTACGGAGCTACCAATCAGGATGTTTTCCGCTGGCCCGGCATCACCAACGGCACCGACAGGAATTTGGCTGGTCTCTTCGTCACGAGCTTGGTAATGCCGGGTATCCCAGCCTTGTTCTGGGGTGAAGAGCAGGCGTACTACGTCCTCGAGAGCACTGCGTCCAACTACATTTTCGGCAGACAGCCCCTGTCCTCCGCAATGGCCTGGCAAGACCACGGTTGCTACAATATTCCGTTCACCAAGTACACCAACTTTCCCATCGACAAGGCCTTGACCGGATGCAAGGACGACACCGTCAGCATGGATCACCGCGACCCGTCGCACCCTGTCCGCAACATCATCAAGCGCATGTACGAATTGCGAGAGCAGTTCCCGACGCTGAACGACGGATTCGAGCTGCAGAAGCTGTCGAATCTGACGTACTGGATCTACATGCCTGGCTCAAACGGCACGGGTACCGAGATGGGAATTCGCAGCGTCGTGAGGATGCGCCGCGAGGGTCTCCAAGATTTCTCGTCGAGCGGCGCGGGCAATCAGCCTGTGTGGCTGCTTTACAGCAACGACAACACCACGACCACGTACGACTTCGATTGCTCCGACAAGAACAAGTCTCTCATTGCGCCTTTCGACACGGGAACCACGGTGAAGAACCTGTTCTACCCGTACGAGGAGTACACGCTCAAGTCATCGCCGCTCAAGCTGGCTTTGGAGGACCAGACCGGTTTCAACGGCTGTCTTGATTCCATTGAGATGAACCAGTGGGGTTTCAAGGCTCTTGTTCCGGTTGATGCCTTCGCTGATCCCTCTCCCGTCATCACCAAGTTTGTGCCCGGCCATGACGCCCGCGTCAAGGTTACTAGTCAGCCCTCGGAGAAAGAAGAGGTCGACATTGAGATCCATTTCTCCCAGGAGATGAGCTGCGACTCAATGACCAAGGCCATTTCTTTTGACTCTGACTCTTATGATGGCTCTTCGCCTTCGATTGATTCTGGTAGCGTCAACTGCACGACTTTGAGCAACTCAACCGAGTGGAACTACAACGGTGCTCTCCCCAGCGCCTGGAAGTACGCGGCAACACTAAAGAACGTGGCACACGGTGTTCACCGCATCACGGTCAACAACGCAACTTCGACCGGCGGAACACCCACTGGTTCAAAGGATCACTTCCTGATTCGCGTCGGCACTGACAACAACCCTATCGTCTTCCCCAGGACTGCCAAATTCTCAGGCACTCTTCTTGGCAAGAAGGGTGATGATGTGTACGTCGCTCATAACGCGCCCGGAGCTACCAGATTCCGCGCGTCGAGAGACTGGGGTTCGACTTGGACTGACTGGTTGGTCTACACGAACGACAACTACACTCTGCCGGCAAAGAACTGGACTGGAACCGCAACGCAGGCATGGGACGGAGAGCACGTCATTGTGCAGTACTGGGGCCGTCTGTCGTCTAGCAGTGCTCACCAGCAAGAGGGCGATTTGGACAGCAACACGGTCCGTGCCTTCCCGCACCTGTTTGTCAACGGTCCTTACAACCAGTTCGGTTACGACGCCGGCCTGAGCAACAAGATGGCTACCAACGAGACTGGTTATTGGCATTTCGACCTCGCCACCGAGTGGCCCGCTAAGTTCCAGTTCAACGTCTGGGGCATGAATCCCAACGGCCAGCCCGATCAGTCTTTCATCTATGGCGACGTCGATGGCGACGGCATCCTGGATCGCCTTCCCCCGTCATCGCTGACTTCGAACACAGTGAACGTTACAGCCCTCCCAGACTCGCCTTACACGTCGTGGAAGGTGGTCGTTGGGTACGATGGACGTTCCTTGACCCTGATGCCCACCGGCCACATGGGCTACCAGCTTACTTTATTCATCCTGCTCTGGATCGTTCCCGTTCTTACCGCCGCCGCCGTTATTTACGGTTACATGAAGTCGTTCTACCAGGTCAAGTTCAACACCAGCGGTGTTGTGCAACAGGCCAAGGCGTCGATTCCTCTGGCTCTCCGTCGCAGGATGAAGCGCAAGGCTGAGTACGAGAAGGCAGCCATGGAATCCACTCCGAATCTTCAGGTCACGAGCGCTGCGGGATCCCCCGAGCTGGGCGCTCTCGCGGCTGAGGCTGGTGGCGGCAAGCGTCGCACTGTTCTGATCGCTACCATGGAGTACGACATTGAGGACTGGGGCATCAAGATCAAGATTGGTGGTCTTGGTGTCATGGCGCAGCTCATGGGCAAGTCTCTTGGCCACCAGGATCTCATCTGGGTTGTTCCCTGCGTCGGCGGTGTTGATTACCCTGTCGACGAGGTGGCCGAGCCCATGTACATCACCGTCATGGACAAAATCTACCAGATCAACGTTGGAATCCACAAGCTCCGCAACATCACCTACGTTCTCCTGGACGCGCCCGTCTTCCGCCAGCAGACCAAGTCTGAGCCCTACCCGCCTCGCATGGACGACCTTGACAGTGGTATCTACTACTCCGCATGGAACCAGTGTATCGCCGAGACCGTCAAGCGTTTCCCTCAAATCGACCTGTACCACATCAACGATTACCACGGGGCTCTCGCACCGCTGTACCTTCTGCCCGACGTCATTCCTTGCGCTCTTTCGCTCCACAACGCCGAGTTCCAGGGTCTTTGGCCCATGAGGACGCACACTCAAATAAAGGAAGTCTGCGAAGTGTTCAACTTGGATGAGGAAATCGCGAAGCGCTACGTCCAGTTCGGTGAAGTTTTCAACCTTCTCCACGCCGCTGCCAGTTATCTGCGTATCCACCAGAAGGGTTTTGGTGCTGTTGGTGTCTCTCGTAAGTACGGTAAGCGTTCGTTTGCTCGTTACCCCATTTTCTGGGGTCTGCCGCAGATTGGAAGTCTTCCCAATCCAGATCCGACGGATACTGCCGAGTGGGACAGGAATGCCGACAAGGCGCTCGAAGATGTTCCGGTTGATCCTCAGTACGAGGCTGGACGTGGTGAGTTGAAGAGGCAAGCCCAGGAGTGGGCCGGTTTGAACCAAGATCCCGATGCTGAGCTCTTCGTCTTCGTTGGTCGTTGGTCTATGCAAAAGGGTGTCGATCTCATTGCCGACGTCTTCCCTTCGATTCTCAAGAACTACCCCAAGGTTCAGCTTGTTTGCGTTGGTCCTGTCATTGATTTGTACGGACGCTTCGCCGCCATCAAGCTCCAGAAGATCATGGAACTTTTCCCTGGCCGTGTCTACTCCAAGCCCGAGTTCACTGCTCTGCCTCCTTTCATCTTCAGCGGTGCCGAGTTCGCCTTGATTCCTTCTCGTGACGAGCCTTTCGGTCTGGTCGCTGTCGAGTTCGGTCGTAAGGGTGCTCTCGGTGTCGGTGCGCGTGTCGGTGGTCTCGGTCAGATGCCCGGTTGGTGGTTCACTGTTGAGTCGATGACGCCGAAGCATTTGATCCGCCAGTTCAAGTCTGCCATCCATGACGCCCTGGCTTCCGATACCGAGACAAGGGCAAAGATGCGTGCTCGCTCGGCCAAGCAACGTTTCCCCGTCGCCCAGTGGGTTGAGGATCTGGAGACCCTCCAGGGAACTTGTATCAAGATCTCTAACGACCAGGCCGGCAAGCACAAGGGTCTTGGCCTCAGGTCTCCGTCTATGCTCAGTCTCTTCAAATCGCCTAAAGGATCCCCCAATGCTTCTCAAGTCTCGTTTGGATTTGGCACGCCCACTGGTTCGCGCCCCGTTTCTGCGGCACATCTCTCCGTTCCCCCACACTCACCTGGCCAACCTTCTCCGCGTCCCGACGACATCTATTCTCCCGCTCTCAACTCTCCTGGATCTTCTCCTGGCCAACATGACGCGTTATTACCTCCTCCGCCGCTTTTGGGCGCTGGATTGGGTGTTCCAGACAGAGGCAGTGTTGCAAGTTTCAACACGACTTTCAGCAATTCCTCCGTTTTGAGTTTGGATACTGTCGTAGGAGCCCGTCACGACATGGCTCTCCAAAAGGTTGACCCGTCTTTCACCGACGCCAACGGCTATTTCTCAAGAGAATTCGAGAAGAAGCTGGAAAAGCTCAACCCTAACACGTCAGAGAGCCAGCTTTGCATTGAGGACATCCTAGTCAAGAGCGAGAAGAAGTGGTTCAACACGTACCGTGACGCCAAGTTGGGTAAGACACTGGATGATAGCTCCATGCTTTCGCTTGGTCTTCCGGGCACTCGCCCTTCAAGTCCCGCTCCTTCAGGTCTGAGGTCATCGAGGCCCGACAGCCCATTCGGCAACAGCGAGAGAATGACGGAAATGGACGACGGCAGCTATTCTTCCTACGACGAAATGCACCCGCTCGGCCCCGGCTACGACACCCCGACCGGAGTCAGGAAGTTCATGATGTACAAGCTTGGCGAATGGCCCATCTACTCGCTCTTCCTCGCTCTTGGTCAGATCATTGCCGCAAACTCGTACCAGGTGTCTTTGCTTTCTGGAGAAGTTGGTCAATCTGCTACGACTCTTTACATCATCGCGACGATTTACGCTGTTTCTTCGGTGTTATGGTGGTACGGTTACAGGAGGGTTAAGTCCTACTACGTTCTTTCGATTCCTTTCTTGTTCTACGGCGCGGCTTTCTTCTGTGTTGGTATCGCTCCTTTCGCGTTGTCTGCGCTCGGCAAGACTTGGGCACAGAGAGTGGGTTCCGGATTCTACACCGTCGCTTCGGCCAGTGGTTCTATCTACTTTGCGCTGAACTTCGGTGAAGAAGGTAAGCCTGCTTTTTCTCTCGACTTGACAATCATGCTAATCATTCTCCAGGCGGTGTTCCTATCCAGACTTGGGTTCTCCGCGCTTGTTTGGTCCAAGGTACTCAGCAGATCTACATCAGTGCCCTCTGGTACTGGGGTTCTGCACTCACCCAGCTCTCGGACTCCGGTGTCGAGACGACGACTGCCACTCCCACTGCCGTCATTGCAGGCGTCTGTCTGCCATTGGCAGTTATCCTTTGGGCTGTTGGTATCGTCATCTACCTGGGTCTGCCCAACTACTACCGTCAAATTCCCGGTGATGTGCCTTCTTTCTACCGCTCACTGTACCAGCGTAAGATCATCCTGTGGTTCTTCGTTACCGTTTTCGTCCAGAACTACTGGCTCGCCGCACCCTACGGTCGCAACTGGCGCTTCCTCTGGACCACCAACCACGCCAGCGGCTGGCAGATCCTGCTCCTCGTCATCTTTTTCTTCGTCATCCTCTGGGCCACCCTCCTCTGGTACCTCGGCCGTCTGTCGAAGTCCCACTCCTGGATCATCCCCATGTTCGCCATCGGCGTCGGCGCTCCCCGCTGGGCGCAGATGCTCTGGGGTGTCTCGGGCATCGCCAACTACATGCCGTGGGTCGGCTCGCAGACGGGCGCGGCGCTCCTCGCACGCGCACTCTGGCTGTGGCTGGGCGTGCTGGACGCTCTCCAAGGTGTCGGCTTCGGTATGATGCTGCTCCAGACGATGACGCGCTTCCACAACACCTTCTCCCTCATCGCCGCCCAGTTCATCGGTTCCGTCGCCACCATCATCGGCCGCGCCACCGCGCCAAACCGTCTGGGCCCGGGCTCCGTCTTCCCGAATTTCGCGATTGTTGGTGCGGATGGCTTGAATAGCGCCAGCTTTTGGATTTGTCTCCTGATGCAGCTGGGCATCTGCGTCGGCTTCGCGACGTTCTTCAGAAAGGAGCAGCTCATGAAGCCCTAAAAGGAAAACGGTTCGGGATAAAAAAGCGACGCGCATTTTGTGTTTTGTCTATGTTTTTTTTAGCATTTGCATGTTGTGGATTTTTTATTCATGGCGGGAGTGTGGATTTTGGTGTTTTCTCTCTCGAAAGTGTCGATACACACGCACACAGTATTTCCCCCTGTACATAGAAAGGAAAGTTCTTGACCAAACTTTTTTTTAGAGAGCGTTTTCTAATTGCGCGACGGGGAGGGAGGAGCTTTTGTTTTTTGATAATTCCCAGCTTTTTTTTCGCTTTTTTTTTTATACATAACGAGGACACAACAACCACCGCAAGATATACAGTTTATACGTAGACAGGAGGGGGGATGGTGGTGTCTGTCTATACATCTATCAAAATCAAGATACCCTCAATCTTTTTTAATATCTTGGTCCTTTTTGAGTTGAGTTGAGTTGAGTTGAATTCATTTACCCTGACCCGTCGCCCTAAGCGATATGCAGGCTACAGACTATTCAAAGTGTCTCTCTAGTAGTACATTGGTGTGTGACAAATTGGGGGGATGAAAGGATGGATAGGGAGGGCGGATAGTAGGTAGAAGGGGTTGTTTGTAGGGAGCTCTCTACTCCGTGGCTTCGTCTCTATTTATAAACCGGTTTGTTTCTTTTGCAAAGCTTAGCACAGCCTGTAGCTGTTTACCAGATATCTTCCATTTCTTCTCTTTTCCTTGTCTTGCATCTGGGTTTCTTGGAGATTTCCCGCCTAGCAAGTCTGATAAGCTGTTCTTCTCAAGTCCACTGTCTTCGTACATCTTTTGTCGGCCTTGTAGCAACGGGCATTCAAGTAGGACATGAAAGACTGATTCGGCTTCTCCACATTCGCACTTATCGTTATCTATCCGGCCCATCCGCACCCGGTGTTGGTTAAGCCAGCAGTGGCCGGTGCGTAGTTGGGCAAGAAGGCCGGCTTGGTTCCGTGGGAGCTTGTCATAGAGATGACGGACATGGGATCCTGGGGGTGCTGTGTCGATGTTGCGGAGGTGCTGGCCTTTCTCTGAGTTCTCCCACTGTGCTGCCCATTGTCTATGTACCCTTTCCTTGGCCGCCTGGACTTGGAGATGTGCTAGCGGTTGGTGGTCGTGTTCCCTGAGGCGTGTAGTCGCAGCTTTAGCTAGCTTATCTGCTTCTTCATTTCCTCGAATTCCGGTGTGGCTGGGTATCCATTGGAGGGAGAAGGTGATCTGAAGACTTTCCTTCAGGGCCTGAGCTGTTGTTAGGATAGATCTGATTAGGCTTTGTCCTGTCTTTCTCTTATAAGGGCTGGCCAATGCTTGGAGAGCTGCTCTGGAGTCACTGTAGATTGTGTAGGCGCCCAGTCCTTAGCTGCCCTTCTCAAGCCGTTGCTCAGCTGCAAGTTCCATCCCGGTGTCAATAGCAATGAGTTCTGCAGCTGTGACGCTGTAAAATCTACTGGAGGGGTATTGGTCCTTTTTGATTGAGTCTTTTGTGCTGTGGTGCCTGATAGTGAACGAGTTGCTCCACACTGCCTTCTGCTGGCTTCGTCTGTTGTGATTAGTTTATTGCCGCTTTTATACACAATCGCTGTGGTTGTTCATGAACGGAAGTCACTTTTTTGGTACTGATGCAGGTCATGAGGCGTCGATATGTATTTTTGAGGTGGGGTGAACGATGAACATGTTTATTCATCAGGAAAGCCGGGGAGTCCACATCAATGTGCGTAATTTTCGTATTGAATGATCCGAGATCAACGCCGGTTCTTTTAGCGCCTTTTGTATAACTTGACTTGGCTCGAATACTTGAGTGATTATCACGTGAGCTGGTGGTGTTTCTGGGACTTGTGTCCGTCTCGGCTATTGTAGTTGCTGGATGCGTGATGATTTAAACTTCGCAAGAGAAAAATACATGTGAAATTGCTCAGATCTTCTTGTACCCCCTTTACTCAAGCATGAGTGTCGTCAACTTCGGATCCAAACTCAACCATCGTCTGAGAGTAAAGGCCGCGAGCCCGAGCCTTCGAGCAATAAACCCCTGTCTCTCGATCATCATTGAGTATACCAGCACGTTAGGGGCTCTTTCCCAACCGATGTGAAGCGCAAGGAATTCCACATCCCGACCCTGTGCGTAGTACTCCATGCGCCAATGATAGAGTTCCATTCTCGTGTAGGGTCTTATCTGCGATCTTCGCCATGTAACAGACTGTGTGCACACAAGCAGATGGCCTTCATCCACGAACAGGGCTTGAAACATGTCATCGGATTCGCGGATATCAAAAATTTGCAAAGGATCCAACCCCTCATTTCGGACTCCTCGACTTTCAAGCCAGAAGCTTTGATAGGTTGGTCACCTGGAGAAGAATGTATCCCCCACATTCCGACCAAACTGAAGCTAGTCTATATCTCCCAGAGATGTCACTCGGCTGATGATACTTGGTGGTTTCCCTCTGAAAAACCCCTGGGGATGTATGGTTAGCTGTATATATCTCCCAGGAAAATGACGAACCAGTCCACTTACCTTTTCCCAAGCAGGGGCCAGAAAGATCCACGGTCTGTATCCTTGGTAGTTTGGGTTCCAACATTCAGATCTAATCGTGGATAGCCCTAGTGGAACAAGTCTTTTGATGTTTTCAGAATCAAAAGACTCGACCACGGGTTCAGCCCATGTGGCAAGCGGGGGAACTTCAGAGTTTGAAAAAGATACTTTATCAATGACCGACGTCCAGGACCAGGAAGGGAGTTTTCCGTCATTTGGCCGACTATTGTGTCCCGCCGTCCATGTCATGTGATTATCGGACGTGCTTCGGAAAAGACCATAGTAATGCTTTTCGCAAATGAATCTTTGTAGATACCCAGAGAATGCAGATAAGATGTCGATGTCGTAGCTAGACTTACGCCTGGTGTATTCCCTAAGTACAATTGGATACCTGGTATTATCTTCACCCTGAAACAGCGGCACTTGTTCTTCGAGTACCACGCTCTGTCTTTATTTCGTTTTGGAATTCAAAAAAGACGCCATGTTCCGTGAAGTAAAGAAGTGCGGCAGACAAGAAAGCTTCCTGAAATGTCCAACCCCTTTTCATCCATTTCGATTTTTTCACATCAATCCTCCAAGCATCATTAAGTGGCTCAATGGACTCAAACGGACGTTGGAAGAGGTGCTTTTGATTCCGAGGGCGGTTCCACGAAACGCCTGGTAGCCCGGGCCAGGCATCCTCACCAAATGCAGTGACGATAGTAACGATCGCTGAGGCGAAAATGTCCCCCATATTCTGTATTTGGCCATGCTTCGACTGCTCGTCATCTTGTATGATGCAAAAGCGGTCGACCCGGAGAAATCGAATGCCAAGTTTGGATCCTTTAGATATTGCGTCTTCGATGGAAGCAAGGTAAAAATTTAACATCTGAAGGTTTAAAAGGAATTATTGTCTTCCATTGAGTCCGGCATGGCGCAGGAACAGATATGTGATAGCCGAAGGTGGGCGCAAAACGAGCAGAAATATGGACGCCATAACTCTTGTGCGACGTCACATGTAGCGCAAGGCTCATGGAATAACTTCTTCTGAAGTCGTGATAAGTTAAGCTTTCTGGATTCAGTCTGCGAAGTGGTGACCAGGCAGGCGCAGAGGGAACAAGGTCGGTGTTCGGAGACATCGCAATGCTCCCACTCAGGATAGTATCTATCGAAGCGGCGGAAGGACGGCGCTTCGGAATTGCTCTTTGAAGGGAGAATGTCGAAATCGTGGGGCGGCATGGCTGGCATACGCCGAGTTTAATCAAAGACACGACGATGGGGTAAAATTGTACGCGCGAAGTTTTTGTTAGAGAGAGGTGTGTATTGAGACGAGGTTGATGAACAGCTGGAGCGTACATAAGGCTTTAGGCAGCAGGCGGCTGTAAGTATGCTGGGTGACGACGGTCGGCCCGAATGGTGTGGTTGTGGCGCGGCGTGTCGAGCGCCCGTTGGTGAGGGAGAGAGGCATGAAGCGAGGTTATGTGGGCCACGGTTCCGGGGGAATGGGAGTGGATATGCGAGTGGAGAAGAGCGTGATGATGGCGAAGGGGATAATGAGGGAAGGGTTAAGCATGGCTGCTTTTCGAGCGACGAGGTGGAGAAGCCGGCGGTAAGAGGCCGTATGCGTGATCCTTATTCTGGATGAATTTTCCGAGAGGTCAAACACGAAGGAATTCAAAGTCAAAGTGTGAAGTTATACAGAATTGATGCAACGTGAAAACGATGATGATTCGTCGCACATCATATTACAGGAAGCACTTGATTTCCTCCTGCTACGCATATTCTCTGCCAACAACAGGCACCGTGACCTCTTCGCTGCTGAATGAGCAATGTCCAATCTCATGCTCACCTCCGCGCTGTGGCACTTCTCACCATTGAACAGACTTGAGATGCGGATCTTCCTCCTCTGCCGGCGGGTGGCATGCCGCAGAGATGACCGCACTATTGAACCCCGATGGTGGAATGCCCAGTTTATTGCGTTGCCATCCCCACATCACCGCCGCAACCATTGGCACCAGCAGCGCAACCATAAGAACATGAATAGCAGTCGGAGAGTATCCAAGCCCCGTGTAGCCTTCCAAGACCTTCCGTTTCCCGTCTACGTCGTAGTAGTCGTAGTATTGAACGGAGCCGAAGTAGAGGCTCTGAGAAGCAAGGTAGTGCAGAAACGCAGAGGCGACCGCTAGCGGAATGCTGAACTTGAGAGGCAGCTGCAGCCAGTACGTCGAGCGTTGTGCTCCCTTCTGTACGGAGGTTCGGAGCCCTTTCCTCTGGTGGGCGAACAACGACCATTCTCTGGATCCGGCCATGGAGGTGATGAGGCGGTTGAGGAGCATGTAGTCGATTGAGAAGACGAGCTGGGGCATGTTCGCGAGGATGATGAGGGGAGAGGTTGCCAGCCCTCGACCCGCTTTGATAGAAGAGGGTTGGACGGGGCTTCCGAGTGACCATTCGAGTCCGCTCTTTGGGTCGTACACGATCGCGAAGAGTATCGTGGCGGACAGACCCGTTATTGCAAGCCTACGTTGGTTAGTCTGAAGTTTTCCTTTTTGCAAGGTGGTTACGAACATTCCCGATGTTGCAACCCACTGTGACCAGGAAGCCCCCGATGAACGGAGAGATTCCTCTTTGGAGATCACGTACATCCTGGGTTCAGCATTCCAAGGTCTATCGACGAAATCCTCCTTCTTACCCAGGCATATTCCTTGGGTGGTAGGGCCCGGATCTTCCAGGAAAGATGCGAGAGCATCACCGACGGTGACCAGTGCTGGGCGTTTGTGCTGGTACATCGTCATCGCCATGACCAGAACCTTCACCAGATTGGCGATGACGACAACGATGAAGACGCCTTTGCTGTATCTCAAAGCACACGGGGGGTCGACAGGTTCCACAAAACACTTCGAGATCGGATGGCTTCCCACTGTCCACGTCTCCGGAGAGATCACTGAGTTGTTCTTGACGGCATAGAGCCCCAGGGACCAGTCTACCACCCTTTCCAAAGTCACGTTTATGTCGCACGGGGCAAGTCTGGCTGGCGTTTCCTCGTAAGCCCTGACAGGGTCCAAATCGTAGGTCCCAAACAGGGCTCCAAACGTGCACATCCACGTACTTCCGGTTGCATTCGTCGGAGGTGCATAATAGATCCACACAATCGAGCTGTTTGAACGGGCACAATTACTGACCGCAATGACGTTTCGATACTTTCTCTCATGCCCGGGAATGTACTCCTTTATGCAGTCTTCTTTCGTAAGTTCTACGAGCTCTTTTGTCTTGGCCATTTGTTGTAGTTTTGAAAGAACGGATCGGCCGACTGAGTCATACATGGGGACCTCTAAAGGGACGAAGTTACTCCCCAGGTAGGTTTCGTGTGATTGAGATCCAGTGGAGAATAAAGGCTCGGAGTAGGATTTCTCAAGTCTGTTGGCTAACGAAAGAGAGAATGGTGCTCCATCTTCAAACTCCGCTGTTGTGACTGCTACCATGTAGGTGTCCTCTTCAGCTACGGGAAAAATGACGGAGTTGTACCTATGCGAATCAGCGGAGCATCTTGAAAGAATATCTCGAATGATGAGGGCATACAATAGATGGAGTGGTATCAAAGACAGCAAGAAGTGCCCAGAGGATTGCACGACGATAACCGACAGACCGGAGGTTTTTAAAAGATTGGGTGCCTATGGTAACTGTGTTTCCCTTCCGGTGTGCAGCATCCACACCCGCTCTCTTTGGGCTAGCCAAGACCTGCATCGTATAATTACTGGCGCTTAAAAGGAGAGCACCCAAGATGTTGACTACCACATGTGCCAAAGTCGCGAGCTTCTGCGTCTGCTCGCAAGTCCCTTGAAACACGGAGCTGTCAATGGAATACGATCTTCGAGCAGCCCATGAAAGAAATGAGACATTGACGACTAATACCGCTGAAGCGAGGCATATATTGAGAAGAAGGCCGCCTCTCCATCCGGGGGGAAGCCCGAGAGCGAAAGGCGTGAAACGGCGCCGACGTCGGAATGTCGAATGTCCCAACAACGCATTGTCGTAGCTTATGCTTTTTTCGGCTTCAGAACGGCGGCCGCTGGTAACAAAATACTTCAATCGAGGCCAACGAGACCTTTGAATGTTAGATGCACTCCAGAGTGTGGATCCGTTTTACGTTATAGATGCAATACTTTTCGTTTTGGACATGATCAAAAGCCAAGAAACTCGAAAAGTCAGGATGTGCAACGAGAAAAAGAGGGCGTCGGTCGCGCCAGGTATATGGCGGTCCTCAAAGGGTCTTTACTGCAATCGAGCACGTGGTACGGCGCTAGCTCTCAGCCTATTATTGGCAAGGCAGAAACAATCCATCTTACACGCCACGTTCCTTACATGCTAAGACGGGGATTTACGTCCAATCGAGTGGTGCATAGCCTTGAACTTTAAATGAATGAGCTTACCACCTAAGCTTACTTGAGATCCTGCTGCAACACTAAAGGCAGCGACACCTGACGCTATAGCTGGCCCCCACCCCCATCTCGGAAATCTTAAGAGCGTAGCCACCCCACTTTTTAAAGATCGAGAATCCTTGCCGCCATGTCGAGGTGCAGTAGTCCAGTATACCAACGTGCTGAGACAGAGTGCCCTGACCGCAGATCCAGTAGGCCATGACTACTCGAATATGGCCGCAAATTAACTGGCATGATTTTCAGTAGTGCCAGCGCGAAACAGCGAGGAGCGTTCGCTTCAGCCGACAAAGTCCAAGTTCAACAATGTGTCCTCTCAGAGATGCTCAATCAGTACCCCGTCGATTGATGGGAACCGAGAAAGTCATGCCGACTCGATGCATATCTCTCTATGGAGTGATGTACGCCTGTTGATACTTATCTGCGTATGTCATAGATGAGCGCCACAGGCTTCTGATCCTCTAACACTGGATTTCAGCATTGCAATCTGGCTTATAGCATACTGCACAATCTTGTTCCTTTTATCCCCAATCCTACCATTATAACTAGTGATGGCGGCTCAACCTTTGGCTTCACGCAAGGTTTGTAGACCCGGCCGAATTTCTTCAAGTAATTTTGCTAACTTGCATAGTCCTGACATTGACCTTCGCCTTTGGTGATATCTTCGGAACCTGGATCGCCGTTGTACTGATGCGAAGGTATGGCATTACAAGAGTGCTCCAAGCAAGCCTATTCACAACAAGTATATGAAATCGAGGACACATCGGCTAAATTAAAGTCTGCGGCTAATACATATTGTAGGCACTCTCGCTTCGATCATGGCGCTTCTGTATAGGAATTATGAGAATGCTTACCAGAACAACACATACTCCTCACTCAGTAATGACAACTGGCGGGGTATCACTATGACTATTGATTACACAATATGCGGATTGACAAGCTCTGCATTGACACCGGCTGCTTTATTTCTTGTAGCATGCCTCTACCAACAGCACTTGCAGCCGTCCCGTCCGGTTATTTGGGGCGCTATGGCGATAACTGGAAACATCGTCGGCCTGATATGCAGCATCCGCGGTTCTGAAAACTTTAACCTTATCATGGTCATACAGGCGCTTTACTTTGCGGCATTCTCACTGGGAATCTACGCTCTTGTGGAAGCTCCGGACCTGCGGTCTGTAGACTACTGCTTGAGAAGGCCTAAGAGAGCTCCAAACCAAGTGCGGAGAAAGTTTGTCCCCTCCATCCGCACCTTGTACAAGAGCCAGAGATCTGAAGTACGCACATCCGTTTTTATTGCTGACATTCGAATTTGATAGCTGATTGGGAACAGGTCATGTCTTCTCTAAAAAAAACCCACAAATCTATTTCTTCTTGATCGCCTCCGTACTGGATGGCTTTTACCATTGGTCCTACACTGCTCTATCAGAATGCGGCATGTCTGTCATCTACGGACAGCCTGTGCTGTTCCTGATGTACGCCATCTGTGGGTTGGTGTTGTGGAAGATACCTCAGCTGCGAAGTACCTACCACGCAAGCCCCACAAGCCTCTCCATACTGAATTGGAACAGTCACTTTACTGCTGACGAGCTTGGCGATCAAATTGATCTTCACATGGCTAAGACCGCCCTTTGACATGGGATGCACCAGCCGGCATTTCTGGTTCTTCACGGTCGCAGCTGCAGCTGGCCACTTCTCGATCGTTTGTGAGTGGTTTCTACAGAGCCGCCCTCGGAACGTACTAATGATGCTCAGGCCTTGTCAGCCTTGCCGCGGCAAACATCAACGGATCGGTGAGACGAGTTCTTGTCGTATCAGTCATCTGCACAGGCTACGCATGCGGTCCATTGCTCCAATCGGCGGCGAACGTGATCATCATGGTTTATTATCCAGAGGACGATACGGCAAGGTCCATGTCCAGTTTATGGACTGGCATTATGTTTTTAAGCGTGCTGCTGTATGCGGGATGGCTTCGCTACCAGAATCGGAAACGGAAGAGGGCGATTGCGGAGTTGGGGCTCTCGGACAAAGATTCGGTTCGCTTGGAGCGCGTTGGGATGGAGGCTGGGATGACTGATGTTGAGAATATCCATTTTCGGTATCAGGACTGAGGGTCAGGTAAAGGGTTACATGCAATCAGCCATGAGGGGAATTGCGATGAGAGTTCTATAGAATTGAGGAAACCGCTCTATGAGAGCCGAAGCGCTCGCATTGCCGTTACGAAGTTCTTAGTTCAGGCGTACAAGAGGCTGACCGGTGTGTTGTGCGCCACGACTCGGGTTGTGGAGTTTCAGGGTTCGGACTTTTCGTCGATTCGCACGACGCTAAGAACCCCATAAGCCGATCCGGGGAAGCAACAGCACGAATCGGGTGCCACCCTGGCAGTTATGGCGTCCAAGCTTAACTCGCATACCCGTATGCTTCCCGAATCTATGCGGGGTAACTGATGTCAGGTGCATTGCCCCCGAGCCCCATTGTCTCTTCGTTCTCTCCCATTTCTCCCTCTCTCGTTCGCAAATCAAACGACTCGGACTACACAACATGCCCCGTGAGAAACGACCAGCATCAGATGGCCAGGAAGAGGGGAAGCGCCAGGTCAGGAAACGAGAGAGATATACACGCGTAGCTTGGTGAGAGTTTGTTGTTGCCCATCCCCGACGGCCACGTGTTGATGATTCGCAGCGAGACGTGCAAGGCGCGGAAAGTCAAATGCAGCGGAACCCGACCTTGTGGCCGCTGTGCGGAACTGACGGTTGAGTGCAAGTACCATGAGCATTTTCCTGCGGAGTCCATGTAAGATTCCCGTCCTGCGTTTTGTCTTCCTTGCCGTTTCGGAAGCGGGAACGCGGTTGCTGACTCGGAGTTGGCAGTGTGGACTTGAGGGCAGGCCGGGGTGGCGAGGTCTCGCAAAAGAACTTGGGACAGCTGCTCTCCACCATGAAGGAGCTCTGCGAAGAGATCGAGCTGAAGACGAACCGCAGGAAGGCCACTAGTCCTCCTTCCGGCTTCCTGCTGCAGCGCCGCGGCTCCACCAACAACGACGACGCCTTGTTCATGAACACGCCCGTCTGCCCGACGAATTTCGTGCGCTCGTTGAACCTGGCCCAGAAAGTCCTCCAGGAAAACGGCATCATTTCAACTGCCAGCACCGTTCGCGCCGCTGGACAACAGCTGCCCCATGCACACGAGACCCAGCCCGCGGAACGCGCCAAAGTCACTCTCGAGGCTGCCCGTCCGCTGCTGGAGCTTGGCCACGACCGTGTCATGCAGTATTTCACGACGTTTGAGCACGAAATCTACCCCGCGTACCCATGCATTGACCTAGAGTATGCAAGGGAAAAGACGGGCGCCCTGTTCACCAAGCCATCGCCTACCTCGGACGAGACGGTGCAGGACAGGGACGTGGAGCTGATTGATGTCGAGCTGTCGAAGGCGGTCATGGCGATTGCGATGCTGGTTTCGGACAAGTGCGCAAGGCCGCTGAGCTCTGACCTGGAGAGCCATCTGATCTGGAACGTCGATAATAATATCAAGCAGGAGACTGCCCAGCCTGAGGATGTCATCATGTCGACACTGCTTGTAAGCTGACCCGCGAGACATGGAGATGCAGTTCTGATGATATCGATCCAGGGAATATACTTCGTCCTCAAGGACGAGGCAGTCAAAGCGTGGCGCATCGTCGGCTTTGCTGCGAAGACGTGTCTGGAGGTGGGCATGCACAAGGCATGGTCGCATAGCGCCTCTGATGAGAGCCTGGCAAATGCAAAGACCCTCAAGACCTTGTTTTGCTGCGTTTATGACCTGGACAAAAGATGCAGTTTCTTTACCGGCCTCCCATGGACCCTAGACGACAGAGACATAGACGAGAGTGTCCTGGAATTGGTGAGTATCCGCGTGTACATCAGTGTCAAGATTTCGCTAACCAAACCTTGAAGAATGGCCGACATCCGTTCTTATCTGCGATGAATGACTTGACTCGAGTTCACGTCGAACTGGCCGGACTTAGCAAAGCTTCTCCGCCTGTGGAGTCTGACAGCAAGGAGAAGACTGAGAGGCTGGAGTTCCTGGATTTTCGGGTTCAAAAACTGGCCGAAAGCTTTCCCAAAGACGAAATACCCCCTCCTGCTTCATCGGGTCCGGATTTGGCCACCAGCAAAGAGGTCCTCGAAGGCATCTACCAGCTCCGTGCAAATCAGATCAGGATGTTTCCTCATATCCGTTCCCTGAGTTCAGCAGCCGCACTAAACCAACGCCCGCAGTCAGCACAGATGCTCGTCTCGTTGGCAATTTCTTCCGTTGATCTGCATGAAAAAATATTCACAGCATCAGGAGCTCGCGGAGTAAGCCACTTATGGCGGTCACTCATGGATCTACTCTTGATGGGGTCCGTATCGTGCATGTTCCTAGCCGCCTCCTACAAGCCAGCGGAGTACGGGCCTGCTTGCCACGAAGCGTTTCACCGCGGAATCGACATGCTACAGCAGTCCCCACACCAGTCCAAGACAGTCAGACAGCGCATGTGGTGCTCCTTGGACGACCTGCGGAGGATCGGCGAGAGCATCCAACTCCACTCACCAGACAGGACACCACCCGCCTTCTGCAGCACATCCGGGAGCTCCGCATCCGCGCAACTGCTCGGCCTCCACGACAGACACGCGGACGACGACATCTTCGCCAGCTACGAGACCCTCAACCACGACTTCCTCACGGACTTTGGCAGCCTGGACCCGAACTGGCACGGTCAACTGGAAGAGCTTGGGTTCAATATACACCAATAAACAACAACCTTCTTGATTCTGATCACAACGCACATCGCACACGCAAACTAAATCTACGCACCCAGATCCACTCAAACATGCGCCTTCAAGAACTCCAACCCCCTCTCCACAGCCCCCCACTCCTCATCCCCCGGCCCCGCCCTCGCATCGAACCCATGCGCCGCGCCCTCCACCACCACCAGCTCCGTCTCGACGCCCGCAGCCCTCAGCGCCTCGTGCGCCCGCACCGAGAACCTGCAATCGACCAGCGCGTCCGCGGCCCCGTGCACGAAGCACGTCGGCGGGAAGGCCGCGCGCCCGAACGCGCCCGCCGGATCGACCCGCTCGTAGTCCCCGTCCGCGACGACCGTGGCGAGCAGCGTGCCCGCCCGGAGCTGGCTGAGCATCCAGGCGACGCGGTAGTTGGACAGGTCCGGGCCGGACGGGCCCACGGGGGACGGGCCCGCGCTGGGAGGGGGGATGTCGGCGAAGATCTTGTGCGTGAAGGCCGGGTCGAGGGGCGGGCCGTTGGATGGCGTCGCGGGGGGCGTGGAGTAGGCGGGGTCGCGCAAATACTTCATGCCGAAGAGGTCGAGGATGGCGAGGGGCGGGGGGGGGGGGGGGGGCAGGGTGGCCTGCGGCGGTTAGTCGTGGCTGGTGGGACGGGGGCTGCGGTGCGCACCGTGAGGAGGGCCAGCGTGGCGCCGCAGGAGTGCCCGAAGGTGACGATGCGGGTGCCATCGACCTCGATGCCGGCATCTGCCTTCAGCTTGTCTGGCAAGATCGTGCGGGCCCAGTTGTAGGCGTCGAAGGCGTCTTGCACGGGGCCGTCGTAGACGGTGGTGGTGGGGCAGAGGCGGTAGTTGGCGGAGACGACGACGAAGCCCAGCTCGAGGAGCTTCTTGACGTGCGGTTCGCCGAGGAGGGCTTTGGAGCCGACGACGAAGTTGCCGCCGTGGTAGTGGAGAGCTGCCGCAAGGAGGAGATTGTCAGAGGGATCGTGCAAGATTACGGATGAACCAACCTATAGGTGACTTGGACTTGGCGCTGTCTTTCGTGTAGTATACATCCGCGGCTATCGAGGTGTTGCTGATTTCTTTGAACGTGTATTCTTTCTTCTCCATGATTGCGGATTTCGGATAAGCTGGTGTCTAAACGAGGTTACAAGGGGAACCAATGCCATCACAAACAGCGGTTTGATTCGGTGGTATTTAGACGAAAATAGCTTCACCGGATGTTCCGTTGCAATATGGAAGCGTTCCGCGGAAAGAAGACACTTGCCCCCCTTGGTCCGGGCCCACTCGGCCTTTCCAGCTTAAGCTTAACCCTTGTACTACCTGCAAGTGCGCGGTTGTGGAGGTGGCGTTGCGGGGTGAATATGCGAGGAAAGCTTCCGGATGATGATTCCGCGGAAGTAAGCTTCGTAATGCTCTGCCGATTCGGGAAATATGGTGAATGTTCTCAAGATTGGATGTCTCAGTGGTAGGATAAAATATGCATCAAAGGTTATTTGTGAACCATCTCAATTCTACACTTATCAATTCATCGCTTGGTCTGCAATCTCAAACAAGAAAACCAGCAGTCATTCACATCAAACATGGAGGTTCTTGCACGTCTGAATGGCGTCAGGTCTAATGGCCAGGTAGGATCTAATGGACACACCAACGGTCACACCAAAGGCCACTCCGCAAAGTCTACCTGGCCTTCCACACCTACTTCATTCCGTCCAGAAGATGTCGGACCGGCACTTTCAGACTTCCAGAGGCCTGTTCGCGTTGAAGGAGATATTTACAACCTTGAGGTTGAGGGGGAGATCCCTAAGGAAATCGCCGGTACCTTCTACCGGATCATGCCAGACCCGGCATTTCCACCGTACCTCAAAGATGATATTGTAAGTTCAGCCTGCCAAAAGAGAAGAAGAAACTTGCTCACGATCAGTCATAGTGGATCAATGGAGACGGTGTGGTGTCTGCGTTCCGTGTCAAAGACGGGCATGTCGACTTCAAACAACGCTACGTTGAGACAGAAAAGTTGAAGGCAGAGAAGTCAGCAAGGAGAGCCCTTGCAGGTAAGATTAGCCACGCAATTTGCGTCTTGCTTTCTCAAAAGCGCTGACATGATATTAGGCAAATACCGTCAGCCGTTCACTGATCTTGTTGATTTCCCGATCCACCGAACCGTGGCCAACACAACAATTTTCCCATATCGTGATAAGCTCCTTGCACTCAAGGAAGACGGTCCTCCCTACGCCATGGACCCGAAGACACTCCAGACCCACGGCGTCTATGACTTCGAAGGTCAGTGGGAGAGCGAAACTTTCACCGCCCATCCCAAGTACGACGTCAAGACAAGGGAGCTGCTTTGCTTTGGCTACGAAGCCACGGGCGTGGCTAGCAAGGAAAATTTCTATGGCGTCTTTGACCAGCACGGGAAGCTGATTGAGAAGGTTTGGTTCACGGCGCCGGTCTGTGGATTTCAGCATGAAATGGCTGCAACTGAGAACTGGGTAAGGGCAAGAACACACTCCCGGCCACCTCATGCTTACCACCTGTCAGGTCATTTTCCCCATTATTCCCATGCATGGTGATCTTGAACGCATGAAGCAAGGTGGCAACCACTGGCAATGGCACCCTGAACGGCCCTACTACATCGGTGTGCTTCCGAGACGCGGAGCAAAATCAACTGATATCAAGGTAAACCCACCCACCGCACAGAACTCATCACCTCGATACTGACAACGGACACAGTGGTTCTATGGCGACAACGCATACATCGCTCACGTCGCCAACGCATGGGAAGAAGACGGCAAGATCCACTTGCACATGAGCCACGCCGAAGGAAACGTTTTCGGCTTCTTCCCGGACAAGGACGGCAACTCGCCGCCGCTGGGCACCAACGCACAGCGGCTGGCCAAGTGGGTCATCGACCCGCACTCGGACGAGCTGCACCTCCAGCCGCCCGAGATCTTCATCCACGAGGACAACGAGTTCTACCGCGTCGACGACCGTCACATGTGCCACAAGACGAAGAACGTCTTCGGCTGCCTATTCGACCCCGCACCGGGCAAGACCGACTGGGTACTGGTGTCGCAGAGTATGGGAGGTGCGTGTTCCATACTACCCCTCCTTCAAACACTTCGGGTACTGACTTTTGACAGGCGGCTTCCCTCCCTTCAACTCCCTGTACAAGATCGACCTGAGCACGAAGAAGGTCAGCAAGTACTGGAACGGCGACTACCGCTTCTACCAGGAGCCCGTCTTCATCCCGCGCGCGCCCGACGCGCCGGAGGGCGATGGGTATTTGATCGGCCTAACGATGAATTACCGCGACATGATCAGCGAGCTCGTCATCCTGGATACCAACGACTTTTCCAAGCACCTGGCACTGTGCCCGCTGCCGATTAAGCTTCGGATGGGTATTCACGGGAATTGGGTGGATGATGCGGATGTTGAGGGTTATCCTGTTCCACACTGAGATTCAATCCATGTGGCTTGTTCTCGTTGCTTCTTTTCGGGTCGCTTCTCAAGCTGAAGATGGTTGAAGGCGACTTGTCAGTATCCGGGCATGTTCTGCAGTACTTGCTGGTAACTAGCGTATTCATCGGGTCGTCGCTCACTCTCCGTATTCGAATTACTATATCGCTTGTTGGCACTGATTGCAACTGTGTCGTTATCTGTTAATTCTTCTGCGAAATGAGCCGTATGGGCAGCTACGGGCCGGAATTTTACACCTCGGAGCAAGTTTCAGAATAAATTACCCCCTTGCTGGACCTAACACCCTGGCGAGAAAATCTGTGAATTGATTTTGGCTTGCGAGTTTGCATCTTTTAGGCTTTTATCGCACCTTGCACTCTATCAGCTGCTGCTGGACTTGCTATTCGTGGAAGGAGACCACGAGCTCACACAGGAAACAGGGAGCATTTCAATGGCACGTATGCCACGACATTTGCCTCCCCACGCTCGCATTCACAGCGATCTGTACTTTCCAGTTGATGCCGCTGATTGACCCAGCAGTGTCATATTCGCCTCCCAGGACGACAAGTAGTCGGTATGATCTAGGAAACCCACTGTAACTCATGCATGTCTCTGCATGTGTTAACCTCTTATCACAGATCAGGATGCGCGACTTCCCGGGTCAGCTTCAATCTATGATGTGAATCCGAGTGGATCGATGGCATCCGACTGGAAATTTTCCTTATTGCCTCCGTGACACATAATCAAACAGGCTCGATTAGCCTTTCGTCGTACTCGCATTTTCGAATGCGGGGTTGATTTTTCTGCCTGTGACAATCACTCCCAAGAGCTATAGGCTTCAGCTGAGCTTATTTGACTTCCCGTTCCTGCGTCAACCGAAAATCCACCGCGCTGAGCAGGATGGGCTCGTATTCGGGACTTGAACAGCTCTATGTTCCGGGCCTTGTAATGCGAGATTGCGGGTTGATATAAACTGCCGTTTGACGGCTCAATTTTTGCGAGCGCCATGTAAAGACTCATCCAAGTGTTTACTTATATCGATTTCTATTTCATTAAAACCATGTCTGAGACTATCCTGAGGTACACGGATACCTCTGTGCGCTACCACCTCCTTGTGCCAGCATTCATTGCGTTCTCCGTCTGGCTACTTCGCCAATTATTCTCCCAGATACTCTATCGCTTCAGACTCGCGAAGTTTCCCCTGGTACATCCACAATGCGAAAGAGAGGGAGAAGCTTCCTCTAGTCTGCTCCATGATGGACTGAGAAAAGTGAGAATTGCTGCCCACTAAAAGCTTTTCGACATGAATTAACACGATTGTCTACGCAGAGCAAACGGGGTCCCTTCCGAATACTCTCAAATTCTCTTGAGTGGATCATCGTTCCTCCAGAATACATTGAAGAAGTGAAGAATCGCGACGAGCTTAATTTTCACGGCTCAGCAGCCAAGGTATACAGTTCATGGCTTTGGGGCACAGAATCGAATTAAATTTTACTAGATGTTCTTCAGTAATTACCCAGGATTCGAGGCATTTGCAACGACGAAACAGCAGCGTGTCTTTGAGTATGCTGTCCGGAATCATCTTGCGCAAGCGTTGGGTGAGTGCTGACTCTGAAAAATGTCTTCTGAAATCCAGCCTGACGATATATGCAGCGCTTACCATCGCGCCCATGGCAGAGGAAACGCCACACTCGATAAGACTGGTCTTTGGAGATGCGCCTGGTAGGTCCAGATGTCGCTTCGTTTTTTCATACCTTTTTGTTTTTGGAATGCAAAACATCTCTGAAACCATACCTGAACAGATTGGAAGGAACTCGTCTTCAGGGACTCGATTGTCCAATGTATAGCTCGAGTGAACAATCTTGTTTTCCTCGGCAAAGAATTGATGGAGAACGACGAGTGGATTCGCATCGCCGTCTCATATAGCACCGATGCCTTCGTTGCGGCCAAGAAACTCGCAACGGTCCCCGCCCTTCTTCGGCCTATCATGCACTGGTTCCTTCCCGAGTGCCAGAAGATCCGCCACCAGATTCGGAGATGCCGTGAGCTCATCGCACCCGAGGTGGAGCGGCGGCTCCGCGACATCGAGAACAATGGCGGAAAGCCGCGGAAGAGGGTGCTCGACTCGGTGGATTGGTTCAGTGCGGCGTGCAGAGGACAGTCGCTCGATTATCCCTGCGCGGAGTTGGAGCTGAATCTGGCCTCGATCCACACACAACGAATACGCTCTGCTTTGCCTTCTCCGATCTCCTGGACCATCCCGAGTACCTCAAGCCTCTGCGAGAAGAGCTTGTCAACGTCTACAATGACGTTGGAGAGTGGAACAAGGCGACCCTTGCAAACCTCCGTCTCATGGACAGCTTCATCAAAGAGAGTCAGCGTTATCACCCGATGCGAGAGTGTAGGTCGACTATGTACATCCACCAGAAAGCCTTGCTAACCTCTGATTCCGTGATGAGTTAACATGACCCGTGTCTGCTTGAAGAACGTCACTCTCAGCGACGGGCACGTCCTCCCCGAAGGCGCGCTGGTTGGATTCGGGCCTGTTCTGCAGAGCGACCCATCAGTCTGGCCCAACGCGGACATGTTCGACGGCTACCGTTTTCTCAAACTCCGCCAGCAACCTGGGGACGAGAATCGGTGGCAGCTCGCCTCAACCGCCCCCGAAATCACCAGCTTCGGATACGGGACGCACGCCTGTCCAGGCCGCTTCTTCGCGGCGAACGAGATGAAGTTGTTGATGGCTCACCTGATCTTGCACTACGACTGGAAGTTACCGGAAGGAACTGCCAAAGTGCGGCATCTCCACAACGGGCTGGATCATAGACCAAACCCAATGCAAAAGGTGATGCTCAGGAACAGGACTCCTGAGATTGATTTCGTCGGAAGAAGCGCTATTTAGCTTTGGGTCGGCCTAACACGCATAGCTACTGAGGGCCATTAGCCAGCTGAGTTTCCAGCTCTTATGACTAGTTTTCCGTTCTGATGATTCTAAATTCTCTGGAGCACTGAAAGAAGGCCTCGAAGGTTACTTGAGCATCGGGTGGTCATGCTGAATGAAGCCCGGGATAGTCAATGCGTTTATGAATCCTCATTTATCAAAGTGATTTCTGCAATCGTGAGAATATTCTTGGGCCACTTGTGTCTTCTGGGAAATGTCCCAAATCCGTCTGGGGAGAAACGCAAGTTGCATATCTTTGACGGACATGTTGAGCCTAATCTGAAGAAGATACGCTCCATGACCTTACTAACAAAGTTCCTCGCACATACTATCCGTGGTTCGGGGGTGCCGCCATCTGATCATCCGCGGAACATCCGGGGAGAATTGGCTGGGGCGACGGCCGGAAAGGTGGGGTGCCCGCCAAAATTTGTAAGATTGCCATGTATGCGTAGTTCTAGCCTTCAAACTGCTCGGAATCCTTTCAGGCCTTTTCCCTTTTTTTTTTCGCCACAGCAAAATGCGGCGTTCTGGGGCATCAGAGGCACCGATTCTCGGTACTAAAGGCCCAAAGCAGCACCTCCAAGCATTGCCCATTTCCCAGGACTAAACAGCCTATCCGCCATGGAATCCAAATCCATAATCATCATCGGCGGCGGCCCCGTCGGTCTCTCCGCCTCCATCCTCCTCTCCCTCCGCCACATCCCACACATCCTCTTCGGGCGCCACACCTCCACCTCCATCCACCCCAAGGCCTGCGACATCAACCAGCGCACCACCGAGATCTTCCGCGTCATGGGCATCGAAGACGAGGCTTACGCGCACGCCGCCCGCTACGCCGTCGTGGCCGACGGCGGCCGCGCGTTGACGGAGGAACTGGGCATCGGGTGGGTGGGCGAGCGCGGCATCGTCGACATGGTGGCGGCGCACTTCGGGACGGCGGCGCTGCGCAGCCTGCACCCGGACCCACGCAACTTCATCACTTGGTTCTCGAGCCCGGCGATGGGGGGCAGCACGCGGACGGGATACCTCTACCAGATCGGGCCGTGGCCGCGCGCAGGGCGATCCGGAGCGGTTCGATGAGGGGGCGATGGTGGAGCGGCTCAGGAGGACGCTTGGGTTTCCCGGGTTGCCGGTGGAGATACTGGGCTTCAGTCACTGGACTGTCAACGCGGTATATGCGGAAAAGTACGGTGCGGAGAAGCGCGTCTTCCTCGTCGGCGACACGGCGCACAGGATTCCGCCGTGGGGCGCGCTGGGCATGAACACGGGGATTCAGGACGTGCAGAATCTCGTGTGGAAGCTCGAGTTCGCGTTGAGGGACGAGGAGAGGTATGACGAGCCGCTTGATACGTATGAGGTTGAGCGGCTTGAGGTGGGACGGCGCGTCGGGCAGACAAGCCTCAGGAACATGCGTATGCACAGCGACGTAATGGACAGAGCGCTGGGCGTCAGGGCGGATGCGTCACCAGAGGAGAATTGGGCGGCGGCGGCTCCGTTCTTTGATCCTGAGCATCCTGAGCACGGTGCCAAGCGGGATGCTGTTGCCCGCGCACAGAAGATCCTCGATTCGGAGTTCAAGGCACCTGGGCTAGAGATTGGGTGGTTCTACCCGTCTGTCGGCGTTGACGATGAAGGGGGCGAGACACATGGAGGGCAGAGGCTTCTAGACGGGTCGCTGAACTCGGAGTTCTACTTCCCGTCGACTATCCCGGGGCACCATCTGCCGCATTGCGTGCTGGAGAAGGATGAGAAGAGCGTGCCTATCCGCGACCTCCTGCCCTTGGATGCTATGGCGTTGTTCGTGGAAGAGCCTCTGCCGCCGCGGTTGGTGGATGGGCGTATGCGCGTCATACTGATAGGGCCGAATGGGTACGGCAATCAGAGTGGTGAGTGGCGCCGCCTGTGTGGCATAAGCACGAGTGGAGGCGTGCTCGTCAGACCGGACGGGATTGTGGCGTGGCGGGGAGAGCTGGCAGGGTTCTCAGCACAGGCGTGGGTGGAGCTGATTGATCGTGTTTTGCACTGCAATTAGAAGAGCGTGTCCTCTGCTTGATGCGGGAAAATGACATGGTGGATGCTTGCAAAATGCCCGTCTTGCTGCTCCCGTGCCGTCAGAGCTCAAGCGGAAATAGTCCATCACGTGCTCAAGGTAGCTTTCGGATTTATCGGAGGTAACATGAATCGAGTATTGAGGTTGGAGCGCCATTTTGTCCAGCGGTCCGCTTCCGAAGTGTGGGGGAGCAACGGTTTTTGCGGGGAAAGGGACTCCGTGATGCGCAGTGACCAGGGTCTCGGAAGGTCCGCGGAATCAGCCAACCCTTCCGTCCCTCCACCACTGTTCCGAATACGGCTGGGCCCAGTCTTTTTTGAGTCGATTCTGATCCGGCACCTCAACTGGCTGCGGGCCTCGAACAGAGTGATACGGAAGTTCCGTTGTATCATGGCCAAAGTCAGCGTCAATTGCATCCTGAGGACTTCTTTTCAAAAGCGATGGTTCCCACGATTGCTAGCTCCTTACCCGTTGATACAAACCATTTGCAAAACTCGATACTCCATACACACCTCCTCTCCCACCAAGATGGCTGATCACATTGAAATTGCCGGCATGAAGGTGCCGTTGATTGACACGGTGCGCCCGGAAGACCAGACGGACATGTTTCCGTATGTCAAGCAGACCAGGAAAACTGAAGTCTTGCCAAAAGGATGGCAGAAGGCTAGCAACAAGCGTCCTCTTCCTGAGGCGATAGTGTATGACCAGCATATCGAGATACCTATGAGAGATGGTGTTAAGGTAGACGTGCTTCTTTCCGTTGTATCTTCATTCCCTGCTCACCTACGACCGCAGATCTACGCCGACGTCCTGAGACCGCATGATACAAAGGAAAAAGTCCCGGCTTTATTGGCCATAAGCCCTTACGGAAATGGTGGAAATGGTATGCTCTGCAGTGTCAGTTTCCTCTGTGTCTGCCCACCTCTTACTCATTTTCAGGATTTAAAATCTACGAGAACACGCCGTTCAGGGTAGGAGTACCGGAAGAGAAAACGTCAGGACTGGAAAAGTTTGAATCGTAAGTCATGTCAGTCCCGCACGACTGCTTGCACTAAAAGTTGTAAAGTGTTGATCCGGCCGAATGGATTCCGAGGGGCTATGCCATCGTCAACGCAGATGTGCGGGGATCCTGGGAGTCTGAGGGTCATTTGTACATCGAGGGCTCTAAGCCAGGTAAGTCTTAGGAATGAAGATGGATCTGTCCAACCAAATCTGACCGCAGCACCAGGCATCGACGGCTACGACATCTGCGAATTCATCGCCGCCCAGGACTGGTGCAACGGCTCGATCGGCATGCAAGGTAACTCTTGGCTGGCGACCACGCAATGGACCACGGCCGTCCAGAAGCCGCCATCCCTCAAGGCCATCGCGCCGTGGGAAGGCTTCACCGACAAGTACCGTGAAGTGTGCTGCCGCGGAGGCATCCCGAACGTGCCCTTTGTCAGCTTCATCTTCAACAAGACCATCCGCGGTCGGCAGAAGCGCGAAGACGTTGCCCGCATGCTGCAGACGGACCCGCTCATGAATCCCTACTGGCAAGACAAGAACATCGACACGACCAAGATAACCATCCCCATCTACGCGCTGGCCAGTTACTCGTCAGCCATCCATGGGTTCGGCACCGTGAAGTCCTACAACAATGCCGCCAGCACCGAAAAGTGGCTGCGCATCCACCCCACGCAAGAGTGGTACGACCTGTATACGCCCGCGGCCACCGAAGACCTACAGAAATTCTTCGACCGCTACCTGAAAGGCATCCAGAACGGCTGGGAAAAGATGACGCCCGTCCGGGTATCCGTGCTGCGCTTCAACCAGGTAAGTTGGCCACCACCACCCTTCCCTCCAACAAAAAACAACCTTTTCTGACCTTCCGCAGGACCCTCTCATCAACCTCCCCTTCTCTCAATACCCGCCCAAGGACACCGAGTACCGGACGCTCTACCTCTCCGACTCCAGCCTCTCGCCCTCGGCCCCCACCAAAGCCGGAAGCATCTCCTACCAATCCGACGACATGCTCGCCCCGCCCGCCGACTTCGTCCACGTTTTCGACCGCAAGACCACGCTGATCGGCTACGCCAAAGCGACGCTGTGGGTGTCCTGCGCGTCCGCCGACGACATGGACATCTACCTGTCGCTGCGCAAGGCCGACCGGGACGGCAAGGTGCTCGAGCAGGTCAACGTGCCGTGGGAGGCGTTGCCCGGCGGCGTGCGCACGACGGAGGCGGTGCCGAACAGCAACGTCGTGAAAGTAAGCCTTTTCCCCTCCCCTCGAAGAGAACGACGACTGACTCCCCCACAGCACTTCGGCCCCACCGGCGTCCTGCGCCTCTCGCACCGCGCGCAGGACCCCGTGCGCTCGACGCCCCTCATCCCCTTCCACCCGCACGACCGCGAGGAGAAAGTCGCGCCGGGCAGCGTGACGCGCGTCGAGATTGGGTTCTGGCCGGCGGGGATGCAGTTTGAGAGCGGCGAGCGGCTGGTGTTGCGGGCGCAGGGGTTTTTGGATCAGTGTCGCGAGTTCCCGCAGCACATCAGCGCGAAGCCGGATAATTTGAATAAGGGGAGGCATGTGGTGCATTTTGGGGGCGAGTTGGATTCGAAGCTGGTGGTGCCGGTTGTGGAGGTTTGATGGAGGAGTGGGGAGGGGGAGGGAATGGGGATAGGGGAGTTGGTGTTGTGGAAAAGTTCGGCGTGTGCTGATGCTGTGCTCTAGCCATTCTCCAACTGTGTTGTACCGTGCTTGCTTAAGAGATGTGGGAGAAGGTGGTGTCCGATAGCGGCCAAACCGTGATTGTTCGGGGACAGCACCGGGATGAGGAACCCGTCGAAGTAACAGTTTGAGGGAGCTATAGAGCCCACGTGGCGGTCCCGAAGCAAGAGATGTGGTTCCAAAACTGCGAGAACCGGACGGCGATCAATCAGATCTGCACTCTGGTGGATATTATAGACACCCTTTCTAGATCTCGGTGGTTTTCTGTTTGTAGGCGCATCCAAATTGTTGACCATCTCTGTTGTCGTCGTGGAAAACTTCTTCTCCCAGTGGATTCCTAATACACAAACTACCAAAAGTTATAGGAGGGCATCCCGGCAACTAGCGTCGTCTCTCTACACAAATGTCAGCTTACAATGGCACCAGAGGTCGTCGTTGAGATACTCCGTGACAGCGGAAGACTCGGAAGCAAACATCAGCAATTTCTCCGAGATGCAGATTCCTCCGACCCTCCTCTTCGCTCTCACCCCTGCCGATCGACCAAACGACACGGCTGCGATGACGTGACGCGGCTCTTTAGGCTGGCCTCTAGCGTTCCTTGAATAATGCTCAGATCCTTGCAGTGCAGTAGCAAGGCGTCCCCCCAAATTTTCTACAACGGGAAACCTGATCTCCGCTGCCATCGGATTCAAGATCCCGCCTGGCGCTTTGGGGAAGTGGAAAAATGATGTTTAGCCTTTTTGAGGAAAGACGGAGATCGCGAGGCGTTTTGGACGAAATAGCTTGTTTGGACGTCGATTGAAGCTGGTGTACAGAGATGGAAGACGCGGAAGCTCAACACCGTCGACCCACTTGTTATACAAGCGCGGTGGGGTGAGGGTGATGATACGGATGGCCACGCTAAACTGCCTCCATACCTAAGACCTCTTGACGGCTCGCCGTAGCTGCAGATGGCGACACCGGAGCCAGTCCATGGCATCTGACGATCACGTCTTGTGCTTGGCCGCTGGGAAGAAGAACAAATTGTCCTCCTTTTTGGCAGGGAGTTTGTGAGCTATAAAGCCGGCATGATGGCAAGACCCCGACAGACCCTGCAGGAAGAACCCACAGAAACCTTCCAGAACAGGGAGAGACATGCGCGCTCCCACCTCGCTGACGGCCGCCCTGGCCCTGGCCACGGCCTCCAGCGCCCTCCGAATCATCCCAGACGACCAAGACATCCCGCCGACGCTGGACGTCAACACGCTGGCCAACAACTCGCTCTTCACGCGCTGGCGGCCCACGTACCACGTCGCCGCTCCGGCAGGTCACATGAATGGTAAGGAGTCACCCCGGATGGGAATGATGTACACAACGCTGATACTTACTTCTCTTGACGCCAGACCCCTGCGGCCCCATGTACGACCCCCAGCGCGACACCTACCACATCTTCTACCAGGCCTTCCCGCAGCACGTCAACTTCGGCAACACGACCTGGGGCCACGCCACGTCGCGCGACCTCATCACCTGGACCGACGTCAACGGGTGGCAGGGGCGGAGCTTCGTCGCGCTCGAGCCGGGCGCCGCGTTCGGGTACGACTGGCTGGGCGACTTCTCGGGCGGCGCGGGCGCGGTCAACCTGCGCGGCGAGGCCGACGGCAACCTGACCATCTTCTACACGGGCGCGCGGTCGCAGCCGGATTTCTGGCGCAAGCCGTACCGCGTCGGCGCCGAGACGCAGAACGCGGCCACGTCGAGCGACGGCGGCCGCACGTGGCAGAAGTGGGAGGGGAATCCCATCCTCCATGGCGCGCCGGGCGGCTGGAACGTGACGGGCTTGCGCGATCCCATCTTTGCGCGCATGCCCGAGCTGGCGCGCGTGCTGGGCGATGATGAGGATACGTTTTACATCACGATTGGGAGCGGGATCCGTGAGGTCGGGCCGCGCGCGCCGCTGTGGAAGGCGCCGGGGGATAATATTACGGATTGGCGGTTCCAGGGGTCGCTGTTTGAGGTGCCGCTGAACTTCACGTGGGGTGGGGATAGTAACAGGACGGGGAGCTTTGGTGGGAATTTCGAGATGGCGACGTTCTTCCCGCTGGTGGAGAAGGAGGAGTTTGGAGGTGATGGGGAGACGATCCACTGGACGTATGCGTTTGGTGCGGAGGGCTTCGAGTCGTTCGGACACAATTTGACGCACTGGTCGCTGTTTGCGCTGGGGAATGTGTCGAGGAGGGATAATGGGTCGGCGGAGTATACCATTACGGCTTCTGGTCCGACCGACTGGGGTAACAACTATGCCGTCAATACGTTCTGGGACACCAAGAACAAGAGACGCATCGCCTGGGGCTGGTCGGACGAGGATTTCAACGGGTACGGCGTGTCTCAGAATGGCTACCAGGGCTCGTTGCTCCTCCCTCGAGAGGTTTACATCCAGAAGGTCAAGGGTGTTGCTGCTCCTGCCGGTGGTGCTCCGGACGAAAGTGCGGAGATCTGGGAGGCGGAAGAAGGCGGAAAGACTTACACGGTGACGACGCTGGCCCAGCGTCCTCTTCCTGAGGTTGTGGCCGGAATCCAAGGGAACGAGACGTCCGTCGGCGACGTAGCAGTGAAGGGTGAGAAGAAGATCGATGGACTCAAGAGCGACACGTTCCACCTGCAAGCCACGCTCGAGGAGTGGCCGGCCGACGGGCAGGTTGGGTTCAAGGTGCGGGCGTCGCCGGGCGATGAGGAGTTCACGACCATCTACTACACGCCGTCCAACAACACGCTGGTGCTCAACCGCATCAACTCGTCGCTCATCACCAACTTCACGCGGACCAGCTTCAACGGCTACTTCGAGCCCTTCGTCCTCTCGTCGTCAGGCAAGGCCGAGCCCATCACGTTCAACATCTTCGTCGACGGGTCGCTGCTGGAGATCTTCATCAACGACCGGCTGTCAATGACGTCGCGCGTGTATCCGTCGCGGGCGGATGCGCTGGGGGCGTCACTGGTGTCGACGGGCGGGGATGCGGCGTTCAAGAATGTGACGTTCTGGGACAGCATGGCGGACGTATGGCCGCAGAGACCGGCGAACACGAGCACGGAGCTGCAGACGGATCCATACTACATGACGCATGTGACGATGGAGAACGAGTGGGTGCCGGTGGGATACCAGATTTACGATGGGTATTGAGGTAACCGTAATGCGGTGGGAGATATAGACGATAGACTGGAATAATAGACGGTAGACTGGATTAATAGATGGTAGACCGGATCAATTGGTTGTCATTACTGCGCTTGGAACGAGCGAGGAGTGAAGAGTCGGTCGCAAACTTGACGCGTCGCGTGTCGGAGTCGCGCGGTCGATGACTCAGCGCGGCTGAACCTCGGGGGCGCTCCCACTCGTCACTTCTTCGCTCGGCCAGTCTCCGCATTTCCTCTCCAACACCACCACACTCCACCTCCACCTCCACCTCCCATCAACCCATCATCGCCCCGCCCATCGCGTCACATCACATCGCGCATTCCATATCGCAACATCGCTAGCACCACCTCCAGCACACTCGCTGTCGCCGTCATCGCCGACCGTCCCCGCTTCGCCTTCCACCGACCTCTTGCAGAGCTATCCGTACTGGCCCAGGTGCTACCATCCTTCGTGGACCAGCATCGCTGGGGCAGCATTCTTGTGGCGGACCGATAGCTCTGAAGGGCGGGGGAGGAGGTGGTGGTGGTGGAGGAGGTGCTTGATGGGGTTGTTGGTGCGGAGGACAGCCGGGCGAGGAAGATGGTGGGGGGATGTGGGAAGGGCTGTTGCGGTTGCGGTAGGAGTGGGGAGGGGAGGGCGGCGTCGGTGTAGGAGTGTGGCTCGGAGGTACGGGGAACAGATAAATTATGTGGCGTTGACTCTCACTACGTGACGGTCGGTATGATTTCAAATGGATGAGATTTCGATTGCTTGAAAACATTCAGGAAATGCTCCTGCCGCATATGGAGGCTACCTCAAGAGAACATCCTTGAACTCCCTCTTAGTCTTGACCCACTTTGTAAGCAGAATCCAGCCAATTGTCACCCGATACGCATACGGCCCCTGCCAACGTATGGCCATGACATTGACCACTGGAAACGAAGGAAGCGAACTGGACACATATCTCGCACTCAATATGTGTCCTGCTCTGTCGCGGAATGTCAGGTCAAGTTCCGGTCTGTCCCTCAGAGCAGACATCCAACTGAGGATGCCCATGTTCGAAGACAAAGCCGGCATCAAGCAAGTCATGTCCGAGCGTGTGCCTAAAGATATGCCCATACATTCAATCTCCCCTATACCTTTCTCCAGAGACCAGGTAAGGTAATTTTTGACGGAAGCATCTTCTGAATTGAGAATACCAATGCACTCTCCCATGTCGTTCAGGACATCGAGACTTCGACCACCCGTGTGGTAATGACCGAACGGTTCGTGTGTTTTGACCTTGAAAATGGGTGTTTGAGCGCGATTTGTCAACGCCTCCGGTATTTTACCATGGCCTCCTTCTTGTTCTGGAACTGGCAGCATAGGCTCTGGCAACATCTGATACCATTTCGAGCACAGCGTGTCCGGCTCGTGAGCCACGGTCCGCAGATTGACTTGAATCTCCTCGAATGTGCTTTCCGAAAGAGGCTTGAACGGCCAGTCGGCCTCGATGCATCCAAAGCTCCATGAAACAGCCAGAATAAGAGACTTTTTGTTTTCCGACGGCTCGTGTTCGTCGAAATCATTGGGCTCTTCCAACCTTCGGGGGGTCCTCGCTTCCATGGCTCCTGGCTGTGGTGAGTTGGATCTCCATCGAACCAAAGTCTCCACCCATGCATTGGGCTCGTTGTAGCAGACAGGCTCAGTGATTGATGCCCACGACCATGTAGGATATCTCTCTGCTCCTGGATCACGAACAATCGTGCTCGTTCTGCGACTCGTGCTCACTTCAGGGTGCCATAACAAGGCCATGTCAAAGTTCCGACGTGGCAAGCCATAGAGAAAGTTTTCATCAACGTCACCCGTACAGTGAGGAGGCGATGCCAGTCAAAGCGTTATAGATATCGGATTTTCTAGTGAGTCGCCGTTTCGTGTAATTTGAAAGATGGAATTTCCAGGTGCCGAACGTGGTTGTTCTTGGTGGCCGGAGCGGAGTACCGCCAAAGTTCACGTCAACGCTGAAGGCATCCTCCACATATGCCCGTTGTGTGTCTTCGAAAAATGCCCGGCACTCCGAGAAATATAGCACACGCTTAGACATTACGACTTCCTGGTATGTCCAGCCCCGGGTTGCCCAAGTGGAAGAGTTGATGGTGTGCGGTATTGAAGGCAATGAATAAATGAAAGCCATGCCGTTGATCTCATAATGCTTCCGGCAAAGTTTTCGTGGACAACTTACTCCAGGAATTCCATCGTCAACAGTACCTTCGAGCACAGCAATGGTGAATTTTGCCGAAGCGAATATGCTACGCATGGATTGGATTTGTTGCCTCTTCGTCTCATCATCATCTTGTATAATGCAAAGACGATCTACCCAGAGATAGCGTTGGCCAACCTGATCACAGATCTGCATCGCATCGTTGATCGTCTGAGGGGTCCGGGAACGCGTGATACCTCCGTCCGTCTCGAGTTCGCTCACTGTAGACAGGGTCATGGTCCACATATTCAGATTTGGATGGGAGCCCCAGATATAACTGAGCGCCACAAATCCATCGTCGGGCATACCACGGACCAGGCATCGCCTTGCAACATCGATGACTCTGAAGGTTCTAGAAAGATTGCCAGCGAGCCCGCCAGAGCATCCTGGGTTGTTGGGGCCATGTCCACTGATCCATCGCCGAATTTTGTCGCAATCTGTAAAACGTTGCACCATATTGTTCGGAGTTGTTGGCTCGCGGAGCTTTGGGGAAGACCCCATCGCAGCATCCAATGCTGCCTTTTGAGCGGGGGCTAAATCCTGAGCAAACATGGTCGTGCCGGTGCTGGTAAGGTTTCCCACTCTTGTGCTAGAGAACCAAACATTCACAGCGATTGTCCAACGCGACTTGTCAGATCCGCGAAATACCATGTAAATTATGATACACGAATGTCTCAAATCTTCCACTCCGTAGCTTTCCAAGTCCGGAAGGCTTGATTTGATAGCTCCTTGGATGAGGTGACAAAAAGCGCACCCTTGATTTGGGGAAAAGCTGGCCAAATTCCCAAAGTTCATCATGAGTGCATCATTTATCCGCGATGCATTCCCACAAAAGTATACGTGTCTTAGACGTAGGTGCTGACATAAAAGACACAGATGGTCGGCACGGCCACCCTCGTAGTGACATGTGTTGCAATCGCTGTGGAAAAGCTCGTACGTGTGTCCACCCACAAAATGAGGGCGATCGCAGTCTTCGGTTGCCTTGAAGTCGCAAAACTCACACGGAGGTGATATGGTCGCGTGTGGAAGTACCGCTGGTGTCTCTCGGAAGTTTTCGCTCTCGAAGGACGTCGTAAGCACACGAGCTCTGCGCGTCCGATGCAGTTGCCGGCCAGCGAGGAGTGAATGTTTTTCTTGTCGGCGGCGTTTCTGACAGTTGGCTTCAGATGTCGCCTTGGCTGAGGGACAGGACTGTTCCCTGCACGAGGATGAGCGAATCAGCTCTACGCTCCTGCAGTGTGACAGCCAGTGACGGTACCAGCGGCTACGCGGTGCGTCAAGCCATATCCTACGAGGACGCTGAATCTGGCTCCGGGCTATCGCATTGTTACTTTGGCGGTGGGTGGTGTGGATGTCGAATGCGCGCGCTTGTAGAGGGTACACCGTTGGAGCACTCCTTCTAAGATGTGCTTGAACGAATAAAGAGTGAAGATCAATCTTGTTATTCAGAAAAGAATGCACTAACGTCCCCGACAGGCTTTCCGAACAGCGAGCATTCTCTCACAGAAGACTTCCCACCATCACACTGGACGATATCAGCGCATGTGTCATCGATAAGAGCCCTTTAAACATCCTATGCCTGATTTAATTTGTTATTTGGAGGGCGTTTGATCAGATGTGTTGTGGCTAAGCATGCCCTTGGAATCCGATTGGTGTGTGCCGGAGCCCCATCTGTTCCGAAAGTTAGGTTTACACCGCTTGTTAATAAGCCTCATGCAGTCCGACACTAGCCGCGAAATCATCAGCCTTGTGGTGTCGGAGTTTCTTGGAGAAGCCCCGGGGCTGTGTGCGGGACGAAGACCAGATGGACACGTCAAAATGCACGGCTGCACAACAAGTCCACCCGGCGAACCGTTTCCGGGATCGATTCACCGACCACCACGGCAATCTATCGGCCGAGATCAGCACTGATGTTCGGATGGCCTTTCAGCCGCAAGTTCCGCATGTCTGGAGTTTAACACCTTGTCCCATGTTGAAGCTGGGGTTGTCGTTACTCGCGGTACGAAGATCCGTAATTAGGCCGATGAAACAGTCTGCCTTGGAGGTGGTCAGCAAAATGAGCAGAGATGCTACACTTACCTCACGGGCGGTCAACACACCCCTCAGTTGTGAGCTCGGTGTGGAAGAGCACGGAGTGCGTGGAGCAGTCGGAACGAGGTGATGTCATTCCGGCACTGGAGCTCGTATTCTTAGTTACACAGGTGGACCAATCCGCAGGCTCGAAACACGATTCATGCGTGATCTTGCCCCTTTTAAGGCAGACCACCTGGACAAGCTATAAATACCCTCATCTACCCGCCATTATCATTGCAAACAACCACAAGACCTACAAAACATAAACAAAAAGCCACCCAATTCCAACATGCTCTTCCAAAACACCCTCCTCGGCGTCGTCTCGCTCGCCTCGCTCGCCTCGGCCGGCATCGTCAGCTTCAGCATCCCCAAGACGGTCGTCCCCGGCGCCAAGTTCACCGCCACCCTGACCGACAACAACGCCACCAAGAGCCACGACATCTCCATCGCCTTCGGCATCGCCAGCGGCCCCTACGTCGAGACCTGGGGCGTCGGCACCGACCTGCTCGGCAAGTCCCTTCTGAACAACACCGGTGGGATTTCCCCCCAAGCCTGCAGTTCCACGCAGCGCAAACTAACACGTCGAAACAGACATCACGCCCACCCCGGAGACCGTCGACGTCGAGCTGACCGTGCCGTCGTACTACGAGAAGGGCGAGGCCACCGTCGTCGCCATCGTGCACGCCCTCTCCGGCGCCAGGCTCTTCCCCATCTCGACGCTGTACAACGCGACCGTCACCGTTGGCGAGGAGGCCAGCACCGAGACCGTTGAGAGCGGCGAGGGCCTGACGATTCCGCACCAGTACTAAAAAAAGCAAATTTTCTGTTGAGCTTAGTGTAAAATAGTAAAAAGTAATGCGAAAATTGTAATTATGTCCAAACTGTATCTCCTCTGAGCCCAATGAAAGGCATCTAAGCCACCAACAACGTGGTGGGGCAGATGCGCGGACCGTTCCGGACGCCACCGTGGTGGAGATGCAAGCCACGTCGAGTTTTCTGGGTGCGTGATGATATGAGATGGAGCAGTAGGTCTGCGAGCTTACTCGATCGTCTGTGTACGTCTTGTGCGACATGGAGTTTCCTTCAGTGCACATCACATCGAAGCACCAAGGTAGATTTGCAGCAGTAAATTGTTTAGTAACCGTATACGACGAGTCGCCTTGACGTGCGCCAAGCCGCTGCTAAATTAGGGACATGGTGCGTCCGGCCCGGTGGAAATTGAGAAAGAATGCTCAGGACATCCATGTTTTGTTCCAGCAACTAACGGTGCTCAACCCGGCTCTTGCAGTACTCCAATGGCCCTCCGAAAGAGGATCAACTTACGGGATACGTCAGATCACGAGTTCTCCACACCATCACGTAGCAGTTGCACCCCCGGTAGATTCCCCGCAATGCTTGATGCTACCGCGTCGCCACACCTCGTATCGCATGCGGGCGATAATACAACATCGGCATAACATCCGTGCGAGCTAGTATTCTTTCAGATAGCGAGAGAATAGCCCCTTTTCCACATCAAAATAGAATGTCCTTGCTACTGCTGAATCACGCACACATCATTTCTGTTTCACAAAGAACCAGAAACAGAACTGATATTGCAGCATGGTTCGTTTTGCCGGCGTGTCGATCACCCTGGTGACGGTTACATCATGCGTTGCCGCGGAAGCATGGACGGGGTGCGCGAAGCTTGTTGTCTTTAATGATCCTTGAACTGAACCTAATCGGCCTGCAGACCATGCGGAACCAAGATCAATCCCGCCAACAGCGTTTCCGCTCGCGATGCGGCCAGGCTGGGTGCCAGGCAGGCTTCGCAGAACTCTACCAATTCGACAGCGACGTTGGACGTGAGTAGGATTGAGTGGTGCGAATGTTTGAGATACGCGAGCTGATGGTTTTACCTCCAAGCTGTACTACCACGTCATCCTTGCTCAGGGAAATGACACCACGGATTTCATCACCGACGACCTTCTCGACCGCCAGACGACAATCCTGAACGATGGTTTCGCTCCGATGGGATACCAATTCAACTTGGTAGAAACAACCCGCACCGTCAACAACAGCTGGTAGGCGCCACATCTCCTCCACTCCATCATGCTTCTGACACCACCCAGGTTCTACAACTCCACGCAAAACTCCCAACTCGAAACCGACCTCAAGACCGTTCTCCGCCGCGGCAACAAGAAGACCCTCAACGTCTACATCATCGGGTGCGCCCTCCCCTCCCCTCCGCTCCATCCCAACCAACTCACCCCCACCGCAGCCTCTGGGACAGCAGCATCAGCGCCTGGTCCACCCTCCCCCTCGAGCTCGCCTTCAACGTCCCCGCCGACGGCATCATGCTGCACAACAGCGTCCTGCTGGGCGGCAGCAACGCCGTCTGGACGCTCGGCAAGACGCTCGTGCACGAGGCCGGCCACGTAAGAACCACCCCTCCTCCTCCCTCTCGCTCTCCGCTGACGCGCCCAGTGGGTCGGCCTCTACCACACCTTCTCGGGCGGCTGCGACAACAACTTCGACTACGTGGACGACACGCCGCTGGAGGCCGTGCCGGCGGCGTCGTGGGACGCGCTGGGCGGGTGTCCCGAGGGCAGGGACAGCTGTCCGGATGCGCCGGGGTTGGATCCGATTCGTAAGTTTCTCGCGAGAGGGTGTTTGGGGGGGGGGGATGAGGAGTGCTGATGTGCGTGCAGATAATTATATGGATTATACGAGCGATGAGTGTCGGACGGAGTTTACGGCGGGGCAGGTGGCGTATGCGCATGGGGAGATGGAGGAGTATAGGGGGGTGGTTGTGTGAGTTGGTCGATCACCTGATATCAAGGATTATTAATTTCCAGCATCACTTCCTCTTTAACTTTTATGTGGTGTCCGAAAAGGCTTGTTGTATATATAAATTGATCAAATGCTTACTACATCACAGATAGTAGAAGCGACAGGAACCCATGGAAAAATGAAAAGAGATTTGAAACGACATAGGGAGCTAGGGGAGGCATTCAAAGGGGCTGAGACACAAAGTGAAAAGTATATCAGCCGAGTGTGCTGCGATGCCTCTCGAGAACTCTTGCTACTGCGGGAAAGCCATTCTCCCGAGCAAACCCGACTGCTCTGCGGTACTGTTCCTCCCCGAATTCTGGGCTCTGGACATCCGCCCCGGCGTTGAGAAGGAATTGCACCATGTCGATCCTTCCGTGCTCGGAAGCACCTTCGAGGGCCGTTCTCCCCTCATTTCTTGCGGCAGCTGCATTCACGTCTGCACCCAGCTCTACCAGCCGCACCGCTATTCCGAGATACCCATGGATTGCGGCTGCCTGGAGTGCTGTGATACCTGCGTCCTCTGCAGCAGGTGCGTTGACATCTGCTCCTTGCACCAAGAGCTGGTCCATGATCTCAAATTGACCTTCGTCGATTGCAGCTTGGAGTGCAGTCCGTCCAAAGTAACCCATCGCTGGGAGGTTGACGTTTGATCCTGCTTCCAGAAGCAACTTTACCCCACTTATCTGTCCACCGATGACCGCGGAGTTGAGCAAAGGTATTTGCCGTCTCGTGCCTAGGTCCCATTCTTCGATCGCAATGAGGTTTGGGTCAGCTCCCTTCCTTAAGAGAAACTGGGCCGCCTCCAAGTATCCTTGGGAGACCAGGTTATGTAGCGGCTGTGAGTATGTGCCCCATAAAAGATATTGCCTTGACTCAAAGCTGCAACTGGGAGAGTAGTTTGTTTCTCTAGGCAACTCCCACGGTATTCCAGCGGACACGAAAACCTCGATCCAAGAGAGGTCTCCATAATGCAGTGATACCCAATTGAACATTTCGAACATACATTTTGAGGATACGTTTACTCCATTTTCAAGAAGGAGTGCAATGGTTGCGCTATCTTTGGTTTGTACCGCTTTAATGAGTATGTCGTGGCCGAGGCATCCGTGTCGAAACCGAGCTTCAAAATCTGGAACGTGGGAAGCGGCGATGTCGAGTACTTCCTTGAGGAAATGGAGCCCTCTTTCTCCGGCGTGCAAGAGAATGCCATCGATAAAAGTCTTAGGGTCCTTTTCGATAAGAGCGAGAATGAAATCCTCTCCCTGAGTGCGCACTACCTCTTCTAAATCTTTCGGCCTAATGCACGCACCCCTTTGGACCAACACCTCCACAAGTTCTGGGCGTTCTTTGAAAGCCATTGTATCGAAGATTGAAGTGCATCCGTCGCAGCGCGCGCCCATGTCGAGTAACGAATTGATAAGAGGTTCATCTTCTGCCTCGAAAGCCATTTGAAGAGGCGTTTTGTCAGTCCCTAGTGCATTGACACTCGCCCCTTTGTGTAACAAAAATCTCCAAGTCTTTTCAAGAAGATTTCCAAGCCTGTCTTCTTTCCCGATGGCTGCAGTCAAGGGAGTTTTCCCTTCCCAGAGTCCGTTGATATTCGCGCCAGCGTCCAGACAGCGTTGCGCAATATCCAGGCGCCCAGTTTCTGCAGAAGCGACTAAGACCGGCACCGAGCAGTAAGACGCGCCAAAACTTGACAGAATTTCGATCATTGAATCGTCACCGTTCTGTACCGCAAATGCGAACGATTCTTCGTCGGCGCACGCACCGGGTGTTATGAGTAGTAGCGTGACAAAATTTTCATATGAGACTGTGGATGTCGTGTGACATAATGCTAGTTTGAGAGCGTTCGTTCTGTACGGTATGACAGCAGAGAATTTGCTCCAGCAGTGTCGCATTGGCGTGTTGACGTTGGCACTTTGGCCAATAAGTAATGAGGCGACGCCGTAGTTTCGATGAAAAATTGCCGACTCAAGCGGTGTGAATGCTCGTTCTCCGCAGGGTCTCAGGCCCAGGTCGGTATCAGTCTTAGCACCAGCTTCCACGAGGAGTTTGGCCATGTCCTCCACATTTCGTATCCCATCAACAGCCAGTTGCAATGCAGTCATGGGGATCTGATTTCCCCTCTCGCTTATAAAATTTACGTCCGCGCCCCTTCGCAGGAGCGCTCGCACGTTGCTGATGGTACCGTGCTTGATCGCCACAATGAACGCCTCATTCATGACTTCGTGCGATTCTTTTTCAGAGCCGATCAAGCGGTCCCATGGTAGCTCTGTGCAGGCATCGTTGCCATGACGAAGGGATCCCATCCACGCCGTGGGAATGTTACCTTCAAAGAGAGGTAACAGCAAGCGCATGACTCCCTCATCGGAGTACAGCACCGCGTAATGAGCATAATGCCGCCCAATTAGCTTAACACCAGCACCATGCTCAATAAGTAGGCGGATAATTTCCAGATTTCTGACTTCAATGGCAATTTCAAGGGGGAGATGCGTAGAGGCCGCATGCCTCTCGGGAGCATCCGCGAGTGGCTCATTGAGATCGATGCTGGCAAGCGCGAGCAACGCACGCGCGTGATTGACGTTGCCGGATTTCAACGAATTGACAAATAGTTTCTCAACCAATGCATCGAATGTGGGCGAAGAAGGAGAGCATACAGAGCCTGAAACCCTCTTCGCCCATGATGCTGGAATCTTGACAACTGAGGAGATCGTGCATTGCCGGGAGGTATGCGGGCCCGACGCGTTGTAAATCTGCGTCCTCTCGACGAGAAAGGTTGGCGAAGGAGTATTTCAGAGAGTTCATTGGGTTCTTGAGTGATGAAAGCATGAACTGGGAGAATTGAACTGTGGGAACCGCGAAATAATTGAGGCATGAAAGAACAGTGGTAGCCGGAGGAGAGAAAGTTACGCCCTCTGGTGTCGGTGGTGTAATGTTGGGCTCTACATCTCACACCAGTCAGTTACATGAAGCATGAATACAAGTGCTTTCAACTTTGCCGTGCTGATGCTTGTAGTTCATCATGTCCAAAGTCGAGCCTTGACCATACCGCGCCAGCGCCTTTTGCCGCTTCTTGACAGGGACGCAAACGCCGCTAATTCTCAGCTCGGTCTCTTTCCCGTCTCTTTTCCGCTTGTCGATACGCCGGGAAACCGTTGTCCATTCCTCACCAGTCAGGTTTTTGCGAAAGCCCCACTTTTTGAACTGTCGTTCATATTGTCCAGCACTGTTGTGGAAATTAGTACAGGTGAGAGAAAGAATGATAGTGGCTTCTTACTTCGCTCTAAAGTCATGCTTCTCCATCTCCTTCATGACTTGCTGCGTCTGTAGATTTTGAACAAGGTATAGATCTCGGATCCGCTCCTTTTGGGACTCCCATGGCATTTCCATCTTGGCAAATGCGGGGAAGCCTGACGGAGATATTCAGAGAAAATTTCAGAGAAAGTGTATAAACCGAAAGTTGTGTGTCCGGAAGAAAGATATCTTGAGCGACCGGCGACGGTTCTTATGTTGCGCTGCTCTGCAAGGCTGAGGTATCTGGTAAGCGCTGATAGGTCCTGTCCAAAACATTGTCCCACCAAGAATACCAGTCAACTGCAGCCATAATTGGCCATCATCACAAGGTGGCGTGCCTTCCCAAGTGGTGGTACACAGACTGCATGAATGGCTGCCTTCGTGAAACCCCTCCCACGAGCGTAGATGTGATTCGCTACGTCGAAAATCCGCTAATCCATCGCTCCCGGTTTTCGACATTTCGTGAAACCGCTGCTCCTGAAATCATGACCACTGATGATTGAATGGTTCCAAAATCTTGCAGAGATCCCAACCAGTCTCAGGAATTCACTGCATATTGTTACACTGAACTCAATTGGTTGGGCTAAGATGTATGATAGCTCTCGTGCATGCAGGCTATGAAGTCCGGCACGCTTCCTCATAAAATAATGAAGCAAGTTGAGGCAAATGACGTGAGAAAAACTGATTCATCTGCTACATTACTTTCCATTCAGTATTCGAAACTGTGACATCGATCACCGCTCTGTCTTGCACTCAATGATGGAAACACCGACTGGTTTCTCGCTCCTCCGGATCTTCAAAATCTTCAGATGGACGGAGCCAAAAAACTTTCTCCAATCTGCTTCGGTCCGCTCTTTTCCGCCCAGGTTCAGCATCGCCAGGTCGTCAACGGCTGAGTTGGAACTAGGTGGGTTTGACATTACCCTCTCGTGGATCAAGATACGCGACTCCGGTCCCATGGCTCCTTGGATATTGCTTAGAATATCTCGGCATCGATCGTCAGACCAATCGTGCATGATTCTCCTCAGGTAGTACACCAATGCGCCTGCTCAGCAATCAGAAGGGATAGGAGGCGCAATGAATTGCTCATACCTTTCAATGGTTGCGGTGTGAAGAAATCATGGGCCATTTTTCTGACCCCTCTCAGAGCCGGGGTATCGAGCTTCTTTACCTCTTCAATGACAGAAACTCTATCTTGCAAGACCATTCTGCCGGCAGGGATTCGTGGACATGCCTCGAGAATCATTTGGAGCACGTCACCATAGCTTCCGCCGACATCAACCACAAGGGCAGCGTCATCGGGCACCAGACGCTGGTTTTCAGCAACCCTACAAATGATGGCCACATAAGCGTTTATTCAGTCCGTGAATTGTCAGTCTTACCGGTTGAGTGGGAACAGCTCGGCAGGCCGGTAGATCTCGGACGAGACCTTCATCGCGACAGCGAAATCCTGAAGCTGTTCCCCTTCTATACAGTCCCAGACCGATGTGAACTCGAGCAATGCCGGGTTAGAGCATATGGACTCGACTGGTTCTTTCCGACCGCACTTCCTGAACGAACGCCACCAGCTGGTCGAGGCAAAGCACTGGCCATCGTACCTACACCAAAGGTCAGGACCCTGTTTCAATCCTGTGGGGTAAGGAAAGGATAACCTGCCATATCTTGAAATAAACCGCATAGCTCTCCTTCTCGGCGAAGATGGCTGAGGCCTTGGTGTGGACAACGCGGTCCTCGCCCACCTGTTCGAGGAAGCCACGCGAAACGAGCATCCACGCCATCCGTCTGACCAAGTTCTCGTCAGCGCCCACCGCGGCGGCGAGCTTTGAGTAGGAGATGCCGTCGGAACCAGGTGGCGGCATCTTCTCAAAAGCAGCCCAGTCCATGAACAGCCTGATGGCACCAATCTCCATCGAGATTTCCATGTACTCATTGATCCTCTCCGTCGGATTCTCGAATTCTGCCTTGATTTCTTTGGCAAGTTTGAGGATCTCCTCACGTCGGGAATCTGAGGTCTCATTGATGCCATCGACGGCATCCGATAGTTTTCTGCTCAGTGATTTCAGATTCGATGCCATTGTAACAGAGAGACAAACATGCTGCTGGAAATCGACAGTCAATCTGCTTTGCTACATAGACATTTACAGCTGGCGCGGATCGTAGACGGGAAAGAATGTCGGTTGAGCTTAAAGCAAACAAACTTCCCGGTCCGCACCGTAGAAACAGTTGCCCATCTGTCGGCCGAAATCGAAAATTCTTGTCGCAATAGGGCCTTGGCTTTCGAAGATACCTAGTCGGTTGGCGCTATTGTACATGTTTCGTGTTAATACGCAGCCCGCCAAGGACAATATCCGCAAGACGGAAAGGATTTCCTAATGATGCTTCACCAGTTCAACAGCCAAGACAAATTGTGACCAAACAAGATACGCAAACATCATCCGTACTTTTCCATCCCAACTTCCCCTCATATCTGCTGGCAGAGGAAGAAAAACACTTCCCCATTTCTGCCTCCCTCACTTATCCAGACACCCAAAGAAAACACCGAAACAAGCCGCAACCCCAAACCCTCACACCTCCATCAATCCACCCTCCTCTGCTGATCCCTCGGCCTCTCCCCCGCCACCAGCTGCCCCGCACACTCCGCCAACCACCGATGAAACGACGTCCACGCCGTCTCCGCCAGCAACGCCGCCCGCAACGCCTTCAACAGCCGCCGCACCCCGCCCCCATCCGCCGCCGCCAACACGCCCACCCCGCCAACCCGCACGACGCGCCCCTCCCGCCCCTCCACCCACGCCGCCGCGCCCCCCTCGTCCACCTCCCCATCAACCCGCAGCGCCTCCCCGCCCGGCCGCTCCCCCGCCGGCGCGTGCACCGCCCACGCCCACAGATACAGCACCGCCGCCAGCAAGACGAACGGATCGAACGGCAGACGCGCGCGCTGCGCGCAGACGGCGCGCAGGAGGGCGCCGGCGTGCAGGACGCCCGCGCGCGCGCGCGCCGGGGCGGCGGCGAACTGCGCGGCGAGGGCGGCGTGGGCGGCGGCGATCTCGGCGTCGGTGGCGCGCCAGCCGGAGAAGGCGTGCAGGGTGCGCAGGCGGACGGCGCGGAGAAGCGCGAGGAGATGGTGCAGGCGGGCGTGGATGGGCGAGGGGGAGGTGGGGGCGAAGAGGCGGAAGGGGTCGGGCGGCGTGCGCGTGGGGCGGTCTGCTGGGGGTGCGGGCGTGGAGGCTGGCGAGATCCAGGAGCGGCTGAGCTCGGCGGCGCGCTGCTCTTCGACGAAGAAGGTGGCCGTGGCGATGGTCTTGGAGAAGGCGCCGAGGCGTCCGAGCGTGGCGGGATTGGGTTGAGCGGTGAGGAAGAGGGCGGTGAGGCTTGGGGTTTGCTCTCCGGCTGGGTGTGGGTGCGGGTTAGTTTGGTGGGACTTGGAAGCTTGAGATCTTTTTAGGAAGTGCGATGATTAAATACCGTTGTGATGTTGAATCCATAAGTCCTTCCAGGTATGAGCATCTTTGGCCTCCCAAAGCTCTTCCGTAGCGGGTAAAGGAATAGTGAGTTCGGAAAGGGCGAGAAGAGGCTGATGGTCCAGGAATATTCGATGAAGGCATTCGAGAACTTCGACGGTGGCGTAAGCCATATGGAAGTTTTAAGAGGAGGGTGGATCCTGGGACTTACACCACACGCCATTTAATATCCGGCGCTCTCTTTCTCGTGAGATCCAGGCTCGCCAGTGGTCCTCATCTGATAGATCTTTGACAAGGTTGTCATGTTGTTTGCGGTAGTGCTTTCCCATAATCCGGACTTGACGATAGAGCGTGGGTAAAATGTTCCTTTCATATTGCAACTTGAGAAGTTGCTTATGAGACCCACTAAACATGAGGCACACGTTGTACAACAGGATGGTCTCGACGAGAGAGAGTTCGACTCTAGAAGATGGTACTTGTGGGAGCTATGGGATTGTTAGCCCGTATCTATTGCTGGGATGGTAATACAGACTTGCTTGTGGATGAATTGATCCAGTAACCTCACGAGACAAATTCTGTACTGATCTTTCCGATTACTGCTCGTGTAATTAACCCCTACAGCGGCAATAGCAACTATCATGAGCTCAGGAACAGCGTTGGGATCGCAGGTGGACGTGTGAAGCAGTGGTATTTCGCGGTTAAAAGACTCAAAGAAGAGTTGTACGAAAGCGTTCAAAGCAAGAAGTGATGGAAATTTAGATCTTGAGACTTGCTTATCAGATCGCTGAAGGGTATCGCACAGCGAAATGACACGTTGGTATGTGCTTTCTGACAGACGGTTGACATGACCAAAATCTTCGGCCTGGAGGATGTCCTGGTCATCCTGGGTCTCGTTTGTGGGATTGAAGGGTGAGAGAGAAGTCGAGGAGTGGCTCAGGTCAGCAGTCATGATCGTCGAAGCATCAGTCGGAGTTTGTATTGACAGGAAAGCGCTGGAATTCGGACTGAAATACGGCACGTTCCCCTCTGGGAATCCCCAATTGAAAGGGAAATCAAGCACACTCAGGATCTGTGAATCGAAGAGCCCAGACGCGGCTGCATCTACTAGGTCTCCGGCGTTGGGCATGAGACTATCCAAGCTTGGCTGCTCTGGTGAGAGGATTTTCCGGCTAGTCTGGTACGGACTCTGGCCTTCCAAAGCGTGAGATAATCTAGGCGAAGTCTCCGGAGTGATTGGCACAAGTGTATGAGAACCCTCGGCCATATCTGAGCTCCCGACCGTTCCAACTGTGGATGCTGACATTCCACCTTTCGACAGATTCATTTCTGAGTCCTGAAGAGGAAATAAGTATGAAGGCATTCAAGTGAGGACCGAAGCACGTACAAAAAACTCGCATGGAATAGATTTGAGATTACATCTTCGGCAGGGTGCTGTGCCGCTGCATCGCTTCTTCACCTGGGCACAGCTGATACACGCTTTTACACGGTGTATGCCCGCAGATTCCAGGTAGGCATAGTAAGATCGTACGGCGTTTGAGCCATGAGTGGCAATGTGGCGCTTCAATGTATCTCTGGAAGATCGTTATTTGGCCTTTCCGAGCATGCAGGCCACAAGAAATGTTACCTTCGGGGGAAGGACCTCTGGCAGTACTGACAATCGAACGGCTTCTTCCCCGAGTGACGTGCCGAATGGCGGCTTAGATGCTCTTGTCGCCCAAATGACTCTGGACAGTGTTCGCAATCAAACCGGGGCAATGGGCCGGCCATGGCATTCATTTGGTTGATATGGCTTTTCCGTTAGACAAGCGGGCATGCGATAGTAAGTCTTGCGGCAGCCCCGCGATCTGAAGTGCGCATAGCCCCTCACCTGCTCTGCAGGAGAGGCCTGACGCCCAGCAGATCGTTGTCGTAAGAAAGACAAAGTTTACGCGGTAGATTAGCTGCCGTGGACGAATGATAACTTTGAAAGGTGCTGTACCGCATTCGGAAGCGGTCCACGTCTGTTGCCGAAGTGACGATCCATGTTCGGGTCCGCGGTGGGGCCGCCCGCCGCCAGACTACTTGATGAGGGGCTGCTTTCCCCACGGGGTAGATCGAGCCGCAAATCTTGTTCGCTTTAGTGTAGCCTCTCCACATTAGCTACATCGGCGCTCATACTTAGTGTCTAGATGGAGTCCATTAATATGTTGTACCGTGAGTATCGACCGAAGTCATTGTTATTTTCACTGCTTGAACATCAATACTTCTACATTCAATCTCCCTCTAAGCCGTTTGCACCATGCAAGAAATGTCTCATTGTTTGATTCAACGAGCTAAGGTGTGGAGAACGAAAGTTGCCCCGTCGTATAGTCTGCGGGGGCGGCCGCTCCGCCGTACATGTGTATATAGCTGAAATCGCAGCGGCCGCAGACAACTTCCCGTCACACCAGACAGTAAAGATCCACCATGGCCGAGCCCCAGCACCCCCCCTTCAAAGTCATCATCATCGGCGCCGGCCTCTCCGGCAGCCTCCTCGCCAACGGCCTCCTGCACGCCTCCGTCCCCGTCACCGTCTACGAGCGTGACGAGGAGAACGCCAAGCGCGAAGGCTACCAGATCCACCTGGGCGAGTCCACCCTCGTCGGCATGCGCGCCTGCCTGTCTGCCGCACAGATCGCGTCCGTCGTGCAGAAGTTCGGCCGCGTCGGCGGGCGCAAAGGGCAGGCGTCGGTGATTCGGCATAAGGACTTTCGGTTGTTGTTGGATCTCAAGGCGTTTCCGGATTATAGCAAGTCGGCACCGATTAATCGGAAGGTGTTGAGGGATACGCTGGCGGCGCTGTTGGCGAGGGTGGGGGTGGTGAAGTATGAGAAGAGGTTTGTGCGGTATGAGATCGTTGCGGATGGGGGAAGGGAGAGGGTGCGCGTGCATTTTCAGGACGGGGAGAGCGACGAGTGTGATGTGTTGATTGGGGCGGATGGGAGTGTTTCGAAGGTACGTGCCCTTGGCTTTGTTAATCGGAATACCATGCTTATGAGGACGCAGGTCAACTGTCAGTTGGGACTGAACAATATCAGTGAGATAAATACTCATGTCAACCTGCTTGTGAAGCAAGATCTCCCGACGGAGAAGCTGCTCGCCCTGGGCCGAGAGTTCACTTCAGGTCCTATACTGTCGATGGCGGATAATCAGAATTTTTACTTTTCCGGTATTCTTATTTGCCCGCTACAATCGGATATGTTCAGAACTGATATTTCTATAGCATACGTACCCGAGAATAGCGACAAGTCTGGTTTCGACGAATTTTCTTCCTGCTCCGTTGGTGCTGCGCTTCCGATTGAAACGGCACCGCCCAACATAAATGAGCTGAGCCCCAAAGAGAAATGGGACTTTGTGTCACGATCAATTACGGGATGGGCCCCGCAATTGTAAGTATACATGGATAAGTTGGTCGTAGAGGGCTAATGCGGCTCCAGTCATCGCGCTCTCGATGTGGCTCGCGACTCAAATTTCCACACGTACATCGCGCGGACGAGCTCCCGCCCGCCGCGTGATTGGAGGAATAAGGTGAGATCCGATGACGCGCAGAGGATGGGACATCCTCGCGTCTGGCTCATGGGAGATGCAATGCACGCCATGTTCCCATACAGGTACGTGATTGTGCGCCTCTACCAGCTTGAATTGCACTAAACATCGCGGATAGAGGGCAAGGTGGCAATCAGGCGATGCGCGACGCTGCCGTGGCCCTTCCATTGCTCATCGACTTGGCTGAGAAAGCAAAGACCGGCGATCTGAATGACAAGCACGTCGAAGACGCTTGCCAAGCATTCGAGGATGAGATGATCCCGCGAACGTTTGAATGGGTGAAAAAGAGCGGTGGACGAGAAATCATTGTAAGTGCTTTGCCTTCCTATGAACCCGACTGCATTTTCTGACTTAGCCTCCAGCCATTCAATTCCAGTAAGCTCAGCACACGAATTCTTTTTGCCATCGCGTCCAAGCTGGTGTGGGTTGCTCGGTTGTGGTATTTTGTCAAGCACACATTTGGGTTCTCGAGGTCGAGTAACTTGGACGATGCTCCGGAGCTGCGGGAGTAGTGGTGTTGGGAGCTACATAATTAAGACTATAGATTACAATATATCTGGGACATCGAAGACCGTAGATGTGGGGATTGCTGTTCTTCTGTTGAATGGAGCACCGACTCGGATCGAACTGAGTATTCGTCGGGTAATTGCGGCGTTCGGAGGTTCTGCGTTTTGGGGGAGTTTACTAAGTTGAACACACTTCCCAAGATCTTGCTCATATGCAATCAAATGGAGAATTTGTCCTTTGTGCAGAAACTAAAAGTGCTCCATGGTGATAATAGGCAATGGATGATGAATAATGGATTGCACATCTAGACACAAACCACACCATCCTTCAGCCCTCAATTCATATTCACGTCACGCAGATGCCCCTCAAAAAGTGACCAAGAAAATTTAATATCGTGTAGACTTGGCGAAAAAATGACATGAGATGCATGGAAATAGAAAGAACCAATCAAATACCCATCTTAGCAACCTTCTCCAAAGCAAACAATCCCCATCATCAAAGCACCCCCCTCACCCATCCTCGATTCACCATCTAAACCCTGCAGCCAATCTTGTTGGCGAACGCATCCCTGAACTTGCTGACGAGGCAGTCCTCAATCGCCGTGTTGCCGCTGCTCAGCTGGTTGTTGTCGATGACCCAGCTGTCGGCCGCGGAGCTGTGGTAGCACGCGATGTTGTTGTTGACAGCGCCGCACTCTGTTCGCCACCGTCAGCCGAGCGGGAAAGGGAATGGAGGTGCTGCAAGACTTACTGCTGATGCCGTCGTAGAACAGGCCGCACGACTCGCCGAGCGCGACGTCGCTCTTGGTCGTCGAGAAGGCGACGCGGTACCGCTGCAGGCCGTCCTCGTGCCACTCATCGATGATGGCCGCGTTGGCAACACAGTCGCGCGCCTCGAGCTGGGAGGCGGCGGCAACGGGGGATGCCGCGGCGGAGGAGAGGAGGAGGCCGATGGCCGAGACGGTGATGGCGGAGATGGAGAACTTCATTGTGGTTGTTTGGGGTTGGGAGTGATGGAAGAAGGTCTTGGAGACGAAGTTGGTTTGGAAAGGGAATTGTATGAGTTGTTGATGTGGATGTGAATGGTTTGTGAGTTGATGCTGCTCTTGGATGGCGTTTTCATCTCTTTATATATTCTTTTTGGAGGTTCTTCCACTCTCTAAAAATGGAGACATTTTGCGCAGCACTGAAGTTGAATGCAAGGCAAGTCGTTGGATTCATCCTTTGGTGACCATGCTTTTTCGTTGGATTCATCCTTTGAAGTCCATGCTTTGTCGTGTGAGATGGCATCTGGTGCGTTCTCACGGGGGCTGTGAGTGTTGACAGTGGTCCTGTGCTGCTTCATTGCGCCCATGTCGTCCCGTGCTGTAGGATTCAATCATGGCCATGGTTCAGACTCCTGGAGTTTTGTGTGGGCCCTTACTACTCACTGCTCCCCGAGGAGGTGAAGATGTGCGCGAGGCTGGCGGTCGAAGGGATTCTTTGCTCGGTTTCAGGAAATGATAGACCGGAGGTAGAACGACATCTTCCATTGGCCGGTCCAACGCGCCAATCAAAGTCAGAGTGACGTGTCTGGGTGCCGCGGAAGAATTTCCAAACGGGTGACGAGGCAGAGTCAGCTACACTCAAAGCGGGGGGCTGAGCCGTCAGCGCTAGCTCAATCCGACCACTACTCAGCAAAAAGGAAGTGGGTCTCGCTGACACCCACGACAAGGCAAAATGCCAAATCAAACGCTCAAATATGGGTCAGAATAATAGGCATCAATGTTGTACAGTAAAAACCGTTCCTTCAGCTACCGGGGTGTGTACATGCTGGTTGCAGACAGCTAAGAATGAATAAACCATCAAGATGGCTACGCAAGGATTCGGACTATGGCCCCACCTCAAGTACCAGCCACATAGAGAAAAGGAGCAAGAGGTAGCGTTGTTTGAAGTAGAGCGCAGCTGAGCTGACACGCAGGAGCAGACCCCGAACATTGTCGGGTTCGGTTCGACGGGGCATGTTTACCTCGATGTTCAAGCTCTCACAAGCCCCAAATGCATAAATCTATGCATAAAATTGACAAACTGATCCAATGGACTGCAAAGTTTCTTGCTTATTCACCGGATGCAACAATGTTCCTCCAATTTCCAGGCTAAATTTAAAGTCCAGGAAGCTCTGGTCTGGTTTTCCTTGTTTCAGGCGGGCACTGGAACACTGCCTTTCTCATGGCGATCCTGTGGGTATCCAGCAACGATCCTAGAACTTGGTGTTCCTCGATCCTGCTTCAGTGAGAACCATCTGAATTCTTCCCATCTTAAAAAACCCGATCATGTCCATTTCGACCTGTGAAACTCGAGGGGCTCCAGTCCGCCAAAAATTTTCTTCTGAAGGGCTTCACTACTTGAAGAACCGGCCCTCTAGCTCCTCCTTCTTCGTCTCGATCTGCACCTGATACACATACGCATCTATCTCAACCACCTTTCCCCTATAAGCACCAAATTTGGGGTCGCCTCTCCTGGGAAACGTATTCTCATCAAGCGTATCCGTCTTTGTGGTTGCAAATATCGCCGGTCTGCCGTTCCACCACAGGTGTGCATGTCCGCCGCTCGCAGAATCTCGATGCCGACGGTGTAGATGGCGCCGGTCGTTACGGGCGTCTGCCACTGCGTCTAGCGTCCATCCTTCCTGTTGGGCTGGTACTGAAATTGCAGGTTGCCGCGGCGGACCTCGAGGGACAGCGGGATGCCGGCTGCGGGGTCCTTGGCGACGTACTCCTTTAACTACTAGACCAGGAGCGCGTCAGACATTGCGCCAAGCGAGAATGTGTATCTGGTGAAGTAGGTCGCGCCTGACTGTGGTCTGGTCCTTCAGGGCGTAGTATTCTGCCTGTTTGCTTTGCTGATTGTCAGTGTTATGGGCGACGTCAAGAAGAGTTTGGAACAAGTGCCGCGAATATATGCGCCGGTCTTAATGTAGATGTCGGGGCTATTACTAAGTGGACTGGGGCGTATCAGCAAACTCCTTTTTTGCCGAGCCATGTTTTCAGAATGAATGTTAGCACAACTGTGCTTCAGCTGGGTGCCCAGCCTAGAACGTACGATACCCCGCACACATGGCTCAGAAGAAGCTCATGAATCTCCAAGGTATTATAGACACGAATAGGAGCATTGCTTAAGCTTCTTGCTAAACTTTGTCTTGTAGGAAATGATAGTCAATCATGACTGTACTAGGGTAATCAAAGGAATTCGTGTTCAGCTGTAGGCAGATAGGTAGTCTTCCTCAACTGCGGAGATCGCGGCTTTCTAGAAGACAGAAGCGGGCTGGACGCCGTAAGACCATTCATAGTACTCACGTGGCCCAGCTTTTTGAATCACGCGTGATGGATCTCGCGAAATACGACGTGTTATGTCTGGAAAACCCATGTTAATCTTACTGCTTAACGCTTATCTACTCGGGACACTTCCTATGATATCTTTGAAAATTTTGATATAGAAATGAATAAAAACTCTTAGACGAATGTCTCTATACTATCAGAAAACAAATTTGGTGTGATATTCTACTTGATAGTGATATACATTTGTGATAAAGTATTAAAAAATCGCCTTGCTTCGCATTCATTGCTAATAGTGACAGTAAAAAACTGTTGCAGTTCCCTCGGGAACTTGCTGAATGCGCAGCATATCCTTGCGTGCCTAGGGAGAGAAAACGAAGATGTAGAAGACTCTGATTTCTGAAGGTAGTAACTATGGTGGTTTAAATACATGACTGTTGGGTACAAATTGGGTAGAGTCAAGGTAGTGATTGGGCAGATATTGGGCAGATATTGGGTAGTAGCAGTAAGTACGGAGCAGGTTGGGTAGTAGGTAGGTGCCTGAATTGCCACCGTATGCCCAAGTGATGCCTAAACCGTTACAAAAACCCAACACGAGAAAACTCAGCTGATCTCTCCTGATTAAGCACAATACCCGAAACTACCCGTTTCCCATCTTGGACCAAGCTCATATAGCATTCATTTCGTCCGTCGATAATCGGGAGACAGAATAGCTCACTTGAAGTTGCTGAAATATCTGAGTGGTCAAAGCAAATGTATCCTTCCCTGACGGCAATATGCGCATCACTTTCAATATTTCTGAGCATGCTAACTTGTACTCTTTTGCAGCTCGGTGGCTGGATGCAGTAAGGCGAGAACATTGGTGCCGCGAGGCGACCACTCAAGGTCAGCTCACCGTCAATAACCTGTCCAGTGCTAGAAGTATGTAATGTCGTAGTGGTAATACGCACCTCCCATACTAACTCTTCTTCATCTGCCAACAACAATGATGTGCGGAGATATACAGGTCCGTCTTTAGCAGCCCAGGACCAGGACGGAGCGCGATAGTCTTTTGGGTGCGGATAATTCGGCAACACGCTCTCCCATAACAACCCACATGGAAGTGCGCAGGCCCAAAGCCCCGCAGCATACGTATCTTCTACTTCCAGCAGTTTCAGTCTGGCCATAACTTGGTTTGCAAGTCCAGATATGGCTACCAGCTTGTCAAAGGTCTTTGAAAGCTTGCGGCCTGTATATTCTGCTACGGCCAGATCCCACTCTCGAAGACGTAAGTCTATCCCACTGGCCAACCGACCCTGCGTTCTGTGCAGGTCGATGAATAGATCCCAGGCTGAACCGATTGGGATATTCCACATCAGCTGGCTCCGGACTTTTGGCGAGAGCTCGTATGGCTTGTTCAGCAGGACGCCGTCTGGGTAGGCCTCGGAGCAAGTCATCTTTCTGCATTCCCAAACGATTTGTTCCCGACCAAAATAAAGCAATCTTGAGGATAATTGCCGTTCTTGAAGGATCCAACCCCGTTTCATGACTGGGTGTCAGACTAGAAAATCATGTGATATTCCGGCGGATCCGGCCGCCAGTGTAGCATAAGAGGGGCTCCCCCCACTACCCTCTACAGATAGCCAGCGACTGCACAATTAATCACTTTTCTCAAAGTTCGACACTGGGTTATCTTCAAAACTGCATCTCCAGCGCGCCAGCGTGTCGCCGAGCAAATATTTTGTTTCATGAAGTGGATGCCGCATTGCGAGAGTGAGTACGTGTGGTGACATCTGGGACTGGTCTCAGATAAAGAAACATCCCTCTGAAGAATCAGCTGCACCATGCGCACACACAGTGACGTACGAGTTGACGTAGATGTCTTGCATGAGGGAAGATTCTCTGCGCCAATCATCATTTGAGCCCTGGATTATGCATAAACGGTCCACCCAAAGGAATTTAATGCTCAACTCTTCCAAAATACAGAAAGCGTCTCGAAAAGTCTTTGGTAAGTCGCTGAGAGAAATTCCAGCTCCGAACGCATCCAGATTCTGGGCCAGGAGCTTCAACTGTTTGTCGGCGGGTTCGCTACCCCAGCAGTGGCTTAGGGCAACATACCGCGCATCCGGAGGCAGGTGTTTTTTGGGAACGAGTGAAAAGTGCTCCTCGGGCCGCGAAGTATCCCTCCGGACTAAGCGACTGGGCAGAAAACCGCTCGATCTACCACAAATGTCGTGGCAGCCAATAAATTCTTTGAGACAACCATTCACCTTACTCCATGTCGCAGGAGAGTTTGTGCTTTCTTCGATTCTATGATGAGATGGCCACAGATCGTCTTCCACCAAGCTTTGTTAGATCTCCTCAATCATCACACGGGTTCTATGAGTGCTTACTGTTGAGTGGCACTAAATCGTATTTCCATCCAAAATCGGAACCTTTGAAGGCCGCCCAGAATGCGATTCTGCCATTCCCGAATTCAAACTATGTGACAAAGCCCTCATGTTTCTCGCGTAGAAGATCGTCAAATCCAAGGTCGATCAATGTCTCACAGATGTGGCAGCCTTGCTCCACGGAACTCTTCAAAGACATGAGATCGCGATGGTGGCCATAACGATATCTGAAAATCTCCAGCTGCTGACTCGATTGTTTGCTGAAGGTGCCGTCCCAGCCATCGCTCACGTCGCTGCGGCTGGCGACATCGCTGTCGTAATCACCAAGCCCACGGGCTAGGCCTGATCCGAAGGGATTGTCATTCGAGCCGTACTGAAACTCCACATCATCACAGGACTGTGGGCCCCCACACTTGCCTGATTTACCAGAGTTCGCTGTACGATCATGATCATCTGAGATGTTCTCTGAGTCTCCGGAGAACTCCGTATCCGTCTGTTCAGATGTTGGAAATATCGTCTCAGGATGCTCCACATTGGGTTTAGCGTCAAATAGTCTATATAGCAGGCACCCTCTCATACCCCTCTCATGGGACATGCCATCAACACAACTCATTATCAATTCAACCGTTTTTCCAACATCAGAGCTGGCTGACTCATCGCTGCGTTCCTCTATTCTTTCAGTTTTTTGGGGGTCCCAAATGCCGGCCAAGGCGGTTTGGCAAACTTCGCACAGCATTCTGAGCGGTTTATCGAAACAGAAGTGGTATGAAATACTACAGACACATCTGAACTTCGCTAGCAGGCTGTCGAATGTCGACTGTCAGCTGCGGGGTAATTGTGCACCGTTACACAGCGCATGCAGCTCTTCTCACGCTGCAGAACCATATATATAGCCAACCGATCATGTGACATCTCTGTACCTAGTTCTTGCACACCATACAAAAAGGGTCGAGTGACACTCAAGCTGTGCCACTAAACCATCTGCGATGCTCCTCTTGAGGCATCTTAACGAGCAACTCTGGTGTCATTCGCTGGCTACAACTCAACCTCCTCCTCTCTCCTCCGCACCAACAGCCTCGTCGTCGGATCCGTAATCTGCTCCGTCCCCTTCCGCATCATCACCGGCTCACATCCCTCCGCCAGCTTGAAGTCATACTTCAGCAGAATATGCGCCAAGATGATCTTGACCTCAGCCGCAACGAAGAATCGGCCCGGACAGGCTCGCTTCCCAAAGCCGAAAGCGATGTGCTCCGGCGTGACTGAGACGAGCTGGGAGGCGGCGCGGGTATCCTGCTGCTTAGAGCGCTCGAGGTGGCGGTAGCCGTCGAAGCGCTCTGGGTCCTGGAAGTTGCTCGGGCTCCACATCTCCTCCGCGGAGACGCAGACGAAGGAGCCTTTGGGCAGGACGGTGCCGTCGCGCATGGTGACGTCCTGGAGGGCCGCGTATTTCATGAAAGCTGTGCCAAATCAGTAAAAAAAAAAAGCACGTAAAGACGACAGATACAGATGGAGGATATCTCACTCTGGCTAATCGGCTTCAGCCGCTGCGACTCCTTCATCACGCTATCCATCAGCCTGAGGTTAAACAGCGCCGACTTGCTCCACGCGCCCCCGCTCTGCCCCAGCACCGCCACCACCTCCTCCCGCAGCGGCCGCACCAGCTCCGCATTCCTGATCAGATCCACCAGCAGCTGCACGAGGAAATCGACCGTCGAGTGCAGCGACGCCATTGCGATCGTCAGCTGCGCGACCGCGGGATCGTACGGCCGGCCCCGCGCCAGCTCCTCAACCCACTGCAGCGCGTCCTCGTGCGCGGGCGCCGCCGCTCCCAGGCGTTCGCGCTCGCGGCGGCGCGCGTCCACGACGGGGTTGACGAGCGCGCGCGTCTGGGCGAGGAGGGCCCGCACGCGGCGCTGGCCGGGGAGCAGCCAGTGGATGAGCGGGCGGAGGGGCGAGGGGTAGGACTTCAGCTCCGCGAGGGAGGCGAAGGCTTGCGAGGTGTAGCCCGTGGCCAGCGCGAGCCATTGCTCGTTGCGGCACATGTCGGGGCCGAGCATGGCGAGGGCGGAGGTCTGGGCGACGATGTAGAGGGCGGTGGGGTAGGCAAGGATTTCGTGCCATTCTGAGAGGGCGTTAGTGGTCTTGCGTGTGGTGAAGAAGGGGTTGGGCGTACCGGTGTTGTCGGTCCATTGCTTTTGGAGGATGTCAGCAGCTTCTTCGGAGAGGCTTGGTGGGAGCGAGTCTGTTCGAGATGGTTAGATGGAAGTATTTGTGAAGGAAAGGCAGCCGTACCGAGGTTCTTGTTCAGCTTCATTCGGACGGCATCCTGGGCGATATGATGCTCCGAGATGAAGAACTTGAACGGCTCAAAGCCAGGTGTGTGTGATTGGAATTCCTACAAATGGAAGTGTATAAGTATGTGTTATACTAGTGGAAAGTCATGTGAGGAACCTTTGCACTAAATGGACGTGGCGAAAGACGGTCATCATTCTTGATCTCTTCAGCATAGCGGGCGTTCAGGACCAGCGTTGGTCCTAGGTCAGTGTGTAGCCGGAAGATGTTCTTGTTCTATATTGGAGTCAGCTCCCTGCTTTGAATTGGTTGTAGCTGTTTCAAATCTCACCTGCGCAAAGCCTTCCTCAATCAAACTTCTCGCGTTCTTCGCAAAATTTGCCTTCGCCCGCCTTGAAAACAGGTCGAAGATGCCACAATCATTGATCGTTGTGAACTTTCGGAGCTTGTACCAACGGATAACCCGCTCGTATACAAACGAAAGAAGAAGAAGTCCAAGTGTGGTTGCGACGATGATGGATGCCCTGCTTTTGTCGAGACCTTCGAGCCGCAGCTTCGAGGTGATTGACGTAGATTCCGACATACCGCACCTCTGCTGGAAGTTCGAAAATCTGCTCTAGACTACCTAACAATGATTGGCAAAGTGGGCTTTTTAAAGTCCTCAGGCTTCCATCAAAGGCCACCTGTGATCAGCTCTTTGGTGATCCTTCTCTTCATTGACCCATAGGCCATCTTCGCACTCAATTGCTGCTGTTAAAGCCTTCAGAGTGCTGTACTTTTCCCGATTCTGTTCCTGGAAACATTTCGTGTGATGTATATTCACGACTGCGCGGGCGTAAAACATTCAACTGTTAGTAGTCATCTTGAATGTTCATCGTCAGCTTTACTTGGCTGTTGTCTTTTTTTTCGTGTGCGATTAGGTAGACGGTGAGAAGAAGTTGAGTCGCGGGAAAGGGGGACGTGCTGGACGCCGCATAGAAAACTAACGCAGGGGGGCTGATGGCTGACTCGAGAAAACGTCTACCAAGTCATTGGCATCTGATTGACCGTGCATTGCATGTGATAGCTCATACATCACTTAGAGATGTCGATGCAATCGTCTACCATCATAATGAGGCAACTGCCGCAAAATAATCTGCAAGGGACGCGATTGGCTTTTGGCGTTCTGAAATATTTACGTGAACGGGCGACTTTCTGTATTTACATGCTCTTGAAGATTCCCCAAAGCTCGGTCCTCTTTCTTATCCTCGTATACCCATTTATGGAGAGTGGAAGACACTATTCCCGATTCACTCGGCCGGGCAGTCAATGACCACACCCTTATCGCCCTGGGTGCAATATCCCGAGGAGATTTTGGCCTCGGCCTTCGAGCAGTTGTTGGGGTCGGTAGGATCACTGTCAGAGTCATTAGCGCATGCTCACTCCTGACCAAGGGAACACAGGAATCGTACCGCTTGACGTTCAAGAAGCACCATTTCTGAGTGTCAAGGAAGTCGCCGTCGCCAGTGGTGATGAAAGTGGGCTTGTTGATGTTCTATGGAGTATAAAGATAATACGTCAGATCAAGGTCCGAATCACTAGAGTGTTAGTCTTGGCTTACGTCGAGTGTGAAGCAGCACGGCTGCAGTTCGTCTTGCCGGGCCGACACGTCTACAGATGGGGCGGCCAGCGCCAAGACGGGCAGAAGAGCGAGGAAAGCGGTGCAGAAGAACATGTTGAAAATGTATTACAAGTGACTTGGGTACCCGTGTGCTGAATATAGAACTCAGCGCTACACTGGCGGCAGAACCGTGTCTTAAGAAGACAGTCTCCTTTCCATAAGGCAGTTTATGCCGTTGTCGGGCGAGCGCACAGGTCACCAGTAGCTTCATTAAACGGTGTGTTAGAGCCATCGGGATGACACAAACACAGTGCTGTGATTGGCTTGTTTATACGAGACCCCTCAAAACGCTTTTAACCGATGACTGAAACGTTGACGCCCAGACGGTTTAACCTTTAAGTCCAAGGTCTCAGCCAAGGCAGTGGTGGCTTGGCTAGTATCTTTATTTGTAATGCCAAAAATGTGTGCCTCTGCACTGTGCTCAGTAGGTTGCATTGCGAAAAAGGAAGTCGGAGAGATATGCGAATTTTCTAGGGTCTGTAGGATGTTTTGTGGCTGAGCCGGGTCATTCGCTGTTCCTTGATTTTGCGTCGCCTTAAGCCTCTTTGGTGACCGGAAACCAATCAGTCGCAACGCTTATCCAGACCATGATGCAGACTAAGCATGTGGCTGTAGGCGCAGCACGAGAACCTCAGCCTACAAAAAGTTCTTCTACTGCCTGAAGAAAACATCTTTGCCGAAGATACCGATCGCACTCATAATCGAAATCATTACCCCGTATGGATTTACTTACTGATCCAGCGTCTTGTCCTGTCTGCCACAACTTCGAGGTCCGAGCAGAGTTCCACGGACAGAGGCCAGGCGAGGCTCCAAATGGCGTTGGGGATGACCGCAACATCCAACTTCTTGGGGAAAAATACCCTTGCGTCTACCATGCTTCTCTCGAAGAGATCACCGTACAGGCGTTTGAAGGCTGCAAAGCATGCTCTGTGATGCACGCCGGCTTCCGGCTATTCTGGACCAATCTCAAAGAACTTGACTGGCAGGATTATGGCCAGCCAAATTTGGAAATAACTATCGGCATCAAGAGAAACCAACATGCTGTCATTCAAACCACCACCGGGGTGTTTTACATGACCGAGAGTCACGGGCTCAGGCTGTACATCATGCCACTATCTGGTACGTGAGATTCATCCGGTGTGAATCATGCTCGACCAATCTGTTTCAAGAATCTTGCAGAAAAGTTGATCAAGCGAAGGTGCATATACTCCCTGGCCAAATCTGGGGACCCTATCCCCAGGAGATCTTACTCCGTCGTCAACGGTGAGAGGCGAACTTTACAACAGATGGATCAAAGACTGTCTTGAAAACCATTCGATATGCCGGACAGAAGGAATCGATGCCTTTCCCAGACGACTCATCGATGTTGGAGACCCAGGCGATGCGATGCTAGACGGGGCTCTAAGTCTTTCTCTCAGATGTTTTGATACAAAACCTGACATCCCGCCGAGTTACGTTGCTCTCAGTCATTGCTGGTCAGCATCAAGAGCTTACAGTCTGAGAACCACATTGGAGAACCTGGAAAGCAGAAAAAGCGTCCTGGACTGGAACGAACTCTCCCAGACGTTCAAGGATGCCGTTGAAGTCACAAAGGCTGTTGGCGTCCGATATCTTTGGATAGACTCCATATGCATCGTGCAAGACGACAAGAAGGACTTGACAAGAGAGCTCTCTATCATGGGGAAGATCTACGCCGCATCATACGTCACCCTGGCCGCTCATTACGACCCAGAATACGATCCTGCCGACTTAATCGCATCTACAGATGGTCTTTTCTTGCATAGTGGAAAGAAATATGTCCGGATCGAGCAACAGAGTGCGACTGGAGAAACCTACCCGACAATAGTTTCCACAGCCGTCGACCACCGTCTCGACAAAATACCACCATCGCTAATGAAAAGGGCGTGGTGTCTCCAGGAACGCATTTTGTCTCCGCGAGTAATGCATTTCAGAAAAGACGATGTTGTGTTTGAATGCGCTCATGAGCGCCATTGCGAGTGTAGAGACTCGGACTCAATATCGTCGCGCTGGTCCACAGAAATGTGGCTGAAGAAGTACTTCGCTTCCATCTCCAATACAGCGTACGTCGCAAAATGGAGAGATAATATGAACGAGTTCCTTGCAACGCGCGGGAGAAAGCGCACGCAGTTCAAAGCAAACATCAAAGACGTCTGGAAAGAGATCGTGCGAGAGTACAGCAGAGCAGAGCTGACGTACGCCACCGATAAGCTCTCTGCTTTGGCTGGAATCGCAGAGAAATTTCCTGAAGAAGACGCTGGTGTGTATGTTGCGGGGCTGTGGTCGAAACATCTCCACTCGCATCTCCTTTGGTCCGTGGTTCGTGATCCGGGCGCGAGACCATATCGTTACGAGGAGTACATTGCGCCGTCATTCTCTTGGGCGTGCATTTCGGCACCCGTCGAGCTAGTGTACTTCGACTATCATGTACTCAGGAAGGCAGAAATTTTCCGTGCCAGCTGCAAGCCGCAAGATGAAAATTTGCCCTTTGGCAGGGTTCATTCAGAGTCTTTTCTGAAGCTGAGATGCTACGTGCGTCTATTCTCCTTCAAGAAGCGGAAGAGATCTGGAGCCGATGACTTGCATCTCGATATGTCGCATTTCTTGGGGGAAGACAACGTAGAAAAAGTTTCTGCCTTTGCCGATACCATGGAAGACGTAAAGAAAATCGAAGGAGGGAAGGTCATTGTTGCTGAGATCCTAAATCAAGAATCAAGGTCAAACCTAAGAGATTTTGAGACGTTGATTTTGTCCCCGCATCTGAACGTAAGGGGAGCTGGAAGGCATGAGTATGATCGAGTAGGACGAGCAACGTTCGGAGGTGTTTATGGAGATTTGTTTGAGAGCTGTGAATACACGATTATATCTCTTTTCTGAGTGTGCAATCCCAACCCATTTTTCCGAGGCTTGAGTGGATATTGGCAGGCCGCGTGTGCCCCACCTCAGCTCGATCGCAAGCAATATATGTGTGCCGATTATGCCCGCCCACAAACACAGCCTCGCACAAAGTTTTCTTAACGTGCAGCTGGACTCCGACGCTTTACGAAGGTGTTCTTAGACTGAATGGCCTTGCCGATATATGTGCAGTGGGGCTACGTTGCCGAATGGTCGCGTGAAAAGGCAGAATCCTTGATGCGTTTGGTTTCCTAATATGTTCTGCTCTTGTGATAGGTCAGAGATCTATTGTTGCACAGACAAAAACCATTTCACGCTAGGCTTCTGCTGTGGGACCTCCCTGTACAGGTGTCAGCAAAGCTGCTTACCTATCTGCCTGCCAGACATCCAGATCGCGCGAGGAAAGCTGCGGAGTATTAATGAACCGCAAGGCCTTCACCTCGTTTGCCCAAACGACTCCACCAATACCCACAAAAGCTACCGTGAGTCGCGTCTCCGTAATATGCCACCTCCAGGACGGCCAGGAACAAACAAACAGGACTATGAAGAGCAGGAATCAGAACTGGGAAGTCATGCAAAGGGCAAAGTTGTTCCGGGGATTTGGAGCCTGCGCGATCATGTCTCTTTCTTAGCGTTTCTCTTGCTTTTGTTCAAGGGGCTTTGGAACCCCACCAAGCTCCTATTACCACAAGCTATATCAAGAAGAGTATGTGCTCAACTCTAAACTTACTTCTTACTGGTAGCTTACGATTTCATCAGAAATTATGCCCAAGGTGCGAGCAGCTGAACCTCACAGTCGACAGATTTGTTATCGGCAAAGACCTCACGAGTCTTTCATGGAATTCCCGAAATCCCTACAGAGCTTTGGTTCAACAGGATATCATGGCCACGGAATCGTTATTTCCAAACTCTGCGAGCTCAAAACAGCTACTAGGAACTCTGGACGAAATTCAAACCCGGTTCACCGAATACAATTGCCCTTTTTCCTCGCTTATCAAGGAATCCGTGAGCAGCAGATCTGGAAGAACCTCTAGCGATGGGGTAAAGAGACTAGCGAGATGTTTTATTACCTGGGTGTAGGATATCACTCGTCTTTGAGACGAAGCGTGTCTCACTATATAGCTTAGTCACAATCACTAGTATAAGAGGCAAGCGGGTTACCTACCCTCTCCCTCTTCATGCCAATCATCAATAGATCATCGTTGTTCATCAACAATCAACAGTTATGAGCCCGGAATCACTTCCAAAACTCGTTATCCATCGTTTGATCTCCGTATAAGCGTCTCATACGCTTATAACGTTCTCTCTGCGGCATCCAGAAGAACACTGTTGTTATACCCTGTTGTAACACATCGCGACCGTGCGACGGCTTCCCTCCACGCGTTATTTCATCAACAGTTATCACGATACAGCTATTTGCCTCAACATTAAGCATCTCAAGTGTCTGATACACGTTCCTAGCTAGCTTTAACCCTTTTTGGTTAGCTGTACCACACCGACTGACGAATAATACTTATTCGTCACCCACCATGTCGTCTTCGAAGCCAATCATCGTCCTTAAGTCTTCGCAAGACTGGGATGAATGGTTCTTTATCGCCAATCGCGTGCAAAGAAGGCTCGCGTATACGACTACATCGATCCAACCAAGGACTCACGTCCGCAACAACCAATCGCGCCTACCAAGCCTCCTCTACCAATAGGCAATATTACCGACGCTGCTCGTGAGGAGCACAAGTAGAAGCGCGAGGACTACAAGGAGGATAAGAAGGAGTACGATAGGCAGATGCGAGAGCTTAATGACCTCTCATCGCTCATTGAGGACTCAGTGTCTTAGCCGCTGCTACCGCTCCTGCGCAAGATCGAGGACTCTCATCCCTATGCGCAGTTGCGTGCCCTGAAAGCTCGACTCCAACCTTCCGTCTCTACACAATAGGAGTTCATTCTCAACAAGCTCCGCGAGCTTGAGAAGCCTCCAACTGCCCAGAGCACTGAAAAGTGGCTTACACAATAGGAGGAGTGTGTATTTAAAGCACGCTCTCTTAGCCTCTCTGATGTCGAAGGCTCTCGAGGAGTAAACGCATTCCTTAAGCCTATCATGCAACACGACTCAGAATACGCCAGCCCTATCCTTCGTGAGCTACGACTGGGAACCAAGACGCTTAACGTTTCAGATGTCATTGTCGACTATCGTGAGCATGCACGCTAGAAGCAAGCACTCACAATGAACAAGACTCGTACAACTTTCGCAGCCACTCTGCGAGGTGATGAGCAACCCAAGAAGGCTCTTAAGTGTCTCTGTGGTGACTATCACTGGTACTATCAGTGCTTTTACCTCAACCAAGACGCACCTAACCGTCCTGCCGACTTTAAACCTAACAAGAAGGTCCAGGATAAGATCCTTAAGCTCATGAAGAATAACAAGATCAAGACGCAAGTTGAGAATGCACTCAAGCGCGGTACACCGCCAACACCTCACACACAAGACAACAAGGGTAAAGCTAAGGAGCCTAAGCCTGACACGCTTGTAAATGATAATAACAGTGATGACGAGCAAGGCTCTATTAAGTCCTTCCCAGCCATTGTTGCGCAGTCATTTGCCACGCAACGAGACTCGCGTCCAACCACGTTGGAGCTCTCATGGATTGCAGACACTGGCACCACTCATCACGTGTGCAACAGGTATATGCGCAAAAGGTTCAATAAGACACGCAACGCAGGTCCAGATAACTTCGTAATCTGCGGCAACACGCGTGTGCCTATTAAGAGCTTCGGGAATATCACAGTCAATGCCCGCAACGGAAAGAAGAGCAAGGTTATCACCCTTCGTGATGTAGCCTACGTCCCAGCATTCATGGGCAACTTAGTCTCCATTTCTAAGTACAATAAGAAAGACGTTCATATGGACACTAAGAGTCTTCGACTCTACAAGGACGACACTATAGTATGCGTCCTTACTCCGTCTGAAGGACAGTTCTTTCTTGAACTACACCAAGCAGAGTCCGTACCAGCCATTACGAGTGCTGCGACCACCCGTAGTCTCCCAGCTGAATAGTGGCATGGAGTCTTTGCTCATGCTAACTACCACGCTATTAAGGCGTTGCTCACAGCTATTACCGGCGTAGAGTTTACGAACGACGTCGTGCCTATTCACTGTGACACCTGCTTACGAGCAAAGGCTTATCAGCTTATTATACGAGACTCATCACCAGAGGAAGCTCGCAATGAGCTATTCTTCCGTGTGTCATTTGACCTTATTCAGATAACGCCCGCCTTCAATCAGCACGAGTGGATCACTCATATCGAGTGTACAAAGAGCAACTACGTCTTCACCCGCACCCATATACTCAAATCAGACTGCAACACGCTTGCACTCGATATTCTGAGTATAATCGAACGTCGCTTTGACGCTCTCACTACGTTCTTTCGAACTGATGGCGAAAGATCACTCAACACCGCGTTTAAGGCTGAACTCAAGCGAAGAGGAATCACAATAGAGGTCTCAGCACCCTATACACCTGCTCAGAACGGGCATGCCGAGAGAACTGGTCAGTCTATTATCATCAAAGCACGAGCAATGCGTATCGGGGCAAACCTCCCTGAACGCCTATGGCCAGAGACAGTCCTGGCAGCAACGTACATACACAATCGGACGCCAAGCAAAGTCCTCAAGTGGAAGACGCCCTTCGAGCTTGCTCATGGCATTAAACCAAACGTAGCTCACATGAGAGTCTACGGATGCAAGGCCTACGCCCTTAACAAAACCATCCCGCGTAGTGACAAGCTCCAAGAACGAGCCCTCGTTGGCTATCTTATTGGGTATGACTCCACTAACATCTACCGGATATGGTATCCACCAGGGGACCGTATCATCCGCTCAAGAGACGTCAGTTTTGACGAGTTATTAAAATACTCACCAGATGAGCAAGAGCAGTATCAAGAAATCGAGGATGTAGAAGAGGAGCCTTAGGAGGTTATTCCGCGCATCCGTCTGGGCTCTGAGGACCTCATTACGTCAGATTCGTCATCCAGTGAAGATGAGGAGGTTACTCATAAGCAAGCGACTGATATAGAAGAATAACCTACTTCGTTATCAGATGGACAACAGCAACAAGGCATACTGCCTAACAAGCCAGATGAGTAATAAGCTTAACTACATACACTATCACCGTCTACCAGAAACGACAGCGTAACACAACTACCAAGCGATGACGAGTTTCCGTCATCATCTGCTCTTAGAGACTCGCCCACCTTAGGGGGTAAGGAAGACGAACAACAGTAAGAGAGACGCCTTGGCCGTCTCCTCCCTGTTCAATACGATACTGAGCCTGACCCAGGAGCAGCACGCGGCAATCGTGCACCCCTTGCAGCTCACATCAACGCGGACCCCAACCCGAACCTTATTATCGAGGGTCCAAGGAATCGAAGAAGAGCTGCGCATGCCGCAAAGGTCATCAGCAGCGCTTACTGTGAGCAGACCTTTCTCGCCGCGAGCATGTGTGCACTGCTTAAACACGCTCCTACGGGTAATCACGAGCAAACATCTCAACCCACTGCACACGAGGATCCTCCACCCTCATATCAGTTAGAGGAGCTTCCTCCTCTACCACGCATTCATCGGGACGACCTTCCGCCCGAGCCTCGTTACTACAAGGACATCCTCAAACACCAACTCAAGCCTTATCTCTTTCAAGCACTCTACCGTGAGCTATAGGAAGGCAATGGTAAGGGGGTGTGGATCGTTGTAGACGAGGATTCAGCACGCAAGGCCAACAAAGAGGTCATTCCTCTTACATGGGTCTTCAAATACAAATTCGATGAGAAGGGATATCTCACTAAGATCAAGGCACGAGTATGCGTACGAGGTGACCTCCAAGTCTCCTACCAAGACACATATGCGGCTACCCTTGCCTTCCGTATCTTTCGCACGCTTATGGCGATTGTCTGCGTATTCGACCTCGAGATGTGGCAATACGACGTTGTTAATGCCTTTCCTCATGTCCCTCTCGATCAACTAACCTTCTGCCGAGCACCAGAAGGTATGATACTTCCTCATAGGAAGATCTTGTTACTTAAGAAAGCTCTCTATGGGCTTAAAGAGTCGCCAGCGTTGTGGCAAAAGCACTTTCAAGCCGCGCTCAAAGACCTGGGACTAGAGCCGGTACCAGATGCGCCATGTCTCTATGCGAACGAACACCTCTTCGTGTTCTTCTTTATAGACGATATCATCATGGCCTTTCCTAAGAAGGATGAGCCATTCGCGCACGTATTCGAACAAGACCTCTTTTAGCGCTACGAGATGCGTAAGATAGGAGAAGTTCAGTGGTTCTTAGCTTTACGAATCGTCCGTGATCGAAGCAAGCAACTGCTATAGCTATCACAAGAGTTATACCTTACCAGCCTTAGGGCTAAATACAACGTTAAAGAATCATCGGTTGCCACGCCTCTTCCGGTAGAGGACCTACCTACCCCGAATAACGAGGCTCATGCAACACCTTAAGACATCCACACGTTCCAGAGCAAGATAGGATCTGCCCAGTTCGCTACTATCAGCACGAGACCTAATATAGGCCACGCCTGCTCAGCCCTCTCTGCGTATTTAACGAACCCTTCTAAGCGACACCTCTATCTTGCATAGCGCCTCCTAGAATATCTCGTAAATACGAAGGACCTCGCAATTATGTATAACGGCAACGTGGTAAATGATTAACGCATCTTCGTGCCTAGCAGTAATACATCCTTCGTAAATAACACGGCTACACGCCGTAGTTACCAAGGATTACTCATAATGCTGTTCGACGGACCCGTGGACTAGAAAGCCTCCAAGCAACCAATAGTGACGACCTCAACAACGGAAGTAGAGCTCCTCGCTCTATTAGAGACTGCTAAGCAGGTATACTAGTAGAAACGCTTCTTCAGAGGCATCCAATTTAAGCCAGGTCACCTCGTTCAGATCGAGTGTGACAACACGCAGACACTCCACCTTATGGAAGAGAACGTCGGAAAGCTTGTTACGAAGCTTCGTCACGTCGATATCTATCACCACTAGCTTAGGCAAGAGACTCAAGCAGGCAACGTTTACTTCAAATGGACACCAACAGCTCAAATGATTGTAGACGGACTTACAAAGCCGTTATTAAAGCAAAAGCACGCCCACTTTGTGCAAGGCTTAGGCCTCTTATCACTACAACAGTGATTATAAGCGTACACACCGCTTAAACTAGATTGTTACCATTTTATTTATGTATTTCGGTAATCACGTTCCTTTCACACTGTTAAAGGTTAGCATAAAGCAGATTATCGCGCACTGCCCATACAGACACTACGCGAAGGGTGTGTGTAGGATATTACTCGTTTTTGAGACGAATCGTGTCTCACCATATAGCTTAGTCACAATCACTTGTATAAGAGGCAAGCGGGTTATCTACCCTCTCCCTCTTCATGCCAATCATCAATGGATCATCGTTGTTCATCAACATACCAACAATAAGGCATCTGTACTCGTTAGTAACTAGTTTGCTGCTATTGATGTAACGGACCAATATTGCCCATGCTTTTCTTTCCTCAGAGCCCTGGCTGTTGTCGAAAGCTTTCAATTCGACTGCTTGCGGATGCATACAGCGCTAAATCAAATCAGTAGATCTATGCCTGGCAGGGAGTCCATGATATTGCAGAGCCTTACACCATGAGGAGATTTACTGGATCTTTCAGAGTTTGGTCAGGGTAGGAATGGGTAACTCAGTTGCACAAATAAACCTGCTTACTTCAGCTCGTTATACGGAATGATATTTTCGGTGGAAACGCACGCGAATCCATGCCATCTATGCATTCGTCAGTACTTAGAACAAGTTGGTGACCTACAAATGGGGCGAAATACATTGTTCATGGGAATGTGAATCCACCGACATGAACCCTCGGTGTCTCTAGGGTCCCCACGAGGTGGATGATGGCTCATCTTCTGAAACTTATCCCCGATCTTTTCGCTCCTATAGATGATGTCGTACACGTGGCCATAAAGCGGAATATGAGTTTCTGGCTGTGATCCACTCTTTTCCGCAAAAGCTATGTTTCGTAAGACTATGATTGTTTCCCTGCATGCGTTTATGGCGTCTTCATGGACAGAAGCAATTCCTTTCCCAAGGCTTTGACGGCCATCCTTCTCCGCAAGCCCCACCCCCCCCCCCCCCTCCCTAACGACTGGAAGCTCTTCCATGAGCATTGGATTTATCTGCTTGTTATCCTGCTCTGGTTTCTCCGAAATGTCGAGTGGCGACTCTCTCTCGCCGTTCTTGATAGTTGGATTGGCACTGGCTTTGAGAAGATCTATTGCCATGGATATGCTGTATGGGCCACTTTTGTTGACAACGCCGTGTAGAGCCGTATTTCCTGATTTGCCCTGGTGGTCGACATTAATTTCTCCCAGGTCGAGGAGCTGACTCATCGCCTCGTGGTAGCACCGACTCGTACAGATGTGAAGAAGCGTCTGTCCTTTACTGTTCTCAACTCCGAGGTTGCCTGATTTATTCGCCAATGTTTCCGATTGTTTCCACTTGTCAATCTCTTTCACTGCAACCAGCACTTGGTGAAACATGATCGCAGATGATATGAACTTTTGGACGTCCCGAAACTGGGTTGTTTCAGGCCCTGCAATCCTTCCAACATTTGCTACGTCTGAAAATATTGTCTTCACTGTAGCGAGTTTTAAAGCTTCCTTTTGATCGAGCATCTTTTGGTCAGCTTTCTTCCGGTAAACTTCTGGTCCTTCTCCTTCTGTTCAAGTTCGTTTCTACCAGCTCGATCTCCAGCTGGTTCAGTCTTGAAGCTTTCGTTCTCCGCAAGAGCTCCTGTCTCCGTAAAAGCGAAAAGCGAAATGTCTTCCTTAATTGCATCTTCGATGTGTCCTCGCCATACTCGATTTGTTGGTTGCAATTCAAGCCATTTGAAGTACGATTTGGTGTTAATTTTCGGCACTAATTCCTTGAGCCACTCTTGTAGCCTACTGTGGCCTCCAAGTGGTGCTCCGAATAGGAAAATATCAGCAGTCGAGGATGAAAGCAGTTTCTGCTCCTCGTTCTCAGCCCGGTCGTTCTGACCATTCGCGAAGATTATCCTGTCAACGACTGCGGAGCCGTATCCATATCCGACGAATACCATTGGATTTCGAGGGCGCCTTCTCCTGGATGTGATGGTGTCCCTGGCGATTTCCAATGCAAGGCTGTTCAATGAATTTCTTGTTTGCTTTGCTTCGGACTCATGTGGGTGGCTGAACATGTCGAGACCGTACCCGACGATGTTCGATTTTGGCAGCACGCTCGGGAGCATGTCCTGGTCTTGTAACCAATTGACTTTCTGGATACCCTCGTTTGCCTCATTTCTTGGCTCAGAAGAAGAGTTTCTTTTCACTTGTCAGCAAGGTCCTGTGTTCCTAATGGATAAACCGTACCTTTGTTGTAGGCCGAAGATACTTCCACCGAAGAGAAATCTAGAACTAGACTTCCGTTTTGATTGTTCTTCATGGCCGGACTGGTAGGGGTCTTGAGTCTTGAGATATGTGAAAACGGAAGCATGCTCTTCAAGTTTGGTACCCTCGCAGAAGTAGACTGTAACGACATCCACAACCTCATCGAATTCCTCTTCTGAGTCCTCGCAAGGCGAGAAATCTATCTTTTGAAACCCGGATTGACTTTGGGGGTATTCGGAGCTGAAGTTTCCCTTTTCCACATTTCTTTAACGGTGAATCATTAGCAAAATAGTATGTAAATACGACTGAGCTCAATGCATACTTATCTACCACAGAAGATGATCCTTGTCCCGCAAGACCAGAGATTGACATTGTTTCTCTGCCCGCGTGTGATGGCATTAGTATAGCAATGTAGCAAAGTAATCTTGATGTTATAACCTTGCTATAACGAACCTTGACAGACCGAAACTTTCCTTTAGCCTCCACGACACGATGACGCGACAGCGGCTGATCAAATGACGGATTTGGGTTGATCAAGGTTACCATAAAGGCTCTGAGGAGAGCTTTAGAGGAACGGGCCAGAACCTCAGCTTTTAAGTCCAGGGGATCTGGGTAGGACGTGCAAACAAACGCACTCAGCTGCTTACTGAAGCCACTTCCTTAGACATTGGCTGCTTCATCAGCATCTGTGAGGCTTACAGATTCCAAGTAAGGTTCTTCATTGGCATCCCTTTAGCCTATGAAGTGGAGGAATTCTTGTTAGGCATGTAGGGAAATCCTCAGCTGAGCCTTGCTTGTAATGAGACTCGATGCTGCTACAGAGAGGTCGCACAAAGTGCGAGAGTCTACGTACAAGCGAGAGCTATAAAGTTGCGAAGTACGTGACGTCACCGCGTGCGCGCGCGTCTGCTGCCTACACGTCATCACGTGCACTGCCTCAACACCACTTCTTCGTTCAGCCGTTACATTGCTTCTTCAATTGTGGACGAATCTAGCCTATCTTGAGATTGTTCTGTTCCCTTTTTTTTGTAGCATCTGTTATACCGCTGTTATCGATTTAACGAAAATGGAGAATAAAAAAGCATAAATCGGCCCGTCAGATGAAGTTTTGGGGCGAGCTGAGCAGTGATGCCGATGGGGTGATGTACAACAGTGCATGAAGTGCTCAATTTGTCGAGGCGTGTGAACACGTATTGCTGCATGTTAAGCCCTCTTTGCGGAGCCCCCTCTTTGATGCATGGGCTGGACCCGTCCCGTCAATGCAAATCACGTCCTGCTTCACAGCCTGACGCTCTTTTGTCGTCTTCCACCTTACAAGTCTGTCTCAAAATGTCCGTCCTGGAAGTTGATTTAATGCACTCTACGTATAATGATTTTGTAGTTGCCCGTGGTGGTACCATCTCTTTAAGACTTAGTGGTTTCCCCACCGGATTCCAGGCTGAAAAACATTATGTCGCGTCAGCAACATGTTGTGAAACTAGAGGCTTGCATTTCCAGCTGGTGGAGTGACAGCGATTGCGGCGAACAAGGAATATCTTCAGCGTCTTCACACAAGCACACACGCGCACTTTCTCACTTGCAGAATGTTGTGCTCCCGCCAACTCGGCAGGAGAAGAAATTGAGACGAGTCTAGCCCGCCGGATTAGACAAGCGTAAATGCATCACCTTTCTTGGCTGCTTAAGAGCTGCAGCCACGTCCTACATTTTGCTTGGCTGTGCGGATACACCCTCATCTTGCTTCTAACGGTTGCTGTGGATTTCTTTATTCCGTGTAACAGATCTCTGTCGACGGTCAAAAAGAGGAGACTTAAACACAACCGACCTATCACAGCTCTGCCAGCCCCCGCTTAAAGGATGTGAAATCTTCGCGCTAGCCGTTGACCGAAACAGAGGGCCTAGAGGCGCACCAAAAGAGCAATCGATCACCACAGAGCCCCGTTTCCTTTTTGAGGCGGTATACCGTATCGTAACCATGGGTCAAAACTACTCCTCAGCTCACCGTTACTAAGTTCTCTTTTCTCAAGCTTTCCTCTGTCTCCAAACCCTATTCATGAAGCGAGAGAGATCGTCTAGCCGTTTACGGCAGGAAATGATGGAAGGCAAGCCACCACATTAATTAATCAGCCGCAGATCTTACTCATGGAGCCCTGGTCCATGAATCATTCCCTGGACGACGAACGAGAGCCTCCAAAACACACAAAGCGTAGAAATAGAACATGGATATCAATTACGTTTCTAATACCAACCCGGTATGTTCTCGGTACGCCAAGCAAACAAAACCCATACGACACTTTTCTACGAAGACCCAAACACACCCCCTCCAACCTCCCGCCAACCATTACATCTTCCGATGCAGATGAAACTCCGTCCCCGTCTCGCTCCGATGCAGCCGCACCTCACTCTTGTTCGCCCACTGATTCAGCTCCGCCAACTTCCCCGTACCCCACTCCCTCAACCCCTGGCCCGGACCCGCCTGCCTCTCGTCATCCACCAACCGGATCTGCAACAACGCCAGCGTCGAGCTCTTCCAAACCGCCACGCCGCTCGCCGCCGACCTGAGGATAGTGCCAAGCAAGAAAATCAGCGTCAGCGCCAGTAGCGCGCACGGCAGCGAGAGCCACCACCAGCGAACGTGGACGAACGTCTGCGTCTCCCAGGCGATGCCCTTGGCGATGCGCGAGTCGCCCGTGTACGAAGCGGCGCTGCCCATGCCCTTCTGCTGGGTGCGCAGCAGCTTGGTCATGCTCTTGGCGACGGCCTGGATGGTCTTGTTCTCGGCGCCAGGAGCCGGGGTGCCGTCGCCGACGCCCGAGTCGCCGAGCTGGAAGAGTGCGTCGACGATGTCGTTGGACGACATCTGGATGCCTGTCGAGCCGGTGACGTTGCCGGACCACAGCGAGCTCATGTATGTGTCGAGAGCGTTGCGGGTGACGAATTCGACCTCGAAGAGCGCGTCGCTGTTGGGCGTCGTGATGGTTGTGTTGTCCGTGGCGCCGGGAGTGGTGCTATTGGAGTAGGTGTTTACGACATTTTCTGTGAAAGTGCCGACAGAGACATTTCCTTGGTATTCTTGGACACACCTGGGAATGGGAGTTTAGTTCGGTGTTCCCTTCATAGCTCAGGGAAGCAGGCTTACCAGTAGAGTACACATTCCATGGCGGTGGCGCCAAGCAAGTTCGTGTTGGAAAGATCATGTATCGAGCGGATTGTGGTGACTGTCGATATGGTGGCCTGTGTGCCGTTGAAGTTGATTGTGTCAGACCCTCCGCTTACGTTCAAGTACATCATTGGATAGCCACTACTCAGCTCGAGACCAGTCGGCAGACTATAGGTGCAAGGCTTCGTAGGGAGGTTAGTGTCCTCGTCACATTTCTTCGTCAGGCTTTCCGTGATGTTGGCACACTTGGAACAGACTGCCAGGGACTGGTAAGGCTCGGTCCAGGTGCAGTTGCCTGTGGGGCAGTAAGGTGTGATATCGAAGTCTGGGAGCGGGTTGTCGTGGGTGTCAAAGATGCCGGCATTAATGGCTGATTTCATGGCAAGCGAAGGGCTCTTCACTAGAGACATTTCAGCTCCAAGTTCAGTACGAAGGTATGGAAAATGACTTACGCGCCTGAATACCGCCGGAGGCATAATCATAGTAGTTCACACTGACAGGTGCCGTGGAATTAAGAATAGACGGAACACGACGGCTCGGATACGTGACAACCTGCTGGATAAAGGGATCCACAGCCAAGCTGAATACGGTGAGAAAGGCACCAAGCTTGGCAAGATGGCTAAGGCGAAGTCAGCATAGGGTGGTTCAACACGAGATCAAGCGACATACACTCCCTTCGTACTCAGAAGCAATTTCATGCTTCCCCACATGCCTCGACTGGCCTCATCAAAGGTTTGTATATCTTTGAGCACACCGGCCTTCTTGAACCAGAGCCATTTCAACTGACTGATTCCCTCTGCGATCGGCACGACCATGGCAGCCTTCACGATAGTGGCCAAGATGGAGATGAAGGAGTTCAGAGTGATCTTCATGGGCCAATGCGGAAGCGGATGGTCGTCGGCGAGGAACAGCGTGATGATGAGAACGACCATGGCGATTGCGCTGATGACCCAGGCAAGCAGCTCGAAGAGCCACCAGCTGTTCACAACATCATCCAGACCGTCCCGCTGAGCGGGTTGGCGGGGCGGAAGGGGAGGCGTTGGCTCGCTAAATCCGCGGTGCTCGTTGTCCTTCATGTCGTCCAGCTCGATGTAGGGACCTTTTCCGGGATTCAACGGCGAAGGGCTCCCGGCGGACGAGATGCCCGGCGACTTTAAGCATTCTGTTTAGCGGATGGGGCTTGAGGGATTGGCAAAGGGGCACGGTCACACCTTGGGGATTCCAATATGCATTGTTGTTCGGGCGCCACAAGGCTGGATGCTTGGGGCATCTTGTGCAAAAGTGGCGCCGAGTCGAGTTTTTGACGGGAGTGCGGACGATCAGCATGCGCTAGGAAATGATTGTGTCAGAGGGCCGGTGTAGCAGCGGCGAAAATTACTGGGTGTTGCGAGCTCCCGGTCATGCAACGTGCGGAATACGAGGTAGCACCGAGGCTCTCCCGGTAGGGCTATAAGGCAAAGAGGAGCCACGATCACACTCAGGGGCGCAAGAGCCGCAGTCAAGCCCGATTTGTGGCGTGTTAGGTGAGCATGTACAGCAGTTCACCTGCCCCAAGCATCCTCGCGTGGGTTAGCGCCGCCCAAAGGCCAACGGCGGCGCCAACGAAGCCGGTGACGGTGCGATATGCGTTGTGCACACCCCAGAGACGCACCAGCTCCGGCGTCGAGAACTCTTCCTCGGTGCGGAGGGTTGCAGGGTCGTCTTTTCCAAGGGATTCGGCCCGGGTTCCGTGACCAGGCCCAGCGAGCTTTTCGGCTCTCAGGCAGAGAGCTCCGATGTATGGGCGCATGAGGATGAAGGTGTGCACGGGCAGAATTGCGGGAACCACCGCGGCAGCAAAAGCGTACGAGCAGCAAAGCAGGCGGCTGGGTTTGGCCATGTATGCAAGGTAGGTGAATGATAGGCAGGAGAGAATCAGCGGCGGAGGGGTGAGGCAGAAGCCACGGACGTATGCGGAGCGCCAGTGAGCGACTAAGCGTGTCTCGTCATCGGGAGAGTCTGCGCTGGGGTTGAGCAGTGAGGGAACGACAGCTGTCGAAAAGGTGGCATTCTGGCCTGTGCAGGTGGATAGCGATCAGCACAGTGTTGGGGGATTTGGGAGAAGGCGCCCTCACCTGCTACGAACATGGAGGCGGTGATGCCGACGAACTGAGCGACCTGCACCCCGGAGACCATATTGCACGATACGAGTTGACGCGAGGCGCGCGAGTAAGTCGAGGAGTTTGTCTGGGTGTTGATGACGCGCGCGCGTGCGGTGTTTGAAAGAAAGCAGGCCGACAAGCTTCGCAACCCCGCACCGTCGCCAGCGTCGGTCGCTCCTTCCCGCCTGCCATTCGCCTGCTTCTCCGCCTGCATCCCCGTCTCTCCTCCACCACGCGAGATTCTGTAACATCTCTCACCATGCCCTGTGTCACCTCGCCCTGGCCCTACTGCCTGCGCGACGGTCGCCGATCGCGTCGGCCCAAACCCATCCGGCCAATCTCTCGCTCTCGTGTCCGCCTCGGACGTGCTTCCATGGACTGCCGGCAATCCTCTGCCAACCTTTGCCCCTGAGCTGCGAAGGCTGTGGCTTACATATGGAACAGAGCCAGCTGGTGGGGCTTTACTGAGGATGGGCGCTCGTATTCAAACATTGGGCAATATACACTCTGCTGACCGCGTCACCCAGAGAAAGACATCGTTCATGCAACAACTCAGCCAATTGCCCATGTGTCCCTTTCTCCCACCCTCTTGCCGCGCTGTTGGCCCCTTCAAGTTGAGTGTTGCTGTTGCTTTTTGCCCAAAATACTCCAACAGCCCAACAAGCGCCACCTCGTCAAACGCCTGCGCACAGACTGTCGGCCGAAAGTCCCGGCGCCATCTCTCTACGCCGTGAAGCCACCAACACCTAATCTTTCTGTAAGGCTGCGCCGGAGAGAAGTCAAAATTCTGTGCCGACGTGGCCGGCTGCTCGCCCTTTTCAATTGGTCGAACACCTGCACCAAGGCCCTTTCAGCGCGTCCCAAGAGCCCCAACGCGCCCGCGGCGTCAATTGGTTCAATTTGGAAATTGGGCGATCGACATCGCCACCAATGGGATCGCCATTTGGCCCCTGATGGGGCCTGCTCGCAGGGAAAGCCACAGTCGCCCTCTCGCCCGCTTTCCCCGTGGAGGAAATAGCCCGGAATCCGTGATAAGCGCCCTTGTCCACCACGTACCGAATACGACCAATCAACTGCTCGCTCACCACAAAACGGTCGTGTTGAAACAAGGTCGCCCGACGCGGTCCGGTCCGCCAAATGCTGTCGCCTCGTGTTGTCCTCGTTTTTCTCCATGTCCAACGAGAGACTACTGCAGGACAGCACCTCAACACCATCGTGAGTCTATCCTGATGGCGTCAGACCAACTCTATCTCTGTCTCAGCTTGCAGATCCGGCCTGGATCGCTGCCAGTCAGCGCTTATCAGGCACAGCAAGGCCCCTGTCCCCTGTGGCGTGCGATGGATCCGCACCGCGTTTCGGAGAGCGATGTCCACTTCGAAACGCCCAGCTGAAGACCCAAACGGTTAGAACCCTTGCCAAGTCGCTCCTTCATCAAACACCAAGCCCGTACCTTATTGGCGCAGATTGGCGCACCCAACCGCTCTATGGGGCCGTTCTGGGCACGGCGCTTTATAACGAAAAATATGCCCCCAATGCCGCTTTCATCCTCACCTCCGGCTAGAACCAACATCTCCAACACCCGTCACTGGACTGACGCAGGAAGCGGTGCATAACCCTCCTTTGCTCTACGCGTTGCTCTTTTTAGAGCTTTCCGCTCCTTTCTGTATCATATACAGTAGTCACTCCTTCTTTCTGCTTTTTCAATCATGCGCTCCTTCTCCAGCTACCTCATCGCTCTGGCCACGGCCTCTCTGGGCCTGGTCTCCGTCGTCAGCGCGGACTCCAAGGGTGTCTTTGCCCACTACATGGTATGTATACACCGAAGGTCTCCCCACCCTAGACACCCGCTGACATAAGCCAGGTGTGCGGTCTCTCGTCCGTTGAGCAGGCTCAGACCGACGTCCGCGACGCCAAGAACCTCGGTATCGACGCGTTCGCGCTGAACGTTCAGAATGTTGTCGACTCTTGGGCCACCAGCGCCATTGAATACCTGTTCACGGCCGCGGCCCAGGAGAGCTTCCACCTCTTCTTCTCCTTCGACATGGCCGTCTTGAACGAGCAGGACCCCGCTTCTTTCCTTCCCATCTTCGAGCAGTATGCCTCCAACGACACGTACTACAAGCACGACAACAGGCCTTTCGTCACGACCTTCAACGGCGGTATCATGCAGAACGGTGGCGAGTGGACCAGGAACTTCCGTCAGGCTATTGAGGCCGACAACATCACGCCCTACTTCGTTTCCGATTTTGGCCTCTACAGCAGCTCCAGCGCTTCTGCTAGCGAGAGCATCATGGGTTCCCTCAACACATACTCCGCAGTCGACGGTGTCTTCAGCTGGGAAACTGCCTGGCCCTCCCAGAATGACGGCATTGCCAGCATCCTCAGCTCCGTCACTGACAAGGTTGGCCTCGATGCTGCCCATGCGACGGGCAAGTCGTACTTGATGCGTAGGTCTGACCAGTACCTATCCGCCTTGACTACTCACTAACTTCTCTCAGCCCTCTCCTCCCACCAGTTCAAGCACATTGACGGCCTCGGCAACTGGTACCGCCGCGGTGAACTCACCCTGCCCAACCGCATGAAGCAGATCCTCGAGCTCAGCCCCGAGTTCATCATGCTCCTCACCTGGAACGACGCTGGCGAGTCGCACTACATCGGTAATGTCTGGCAAGAGTCCATCTCCACCTCGGAGGCCACCAAGAAGTACGTCGACGACTTCGACCACTCTGCCTGGCAGGACGTCATCTCCCCCTTCATCTCCGCCTACAAGAACGACGCCAAGGACGAGACTGAGATTCTCCCTCTCAACAACGGCAACTTCACCGGCGCCATGTGGTACCGCCCCCTGCTCAAGGACGCTTCCTGCTCCGGTGACTACCTGGGCAAGCCCATCGGCTGGGAGAACGCCCAGGACACCGTCAACTTCGCCGTCGTTCTCCCCCAGGACAGCGAGGGCGTCAAGATCAACGTCTACAGTGCCGACACCCTCCTCGAGTCGTTCGACGGCAAGGCGGGCATGAACGCCCAGGCGGTCCAGGGCATGAAGGCGGGTCAGCAGAAGGTCGAGCTCGTCGGTGCTGACGGCAGCGTCATCGGCGCCGGTCTGAGCAAGGTGGACGTTGCGGCGGATGCCGATTTCTGCAACTTCAACTACCACGTTGTGCACGTTGCGTGATAGGAAGCATGGTGTTATACCCTTCGGTTTGTTGATATATTTTAGACTTCTTTTACATTCGCTTCTCTTGGTGCTACTGGAAGAGTAGCATCATCTGTTTTTCGCCGGATCAAAAATTTTAGACCTTTTTCACTTCTTGCCAAGTCCGGAGCCTATGATGAGGATTTTATGATGAATAGATCTCACTTTTCTCTACCAAGGAGTCAATTTTGCTGTGTTTGCTATGCTGCCGTTTTGAAAGAGCGTGGACATTCGGAGAAAGCTCGGATCAGAGAGTCTTTCACTAATAGAAACTAGATTTCCCAACGATGCGGCGCACGTGGGGTGAAAGGGAAACGAGGAGGTGTAGTGCGGCACGATTCCCGAAAAGACGGTACATCTGGGGATCGGTTCAGATCGAGGAGGCAAGAAGATGTGCGATCTTCTCAAGGCCAGTCCAGTTCGGATTTTCACCGCAGGCTAGGTCCAAAGGCCCACTTATTGCTTATGGAATCCACCCTGTGAGCCGCAACCCATTTCAGCTCGAACCATGTGTTTCAAAAGCCTTTGGAAGCTATTATTGGTCAAATAAATAGAACGGAAGCTTTACCACAGGAGAGACCTAGTGTGCCTTGGCAGCCTTGCTCGTCAGCACTCAATTGCTGCCTGTCGTCCAACACTTACTCAACGCTATTAACGGGAGGCAAGGAGCTGAAGTATCATTGCATCTGTATCTTTGCCACCAACGAATGCTGATCAGACAATAGCAAAAGACCTCTGCATCGGGTGTGTGTGCGGCTCTGCCGCCACAAATTGACAGATGTTGCAAGCATTCTCTTTGGAATCCGTCTGCTTCTGGTGCCTTTGCCGACGGCCGTGCTTATGATCATGCCACTGATTTGCGGCATACTACCACGATTGATCACTATTTCTTTCGTAGCAGCTGTATGCAGCTGTCAGGACTGCACGAACGCTCAATCTGCGCATTCGAGGGAACAGCCATTGCCAGGTATTCTCATACCGGCCAAGATCAACATCAATTTGCAGCTGACAAGGAGGTCAACCTGGCAGTTTTCTGTGGGGTCCGAATTCTTCCATCCAATCGCGCGGCTTTCTTCTTTCATCATCACGCAGTAGATGGTAACTCGCGTCGATGATTTCATTCTCCATTCTCTAACCTGGCCCCCAACCGTCCTGCAGGCTTCCATGTCGACCGACTATATTGAGATGTTTTTGTGGGTCTTTGCGAACAGATGATTCCACCTCGATATGATGATAGGCCAGAACGCCGCCTTTGCATAGAAACATGACCTCGCCTCAGTGCGCGGGTTTATGAACTCCGGAAGGTTGAGCAGGACGCTTGTGGGGGGTTCAGCCTCATAAAAATGGCTCCCCTCGCCGTCGATTATCCTCTGTTTCTACCAACCTTCTAGTTCTTACACCTGTAATGGAACAACATCACGACGGCCACCTCGGCTATAGCACTCTCGAGGTCGACGGAAGCGCAAATGCCCCCGAGGTCGGACCCTGCCCTGATCTACCCGAAGCAAAGGCTGAAGATCACTTACCGGAAGCCTTGCAAGACCATGGAAGTAAGAACCAAGCAACAATATGCGGTTTGAGCCCAAGAAATTTCTGGATAGCACTGTTTGGGGTCATCATGGTTGTCGCCATCGCCATAGGCGTTGGTGTCGGCTTAGGCGTGCGCGAGAAGAACAACTCGGCTTCGACAGGCGGGGCTGATGATGATGTTGAACCCACGGTTACTCCCACGGCTGAGCCCACGGTCGGGCGCGTCGCTTCTTTCTCAAAGCTTGCAGCTGCGAACTATACTAGTCAGCAGCTTGTGGAGTACAACAGCGTGTATTATCAGGACAACGATCTCAATATTTGAATGGCCGACCTGGACACTTTCACCAACGAGTGGACTCTCCTGAAAGTCAACACCACCGGGATGGATCCAAAGAACGGCACGGCAATCTCCGCCAGCAACTGGGTTTCCGGAGATGTAAGTTTTCCCAAAATCACCCGCCCCTCCCTCTGAAGAAATACAAACAGCCAATCCAGCAACACACCCAGTCACGTACTGACACCTGAAATTTCCAGCGAACCGACCTCCACCTCCGCTTCATCGCCTCCACCACCAACAACATCCGCGGCATCTTCTCCTACCAGCACCAACCCAAAACCTCCTCCTGAAAGTCCGCCGGCCCACCCGACGACAAATGGACCGCCACCGACGGCTCGCAGCTCGCCCACACGGGCACCAGCTGCGCCGACTGCGACCACTCGCCCATCATGGCCTTCCGCTCGGCGACGCAGAACACGACCGCGTTCGCGTACCCGTACGACACGCCGGCGTTCAACACGAGCGGCGCCGCGCTGCCGCCGGGCGGCGTTGCCGTCGACGCCGCCAGCGCCTACGCCTTCGCGCCGATGCTGAGCGTCGACGGCGAGGCGCGGCCCCAGACCGCGCTCTACCTCAGCGTCGGGCACCGCCTGCAGGAGTTCTGGTTCCTGTTCCGCGTGGGGTGGAGCGCGCGGAACCTGAGCGGTGCGTCGGGCGCTCTGCTGGTTTTTTTTGTTATCCCTGCTCGTGTTGAGGCTGACTCGTACTGCGCAGTGCCTATGGAGATTGACCGCGGTGCTCCCATCGCCGCGACGAGCTACGTCTACGGTGGTAAGCGGTACGTACAGGTCCTTGTCACTCGTACCGACGGTGGCGTGCGGATGGCGTATTTGGATGGCGGGACGAATAGCACTGCCGATTGGACGTATACGGATGAGGTGAGTGGGATGGAGGATGTGGTGCCTCTTTCGCCGATTGCGGCGACGCAGACGGGGTATGTGTTTGCGTTCGAGGAGAGTGGGGGGGGGGGAGTAAGGAGATTGTGAGGTTTAGGCGGACGTCGACGACGGGGATGCCGGTGTGGGAGAGGGTGGGGGTGGTCAATACGACGGTGGTTGATTGAGGGGGTTTTGATTTTGGCTGACTGGGAGAAAATGGGGAAGAGGTGTTGGGCGTTGGGAATGATGCTAGCGCATGCTCCCTTTGCGGTGATAAGCAAGATTTGATCATGATGGAGAGGAAATAGTTATTAATTTGTGCTTAGTAGATATCCGGTTTCCCGTTTCCCGTTTTCTTCTCTGGAGAACTGAAAGGCTCAAATATTGTTGGGGAGAGATCATCTAGTGCAAGTGCACAGATCAGCGGTAAGGATTGCTTCCCTTTTTTCTTTCTCCAACAGGCTGGTAATGAACAGTGGATATAATCTTCTTCCTCATCGGCAATGTCCCCTGAGAGACAACATATCATACTCTGCGATGATAGATCCCTTCAATAGACAAAATCAATGTAACCAGTTGGTAGCTGTGCGGTGATACTGTCCATCTGCTCCTGGACTCGGGTGACAGATGAAAGATACCAGCCTTCCAGGTCTTGTAGGCAGTCAATGACACGACTGGTCAAGACGGCAAAGTGACGATGATGAAAAGTAGCAGGCTCTGCAGCATTTATCGTCGAAATATACAGCTTCCAGAGGCTTTCCGTAACGGAATATGGTAGTCCCACAATTAGGCTGACCCTGCGATCCGCATGGAAGATTTCCCAGAAAACTGACTCAATCTTTTTTGATCCTTCAACCGCCCAATTGGTTCCATTGAGCTGAAGCAAACCATTGGCTCTACGATAGATATTTAAGTATTATGCAGCCGCATCGCGCCTTGTATAAATCAGACCAAGGCCCATAAGGCATTGTAAGCCGGAGTCGCAGCCAGCCAGCTTGTCAAAGTACCACAGTGATGGTGCGCCTACAGCTGGATTGCCAAACAATTTCAAAAGTGGTGCACAATCGCTGTGCATTGGTCCCGAGTTTTCCAGTCCATCTTTTGCTGAATGTCGGTTGCTTTGGTGGAGCTGGTAGTGTCCTCGTTGGTAACGTAAGGTTGAAGTTTACGACGGACATGCGTCGACTCTGTTATGCAGACGCTTGAGCTCGACGGAATAACGTGGGTGTTGCTCCGGAAATTCAAATTCACGTGCTCTTTCCGTGCTTGCAGGGTTGTCTTCAGGCAAGGCCAGCTGACCACTCCCGATGCCGTGAGGTCCCGAACCGACCTCTCGGATGACAACGTCTTTTGGAACAACCCGGTCTCCGCGCCACGAGCATCGAGTACACGAACGGGAGTTATTCAATAGGAAGATGTACCGGACCAACCTGTTTCGATCTACGAGGCCCAAGGTCCACCTGGTAAGCAAAGATATACGTGTTATGATGCAGGAGAAAATGTACACGTCAGGCAGCTGCGCCTCCCCTTTCGCATGCGCTTTCGAGCACCCTTGGGGGTTCCCTCATTGTGGTCTCGGCTCGTGACCATTTTTGTTCCTTGCTGGTGGCGAAACTCCTTCGTGCGAGGTCGGCGTGGAAGGTTGTGAAGCGGAAATCCTTTCCTTGTGAGTATTAACGCAGACGGGACAAGTGGCGGCTGCTCCAGAATTAGATGTGCATGCGCCTCAACCGAGGCTTAACGCTCGCCCTACTAATGGCTGTCGCGCGCTCTAAAAGCTTACCCTATTTCGTATCTCTGTTCTAAAGAATCTCTATTCGAACCTCTGGTAAGAAATCTTTTACATTCACGAACTGAAACTAGGAAGCAGCCGCTTATTCTTGCTACTTGCGTCGCAGCGTATCATGATGAGATTCCGCCACACATGTTGCGTCTTACAAAAAGTGTCGTCGGGTAGCTTTTTCAATTGTTGGCAAACTTTCAAAACAGCCCAACCCGGCCAAAGCAGCTCTGGCGAAGAAAGATTAGCGTCAGGCGACTTTTTCTCTTCCGTAGACAAGAAAATGACAAACGGGTCACCCAGCGAGACTGGCGTGAGATGCGGAGACATGAGGACCGGCCGGACCGACCTAGTATTCGTAACGGAGAGAAATGATCATCTGACACACCGCGAGCACACTGGTTTTACTTCTCTAGTTGCTTTTTCTTTAGCGTGATTCCACTTCCGTGTTCGAGGTTTTCGCATCTCCCCTGGTCTTTAAATATTCAACTCGTATTTCGCATTTCTCGCTTTTCCAAACAAGGGTTTTCTTAGTTCCATTTCGCACTACGATTTGCCAATACGGTGCCTCTAGTACGAAGTATCGTTAACAGCAGCGCGCCGTAGAAAAGATATAAATCAAGCGTTGGTAATCTGTGAGCATCAAATCCAGTATCCTCTTCTCCCAGAACTCCTTGAAACAACTAAGATCAAATGCACCATGCCGGGCGTCGGAATTTACGCTGCAGCAACGGCATTCGCCCTCGCTTACAACCAATCGATGGAAGTCTACCGCCGTGGAGCTCCGCTGGAAGTTTTCGCCGCCGAGCTCGGGTCGTACTACAATGCCTCGACCTTCACCGGGTTCTGGCTCGGGCAGTCCGCGCCCGGCGTCAACGCGTCCTCCCTGACCCAGGGGATCTTGATGTCGGTTTCTTTCCTCGAACGAAGCGGTTTCGGTCACGATCTACGCATGGAAAACCTTCGAATCGAGCCGTTCAGCGACCAAAGCGCCATCTGCTGGCTTACTTGGCAGATTCAACCGAAGAACGGCGCTGGACCGTGGACTTGGGAGACCGTTTATGGCTACAGAAGGAATGCAGAACCGTTAGATCAGTTGCTGCTGCAGCAGGAAAATCCAATCGAGACGACTGATTGTAGCGCATCCGACGCTATGGGTGGCCGGCCTGAGGGTTGGTGGGAGTTTACTAACACCGACAACGAAGTATTCACCTTCGCCCAGAGGGTTCCACATTATTTGGACTCGTACTCTGGCAATCATGGTAGTTAGACAAGGAATTTGGCAGCATCCTTTCTAGATCAGAGCTGATTTATCAGTCAATGTATTCGTCTCCTATATTTTTCCTAGTTCTTTATGTTGGACGGACATTGATGTGTTGAAGATGCCGTTACTTTATTGGATCATCCTAGTAATGATGACTGAATACCCATGTTGCTATTCAGAAACATGTCCAAGTGATGACGTAGCACAGCCACCCGCCTCCGCCCGCCTTCGGTCGCACCCTTGTAACAAGGATCTCTGTGTATTGAAAAAAGGCCAAGGTACATCAAACTGTCCTGACGTCTCCAACTACATGCATGCATGCATGTGTGTGAATTTCAGCTCTGCACTACCGGAAATGCTTTCGGTCTGTCCTTCAGTAGGTGGTTGCTCAACCTATTCCGTCCCGATTCCACCTCTGAGTTCTGACCCAGCGAGCCGCTAGTGCCGCTGGCCGAAAACATCGGAAGGACAGGATCAAATAAGCTATTCGTATGCGGCCCATGTGCAGCTGTGGCGCCTCGTGTTAAATTTTAGATATTTAAAGAAGCTTCTAGCTAGTGAGTAGTGGAAGGCACTAACTGTTTTTGGGCCTTGCAGCTGTGATGACGTTCATCTCGGTGGCAAACGGGCTAGAGAAGCGACTGGATTCGCGGATAGGCTCGTAGAGATCTTTCTCATCTTTCGAGGTCATTGCAATGTAGATGAAAATAGGTAGTTTAAGCAATGGAGTGAGAGAGAAAATTGCATTGAGATTGAAGTAGGCTACACCAGCGGCCCCGGTTACGATACCTTTGAATAGACTAGCGATATTGAAGATGAAGGCATATTGCCGAAGAGGTGTGGAAGCGGCGGAAGGAGGCGAACGACTTCACTATCAGCTGGCCCGATGTGATGGCATCTGCTTTTTGAGATGCCCGGCAGTCGTAGCAGTATCATATTTCTCGTCATCGGCCACGAATTCCGGAATCAGGGGAGGCGAGCTTGTCGTCTCTCCGTATTACGCTACAGAATGCGCAGGTCGGCGTTCAACTGGTGTTGGAACTACATCAGGCTGGCTTTCTGATTCACGATGTCAAGGGCTCTGCGCAACTGAAGAGAGATTTGCAGATCCAAAGACGATTGGTCGTCCACAGTATCGGTGCTACCCCGCACCTTCCGGCGAGGACTACTGGATTTGCTGACTCTGATAAGCTCCCGAATCGCCGAGAACTTCCTGAAATCGCTAGCGTTGATAAGCGAAAATGGTCCAGCATAGACCGGGGAGATTTACTAAACCAGCCAAAACAAAGAGCATGACAACCGTGTAGTGGGGTACCGCAAATGCTCTGCATAGTTTCTGAAGAGGCGGAGGAAATTTATAGAAGAAACTAAGCACGTTGTTGAGGTATGCATCAAACCTTCTCTGTCGCTGCTTGGCTTGTCCGTTGTGCCCCTGCTCCCTGCAAAATAAAAAAAAAATTACAATCATCACCTCAGATATGGCTTCTCAAAAGCTTGAGGGCATTCTCGTTGCCCTGATTACTCCATTTACTGAAGGCGGAAAAGAGATAGATGCGGGTCAGCTGGATGTCCATATCAACAACCTCATCGCAGCCGGCGTCCACGGTCTTGTTCCCGGCGGCAGCACCGGAGAGTTCACGACGCTGAGCAATGCAGAGCGCAAGACGCTCCTCGAGCTCTGCATCAAGTCCGTGGCCGGCCGCGTCCCCGTAGTTGCAGGCATAGGCGCCCTATCTACGTAAGTCTATCTCCTTCTTCCAGCCCGCACTCCATCTCCTGCTCGCGGGCTGACGAGAAGCTCCACCCCACCATCGGCGCCGACGCCCTCGACCTCGCCACGCACGCCGCCCACGCCGGCGCCTCCGCCCTCATGGTCGTCCCGCCCTTCTACGACCCCCTCACCGCGCCCCAGCTGCACGAGTACTTCGCCGACATCCACGCCGCCGCCCCGCACCTCGCCCTCGTGTACTATAACAGCCCCGGCGCCTCGGGCGTCGCGCTCTCGCCCGCCGAGCTCGCCGGCCTGCGCGCCGCCGGCGTTACCCACCTCAAGGACACCTCGGGCAACGGGCCGGCGCTGACGGAGCTGCTGTTCGGCCTGCAGGACGAGATCACCGCGTTTAACGGGTGGGATACGCTGGCGTTCTATGCGCTGTGCGCGGGCGCTAAGGGCGGGGTTTGGGGCGCGGCGAGCGTGGTTCCAGAGCTGTCGATGCGGTTGTGGGATGTGGTTGCTGTGCGGGGGGATCTGGGCGAGGGCAGGCGCGTGTGGGCGAAGATTTGGCCGGTTTGCAAGTTCTTCGAGACGTATATGTATCACGCGGCGGTCAAGACGGCGATGGAGCTGAGGGGTTTCAGGACGGGGAACGTGAGGAAGCCGTTTAAGCTGTTGGAGGGGGGGGGGGGGGGGGGGGGGGGGGGGGGAGAGGGAGGAGTTGGCGGGGTTGTTGAAGGCTGCGGGGGTTGAGGTGGTGGTGTAATATTTGCGTGTTGATGACTTCCGACGTCACTTGAGCCCATCCTTGTATCGTAGGAAGCGGGCTAGAAGGAATTGCTTGCAATGATTCGCTGGATTGGCTTTGGCGACTGAATACAACAGGGTGCTCTCGGCCGATTTATTCGTGCCGGAATATCGTCGATAGCATACGGTATCGAAGGATGCACCAGCAGCCCGCACCAACCGCAAAGGGCAACGCTAGCGGGTGCTGCCTGGTGTGCACAACACCACAACGCCACAAACCAGGCAGCAGATGGTCTCGGCGCCAGAATGCTGTATCTGAACCCTGTTGTAACGGGTCAACGCGTTGCTATAAGAACGCGACGCGGACGCGTCAAGTAGCGGTCCACCACCAACACTCTTCTTCCTCTTCATCAACACTTCCTCATACCTTTGCAACACACCACCATCATCAGACCTTAATACCCCCACCCACAATGGCACGCGCCAAGCAAACCGGCCGCATCGCCACCTGCACCATCCACCTCACCAACCTCCAACCCAACGAAACCCTCCACCAACGCGCCCTCCTCCTCAAAGGCCGCATCACCTCCCCATCCTCCACCCCACCGCCCTCCCCCACCTACATCACCATCGCCACCACTTCCTCTCCAGACGATCTCTCCACGACGACCTTCCCCGACCAAACCTGGCCCGTCGCCCGCACCACCGCCGCCTTCTCCGCCCTCGTCCTCCTCGCCCCCGGCCCCAACACCCTCCACCTCCGCTGGGAAGACGCCCACTACGCCGCCTCCCTCGCCGTCCCCGTCACCTACATCCCGCTCCTCCAGACGCCCCCGCTCCACCTCGCCCTCCTCGTCGCCGCCGACTCGCCCGCCCTCGCCGACTGCCCGCCCGCCAAAGCCGCCGGCTTCGCCGCCGCCCACGCCAGCCTACCCGCCGTCGTCGCGAAGGTGCGCATGGCCGCGTACATGGCGCAGGCGAGCGTGGCCGAGGACATGCGGGCGAAGGGGCTGGGGCGGCGGGCGTTCCGCTTGGAGGAGCAGTGGGGCGCGGCGGACACGGTGTCGAGCGCGTTCGCGAACGGCGCGCTCGAGACGTCGTTTGGGGAAGGCGACTCTGCCTACCACGCCAGCGCGAAGGTGCACGTCGTCCGGGCTGAGAGCACCGTTGCGCAGCTGCGGGCGCTGCGGCCGGAGGAGATGCGCGCGCGGTTCCAGGCGGCGCTGCGGAGGTACGGGGGTCCATTTGACGGGGCGTCGAGGACGGTGGTCGCCGGCGTGGTGCTGGATGCGCACTACTCGCCGGCGCAGAACCGCGTCGTGGGCGAGCCGGGGCCGCTGGGGGTGCAGGACCAGCAGCTGCGGCACCTGGTGGAGGAGAAGAAGAAGAGCGGGAAGCGCGTGGCGCTCGCGGTGGTGGGGTCGCAGACGTGCTGGGCGTGGCCGCGCTTCGTCGAGGAGGTGGCGTCGTGCCTGCTGGATGAGACGCCGGTGTTCGGGCTTGCTGGAAACGGTGGCGACGAGGACGAGTACGGCATGGCGTGGGAGGCGTGCAGTGCCGGGCAGGCGGGGTTGATGAGCGAGGTCGCGAGGGCGTTTGGCTGTGCTCCTCCCGGGACGTCGGTGCCGGACAGCGCGCACCAGATTGTCTCCAACTATTCATGTCTTGCGCTTCTTCAATCATGAGACAAAAGATTTTCATTTTGAATATCCGAGTTGAAGAGTAATGAGAGTTCTGTGACTAGAATGCGTGAGTCACAGTGATTACTGTTGTCGATGGTCAGAGTAGACTAGCTTTCGACTACCATGGGTAGTCGAAGCATTCATCTGAATAGCTTCGTCATTAACAATACAATCCATTGCGTCTAGATGATCAACCCATACCCTTGTAAGCCGAGCCTGCAAGGCGCCATATTCAGTTACCGCCACACTTTGAGCCCTACACGCTTACGTCAGACATGTCCAACCTCACCAACCTCAGCCTCGTCTGAGCGGAAGAAGACTTCGACCTTTAGGTATCATCCAGAATCACCGTTCGTTGAGCTGCTACCGGGCAAACGGGGAGCCCGGTGTGCTGTCGCCTCCGCACCTACTCGATCAACTTCCACCCAGACAACGACGCAATCTCATACGTTTGGGGAGAGGAATGGGATGGAGTATACATATTTTGTCACCGCAAACGACTTCTGGTCCCACAGAATCTCAGCGACGTACTCCAACGCCTCCGATGCCAGGACCGAAGCCGGATCTTGTGGGCCGACTCCATATGCACCGACCAAAGCAACGATGATGAGCAGGGTCACCAGGTCCAACTCATGCGCGCAATATTCCGGCAGGCGGACAATGTCAACGCATGGCTCGGCTGTGGCGACAATTTCGATATTGATATGGCTTTTCAACTTATCGAACATCTTTACGACGCTTGGAGACTTAACCTACCACGCAAACAACTTGAACCACAGGTTTCAATCTACCAGTGGAAGCAACTCGGTGCGCTTCTCGAGAGTCCCTGGTTCTACCGCGTTTGGATCCTGCAAGAGGTCGGATTGGCTTCGAACGCGATTCTTCTGTGTGGCTCCAACGAAGCGCAATGGAAGGAATTAACATCACTTACCCCTTGGGTCATGAGGAAGTTTTTGTCATTTTTGAATGAACACAACTCCTCTCTAAGAGGAGTCGATGGTATGAATCTCAACTTCAGAAAAGGCATGGCCGAGGATGTTCGAAAAGCGCTGTCCGATACCAGATGTGTTCAGATCCGAGAGATAGGAACTACGCCATTCTAGGGCATATCACGTTTGAGCGCGATAAGCAAGCTGCTGGTGGAATGCCCTTCATTGTCGCTGACTGTTCAAAGCCTGTCTCGGATGTATACTTGGAGGTCGCCATCGAGTTACTGGAATTGCCAAATCCATATTACATCTTGTCCATGGTCGAGCACACCGACTTAACAATTGATGATCACGGTGTAGTCTCCTGGGCCCCGCAATGGATTTCATACTATGGAGTTCACGAGTTAGCAGGTCTAAAGAGCCCGGGAGTTTTCTACGGGGCATGTGGGTCCTCGACGCCAAAATTTCAAATCCACAAGCGAATGCTAGCACTCGAAGGTGTTATTCTAGATCGCATCAAGTGGTCATCGACCCAATTTTATGGATGGAAAAGTGACAAGAAAATCGACTCAGTCATCAGGCGTATCCCGGATGAGCTCATGTGTCCAGATTATGGACTCAATGGCTCAGTCAAGCGGAACATCTCCAACTTTTTGTCCACAATATACGGAGGTGTGCAATCTAAGCTCATTGATAATGCATGGACGGATCGGGATGTAAATGAACTCCATGCAAATTTTGCAGCCTATATTCACAACAATGGCATCGATCCGCGTGTGGGGAATGCTTTCGGTACGGAGTACGCTGATGGTACAGCGGATCAATTTCTGGTCGATATCACATCTTTACCCTTCAGCGGAAGATTTTTTTTCATCAGTGAAAACGGATACCTTGGCCTTGGACCACCTGTTTCGCAATCCGGAGACAGAATATGTTTCTTTTTCGGAGTCCAGGTTCCCTTCATTTTGAGACCACAGCACGATTCTGGCGAATACCGTCTATGCGGAGAGTGTTACGTTGATGGGATGATGTATGGGGAGATCGCTGACATGCTGAAAAGCGGGAAGGTCAAGGAGGAGACTTTCAGGCTTGTGTAGTGTGGACAACGCTTTCATGAAGTCAGATTCTCATTCTATGTAGCATCCTCATGAGGATGTGTGTACATGTGCAGTGTCTTTCACTTACGGGGGACTCGGGCTTGATGAACTTCTTTAAGTACTTCCACGCTTGTCTAACTGCAAACGTTCTCGATTATCTAATTGCTCGAGGTAACATGTGTGACTGGAGGCGGCGGATTGAGGTCTTTTATGGGAGTTTCCCATTTCTGATAACTTTCAGGATTTCTCCAGTTTAGTTCTGGTCTACCTCACGCTGATCATTGATGTAGCCTTTTTTTCAGCTATCTTTACGTCCATTCTATTGATTACAGTATCATATACATTACATTTTACAACCATTCAAGGATTTGGTTCATGAGCCTCGGTTGGCCCTGAGGCTCAGAATCCAATCATGATCCACACCACCGCTGCTTGGAGGCACGAACGTCTTCCTACCCTCAAGCGGGAAGTCCGCCGCACCTGTCACGTTGTGGTACGCTCCCTGACGCGGGTCATACCACTGAGCCCGGCCACTCGGCACGCCAAAATGCTCCGCAAGAGCATCAAGATCGAGGTCAAACGCATCACCGTACCCAGTATACACCCAATACCGCCCCTCGCCTGCCAAGCCCGCAACATACCGGTTCCCCTCGTAACTCAGGACATCCGTGCCGTTACCAGGGCTGCGGATGAAGCCGCGCTCCGGCGCCAACCCCTCGCCCCACACGCCCTCAAACAACCCCCTCACATACCCGCTCTGCCTCGCGCCCTCGAACCCCAGCGCATCGCGCCACGACTCGTTGACGGGCTGGTCCAACTGCGCCTCGATCCACAGCTCCGGCCTCGCCAGCTGCGCTCTGGGCGCGTACATCTGCCAGATGGCCTGCGCGCCGTACGTGAAGCCGCACGCGCCGGAGAAGACGGCGGAGTAGAAGCCGTGCCGCACGTGCGACGCGTTCCACAGCGGGCGGCTGGTGTTGAAGCCGACGTGCGCGCCCTCGTAGTGGTTCTCCAGGTCGACGACCGGGCCGGGGAAGGCGGCGCGCATGGCGATGGTGTTTTCGTAGTTTTTGGTGCTGGCCCAGCCGGTGAGCGGCGTGAAGTGGTAGTCGAGTGTTGTGGCGTCGGGGATGTTGTGGCCGGATTGCACGGCATCCATTGAGAGGGGGCCGAGGGTGCCGTTGATGTACTGTAAGGATTGGATTAGCGCTGTCGGAGGGAAGGATGGGGGAGATGCTTACGTTGTGGCCGTAGGGCAGCGGCGTGGATGGGTCGGAGATCCACATGTTGGTCGGGTGGAAGGTGACGAAGGGGGTGACGCCCGCGGCGCTCTCAGACTCGGTAAATCCCTTCACCATGCGCGACCAGACCTCGCGGGTGTCGGTGATGGGGCCGAGCAGGGTGGTCGGGTCGAGCGAGGGGTCGGCGCGGAAGGCGTCTTGGGCGGCCGAGGCGTTGCAGGACCAGAAACCGTTGGAGTCGCCGCCGATGATCTTGGGGAGGCCGGGGTAGCGCGTGCCGATGTAGGCGCCGAAGCGCTCGGCGGAATCCTCGTCGAAGATGATGGGCCCGTTGTGCCAGCCGCAGTTGACCCAGCGGCCCCAGGTGGGCACCAGGGCGACGAGGATGCCGTAGGAGGCGGCGCGGTTGACGGCCCAATCGACGTGCTCGAAGTAGGCCTCATTGGGCTGCAGGGGGTCGGCGTCGTGGAGCGGGAGTTCGCCGTAGAAGTTGGGGAACGTGGTGCCGTTGAGCTCGGAGATGACGACGGCTTGGACGACGTTGAAGCCTTTGCTGGCGCGGTCCTGGAGGTAGTGGTCGATGTCGGTGCGGTTCAGGCGGTGGAAGAACTCCCACGCCGTATCGGCCTGCCAGAAGAAAGGCTCCCCGCTGTTGGTCCTGGACAGATATCGGCCGTTGCGCGGTGCCGAGATGGCGAGGTCTGCCCATGAAACAGAGGAAGAGTTGGAGGCAGCAACGGCATGGCTGCAAAGCGAAAGGGCAGCGAAGAATGACGCAATCGCCCTCATCTTGGCGTTTTCGCTGGCAGGATGCGAGAAGATGGAGTATAGTTCCCAGGGGCGGATTCCCACTCTTCAGAGCTGCAAGACCTCCACATTTATACTCCCAGGCGTGCGGAGAGTTCCTGGAGTGTGGAGAATTGCCAATGCGCGGAGAGCTGGTAAGTGCCCGTGGGAAGAGGAACAGGAGATGTCAGCCCGGTCTTCGGGCCTGATCGCGGGGCGACAGGAGATCTTAGCGCATCAGAACCTTGAAAGAGTTACAGAGGTAACGTTCGAGTGGGTCGTAAGAAGGTCCGAATGCAACCCTTGGGCAGCTGCAGAAACATGGCTTTCCGAACCGATGGGATGAATTCGGGCTGTACTTCATGATTGAAGAGACTGTGCATGCCCATCCTCCGCGTTCCATCTTCGAGTCCAGCCGAATGTAGAGTCGAAACTGCTGCTAGAATACATGACGTCAGGAACATTTCCAAAATTGAGGAGCACGGCGCCCGAAAATTGTGGGGAGAGACGTAAACACCAAAGGACTAGCGTCGGATCAAGCACCCCGACGCTGACGGACACTCATCCGCATATAGAAATGGCCGAGCCTCGGGGTTGATTTGATCCGCGCCTTGGTAAGCTTCTCTTTCGACTTCGGGCTTCTGTTTCGAATTCGGCCGAAAAGTGCTTTATATAAATCGTCATTCGTTCATCAAAGCAATCCTCAGTCCTCTGCGGTTTTTGGACTTCATCTAAGGTTCTGAGACCTGTAAGCTCGAATCCTCTTGGATGCTGCGTTCCACAATGAAGTCTTGGCATTTTGCTCAGGCTTGTACTTCAGCTAGGCGCACCAATTAAAGCGGAGAGAGCCTTGAATGGCTCGACAACCCGGCCAAGTATGGAGACAGTACGCCAGAATGCAATGGAGTTTTGATTGAAAATTAGCAGTGGTCGTGCGCCATCTAAGTCCTCAATCCGAAGCTCTGACGCCGGGAATTTCGGCGTCTTCGCCCAAAGTTGTCCCGCCGATCTTGATTGGCTCTACCGGAAGCAGTATGTACAACATGCGCAGCCAATTGGTTTCAGAGGTGTGGCGCCACGCGTGGTTTGTACCTCTCTGAATGCTGATATCCTCCCTCTTCATGATCCTCTTCTCGCCCGAATCCAGAATAAGCTCGGCCTCGCCTTCCAACACCACGCCGTAGTCTGGGCTCACCGTCCTATGCATTGGTGAAAGGCCCCCCGGTCGCAGGTCCACCATGCGCAGAACGGATCCGTTGGAGATGGAAATTCCCGGAGCATCCGTTAAGAGGTTCCGATAGATGCCGACATCCGCATTGTCGTTCAAGTTTATTGGGAACCCTTTGGTGGCGTAGCAAAGTGCAAAGTCGGCGTCCTTGGGTAGTGCGTAGATTGGAGTGTCTTTGCCCAACTCGTCGATGAAGATCTCCTTGCCGTCCGGAGTGTGACCGGTGATGAAGCGCTTGGTTGCGTGGATGTCTTTGTTTGCTGACATTGTGTACCGCCGCTGTCGTTGGTTTGAACGAAGCTGATTGCAAGTAATTCGTGCTTATTTGCGGGGGATTTGCAGCTAGTCCGATTGCTTAAGTATACTTGCCGAGAAGTTATGCTCCCGATGTGGACCACCACGGATGCATTTTAACCCGCTTCTAGCCTGCCATGAATTGAAGCTGTGACGGACCGCCAACTCGTAGAATGCGATACTCTTTTCTTCTTCACGACTTCCAATCACCGTACTCTCGTTCACTCTACGTGAGAGCCCGTTGTTTCAAAGCAAGAAAATTTCTACATACGGTTTACGGAAGTACGTCCCGGCAACTATTTGTTACAGGGAGCTGCAATCACTTATTCTGCAATGACAGGCACAGCTTCAAGGAGAAAAAGAGAGAAGCTGTAAGGTAGCGTTGAATTGATATGGGGATAGGCACTTACGGCGGGGGATGTGGAGACGATTCGGCAAGTCTGACGCGAAGTACACGAGAGAATTTCCCCACAGTATGTTGCTAGACGGACCTGCCTCACCTACCACAAGAAACTACAGCCGTATGGGTAATTGTTCAGGCTGTACCAAGACTTCTTTACCGTCTTTCCATTGTACAGGAGGAATGCGCCCGTTTGAGATATGGCGACACATACCATAGCAGTCGAGAAAACTTAAATTCCCGGCTGACTATCGAAAGTTTATGAATCATTCCCCTTTTCAGGCACCGTGTATGGATGAGAGTTCGATGTTGCCTGAAGATTCGAGCTAACGCAAAGCGGAAATATTTTTCAAAATTGCCGGGTATCTACTTTGCGTAGTCGCCACCGTGCTCATTCCTGCACCAACGAATAGGTATACTTCTTTTGCACGCTTTTTCGGGATTGATTACTCGTGCTCATCTCAAATGGGCATGCTAAAACTTTCAATCACTCACGGAAAGACAGTGGCCTGAAATCCAATCTAAAATGTTATATTCGATCCCCCACGATTGCCAAAGTGCACCCTCTGTGATTTTATGCGGAGGCTTGGTTAATATGTGGGGTAGATACAACCGGTTGTTACCGGTGTCAACCGTTGCATTTTCCTAATTACGAAGTTCATGTGTCCGTTAGATGTGGAGCATGACGTCTTACTGAGATCCTACAAAATGTAATTTGGTGTTCTGTCGGAAAAGGCCGAGCCTTCACGTCTCCCTGCCCCGCTCCCGCCCATTTCGAGATTGAACCAATCATGAATTGCCGACAGTGACACCACGGTTAGTGGAACATAATATAGTCATCCGCCAATGAAACGTCGATTCTGTTTTCCGAATTCCTTTGCTGGAAGTTGTCGACGTATTGTGGAACGCCTAGTATATATTGAGGAGAGCAGAGATTTCATTAAGACGCAACCGCATATACATGCCTAACTTTCTTGGAGATTGATCATCAATTATCCGGACTCTTTTTTTTTTTTTTTGAACAACTACAACTTTTCCCATCGCTCGTCTACCGGACCGCGCTTGAGATTAGTAAATTCCTCATTCCACTCGCCCATGAACGGCTCCACCCGCACCCCACGGCTTTCAGCAGCGCGACACACACGCTCACACGCCCTCTTCGCCCGAGCCAAATCTTCATCCGATACCTTTGGTGGCGCGGCACACGTGGCCGGCTCTGCAGGCGCAGCCTCAATCTCGGCGACCTCTGGAGTTCCTTCTGCCTCGTCACCAGACTTTCGCGTCGGCTTCTCCTCTCCAGCCGCCTCCTTCGAACCCTCATCATCATCCTCCTCTTCCTCCGATGAAGACTCATCCTCCCCAGCCCCACCCTTCTTCTCCGCGGATTGATACCCCTCCGGATGCGCCTCCTCCCACTCCTCCACCGCCCTCCTCTCCCCCTCCCCATCCTCCAAATCCAACACAAAACTCAGCCTCTCCAGGCCCGGCAAGAACGCCCCATCCCCAAACGCGCCCGCCCACCTCCCCACCACCTCCCCGCTCCGCGCCAGGCTCACCGAGCCCCGAAACCGCAACACCCGCAACCCCGGCGGGAAGCAGCGGAAAAACGCCGGCAGCTGCCCACGGTCGCGGTAGTGGTCGCCCAGCACGAGCACGAGCGTGCGCAGCGCGGCCAGCTGCGGGAGCAGGTCCTCGAGGACGTGCGGCGGCGCGTGGTGCAGGTCGTGCTGGCTGCGGGCAACGAGGCTGAGAGTCGTGAGGGCGGCGAGGGCGCGTGGGCGCGCGAGGGCGTAGCGGAAGAGCGTGTCGCGCGCGTCGTTGTGGACGATTTCGAGGGTCTGGAGGCGGGGTTGCGGGGCGGCGGCGTCGTCGAGTGGGGGGTTGTCGTTGCTGGCGTATTTCTCGGCCATCCAGTCGTTCACCAGGTCGGGCACCCAGGTGAGGGTTACGCCGCCGGAGGGGGCGGGCGCGGGGGGCTCGGCCGCGGCTCTTGCGTCGGCGTTCGCGCGGATGAGCTCCGTGGTGGTGGGCCCTTCGAAGCGCAGGCCGGCGGTGTAGTTGAGGACGAGGTGGGGCACGCGGCCGTCGAGGATCCAGGGCGACTTGCAGACCTCGCCGCAGGAGCTGCTGACGGTGAGCTTCTCGAGCGGCCAGTGCAGCGGGATTTTCTCGTCGTTGAGCTCTTCGTTCCACCCGCTGTCCATGGAGAGGTGCTTGATGGATGTGAAGTGGTTGGAAAGAAGGTCCCAGTGGGCATCGGACGGAATTTCCTTCTCTAGGCTGAGCCTTTCCGCGTCTCGTGGGGCATCTTTCAGCTGCGGTTCCACGGGTTCGAGCATGTCCAGCTCAACCGCCTTTTGTGCGTCTGCCATGGCTAATGTGTAACGTTGCGGGCGGCTATATTGTCTTGGAATCCGCGGCTTCGACGGGCTGTTGGTGGGAGGGAGAAACAAGGGAACGGAAAGGGTTGTATAAGAAAGACGTTAGGACGAAAGTGGAGGTTGACGCACTTGACATTGGCGAGGCTCTAGCCCCCAAGGCAGCAACAATAAGGGTCTGTGGGGGCGCACTTTAGCTCCTCGCGCCGACGCTTTTGAGTTAGTTACGAGCTAGTCATCGCGTCACGGATTTGTGACCGTGCGAGCGAGCAATTAAGACGGGTAAATAGATGGAAAAAGACCCTCACCTTACAGACACTTATACTAAGCTGTATGCGGTCACTGTGAGCACGTGATGTGACAACATCTGCGCTACCCGGCGATTTTGCTCTCAGATGCGCACGCATCCAACGGGAAGTGAAGCAACCCCACGATTAGTACGATTGGTGCCAAATGCACAATCCAGACCAGGACTGCCATGTGGGCTTGGAATATATAGTCAGATGACTTTGTCACTTACTACTTACATCCGGATCATGCTTCGACTCCTCGTAGTCCATCCTGAACGGCGTTTTTCTGCCATTTCTACAAGGGATCCACATTAAGGCCTAGCCGTTGGCTGTGGTACCTCTGTGGACGTATCTCATGTTTCATACGTCATAGACACAAGTTGAAGGTTTAAGTCGCAGAACTGCCGTCAAAGTTCCAGCACCGCCGTCCCGAGCCGCCCGACGAGATCGGCGTTCTAAGCGAAGCCATCCAACTTCGGCCTCTTCGGGAGAGCTAACGCGGCGCCAGGTATAAGCAGCAAACAGCTTCAGGGTCACGATACCAGCAGTCGTGCGCAGAGAATTGTCACCGGTGCACCGTATCCTTGTTGTATCACCCAAAATCATCACTTCTTGTTTTGACCATGGCTTCGAGCCTCACTCACGACGAGCACAGCACGCCGCACGGACAGCGTCATTCGGTCACATCCTCCACGATGCAGAATGGTACGACTGCGCTCTCCCATGGATCCAAAAAAAAAAAAAAAGAATTGCAGCTGGTGCTGACGAGCCAGCAGCAGAAAGCGACGATGAACCAACGCCCCCCGGCTTCGCCAACCTCGACGAGATCGAGGCGCCTCTGCCCGCCATCACCGAAGAAGAGCAGCCCCGTCTAGAGGGCGAACAAGCCGAAACCAGGGACACGCGCTCGGCCTTGGCGAACCTGGACGAGATCGAGGCGCCGCAGCCGGTGTACAGCAACGAGGGCCGGCCCAGCCTCGAGCAGCGCTTCGAGGCGGAAAAGCAGCACCGGACCACGAACGACCAGAGCCCGACGTCGTCCTCGAGCCAAACGGCCGTGGCTAGCGGCGGGGATGGGATTGCGGCGGAGGAAGGCGTGGGCGGCCAACACTCGCATCGCCGAGGTGGATACGAAGAGAAGCGGGACACAACGGGAGAGGAGGGGAACATGCTGGAGCGGCTGATAGGCAAGGAGCGCATGGCGATGTTCTGCACGTCGTCCTACCTCATCTTCTTTGCGCTGCTCGGCACGCTCACGCGCCTCGGGCTGCAGGCGCTGACCATCTACCCGGGCGCGCCCGTCGCGCTGGGCGAGCTGTGGGCCAACGCCGCGGGCACGGCGGTCATGGGGTTCCTGGCCGAGGACCGGGCACTGTTCGCGCAGGAGCTGGAGCGCGCGGCAGCGCGACGGGCAGATAATGATGGCGGCGAGGGGGTGAGCAGGGAGGAGTTCATCCGGACGCAGAACGTCGCGGTCAAGAAGCAGATCCCGCTGTACCTGGGGTTGACGGTCGGCTTCTGCGGCTGCTTCACGACCTTCTCGTCGTTCATGCGCGACGCGTTCCTCGCGCTGTCGAACAACCTCGACGCAGATCTCGTCCGCACGACGGCGAGCGCGGCGCCGCGCAACGATGGGCGCAGCGTCGAGGCGGTGCTGGCGGTGCTGATTCTCGAGGTCGCGACGTGCCTGGTGGCGCTGGATTTCGGGGCGCACGTGGCGATGGCGGTGGAGCGGCCGCTGCGTGGGATTGCGCGGGTCAATTGGCTTGAGGCGCTGGATTTGGCGGTGGTGGTGGTGGCATGGCCGGCGTGGATCGGAGCGGTGATGCTGGCGATTTGGCCGCCGCACGACAGATGGCGCGGAGTAGCGGTGTTTGCGCTGGTTTTTGGGCCGGTGGGGTGCCTGCTGAGATTTGTGTTGTCGATGAGGCTCAACGCACTGGTTCCGCGGTTTCCGCTGGGCACGTTCGTGGCGAATGTGTTCGGGACGCTGGTGTTGGCGGCATCGTGGGACTTGCAGCACGCGGGGAGTGCAGGGAATGTGGGGTGTCAGGTTTTGCAGGGGGTGCAGGACGGATTCTGCGGGTGCCTGACGACGGTGAGCACGTGGATGCTGGAGCTCAAGGGCCTACGCAGGTTACACGCGTATGTTTACGGGGCGTGCAGCGTGGGAATAGGGCTGGCGGTGGTTGTGGTTGTGATGGGCAGCCTGCGATGGGCCGACGGCTTTGACGCGGCTCAGTGCCGCACGTAGACACAATAAACTCCTTAACCTTGCCGCGTCCCCATCGCATCGTCATCATCTCTCTCACTCTCACTCTTCAGCGCCCACCATGTTCATGATTATGCCCAAGTCCGCCTCGCAGCCGCAGGGTCAACAGCGCCTGGCCGGACGCCCTGCCCGCGTGAAGGCCGCCTGCGACCGCTGTCGGCACAAGAAGATTAAGGTGAGCCCACTCGCCACTGTTCCACCGCGCGCGCCCTCACTGCTAACGCGACTCAGTGCGACGGCCTGACACCCTGCTCCCGCTGCAAACAAGAGCAATTGGTGTGCACTGCCGCCAGGAAGCCGCCGCCTGCCGACCCGCTGTCTGCCTCGCGCGAGTTCGCCACCTGCGCTCCACCTTCAACACCACGCGCTCACAATTTGCAGGTACATCCAGTCATTGGAAACCCAGCAATCCTCTCTTGTTCGCGTGCTCCGCCGTATGCACCGCCTACTACGCCAGCATCCAGCCTCCAATGACCTGGAAGATGTCGCCGATGCATTGAAATCGTGCGGCTTTGAGCTCGACGATGCTGATCACGTGCCCACATCGCCCAGGAAGAGGTCCAACTCACACCTCAGCTCCCGCGCCCCGGACGCCGTGAAGCGAATGAAGTATGACCACGGATCTCAGTCAGATATAGCTGCAGATTCTGCTCTCCAACAGCAGGACTCTGCCGGCCTTCCCCAGCTTGTTGATGATCCGTTCTTCGGTGTCCACATGGAGCCCATCAGCCTAACTTCTTTTCTCAACTTCTTGAACTCGCCCTCTTCCCATGAGGATGGATTTTCGGATTTCCCTAAGTTATGACGATATGCTGATTGCTAGATATACGACATCTGTACATACGTTGTATCGCTCACTCCGTCTCGCTGTACGGCGGTGGAAGTTTTGCAATTGCCTCCTCTTCTGTTTCGTCCACGTCGAGATACTCCGTCCCAATCTCCAGCGCATCCACCTCTTCGACGCTTTGCATGGCCCCACTGTACCGCCCTCTCACAAACTTTCGTGTTACCTGCACCGGAACGTCCAGCATTAGTCGACCATGACGGACACCTTTGAAACGAACCTGTACTACTATCGAGTACCTTCGCGCTGCTATCTCAGTCGCAAACGTTGGTAAAACTGCTTTATGCGCGCTCACTGGGATGCACAGCAGTGTCGTCCACGCCAACGTCGCCTTGTCCGCCTTGGTGGTTCCGTCGGACGAGACATCGGCTTGTGCCCAGTCCAGAGACGTCAGCTGCCGCACCTCGCTCCCCACCTCCTCTACCCGCACGCTCAGATTCGTCTTCCGTGATGCGTCCAACATCGTAGCATTCCGCTCCATTTTTGCAGCCGAGTAAAACATTTTCGACTGCAGCGTCGTCTGCACCTCGCACTCCCACTCGTACGGCTGGTTTGTCAGGACAATCGACGCATTTGCATCGAAGCTCAACCCGATAAACAACTTTGTACTTGCCTTGGGCGCCGAGGTTGACACGTCCAAGGATCGCGGCTCTTCCGTGGACACCTGGATCACTCCTCTTGGCCGCTGCAGGAAGCTGTTGTACACGTTTGTCCGCGCTCGCATCTTGAACTCCCCTGGATAGTCGGCGACAGGCAAAGGTGGCTCCATGCTGCTCAGTGGAAGGATTTCAACTTCTCGCTGAGCCCAGAGCGTGCTACCCGCGGCGTACGGCTCATTGGAACTGGAGGTGAGTGTTGTTTTGAGCTGGTAGACGATCAGGGGCTGCATGAACGTCTTTCCATCGCTGGATCTGTAGTAAGTCGGACCCAGCTTCGCCGTGGGCGGAATCTTGAGATATAGGGGATTGACGTCGCCAAATGGAGATACGAGCTCTTCTGGTACGGCAAAGTGAAATGGATAACGTTGGGTCGTGAAGGGGCCTTTTATTTGGGTTTGACATCCTGGACTATCGTATTTCTCCGTCAAGAACTTCTCACATCAGAGAAATCCCCAGCGATTGCTTGTGTGCATCAAATTTACCTTGTGCTCGACAGTGGTCAAAGGCGCCTGGGGCGTGTTGGAGCCGGCGTCGCTCTCTATCCAAATTCTGGAAACGCCTGTCTGTGTTAGTTGGGGACATAGGCGGGACAGTCGGTACTCACCAGTGAAGGCTATACTGGCTTGGATATCCAAATTGCCGAAGATGGTGACTTCCACAAACCCCTCGATCGTATCTCCACCGGTGCGTACTATACGTGCCTGGTTCCTCGGCTCTGACGAGTCGTCCTCCGGAAAAATGAAAATTCGCGCTGCAACGTAGTGCTGCAGAGCGGATTGGTATTTTGGCATTTTCATTCTCATGGTCCGCAGAATTGATGCGATGGCCGCGTCTGAATGCTGCTTCTGCTCACGCATTAACAGCACTCTGCCCTCGGCGTTCCGACAGCGCCGGCGACGTGCCGACAGGGCTCGCGCGGTTCGGCAACGTCGGGAGCGCTAAAGGTGCATGGGTACGTATATTTCTCCTCCCCGCCTCCACAGACCTCATTCGAGACTCAACCAACAACACGTGATGGAAAATGGACTGGCATCAGATCGCAACCGCAAAGAGAGCATCCCTCCTGCAGGTGATCCCTGCCGAGTGGCGCCTGCTCTCCGACCAGATCCCTCCGCCCAGCAGCCTCCGTGACGTCACCGCCTTCATTCGCCAGCACCTGAGCCCGCTCGAGCTCGACATCACCAACGCTCCCGCCCACGTCCTACTCGCCCGCCTCGGCTCCCGCGAGTACTCCGCCGTCGAAGTGACGCGCGCCTTCTGCCACCGCGCCTCCCTCGCCCACCAATTGGTCCGTCGTCCCCCTCCCACGGCCCCCACCCGACCCGTCACTCATCCCCACGCCCCAGACAAACTGCCTCTCAGAAACCCTCTTCCCCGCCGCCCTCGCCCACGCCGCCTCCCTCGACGCCCACCTCGCCGCCACCAGCACGCCCGTCGGCCCCCTCCACGGCCTCCCCGTCTCCCTCAAGGACCGCTTCAACGTCTCCGGCACCGACTCGGCCTGCGGCTACATCGCCTGGCTGAACGCGCCCAAGCGCCCCGCCGACGAAGGCGCGCTCGTGCGCGCGCTCCGCCGCGCCGGCGCGGTGCTCTTCGTCAAGACGGCCGTGCCGACGAGCATGCTCATGGGCGAGACGACGAGCAACATCGGCGGCGCGACGCGCAACCCGCGCAACCGCCTGCTGTCGGCGGGCGGCGCGTCCGGCGGCGAGGGCGCGCTGCTGGCGTGCCGCGGCAGCCCCGCCGGCTGGGGCAGCGACATCGCCGGCTCGGTGCGCATCCCGGCCGCGTTCAACGGGCTGTGCGGGCTGCGCCCGAGCTACGGGCGCGTGCCGGGCGATGGGCTGGCGACGAGCTTGCCGGGGTTGCCGGTGGCGCAGAGCGTCGTGGGGCCGATGGGTGTGGAGGTGGAGGGGGTGGTGGGCGCGATGAGGTGGGTGTTGGGCGAGGAGGGAGGGGGCCTGTGGCGGGAGGCGTGCGAGGTGGTGGACTTGCCGTGGCGGGAGGGCGTGTGGCGGAGCGCGAGGGCGAGGGTGTGCAGGGAGGGGCAGGTGGATGGGACGCTGGTGTTTGCGGTGATGGGATGTGATGGCGAGGTGCGGCCGCATCCGCCGGTGAGGAGGGCGGTGGGGGTGGTGGTGAGGGCGTTGCGGGCGAGGGGGTATGAGGTGCGTCCTTCAGGAGACTCTTCTTGGAACGGAGACGTTGGACAAGGAGGCGAACGTGTTCGTTGATATTAGGAGGAATAACAAGATACAGGTCATCGACTGGGACCCCCCTCCCCACGCCCCCGCCACCAACCTCCTCTTCCAGATCTTCGGCTCCACCGCCGGCCAGACCGTCCGCGCTGCCATCGATGCCAGCGGCGAGCCGCCCATTCCGCAGCTGAGGGAGTGGTACTATCAAGAAAGTGAACAGCAGCAACAGCCGGCAAGTTCCACGGAGTTCTGGCAGTTGTGCCAGATGCGCGACGAGTATCGCGCGAAATATCATCGGTATTGGGCAGATTCGAGGATGCGGACGCGGTCGGGCAGGTGCGTTGATGGGGTGATATTGCCGGTGGCGCCGAGTGCGGCGGTGGAAGAGGGGCGGTTCGAGTATTACGGTGGGTTGTTTTCTCTTTTCCGTTTGTTTGCGTCTCCCCTCGTTCTCTCGTGTGTTTTGGAGGGACTGGGAGACTCATGGAGACGTGAGAAGAAGGTGTGAGGGTGGGGACAGAGAAAGAGACGATTGAATCGAGGGGTGGAATCTTTGCGGCATTTCACGTTTTACTGACTTGATTGGGATTTTCTGAAGCGTACTCGGCTATCGCAAGCGTGCTAGACTACACAGCTGGCACTTTTCCCGTGACGGTAGCGGATTCCGAGATAGACGTAGAGGATGGAGAGGAATATCAGCCGTTGAGTGAGACAGATCGGCGGAACTGGCAGAGCTGTAAGCTTCTGAGGTCTGAGAGAGGATCAAAAAGAAATTGAAATTGCTAACTTGAAGTGATGAATAGATCGGAAAGATCTGTTTCATGGAACGCCGGTTGGTCTGCAAGTGATGGGACAGAGGCTACAGGAAGAGAAGGTGCTGGCAATGATGGAAGCAATTGTGCAGGCTGTGAAGGAGTCGGATGGCCATGGTTATTGATCAGTGCTCCACTAATGATAACACTACCCGAAGCGGCAGAAATAATCATATTCTCTCGGTCATCTCTGCGCCAATCTGTGGAACCCCGGTATGCGACTTGATAACTTTCTCTTCCCCACAGGGTATTTCGCTACGGAACACCTTTTCAAAGCATCTTCATTCCCATTAATTTGGATATGGATGCCGAGCAATACCTATGTTCGAGACTCATGGGCCTCCGCTTTGCTGTCTCACCGTCCTACACCTAATACAATCAACCAAGTTGCCACAAGGGAGCCCGAAAACTACACCAACTTCTTCCTGCCCCCCCCCCCCCCCCATAATGGGATTAATCACTTGTTCATCTGTCAGATCACTTTCATATTCCATCGAAGAAGTCCATTCAAGAGCCGCATGAATTCATGGGACCTGTTCAAACAGCATGGAGACCATAGACCATTGAAAGATTGTCAGGCTCACCCAGCAACAGCTCTACCTTCATTACCAGGAATCCTCGACCTATATTCCTAAAATCGTACAAGCGCTGAACAAGCTAGTTCTCTCTGGCAAAGTGCTTTACCTTGGCATCAGCGACACGCCTACATGGATCGGCAGCAAATCGAACGGTATCAAAGGTTCAGTAGGGAAGCTGGCAGGATTGAGAAGCTCTCACCGTTTGGTGCTTCTTGGCACCAATCTAGATGAGCATTTTGACTCCCTACAGTGGTATGATGTCTTCGTAAACCAGCCTGAGAGCGCTTCCGCACTCACAGCCTTGGGCGTTGACGTCGGCATTCTTTTTGAGCTGTGTCCGGAAATTTCCGATCCGGATATGGATGCATGCTCGCGACCGTGCAGTATTGACACGGGTCTTTGCATATCTGAGTATATTAAATCAAGATAACGGATAAAGTAACTGCTCCAATCAGGGTGAGCGAAGGACCAACTCGGCGTTGCACAACAGGCCGAAGAAGAGGGGAAAGAGCAAGGCTGAGAATGATGCACTCCAGAGCTGGCCAAAGACAGTCGAAAAACAAGGTTTCAAAATATCCTCTTAGCGAGTGCGGATGCCTGTGCGTGCATGCGTCAAATACGTGCGCATATTCCTCCCATAAAAGCGGCTAGCTTTTTTCTTGAAATGATGTCTCATCATGCACGAAGCAATCATATTGCACGAATTGGATAGCAGAAATTCCGACTTCTGCAAAGCAACTCCTCCTACAAAGCATCACATGTTAAGCTGAATTCTGTTTAGCAGTTCAATCCGAGAGAAGTATGCATGTCAGCAGCCACGGTTTACAGCGACTGAGGCCGCGAAACGTGTATGAGGAGAAGCTGCTGCAAGATAACGCGAGAAGATGAGGAAGCACCAGTAAAAGCGATAATCTGTACGTGATTGCTGCCACGATCGACGGATTGATGCATTTCCTGATCCGAACCCCTGCTACTCTTGAACACGTTTCAGCTGCCAAGCACGTGAGACTTCCTGCAGGTCTCACACTATACGATAAAGACTTCGGCCGATGCAGGTTGGGGAGAAACTAGAGTTTATATCCGAGAAAAAGGCATTCGTACAACGGGTGGGATTCGCTGTTGGGCTCCAATGTACGTAAGACTCAATTCCGATAGTATGTACTGCGACTATCGGATGCGACACCAATAAGCAAGGTAATGCAAGCCTGGATGAGTTCTTAAACAGCCTGATTTCTCGGCTACGCCCATTGATCTGGTAAACCACTACTCTCTTTGACATTGAATCCCGCAACGGCTATACTTTCCACTTGAAGCCATCAGAATGGCTGAATTTTTGCCCTGGAAGGAAGCATTCAATTCGCTGGAGAAGCGGAAAGGGCAAGATTCGGAGGCCTGGGCCGCATTCAAATCGCGAAACGAGGACAAGAACCTACTTGACGTCATGGAAGATCTCAAAGAGGTCCACAAGTCTGTTTCCGGAAAGTACGATGCTCACGGATTTGGCCGCACGCTGGAGCGCATGGAACTTCTACGCAGTGTGGGTGGCGAAGCTCTGCAATTCGCGCCAGAGACTGTCGGAATCGCATTCACTGCCTTCAGCGCCCTCTGTTAATGCGTCACTGCAGACATGAAGCTCTATGATACGATCGGCGACACTATCGACAATGTCACCCATTGGATCTTTGTTGGAGAAGTCTACGCAAGGCAGTACTCCACCATTTCCAAGAAATTCCCGATATGCGCGGGTGGTAGTCGAACAGAAACCAACAATGCCGAATACCCGGATGAGAAGCACATCGAAAACAACGAAGAAAATGCCAATCACGATTTCAAAGTCGATTCGGAGAGCGTCTTGAAGAAGATACCGCCTCTATTTGAAATTGTACTTCAGCTCTGCTTTGATATTGAGAAGCTGGGCTTTTCGAATGACTCGAAAATCACAAACGCAGAGCAAGCATGCCAGAACAGATCTCACCTTTTCAGCCAGCTGAAAGACAAGACGAAATCAAAGGCTAGCAAGGCTTTTTCTTCGTTCCGGCGTCATGTTGAGGCTTTCTTCGGAAAAGCAAAGCAAATTCAGGGAATACTCAACGATGGCACCAAGAAACTTAAAGCGCTAGATCGAACGGTCGACATGGAGTTCCAATCGAATTTCAAATCAGTGGCCGAAGACCTGCTTGAGACGATATCCCAAAGCAACAAAGACCTGAAAGATAAACTGAACGGAATTACGGACCCAATCCTGGAAAGCCAGAAACGAATCGAAGAGAACCAGCACAAGCTGCTCTCGAACGCAGAGAAACAGCAGGAAGATATCGAGATGGTGAAGAAGCTACTGAAAGCTGAATACAATGAGATTCTGGATTGGCTTCGATCTGGGACCACACTCGGGCTTGACCAGCCATCTCATCAACAGCAAGAAACGAAGACTAATACCAGCCCTGGAACATGTGATTGGATTCTCAATCATAGAAGGTACATCAAATGGAAAGAGGGTTATCCAAGGGTCTGCTGGTTGTCTGGAGATGCTGGTCTTGGAAAATCTTTCATCATGTCTACCGTTGTGGGTCAGTTTCTGGAACAGGACCAAGGTGACTCCGGCGCCCCACCATTGTTCATATACTTCTTTTGCAAAACTGGAAAGGACGCCACTCGAAAGAGCAAAAGAGTGATGTTGCATCTTATAATGCAGCTTCTACACATTTGCAATCAACCTAGTTTTCATTATGCTCAACCAGCGTGTGTGGGAATCATCAAGCGAGCCAAGGGCAATCTCGGCAATGAGAGATATCCAGACATGACAACTAAGGGTCGCGACGAGGCAAAGACGCCGGACTCACTTTCGATGAGAGCACTTCAAGCTGCCTTTTTGGAGCTCATGAAAGCATTTCAGAGGGAAATTTTTGTTGTTGTGGACGCCCTTGATGAATGCAGCGATGGAATTATGCTCTTGGACGCGCTCTGGGGTCTAGTCATTTCCGGAGAACAATCTCGACTATACCTTTGGATCTCGAGCCGCCCAGAAGACGAAATCAGAAAGGCGATGCAGAAGGAAGACAGGAAATACCGGCACGTCGAAATAGAGTTGAGGGGTGAACAGAACGATCCAAACTTACAGCTACACGTGAAGTTGGCATTGCAGAATATGGAACATCTCGAGAAAGATCAAAAGCATGACGCACTGAATATCATTATGAAGCAGTCTTCTGGGTCTTTCCTCCGTACGTTGAAACCTACCATTGCTGTATACCATTAGCTGATTGGCACAGGTGCTAGCACCGCTATAAACCTTCTTAGGGGCACAAAGGCTGTGTCGGACTTCAACCAAGCGTTGAAGGACTTGCCCGCGGACATGGATCAGCTCTATCAACAACGTATGCAGAGCTTTCCGCTTGACCACCGAAACTGGCTGTCAATTGCTCTGCGTTGGCTGATTTGCGGTGACGGAGAGATCACTGCAACGCTTATTGCCGATGAGATTGAACACAAGTACTTGTCGAGGAAATTGCACCGATCCGCAAAAGCGAATGAAGATGCAAACCAAATCCCAGAACGTTCAGCCCAGAACACCAACGAAGAGCAGGTAGTACGAGACACGGACGGAGGGGACCAGTCAGACTGCAAAGAACGCCCTTCGATATCGGCTCTGAAAGATTTCGGTAGAGATTTCCTGAAATTCACATGAAAAGACGAGGCGCAGCTCATGCACGATGCCATCAGAGATTGGGTGCTCAATGACGAAAAGAAGCTCCATGACCAAAAGGACGACCATTACCGCAGCTGTTTGGAACGAATGCGATCTCTCTCTACGTACAGGTCCGCTCCAAAATACGGCCACTTGCTGATGGCGTTACACATTATGCGGACTCTCAACAGCAGGACCTTTCAAGAACGACACCTATTCCGACCTGATTCCGATAAGGAAGAGTTGGAGATGTTTCAGAGGGAAGAGATGTACCCACAAGAAGCTGTGATCAAGCAAAGACCAGATGGTGAAGTAGAGACATGCGTCACATCTGACCCAGGGGCGGACCTAAGCGAACACGGTGGGGCAGCTGAAGATGAGGAAACTGACCCACACGATGATGCCATGCGTTCTGATAGCCTAGAAGAGCATGAAGATGAGCGAGAAAGAGATGAGGATGTTACTGATATGATACCGGATGACATTTCCGATGCTGGAACGGCAACATCGGCGTCGTCATCAAACTCGGGACAGAAAACTCCCGAGGATCCAGATCCCCAGAATGATCGTAGCGACGACTCTGACGAGCTCCGCTACGATCTCACGCACTGGGATTACCATATACGAATGGCAGAGCAGCAATGGTCCTCGGAAGAACGCAATGAGGACATCTATTCTGAAGAGTGGGCTCTTCTCTATGCAGAGGTAAAGAAATTCATGGACAGCAGATCACCAGCATTTCGAGTCTGGCAGAAACGGCTATTTCCAGATGGATACAGCAACAGATTGTATTACGCGGCTTTCTATGGGCTTGTCGGTGTTATCAAGATGTTCCTCAAAGACAACGACGATCTATCCGAACGAAACGAGTCCGGGGAGACCCCACTTCATGCAGCTTGCTGGGGCTCTGGAAACTATGTCGGACTTGAATACATTCTCGATCGGTCTGTCGAATGGCTCAATGATCAGCAAGACGGCAACTTGACACCTGCAATGGTCCTCGTCGACCGAGGAGTACCGCTGGATAAAGTAGAAATGCTTGTTGCTAAAGGAGCAAGATTGGATCTTCCTGCCTTCGAGACCTGGTATTCATTGCATTATGCTATCCGAAGTCGAAGTTACGAGCTGTGTGAGTACATCCTGGACAACAATATTGTCAGCCCAAGCATTAAAGACGATGATGGTGAAACGCCACTGCATTGGCTTCTGAAGCAAGACGATGCCTCCGTCGAAATTGCCAATCTGCTGGTACGCAAAGAGGCAGAAGTGTGCGCCGAAGATCTTGAGAGTCAGCAACCTCTATACGAAGCAGCCTGCACAGGCAACGTGGCTGTGGCTCGGGTGCTTATCCAACATGGCGCTGATGTTAACGATACGGAGGATTGTGAAGAGTGGACTCTATTACACAAGGCCACCTCAGAAGGACATGTTGATTTTGTCCGGTTGCTATTGGAGTGTATGGCGGACGTCACGAGCGCGGATCGCAAGTCCAGAACCCCACTACACCTCGCAGTCAAGGGGGGAAGAACGGAGATCCTGAAGATGATCTTGGACCACTTGACTATCTCTTCGGACGGAGATTCTAGAAATGGTATATGTGATGACCGAATGGACGCTTTCGCGGACTGGAACCAAGACTCAGGAAGTGCTGGATCAACGGACACGGCGACAGATTCGAAGAGGGAAGACAGAAACTCAGCCCAGCATCTTGCCAAAGCCCGAGCTCTGGAATATGCCGACAGGTATGGAAATACGCCTCTGCATAAGGCCGCCGCACACGACAACCGGGAATGTGTCGAGCTCCTTCTTAGCTTTAAATCCGGAAACCAGCTCCATTCGATAACAGGCATGGTGCCACTCCTCTGCATTCGGCAGCCGTAAGAGGCCATGATTACTGCGTGAAACTGCTACTGGATGCAAAAGCGGACCCAAATTCAATGAATCACAAAAAGGAGACGCCATTGCATGCTGTGGTGAAGAGAAGGGACATTCCCAATGCAAAATTGCTCTTGGAGGCAGGCGCAGATCCTAATCATCCTTATGAACTCGAGTCAAAAGCAACCATACTTGATACGGTGGTCCAATCATGGAGAGTAGATTACGACTGGGAGGTAGAAGACGACGAGAAGCTCGTGGCAACTTTTGTCCAATGCGCGCCACGCCTTTCACCTGACTGTTACTTTAACATCTTGAACATTGCTCTTGAAAGACAATCGAAAGAGATGATCTCCAGCTTCAGGAATCGTCTTCCCGGGGAGGATAGGCATGGCTGGTCACTGTTGTCGCTAGCTATCCAGTTCCGAAAGAACTCTCTCCTGGATTGCGTATTCTTGCCGAAACCATCTTCGTTCAACCCCGTATGGAGCACGACAGACAAGGGCCTTCACATCGTTGTCTCAGAAGATGGCAAAGAGCTCTGTGATGCCGAATCAGCTATCGACGCTGAATCTTACACTCTGAGTGCAATAAGAACCGACCTTCCGATACCACCAGGGAAGAGCTACTACTACTATGAGATTGAGATTCTCGACTGTGGTGAGGTTGACAGTCCCGAAAGGTATGCCACAATCTCTTCTCATATCCACTACATCCTCCCAGAACACTACCTACTACACACTCCATAATTTTTCTGCCTAGTCTGCTGAGTGATCTTGTTGAAATAAAGCTAATATATTGTGATTAGCATTATTGCCCTTGGGTTCTCTTCGCAATACTATGAACTCGACAAGATGCCGGGCTGGGACTCCCCCTATATGTCATGGGGATACCATGGCGATGATGGATGGCGTTTTGGAAATGATGAATATGGTGAGTATGGGGAAACTTTCAAGAGAGGGGACGTCGTAGGCGCCGGCGTAGACTTTTCCAAGGAAGAAATATTTTTCACCAAGAATGGCAGTGGTCTCGGTAAGGACATTTTCAGTTGTACGAAATAATCAAAGTCCGCAATGATTAACTAAAACAATTACCAGGCATGGCTTTCAAAAATGAAAACATCAAAGGCAAGCTGTTCCCGATTGTCGGGTTCCATCCATGTGGAATCAGGGTCCGCGCAAATTTCGGAATGGATGAATTCAAGTTTGACGGGAAAGCAAAGGTGCAAGATTAATTCGTCCAGTGTGTACGAGTTTCCTCAATTTTTCATTACGCTCTCTTTCGGTTCAGCTCGCAGGGGATTCCGTCAATCCCGGATTTCAAAATAAATTTTGGCTTCACACCTGTAGCGCCACCACCGACTTTAAAGATGAAAGCTCAGTTTCGGTAAATCGTCGTTTTTCTTGAATAATTTTGTAATGGTGTTCTCTGACTCGCTTATAAACGTCTTATAGTAGTCTGGGAATGGACTATGTAAGTCACACTTACCCTGAGGCTCCATTGCAATCTGCGCCATCTTTCTTGACTTCGTCCCATCGACACTCATGAGCTTTGCGATTATTTGGTCATGCATGTGACTAGAGACAAGCTACTGATGGGGTTCCCTGACAGCGACGGCAACTGCGGCATACGAGATCATGAAGACGAGGGTGAATATTAGTCGAAATCCCAGAACGGCAATGGCACTGAGAACTATCAAACCAACATAGACTCTACTCGACATTGTAGCTATAGAGACCCGCCAGCCTTCCCTTCTCATCACTCAAAGAGCAGCACTAAATGCCATCGTCGGTCATAAATATAGTATGGTATTGTTGGACCGGAATTGAGCTGTTTGCTCTCCTGAAGCATCACGAGCACTCTGCAGCATCGCTAATATTAGGGGTTCGAAGCATTATGGATTTAAAAGACTGGAGATCTATGACCATCATCTAACTTTTGCTAGCAACTTTGGCTTCTGACGCGAGCAAGTTTTAGAGTTCGGTTAAACAAAGTCACTATGAAATCAAACTACCTACTGACTTCCCATCGTAGGTTGGAGCTTCAAAGCTCTCAGATCATCCGAGGCTTGAACCGGATTGTGAGTTCCGCCTTGTCCCAGATTAGATACGACTTCTGGTCAATCCAGCGGTCGCTCTGAGAGTCCAATTCGAGATCAAAATTCCAGAGAACCCTTGCCATGATAGCTCTCATCTCGTAATGCGCCAAGCTGTTTCAGGTCAGTCCGGCAGCCAATGTGAACCTGAGAATTGACAATACTCACTTCTTTCCGAGACAGTTGCGAGGGCCGTAGGAGAACGGCTGAACCACCTCGCGTTTATCGAACGCATGGTACTCCTCGAAACCAGGCTCGTCAAGGATCCAGCGTTCCGGTAAAAAGAGCCCAGGGTCCTTGAAATTCTTGGGGGAGCGGAAGGCCGCCCAGGAAACCACAGCAAGGCGTGTCTGAAACAAACCGGTATTAGTTTACGTGCCACTCTACGCCACAATTGCGTGATTAATCAAGTATGGTAGTGAGACTCGCCTTCTCTGGAAGATATTCGCCTAGTATTTCGTTGCCGCCTGGAACAATCTCTCTGAAAGTTCCCAACGGCACCGGTGGATACACTGTTTGAAATTATTAGACTTTCTTTCACTAACATCATCTCGAATACACGTACCTCGAAGTGCTTCCTCAATACACGCAACCAAGTACTTCATGTGCCTGACGGAGTCAATCGTCAATTCAGACTCACTCTTAAACTGCCGAACTTCCTCAACCAGCTTCTTGTACTTAGAAGGGTTCTTCAACAACAGATACGTCAATCCACTGAGCAGCGTCGCCGTCGTCTCCGTACCTGCAAGCATGAACAGAATGCTATTCGCGTTCATCACCTCGCGGCTGATATCATGCCCCGACCGCAGAATTAGCGCCCAGATATCCGGATGCTCCGTCCTCTCCTTCGCCAACCGTTTTTCGACGCGCTCAGCGCTCTGCTGGAGGTTCACCATCGCCGCTTTTTTCAAGTACGCCGGCATGAGCACTTTCCAGAGCGCCTGCAGGACCGGATACTCGTTGAGCTGCCGGATCAGCGAGATGGCCTTGAAGCTGTGGAAGATGGCGGTGACCCAGGGCGAGTACTCGGAGTTTTCGAGGTTGCCGAGCGGCTCGCTGAAGGTGAGGTCGCCCATGATGTCGAAGGTGGTGAAGTTGTACAGCTTGACGGCGTCGAGCTCGGCGGCGCCGGTCGGGCTCTTCGCCGCAGCGCGGTGAACCAGCAAGATCAGGTCGTCCACGTAGCACCCGATGAGCTCGCCTTGCTGGCTGAGGGCGCGGTCGCTGAAGGCGTGGGCGAAGATGCGGCGCTGGGCGCCGTGCTCGGCGTCGCTGGGCTCGGTGAGCACGCTGTTGAAGCCGTTGGCCTCGCCGTTGAGGAAACGCATGTCCTTTGGGCTGGCTTTGCGGCCCGCGGTCTTGTGGCCGTAAACCTCTTTCCATGCCTCTGGCTTGGTGTAGCTCAATCTTTCGGGGCCGATGCGGACGATTTCACCGTGTTGTTTGTGGACTGACTCGATCCAGTGCACTGTGTTGCCACGAAACATGTGATAGACGTAGACGAGGTTCCATGCTGCGGCGTGTCGAGGTCCAGGGAACTTGGAGAGAGGGTGAAAGTAAATGTTGTAGATGGCATCTGCAATGACTTTGGCGAGTGACTGTTTGCCATCTGTAAGCAAGAGGTTCAAGATATCATGATTAGGCACGTACAAGACCGAAAATAACAATAAGAACTTGGGGAAAGTCTGGGTTAGATAGAAAGCGAGAGGACGGGGATCCCAGCACCGTCGCGGCTTTATGAAAGCCTTCAGTTGGCGGGGAATTTGAACTGTCCATTTTCTTCGACGTGTAAGGATTCCTTGAGATATCAATAATGAAAAAACTCCAGCGCAGGGCAGCATCTTATAGCCCTGTCCAATGCTCAGAATACTTCATCGGAAACTGAAGCCTAGTCCCGAATGTAATGTGAGATGTCGGAAACTCGGAACCTGTGCTTCCCATGTGCGAGACATGCAATGAGAGCAGGGCTGATTCATGCCTTGCAATCTTAGTGAAACAATGCGAATAGATCTAAGTCACTCATACCACTGGGCTGTGTTTGGGGTGGTGGCAGTTAGCAGATCAACGTAATGATCTTTAACGCCATTGCTACTAGAACACCTACTCCTGCCTAACCTTAACTTCCCTACTTCGAGATCGCTCGCTAGAGAGCTTTTACAAAGTAGGATTGAGTTCAAGGACATAAAATATCATTCGCGTGTGATCCTACAAGTACTGTGAAACCAGATAGTGTAACGAGTCTTGGTAGAGTGCGCAATCACGCATATCACCCCTCTTGCTGAACTTAGTCTAGAGCATTTTCGTGCATATGCGGATTCGATCCTGATTGGACTTCTCGTGGCTGGATAGATATGATTGTAAATGCCGTCGTCCGGAGTTGAGTCATTCTCCCATACAGACGAAAACAAGTGGGTACGGTACGTAAGAGAGGCCGAGAATACCTGGCCGCTGATCCACTTGTGAGCGTACAAAATTCCGTAACAAACCGAGAATGGCCGAGTCTGTCCACATCGGAACCTCCGTCACAAACCGATTATTAGCGTTCATAGATTCGTTGTGCGTGGAACAAATGGTGATTCAAAAGAAATCTATAGGATTTAGTTCGCCACTTCGACCTTTTCCCAGCTCCCCCCACCCAAAGATAATCCCCCCGGGCCTCTGAAGATCGCATGCAGCTACTATAGTCCTTAAAGACGATATTGCTGCAGGCAATTAACGGTGCTAGGGTGGGCAGCCTGCAGGTCCAGACAGCTATACAGATGATACGTTAACGTTCATGCACTGAAATTTAGGAAGATCGGCTATCTTGCTATTCGCAAGCCATAGCTCTTCCATCAAATCAATACCTTCCCATGGTAAACTGTCCTACAAGATATCCGTATACCCAAAACAGATGCCGTTCGACGCAGTGATCTTCACAGCCAGAACCGTAGTGTTAAGCGCACCGCGCTTTTGAATGTAATACAAGGGGGAAAATGCTCAGCGTCGTCGTATTCTTTTCTTACTTAGCGGTTTAAACAGGTATGAAAACGTGGGATACGGTAGGGGAGAACAGGGGTAGATCTCCGACAGGCGCTCTCACTCATAGAGACCAGTCGGTCGAAGACGCAATATATAGGAAAGAGATGGACAAAATTCGTCAAATTTAATTTTTTCGTTTGTAGGACATTAGACTTTTCTCCTCAACGCCGCTTTACCTATACTTCCGCCTCTTCGTAGTATTCTCCACACCCCGCTCTTGCTTCGTCCCACCCTCCCGTTTGGCTGTAAATGACAAACCACTTTGACATCGTGACCGAGGCAAAAAGTAGAATGAAACTCACAATCAAGCTTTGTTATACGCATGCTCACATTATTGTTAATATGACAGCACATATCTGTGGGCATCTTTTCGCAGTGTTCTTAGTGTTTATATCGCTATCTACATTATAGCCAGCCTGTGTTTGCTGATTGGATATGAAATTCAAATTCTAAGATAAATCTACTCTGATAGACAACCATGGCGCGAGGGGGTCTCGGCGGCTAGCTGGGCGGCAAGTCCCGCCGCAGTAAAGGAACCCATATTCACCCCGGACGGTACCACCTTAAATGCAGACGCACAGTCGCCCACTGCAAATATGCCGGGCACATTTGTCTCGTTGAAAATGCCGCTGACTTTAATGAAGCCTGGGTTGATGATCCCGGAGTTGTCAATTTCGAGGCCCAGCTGTTGGACGAAGGGGCCGGGAATTTCAGGCACGGGGCGGTGGATGATGTAGTTGACAGTAGTGGAGGTGCTGTCGTCGAAGCGGATCTCCACGTCCGAAGCGTCCGGACCTTTGACCAGCTGCTTTATCCGCCGCGTATCGACGGTGTACAGCGACTCGGGCCACTCCTTGAGCGCGTCTTGGACCTGGCCGGCCAACTCTTCGTTGCCGTTGGTGAATACGGTCACCCTTTGAGCGATGGCCTTGGCCTCAAGCGCGAGATGGCGCGCCTTGAAAAGCGAGGCGTCGCCCTCGACTGCCAGCACTCCGGCCATCTTGCAGCCCGCCACTTCGAAACCGCGGTGCACCTGACAGTGGAAGCTGTGGGCGATTATCAATCAGTGTGCGCGTTTCAGTGGGCGAGTGCTGGCGCTACGTACATGCCCTTTATCCAGCAGTCTTCGTAGCCAGGAATGTTTGGAAAGCGCTCGATGTTGCCTATGGCCAGTACGACCTTTCTACCCAACCAATGTTGCCCGTTGGCATCGGCGATGCGAAAAAACCCCGCATGTTCTCCCTCACTAAGCTTCTCGACATGAGTTGCCTTTGCGTTGACGAAAGTATTTGTCTTGTAACGGGTGGTAAGGTCGCGGCGGATGTCACCGACGTATGTGAGCAGACTCCGGTGATCGTATCCGGGCACCATGTGGAAGTGCTTCGACTCTTTGTAGCGAAACTCTCCAGAATCGAAAATGACAGTCTTCCAAAATAGCCTGGTCAGTACGGTGGCGCAGGAAAGACCGGCGGGCCCTGCGCCGACGATCAAAACATCCGCTACGTCGGTGGTTTGGCCAGCCATTGTTTCGAAGGTCGTGGCAATGCCGCACTGTAAAAGACAAAACGAAAGTTCGTGGGAAGCAAATGTGGCGTATACGGGAGAAGGTCCATGTCGCCTTGATAGTGGAATTCAGAATTATATGACGATTGTAGGACGGTCACCGACATAAGCATACCCTGCTGAAAATCCTTGAATCGTTTCCACATTGAAAGACTGGTCAATAAGTAGTCAACCTGGGTCCTTTTCCGGTTAGCCGACTTTCCCTTTCGGCCACCGAACGCGAGGATCGGGCTTTTTCGGTTCTCCCCTTCCCCGCTGAAGAGACAACACAACCCCGGATTTCCTTTTCCATCATTCATCCCTCAGTCCAGCCGGGCTGCTCGTCGATCTGCCACCCTCACGCCCGCAACGATGTCTTCCTCGTCGGACGAACATTTCGAACCGAAGACAAGCTTCTCTCCGCCGGACACTGTCCCCATTACATCCGAAGAGCCATCGAAAAAGCGGGCAGGAGGATGTCGCTTCTGGACCGTATTTGCATCTCTCTGCATGGTCATGTTCCTCTCGGCCCTTGACTCGACCGTCATCACCATCGCCCTGCCGACGATATCGCGCTCCCTGGATTCCAACGAGTACACTTGGATCGTCAACGGCTACGCCCTGTCCTGCTCCGTCTTCCTCCTCGTCGTCGGCCAGCTCGCCGACTTCTTCGACCGCAAGGCCACCGTGCTCGGCTGCGTCTTCCTCTTCGCGGCCGGGAGCGCCCTCTGCGGCGCGGCGCAGAGCATGGGCATGATGATCAGCGGGCGCGTTATCCAGGGCATCGGCGGCGGCGGCATCGCCGTCATGGCCGAGATCGTGTGCTCCGACATGGTCCCTCTGCAAGACCGCTCCAAGTACCTCGGGCTGCTGCTCGCGCTGGCGTCGCTGGGCACCGTCGTCGGCCCGCCCATCGGCGGCGGCATCATCGCCCACACCACCTGGCGCTGGATCTTCTACATCAACCTGCCGCTCGCCGGCTTCGCCTTCGCCTTCCTCGTGCTCGGCCTCGAGCGCCGCACGCCCGGCCTCGAGGTGTCGACGCTCTCGCTGCGCGCCAAGCTGCAGCGCATCGACTGGGCCGGCAACGCGCTCTTCGCCGGCAGCGCGACGGCGCTGCTGCTCGGCCTGCTGACGGGCGGCACCGAGCACCCGTGGGGCTCGGCCAACGTCGTCCTGCCGCTCGTCCTCGGCGTCGCGGGGCTGGGCGTGTTCCGCTGGCACGAGGGCTCGGGCAGGGCGGCGTGGCCGGTGATGCCGCCGCGGCTGTTCGACAACCGCACGGCGCTCGCGCTGCACGCGCTGGCCTGCTTCGTCGTGCTGATGCTGACGTGGCAGTCGTACTTCCTGCCGGTGTACTTCCAGGCGGTGCTGCGCGAGTCGCCCGAGCGCTCCAGCGTGCTGCTGCTGCCGACCGTCCTGGCGCCGCTGCCGCTCAGCGTCGCGGGCGGCGTGCTGATGGCGGCGCTGCAGCGCGTGCGCGAGATCCACATGGCCGCGGCTGCGATCCTGGCGGTCGGGTTCGGCGTCTTCTCGCTGTTCGACGGCGGCACGGGGTTGGCGCTGCGCGTGGTGATGCAGGTGGTGGCGTCGGCGGGGGTTGGGCTGCTCGTCGCGACCATCCTGCCCGCGCTGCAGGCCCAGCTGCCCGAGCGCGACGTCGCCGCCGTGACGGCGCTGTTCAGCTTCTCGCGCAGCCTCGGCGGCATCTGGGGCGTTACCATCCCCTCCGTCATCTTCAACGCCCGCGTCAACCACGGGTTGGCGAGCGTCCGTGACGAAGCCGTGCGCCGCTTGCTGGAGGATGGGGGCGCGTATGCTCGTGCGAGCGCGTCGTTCGTCGGGTCGCTGGGTGGCGAGACTAGGGACGAAGTTATTGGGCTGTATGTTGATAGCTTGCGGGTTGTCTGGTACGTTGCCGTCGGGTTCTGTGGTGCTGCCTTTCTTCTGGCGTGTTTTGAGAAGCGTATTGAGATCAACTCGGGGCAGAAATGATGAGTCATGTTGACGGATTGCGAGAAACAGAAAACATGCATTAACTAAATATGTGACCATTGATTTCCGGCTCTTTTGTGGGGAGAAACATTGGATGTATTGTTTCAGATCGAAGTGATGATGTTTGTTCTTTCTTTTGAATCATGGAACTACCCTAAGTTAAAAAAGCTTATGTTTTTTAGCATCGCTACCAAAGGCCGGGTCAAACATCGGTCCGCCCTTGTGGACATCTGCTCTGTCATGAGTGATGGCTAGCCCTCAATACAAAAAACACCACTTCCGTCTTGATTCCACCAACACTTGTACCTCCTCACGCCAGAAGTCTCCTTTAGACGGGGTTTCGCACCTCAATAAGCAAAGACCTCACAGCTCCAGCCCTGGAATCGGCTCACGGCTCTTGAGCAGCAGCTTGCCCGCCGGATTCGGCATGACGAGCACGCCAAACACCAAGTTCGGCGGCCGGCCCTCGGCATCGTCGAGCTTGACGTCGTAGTTGCTCAACACCAGCGCGACGACCAGCTTGACGACGGCGGCGGCAAAGTAGCGGCCCGGACACGCGTGGATGCCGTAGCCCCAGTTGAGGTTGTCGGGCCCGGTGCTGGCGAACTGGTGCTGGCGCGCGCTCTTCTGCTCGTTTTCCTCCTCTTCCCCTGCCTGCTGATCGTCGGAAGAAGACGCGCCGCACCGCAGCTCGTCGAAGCGGAAGCCACGAAAGTCGTCGGGCTGCGGGTAGCGCTCGGGGCTGCGGTTGATGGTATGGTTGGAGATGCCGACCTGGTTGATCACACGTCAGTTGCTTTGCGCTTGTGGCCTGGAAGTCGGGATGGCTGACGGAGACGCCGGCGGGGACGGTGGCGCCGTTGGAGAGCGTGAGGGGAGCCACGGTGCGGCGGGTCATCATGACTGGTTTTTGCATCTGCGCGTTAGCCTCTCTCTCTCTCTCTCTCTCTCTCCTCTGCAGCATCTCACGTACCCAAGCCGTGCGAGTTCAGCCGCTGGCACTCGCGCACGAAGCTGTCCATCTTGCCCAGCCGCGCCAGACACGCGTGCCCGAACCTACCCGCGTTCGCCGCCACCGCCGCCGCCAGCTCCGCGCGCAGCGGCTCGACGTACTGCGGGCGTGCAGCCAGCTCGAAGAGGACGTGCACGAGCAGCGTCGCGGGGATGGGGATCGAGGCGGCCGACGAGAGCAGGTAGTCGCGGGTGACGTCGGCCAGCCTGGGGCGGCGGGCGTAGCGGCCGAGCAGCCAGGCCAGGAGCTTGCCGCTGCTTTCTTTCGCGGCGGCCAGGTGCGCCTGGACGAGCGGCTGCGTCTTCTGCGCGACGACGGCCTGGTGGCGACGCAGGCTGCGCACGGCCGGGTGGAGCGGCGCGACGAGCGGGCGCAGGAGCGCGGGGAAAGGGCGCAGGGCCTGCGCGGCGACGTCGCCCTCGGTGGTGAAGGCGATGGTGGACGCGATCCAGGCGGGGTCGCGGCTGAGCGGGAGGCCGACGAAGGCGCGGCCGTTGATCATGGTGACGGCGCGCGCCATGTGCTCGAAGATGCCGACGGGCGTCCAGGCCGGGCAGGGGCCGATGGTGGTGCGGAGGGCGTGCGGCGCTTCGTCGAGGAGGATGGTGTCGAAGACGGAGGGGAGCGAGCGCGTGAGGTCGTGCTTGATGACGGCGACCATCTCTTTGTCGTCTTGGCCCATGAGCGTGTAGCGCCCGAGGAAGCGGATGTAGAGCTCCTTGTTTAGGGAGAGCTGGCTCTCGGGGAGGTTCTTGATTTCACCCGCCGCCCATGTGGGCAGGATGACTATCGGGTCTTGCAGAGGCAGGACCCATGGCGTGTCGGGGTACTGCCGTATGAAGCTCGTCAGTGTGCTGTATACTCGAGGATTTACTTAGCTTACCCGTTTGCTGCCTTCTTCAAGAGCGGCCCTGCAGTCAGTCGCATTCGGATCTCCAACAATAGGCAAGTCGAGTTTGGGGGCAGCGCGACTGCGTAACGAGATGAGAGCGGAAAGGATCATGCAGCCAACCGCAAGAGCGACCAGTTCTAATGAACCATAGGTTTCGGTAAAGGATAGGAGGGCCATGGCCGGATTGGTGACGCTAGGTCTACGATGTGTGATGGGGCCTCAGGGTGTTGAAGTGCTTTAATAAAGTAGACCTTACTGCTCGGCTACCGAGCGGGGGTTATCGTCACCAATTTGCCGGCTGTGAAATACGTACAAGGAACGGACAAGTCCGGGAAACAATAATCTACTATTTGAAAAACATTCATTTTTTTAAACAAAGCGGGAGTTGACGTTGTCTCCGGTTAAGCGACTGGAACGCAGGACAAAAGAAACTGGGGATGCGTGATCCACGAATTGGGATCGACCGACCAATCCTGGTCTTTATCCAACAGACCTAATCGATATCCGCCGAGCAGCTCCACCATGAGGGCCCGAAGCATGATGTCCGCTACGTACTTGCCCATACATTGCCGCGGACCGAACCCAAAGCGCCAGAAGTGATAGCGCAAATCCGACGCGCTCAACTCGAGCCATCTCTCCGGTCGGTACTCGTTGGTATCCGGCCCCCAAAAGCCATTTCGGACGTTCAAAGCATACGAGTCCACGACGAAGTTGGTGCCCGCAGGAATCAGGTAGCCGTCGACGATGCGATCTGTCGGGGCGGACTGCGGCACGGAGAAGGCCGCAAGCGGGCGCAGACGAGAGGACTCCGAGATGCACGCTGCCAGGTAGCTGGACGAGTCCAAGATGTACGCCTCCATATCGCCGGCGTGGCTGTGTATTTCTGCGCGCACTTTGTCCTGGACCTCCGGGTGTGCGGCGAAGAAGACCAGGTTCCAGGACAGCGCGCCGGTTGTGACGTCCAGGTTCGCGTACAGCGACTCGTCGAGGGTTTGGAGCAGCTGCTCCATGGTGATCTCCCCCGACCGCGCCGCCCCGCACATGGCGATGATTGGAGCGTCCAGTCTCAGCGACGTGGCGCGCTCGACGGCCCTGTCGTTGAAGGCTCGCCACCTCTTGCGGAAGTCGGCCAGCATCGCGTTCGTTTTGGAGGGGAGGTACTGCGACCAGTGGAACCGGGATATGCCTCCTTTGATGACGTGCAGGAAGAGCTCCTCGCGAAGGGGCGCCATCTCGCGGAGGTCCCGCACCATGTCTGGAGAGAGACTTCCGTAGATGATGTCGGCAACAACGAAGAACGGCAGCATTTTCATGTCTTGGGCCGGATGGAGCTTGCCGTGGCCTAGATTTGGGCCGGCCCGTAGCTCTTTGAGATAGTCGCGGACCTTCTTGCGCGTGCTCTGCACGTACGCGCTGGCTGCTTTCCGATGAAAGGGCCCCTCGGTAACTCTGCGGACAGTCTCCCACTCTTGCTGGCTCACCAGGCCAACGCACTTGCCGAGGATGCGGCTCATCAGGTATCCCGAATTGTTGTCGACGGCCTTCATGTGCTTGTTGGAGTCTCTGAAAACGTCCCGAAGGTGTTCCGGGCGTGTTAAGACGCTGTCTTTTTGTCAGCAGCGAAAAGAGAGAGCCTTGAGCTGAACACGCACATCTCCGGCTTCATGCCTGACCAGATGCGGTAGATGGTGCCATGCTCCTTTTCCCAGGCAGGGCTGTTTTCAATGCCATCTAGGAATTTGCCCTGATCACCCTGGCCGTTCGGCCAACGGTATTCACAGCTCGGCAGAGACGTTCCTGTGCCCTGTCGCTTGATAGGATAGCGGAGGAGCAAGTAGTGCTGGTCGGGCGTCAGTCTGCATTGTGTTGCCTCGGGTTAGAGAAGATCACACACATTTATGGTAAAGGAAAGTATGTCTTTTCCAAGCTGATTCTGGACCAGGAGGACTAGAATGCACGAGACGATCAATACCGGGGCTGTTGCGTCGAAGATGGAGCCAGCCTCGAGAGGTTTCGTGTATGAATGATTCATAGCGCTGGCAATGGTTTGGGATCGACGATTGGAGTGGCACACACACGGGGGGTATGGGGTCCTGAGGTTTAAACATGGCGCGAGCACAAAGGCCTCGGTAGCCGAACAGGTGCAGACATACGGCACAGCAAAATAGATATTTCGTCGTACATACATGCATAAATAAATACAATTCATCGCTCAGTCTGCTCTACTCCCTTCAAACATAGGCTCGACATCATCCTCGAGCGGGTCGACATCGGCCATGGTGCGGGCAACGTCCTCGACAGCAGCCAGCACGCGAAGCACATTGGCGCCGGCAATGCCGCGGATGGCGCCGAGCGACAGGCCACGACGAAGCAGCTCAGCGAGGAGGGCGGGATAGGTGCTAACATCCTCCAGACGGCGCGGGCCAGAGTCGAGGCCCATGCCGTCGAAGTCAGCGCCCAGGCCCACGTGGCGGAAGCCAATCAGGCGGCCAATGTAGACGATGTGGTCGGCGACGTCGGACAGCGAGGCGGTGGCGGCGCAGGTGACGAGCGGCGGCCAGAAGTTGACCATGATGATGCCGTCGTTGTCGCGCAGGGCCAGCAGCAAATCGTCGGGCACGTTGCGGGCGACGGGGCAGAGGGCGGCGGCGGCCGAGTGGGTGAACAGCACGGGGGCGCGCGACAGGCGGAGGGCCTGGCGGGCGGTGGCTTCTGAGGTGTGCGAGAGGTCGACAGCCAGGCCGATGCGGTTCATCTCGCGCACGACAGCGCGACCAGCGGGCGAGAGACCTCCATGGCGCGGGGAGGGCGGTGATGAGCTATCGGCGTAGGCATTGTGACAGGTGTGGGTGAGGGTCACGTACCGCACGCCGAGGCGATGAAACAGGCGCAGAGCTGAGGCGGGCGCCGCCGCCACTTGGTGCAAGCCCTCGATGCCCAGCAGACTCGACACGGCGCCCTCTCCCGCCCGCCACTGCGCCCACACCTCCGCCGCCGACGCCGCGCTCTGCAGTTGCGCCGGGAAGCGGTCCACTAGCCGGTGCACCAGGTCAATCTGCTGCACCGTCTCCGCCAGCGCATCCGCCGCGTCCTCCTTGCACTCGGTGTACACGCTCCAGAACTGCGCGCCCACGCGCCCCGCCCGCAGCCGCAGAAAGTCCACCTGGCCGGCGAGCTCCTGGTCGTCGCTGAAGTTGGCGCCATAGATGTGGTTGCGGTAGAAGGCCCGGATGTAGATGGCAAAGTCGTTGTGTCCGTCTGCGCTGCCCGTCAGCCGCCTGCGTCGCCCAAGGCGCGGTCGACTCACCAACCAGCGGCGCACCGCGGAGCACGTCGTCGACGGTTGGGTGCTGCTGCAACGACGTCTGCGCGGGCTGCAGTGCGCGTGCAGCCGGCAGCAGCAACAACAGCAGCAGAGCAGATCGCATCGTGGTTTAGCCGACGGCGTCCGAAAGGAGAAACGGACACCAAGAAATAGCCGTCTCGGGCGTGCGTCGGGCACCGTGGACGGACACCGATATTCATGAGCTCTGGGCCGACCGAAGCTACTGCCGTGCTCGACAGTTCCTGCTACGACGCGCGGAAAGGGAAATGCTGTTGTGTCAGTCAGCATTAGCATGGCAACGAGGACCCACCGGCAATGCGAAATACTCGTGTCAGTCAGCATGAGCATCGCCACCAGGACCCACCGCTGGCAATCCGACATACTACCTACTTGTGCCTGATCGACTGGCTCTCCTTCACAAGGCACTGGCTGCATCGTTTACAGAGGGGTGCTGCAGCCGACAGGCAGCGCCGAATGCGAGATTCCATGGATACCGCCATAGGGCGTGAAAGCATTCAATCAGATGTAGGTGTATTGCATCGGTCCTGTACTCCCGTTCTCCATGGAGTAATACTTTTCGCGGCTACTGCCGCTACCGACCGGCCACGCTATACGCTGTGCGATCGTTCTTCATTAGGACCAAGCGTCACCGCTAAATTTCCTGTCTGAGAGGCTCGCTTGATGGCGTACGAATCGGGGCGGTGCCTGCCACAAAGCGCGAGCTCTGATTGGCAAGCGAACGCCTCCCGTCCCTCAGACCCCGCAGTAGCTAAAACACCTTACCCGCGCCTCTGAGAAGCCACACACGACGTTGCCCAGATCACCCCACCCAGCAACAGCCGATCCTCCGGCCCAGCGTTTGTCCATTCTCGTCTTCTTTCTTGCGACTGTGGCCTCTAAGGGTATCGTATGTATGTACATGGCCACGTGCTATCCTTCACTGGCCCCCTCTATCTGGAAATCTCGCGCGAGATAAAGGCATGCCCACCACAACCCACCAGGCCTCGCGTTTCTCCGGAATCTTGACCGCCACGCCCCCGCCTTTGCGAATCGGCGCCATGGACACGCGATACAAGGCTGTGTCAGTGTGCGTGAGCCAAAATGTCGGACTCCGACACGGCTGCTGAGTGCGCGCGTGTACTTAAGGGCGCTCCGATAAGAGCTGCTACGATCGGACATCCAGTGCTTCCCCACAGACGAGGCGAGAACAGGCAGGTGCCCCGCGATTGCTGTTGTATGCAAGAGGCTTGACAAGCGCTAACTGCCGCAGATAACATGGCAACCGATTGCAGCTGCGGCCTCGTGGCCCTGCGATCGCTCATGCGGCTCGAGCAGCTGGACGGTGCCGCCGTGCCCCTGGACAAGTCCCTGGAACTAGCCGAACGGGCCGAGGCGGACTGCCAGGCCCTGCTTCAGTGTGAGACGTGCCGCCAGCAAAGCTTTGCCTTGTTCAGCGTAACCGCCCTCAGTGCGTGCGTTGTTGATTGGCTGCGGCGCTCGTGGCGGCTTGACGGATGTGATGACTCTGTCCACCACCCGCTGCAAATCTCTCTGGGCGACTACAATCTAGAGTCGGCCGACGCCGAGATCCTCGGCCGCGAGCTGATGGCCTTGCGGCTCTCAAACCTTGTCAAGGTCGTAACCTCCCTCGAAACCACCGTTGCCACCCTTGGCACCGCCCAAGCCGGGGCCTGCCTCGATGTCGTACAGTCAAACCTCCAGCAACTGCGCGACTGTGTTCAGCGAGTCAGAGACATATCTTCTGCCTCCGCCTGAGTCGCTCCGCTCGCCCGCCCTGGGCTCAGGCCCAATGGCTCGATCCGCTCCTTCCGCCGGGAGTGCCTTTATGTTTCCCACCCACTAATGACGAGCTCTATCCCCAGCTACACGCCATTGTGGACCAAGGCCTCGTCAGAATGGCGCACGAACAAGTCCGCTCCGGGCCCAGGGTTCCCAAGATCCGCCTGTCGTGTGACAGTTGCCAGCGCTCAAAGATCCGCTGCAGCCAGGAACGTCCAGCATGCAAGAGATGCCTCAAGCACGGCATCGAGTGCATTTACAGCCCTTCCCGCCGTGCTGGGCGCCCTCGAATCCGCAGAGCCTCTCCTGTGAGCCAATCAGCTCCGTCGCCGCCACCAGCCCCAACCGCGACAGCTCAATCCACCCCGCCGCAGGAACAACAGACCGTCGAGCCCGCCCCAGCTCCCTCCCGCCCAGAGCCCGAGGGGTGTAGTCCACTTGTACCCTTGAGCTATGCGTCTCCCCCGCGCCATGACACCATCAACGTGGCCTCCACACGGCCCGAAGCCGCTGCCGTGCCCACTCCCATATCGTCCCGCTTTTTCGGACAATCTCCCGTTCCACCCGCTGACAACCACGATCACGACGCATCCTTTTCGGCCTTGACCAACCTTGGCGTCGCTGACAGCTTCTCGCCGATGTTCCCTGGCGTGGACAGCAACGAGCCTTCTTTTGGATTTGACTTCCTCCTGACCCCGCTCGACGGAATCGCACTTGCCTCCAAGACCACCCCCCGCTTCGACAGCCTCAGCCTATCCAATTCGAGTCCCTCGGCCGATACTGACGGGCCCGGGCCCGGGCCCATGGTGCCGGACTGCGACTGTTCCATCACGCTGCTCGACAAGCTCGCCCAATCGCAACGCGCGCAAGGCCAATACGCCGAGCAGCTGGCATCCATCGCCTCTGCCGTCTCGAAGTCGAGGCCGTTGCTTACCGCATGCTGCCGCGTGCTATCATGCTCTCAATGTGCCCCGCGGTTCTCCTCGATTCTTATGGTGTGCGAGGCTCTCGACAGGGTCTCAGTCGCGCTGGACATGGGCCACCTGTGGGATGGCGTCGGCAATGACGGCCAGGCCTCCTGCGCCGCAATCAGCACCGACCTGGCCCAGGATGGATCTCCACTTCGCTGCGGCGGATACTCAGTCCGCGGCGGGGACCGGCGCATCGTGCTGCGGGTGCTCATCGTCAAGCATCTGACCGAACTGCAGGCCATCATGTCCAAGCTGCAAAGCGCCGTCGATTACTCAACCATGTCGACATCACCGTTGCAGAAGACCTGCGCAGACCTTGTCTGCCGCTTCCGTGCAAAGCTTTCTGGAAAAGTAAACCTGTTCAAAACACTACTGTAAACCTACCTGTATTTATTTCATGCTTTGGTCAGGTCATCGAGTAACATACCCGGCGCTCCTTGGTCTCGTTCGGATCCATGTTTCTTTTTTTTTCAACTTCGGTTTCCTTTCCAAGGTAATGTTCACTTGGGCGGCGGAATCCGGACCAACTTTCCTGGACATTCTGTGGGTCCTGATATCACAATTCCTTTTCTGTTTCTATGTTGAAATGCCGCACTCGCCACTTATATTTCTACGTTTGATGTGCGTGCTTCCCTAAACCCCGTTCTTGCGTGTTCGTGCTTTCTTCATTCTTTTCGGTGCGTTTCCGAATGGGAGATGCTCGGGTCTGTATGATATCCGAACTACGGGCTTCTCGGTAGCCGACCTTGCTTTATCAGACTCGTGAAAAGAGTGACTCTAACAGTCAACTCACGGAACCAGGGGCTCCTCGAAGAGGCGTTGACATTCATGCCTGGTAGATCTTATCATTTCATTGTCATTGATCTTATCCTCACGCCGGTTCTGCTTTGCCGCCATCCCAGTCCACAATGAACAGAACAACGCCAGCAAGCGCGACACATGACCGGCATAGCGTGCTCGAGTTGCTCCTACACAAAGAAATGAGCGATGTGCCCTCTTGGGTGGTGCAGCTCTTCCTTCCCGCGTTTCTCTGTGTAGGAATACTCTCCCTCCTGCCTCGACCCGGACCCACGCGCGTCATGATCGGACTCACAGCCTTCTCGACCATGTGGTGGTATGCGGCCTCGCGATGGGCAGGTGACGGATCGTTCATGATGGGACCCATGTTCGCCTTCCCCATCACTCTGCGGTGGGCGTTCATGGTGCTGCGGGGAACACCGGAACTGGATTGCGTCCAACTTCAGACGACGCAAGCAGGAAAAAAGACCCCTGTACAGCTCGGCCTTCTACAAAAGCTGAAGTGGAGTATGGATCTTTGGTGCTCGTGGAGAGGCATAGGCTGGAACTGGGAGATCCAGAACATCCGCAAACCCGCCAACAGCAGCCCTTCACGCCTGTGGGTTTTCCCTCCCCTTCAACGCCCACATCAAACCAGCACCACGAGCTAACCGGGGGCGCCACTCCCTTCCCGTGCGCAGCCACTTCGTCCTCACCAACCTCGTCCACATCGCCGTCAACCTCGCCGCCGCCCAGCTCCTCACCCGCTTCTTCTTCTGCCCGCTCTACCCCTCCCACGCCAACACCGCCCCCGCCTTCCTCGCCCTGCCGCTCTGGCGCCAACACGCCATCTCCACCGCCCAGCTCGCCCTCAGCACGCGTTTCCTCGACACCACCTACCGCGTCTTCGCCACCTGCGCCGTCCTGCTCGGCCTGTCGCCGCCGGCCGCCAACCCGGCCTGCTTCGGCTCGCTCGCCGACGCCTGGTCCGTCCGCACCTTCTGGGGCCGCACCTGGCACCAGACGTTCCGCGCCGTCTTCGTCGCCGTCGGCGACGCCGTCGCGGGCGCGGCACGCGCCCGCAAGGGCACGCGCGCGTCGCGCCACCTCAAGACGCACGCGGGCTTCGCGACGTCGGGCGCCATGCACGCGCTGCCGGGCCTGTTCGTGCGGCATGCCGGCGCGCCGTGGTGGACGGTGACGAACCTGCTGCACATGCCGCTGTATGCGGTTGTGGTGACGGTGGAGGATGGGGTGAAGGGGGTTGGGCGACGGTTGGGGGTTCGTGGTGAGTGCTCGTTTTTTTTTTTTTTTTTTCTCTTTTCACGAGGGAGGTTGAGGCTGACTGTGGTAGATTCGCTGGGGGTTCGACTTGTTGGGTATGCTTGGACGGCGTTTTGGGTGCCGTTTGTGTATCGGTATGCGTTTGTGTTCTACATCGATATTGGGTTTTGCGATGGGGTTTGCGCGGTGGCACCGGCGTGAGAGCTTGGGGAAATTGGAGAACACGCGCACCGGCTTACCGGATGGGGGGTTTTCAATGGATGCGGTCATTTTTAATGATTCTATTTCATTTGGAATGCAGGAGGTGTGACAATTGAAAGGAGTTGTGTGTTTGGTTTTTTGTGGTGGACTGACAACGATTCGATGCCCATTTGGCTGGGATTGACAAGCGCAAATAAATTTGTCCCTTCTTTTCTATTGCTATTGTTGGGAGGAGAGAGGGGAAGAGAGCTGGCTTGTAAAGTACGCGGGCCAGAAGGGATTCAGATCCGCCATAAAGACGTCACACATGTCACTTCACGCAAAGGGAATTGGCTGGAAGAAGCCCTGAAGTGTAACCAACCCGGCAAGGTGTTGCAGCAATGGTCGCATGAGCGTGGAGTAAATGCTATAAGTATGAATGGAGATTCAAAAGACAAGAATAGACGCGACCAGCCTCGTATGTACGAACGAATCAAAGGCCGGCCTCCGGCTGCCTGGACTTGAACAGGATCTCCACGCTCGGATCCGGATAGATGGTGCCCGTGGGCTTCTCGAGGTTCTTCGGCCGGCCCTGGCCGTCTCGAAGCTTGATGTCGTAGTTCAGCAGCAGGTAGGCGAAGATGATCTTCATCTCGTTGATGGCGAAGAAGCGGCCCGGGCAGGCGTGCGCCCCGAAGCCAAAGGCCGTGGCGTACGGCCCGGTGTTGGCCAGCTGGAACTTCAGCTCGTTGCCCGGCTGCGCCCGCATCTTCTCGTAGCGGAAGCCGTCGAATCGGTCTGCATCGACGATGGCTGGCCCGTTGTTCGATTGCCAGCCGGACACTGCGATAATCGTGTCTTTGGGTAGCTTGGGGCCGACGGATAGCCTGACGCTGTTCGTCGTCTTCCGGAGCATGGCCACTGAGACGGGAATAAGCGAAAAGGAGAAGGGGAGAATGGGGAGGTGTAGGGTGCTTACACGCCGTCTGAGGGTTGAGCCGCTGGGACTCCTTGATGAAACTGTCTAGCTTCTTCAACTGTGCGATGCTGTGCTTGTCGAGCTTGCCATTCACCGAGTTGCTCTTGATCTCTTCGCGCAGCGGTTCGGCGTACTCGGGATGCGCAGCCAGATCGTATATGGCGTGCATGAGCGTCACGGTCGACGTGTGGATTGACGAGAAGGAAATCATCAGCTGATCGAGCGCAATGCGGTGGTAGGTCATCTCCCCCGGCTTGTAGTAGGACATGGTCCAGCCAATCATCTCACCCGCTTCCACCTCCGCATCTTCGTCATCGTCGCTTTTGGCGTGACGTGCCATTTGCTGCTCGATCAGCGGCTTGAGCATGCCCGCCACGGCATCCTGGTGCGGTTTGACGTCCGTTCTATAGATGAACGGTCCCACAGCCCATCTGGTTCCCCACGGGTAGCCCTTAAGCTTGTTTCCGAACTTGTACGACGTCGCCGTGTATTGCGTTGTGGCCTCTATCCATTTCTCGTCTCTGCTAAGCGGCAGGCCAACCAAGACACGGCCGTTCAGCAGAGCAATGATGCGGAGAATTTTGGGCTCCAGGACCACAGCCTGCCAGTCTTTCATGGTGCCAATGTTCTGGTCAAAGGCGAATTTGACTTCGTCGTTGAGGGTGTTCAACGTCTTGGCAATGTTCCTTGTGAGGTCAATCTGCACCGCCGACAACATGGCGTGCGAGTATTGCCCCAGCGATGTGTAGTCTCCGCCGAACGAGTCGTATAGCACTCGGCGGAGCGAGGCCTTATTCTCCGGGAGGTCCTTGTACTCATCCAGGACTTCCAAAGGGTAGATTACGGTTGGTTGCGGAATGGTGGGCACGCGGAATGGCGTGTCCGGATACTACCGTCGTCTGTGATGAGCAAATTTCCAACTATATCTCGCTTGTGCTTACCTTTTTCGAGCCCAGTTCTACACATTTTCCGATGCTTGAACCGTCATCTCCAACCAGCGGTAGAGAGCTTAAGGCTCGCCGAAGACGGTGTTCACGAATGTACTTGGGAAGTAGGAGCAAGGCGAGTGCTAGGAAATAGACAAGATAATGTGTTTGGATTGATTCCAAAGCCTTCGAACAGAGGTGCACGAAGACTCCGGTCTGATCGATTTCATGACCGTCTTCCATCATCGCCTTGCTTGACACTTGGATCCCAAGGACCAAAAATAAAGTGGAAATTTATGGTTGAGTGGACATCAATAGCAGTAATAAAACCAAGTCTGAGAAGCTGTAGCATGGGACTCTGCACATTTCGGGGACCGGCTGGGCCTGTTTCGGCTACCGGAATATCCCGCTCAATCCTAAGTTTCCGTGCAACCAACCTTAAGAAGACGTCAGCGCGAACAGGTTTGAAGGCAGAAAGGGCGATTGCCATTGAGTTTGATCAACGTCTTCGACATGGTGCCTCAGGATATGTTTGTGAGAGACCCGGTGATCAACGTCTCGGTCACTCTCCCCGTCAATCCCCCTGGCACTGCGGACGTGCTCACCTTGGAGGACGTGTGGGTCGGCCTCCTCCACCAGCAGCGTTACGCCCAGGACTACGTTCCGCATATCACCAACGTCGAGATCACCGAGAAAACCATACTCTCCAGCACATCGACATCCTACAAAAGAGTGACCCACTTGAGTCAGGAAGCATACCCCAACACCCCGCCGCTCGTTCAAGATGTCATTGTGGTGGACAAGATGAAGGCAGGCGAGACTCAGCCCCGTAAAAGCATCTCAGGCTGACTCCGAGGCGATAGATCGACAGTTACACGCACACGAACAACACGCTGGCAACCGCCACAATCTCAGTCGGGCAGACGGACAGAGACATTTACTACAGCCTTTCGTACGAACGCCCGGCTCCAGGAATTTCGGCCGACAGTCCCGAAGCGGCGAAAATGCGGACGGATTTCATAGAGATGGCGCGGAAGAATGTCGCGTCGTGCATTGACCTCACGAGGAGTTACAAGGCAGAGGGAAGATACGACGGAATGGGACGTTTCCTCTAAGCTACCAAACAAATCAGTATAGCAACACGAAGTATCTTACCTATTCAGCTGAAGTCTAGTTTCACACATCCGCATCATTGCTCTTAGCAACTCGGCCCGGCAGTGCTCGGAGAAATTGGGATTTGAAACACTTGATCAGCACGCACAGGCATTTTGCTAACCTTTTACGGCAGTCTTCCTATTTGCTGAAGGACTCGGAAACCGATGCTGCTTCTCGGTCACCGTCAAGATCGTGCGGGGATTTTTGCCATTACTCAGCCCGGAGCTATCACTCCAACATTCCACATTGCGATCACGCTAAGCGTTGCCAGAGGAGTTCATCTGTTCCAGTTCACTCTAGATCTAATGCTTCTTTTCCCATTTCATAATTAAACAATCAAAGACTTGGCTCAAAGGCAATGGGTTTCCCTTCCCTGATAAACTGCTGGACAATCGCCGGCCCCGCGACGCTGCCGCTGCCCACCGCATTGGCCAACGCCTTCAGCGGCGTGCTGACGTCGCCCACAGCATAGCAGCCCGGCACGCTAGTCTCGTTGAAGGGCGGAGTGACCTTGACCTCAGCGCCGCTGGGGCTGAGCTCCAGCCCGAGATCCGCGACCATGCCCACGTTCGCCTCCGACTTGGGGTGGTAGACGAGGAACGCCTCGTGCGCGCTGGAGCCGTCGACGAAGCGCACGGTGACGCCGCCGCCGCCGCTGCCCGCCGCGGGCTCGAGCGATGCGATCTTCCGGGTGTCGGCCTGCATCGCCGCGCCGGCCTTGAGCAGCGGCTGGATGTCGTCGGCCAGCTGCTGGTTGGCGTCCGTGTAGAAGGTCAGGCTCGCGACGAACTGGCGCGCCATCGAGGCCAGCGCGAAGCACATGTCCTTGTTGACCAGCGGCGGCACCGCGAGCACGCCGGCGGACTTGGCCCCGGTGTCTTCGAAGCCGTGGCAGAACATGCAGTGGTATCTGGAGCGGTCAGCGGGCATCCGCGCCTCCGGCCCCACACGGTACGGAGAATAAAAAAAGGGGGGAGCCTCACATTTGCTTGCCCCAGCACTCGGCAAAGCCTGGGATGTCCGGCATGATGTCTCGCACGCCCGTGGCGAGCACCAGCTTGTCGCCGATCCACTCCGCGCCGGCGGCATCGACGGCTTTGAAGGCGCCGTCCGCGAGCTTGGTGACCGTCTGGATGGGGGTGTTTGAGTATTTGACGGTGCTGTACCGGCTTTCGAAAAGCTCCTTGCGAGCGGCGGCGCGCAGCTCAGCAGGGCCGTGGTGATCCCATGTGATGAACGTGTGCAAATGCTTGGTTGGCGCATTGCGGTATTCGCCCGAGTCGAACAGCACAGCGGAGCGGCGGGCGCGGGCTAATGATAGTCCTGCGGACAGTCCGGAGGGCCCGCCGCCGATGATAAGGACTTCCGCTTTTGTGGCCATGGTAGACGCTGTGGAGAGTGACTTCTTGCGAATTGATGGGAAAATGAACATATGCTGATATTCAGCCAGTAGATCAGAACATAATGTCTGTTGGAACAAGGTGTTGATATAGTAGCTATCACGCGGAGACTTTTAACACCGCGGTCGGTCCTCGACGCAGTAGCCGGAGACTTAGCCCGGAGAAAATATGGTGAATGAAATGTCCCCATTCTCTTCCCTCCTTGATTGCTTTTCTTTTCGTCACACAAAAGGTCTCCATGGGTTGATTAGAATACTATATATAGGTCCTATTCCCAAAGATTGCAATATATATAAGGATGATTGCCGCCCATTTTTGCAACTGTACGATGACTACCGGCGGCCAGTGAGTTCTGCTGCCACAGCCTTGAGATCCACCTTCCCAGCTCTTGTCATCGGAAAATCATCCACACACGCTATTGCGGACGGTACAGCCTGCCTAGGCAGGTGCGCCCTGATCGCCTTCTGAACGGCCGCAGTGTCCAAGTTGGCAGGCTGCACCATGGCAACCAGACTGTCACGGCCATCGGGTCGCGTGAGTGCCACGGCCTTGATGCCCGGGTAAGCTTTCAGGATGCGGGCTTCGAGATCGTCCAGATCCAGCCGGAACCCGCGCAGCTTGACCTGCCGGTCTCGTCGGCCCAGGCACACAACCTCCCCGTTCTCACCCCAGTAGCCGCGGTCGCCCGTCTTGTACATCATCTCCCCCAGCTCCGGGCAGATGGTGTCGGGCACGAACCGCTGCGCCGTCTCCTCCGGGAGATTCAGGTAGCCGAGAGACACCTGGACGCCGGCAATGCAGATCTCCCCGACGGCGCCGGGCGGCATGGGAAAGCCGTTCTTGCCCAGGATGTAGACTCTCGAAGTGGGATTGGGCTGGCCAATGGTGATGGGGCGTCCGGGAATCAATTGAGTGATGGTCGCACCACAAGTGCCCTCGGTGGGCCCGTACATGTTATAGAGCTCCCGAGCACCTGCCCACTCCTCCACGACCGGTGGAGGCACTTGTTCTCCCACCAGATAGACCTGTATGACACGTGAGCAAGGATTCAGCATTACTGTGTTAGCGTGAGTCTGTAACTTACCGTCTTCAGGTTCGGGAAGTCATTCGGCGCAAGTGTGCGCGCCGCCGACGGCGTCATGATGGCGCTGTCGACACGCCGCAAGACGTCGAACGGGTCGGCGTTGCCCCGGAGCACGAGTGTAGCGCCGTAGCAGAGGGCCGAGAAGATTTCGTGGATGCTGCCATCGAATGCCGGAGACATGAACTGCGAGATCCTCACCCCTGGGGCGGCATTGAGACGGACTTTGCGGTCCTTTTGAAACGCCACAAGGCCCTGATGCGTGCATAAAACTCCCTTTGGCTTTCCAGTAGAGCCCGAAGTAAAACAGAGATACGCGGGAGCGGCGGGACTTGGAGTAGGTATGATCACATCCTCGGGAGGCGCAGGATTGTTCCGAGTAATGGTATCGACCACCAAGCAGTGGGAGCAGTCCTTTGGCTGGAAAGATGTCTGAGCCTCACTACCGACCACGAAGACCATGCTTCCAGCTGTTTCGAACATGCTGCAGCGTAGTTCGGGAGGAAGAGTTGCGTCGAGGCTGCAGATGGTTGCTCCCGCTTGCAGAGCACCGATCAATCCCACCACCCAGTTCAGACTGCCATCAGCATGCACGCATACCACCTGACCGCCAACCTCCAACCGAGATAGTTCCTTTGAGACACTGGAGGCACGCCGGTACAGTTCCGAGTAGCTGACAGTCTCATCGCCAACTTCCACAGCGGGCAGTTCTGAGTGGTCCCGCACAGCAGCGTTGAACAAGGATACCAGATCTTCAGGATGCGAGCTCCGGGTAGTCAGGCCAGATGAGCAGTTGCTCAGCGCCCGCAATCGGCCTTGCATCGGAACACTGACCAGTGAGTTGAGGCAGTATCGGACGCTTGTAGAATGCGTCAATCCTTCAAGCGCGTTCCGAAAACAAGACACCAGACCTTCGGCATTTTCTCTTGTGTAGCGGTCTGGATGATACACAAGTCGCACCGTCATCGCGATCTCGTCGATGGCGAGGCTAAGGGGTATGCCGCTTTCGAAGTCGTAGTGAGGAGCTCGGAGAGGACGGACGGGGCCATTTGGTCCTTCCAGGCCCCGGGTAACAGAGAGTGCGGCCTCGAAGCTGCGACTGAACCCATGTTCCTGAGTGCTCCACTGAAAGCACGTCAGCCCAGCCAGACTTCTGAACACGCGTCTGACCAGCTCGCCAGTGGACTCGTCCTGATTGATGGAGACGTGCAATGGGAGGGAGTTCAGCGTTGGCCCAATCACAGTGCTGATATCCTCAACTGGCAGGTCCCTTCCGCTGAGAATAGCTCCCATGATCACCGCGTCTGAATCAGCGTAAAGAGCCTGGGTAAGTGCCCAACCCGAGTAGAACATAGTCGCCACGGTGACACCAAGACTCCTGGAGGTATCCCGCAGCCGGTCTATCAGTTCGCCAAATCCGATGCTGATTTCGTTGGAGCCGTCCTCCGCCCCTCTTTTCCTCGGCTTGGGTAGAGCAGGCCCTGTCGCTGCGGACGCGAACCGGCTTTCTTTCTCGTCCCAAAACTCTATGGCCACGCGTTCCAACTTTTTCTTAATCCGCGAGAGCTCGTTCGCGGCCTGCACGAACGGCTTTCCAGGCGCCACGCCACTCTCACCAACCGCCACGCGCCGCACCTTCTCCATCAGGAGGCCCATGGACCAGCCATCGAGCAGGGCATGGTGCACAGCAAAGATGATGGTCCCCTCGCTGCGATCGCGGCCCGAGGACTTGTAAACGACGGTCCTGAACCGGAACGACGGCCACATAAGGCTGGCCCGCTGGGCGATCTCCGCCTCGTACGACGTCCGGTCGAAAGTCACCACCTCCTCCCACGGGATGACGGCGGCGTCCTGCAGGCGCATCACGTACGACCCCGCGCCGTCCTCTTTGAACGCGGTGCGGAAGATCGGCTCCATGCTCACGACCGTCTTCCAGGCGTGCTTCAGCACCGTGACGTCCTCCAGCGGCCACGTCTCCGAGTAGGTTATCGTGCTCTGGCCGCCTCGGATGAGCGCCGCTTGCATCTCTGTTACCGGAGCTTGGTCTGCGGCGGAGGGTGTTGAATCAGAAGGTGCTAGATCAGGAAGAGCAGCCTCGCTCAGACTCAGTGACGATGGTTTCATGTTGTGCTCGTGTTTCTCTCTCAGAGGGCCATCGTGTACTGAGTCAGCGCTGGGAAGTCGTAGGACCGGAAGCTCCGTGATCCCTTCGAGCTGTGGCGGCTCGACAAATCCGGAATCGCTTGTGGCAGGAGTGTTCACCGCTGTGGGCTCTTGGTCGACATCCAGGGCAGTCGGGATGGGAACCAGGTCGTCGAGACATGGAGAGGTAAGGAGTGACAGGACGGTCGGAGCATGGCGAACGGCACCTTTGCATTCATTTTGGACTTGCAGTGCCGATAATGAGTGTCCACCGAGCTCTGTAAAACTCTTGGATGTATCGATTTCTTCCACCGGGAGGTCTACTGCTCTGGCGATTGCAGACAGGATGATATGTCTGTCGGAACAAGGAAAGAGGACCATTTTTGTGTGCGAGTCCAATACGTATAGAGATAGGTCAAACGACAGGGTGGTCAAAGCATGGAGAACAAGATTTCTGCACGCTGCAAAAGAAAGTTAAGGTTTCCAATTATATGGGAAGAGACCCGAAGCACTGGGCGTCACGTCGTAGAGTCCCTTCAAGTCTCGCATGATGGATACCGGTTGATCAGCCGGCAACCGACGCAATATTAGTCATCCTGCTCTCGTACAGTGTAAGATGAATGAACATCCGGTCAAGTCCGCGGCGCGCTCCGGTCAAGTTTCAGTGCTCGCACTGACATACTACCAGCACTCTGTTGCGGTGATTGTATGACTTTTGCTGAGCAGAAGATCTTAGCCTGATCAGCAATTCCAACGCTTGTTTAATTGATATGAAAAGTGATGTGAAGAGTCATCGTCTGCCTTCTTCCTGGAGGTAAGCATCCAAGGGCCCTGATAATCAGCAATTTACAACAACTTCCTGAACTTTGAGCTGCCTAGACGAAGGTATTAACCTCACCTGGTAAATTCCATGAATCAAAATCCAACTTTCTTGATCCTGGGTGCCTTATCCCTGGGGAGAATGGGTGAAGCGGCTTCGAAGTTCGGATGCCGAAAAGCATCGCCGACCGTACGCGTGAAGTTATATTTATGTTTATCACAATTCCCCACCAAATGTACTTTACAGGCTCACTACATACCCGTCATGGATAGCCACAAAACAGAAAACCACCCGAATGGCGAGATCATCATTGGCGACAAGAAATATGATGGTCGGGTCATCCTCTACGTGATCAAAGGCAAGCTAACACACTTCCGGGTATGAGGATTGGACCAGCTGAATCAATGACTAACTGGAAATTAGCCGATCAAACGTCGTGGATCAACTTCATCAAGCCTATAATGTTGGCAGAAGAGTTGCAGTTCCCGCACCTTCTCTCTGTGATTGACACCACTAGCCAATGGTTCCACAAAGTGCATCCTGAGCGGATGGTTCCGTCTTTGAAGGATCAGGATCCAGAGACCAAAGAAGAGGTGATCGTGTTCGAAGGTACTGCATGCTTACAGTATCTGGCCGACCGGTTTGATACCGATGGCGCATGGACAGGTCGTACCGCGTACGAAAAGTCGCAAGTACTTTCCTGGACCGCATACCAAACGGCAGGAATCGGGTGAGTCATGCTTACAGAAAAGATTACCATCTCTGCTAATGCAGTCCCTCCAGGGCCACGGCGAAATACTGGCTCTACTTCCTCCGCGGCTATCCCACTCGGGCAAATCCGGTACAGCTGCCGAAGACGATCGAAAAGTAAGTCCATCAATTGTCTCAAGACTTGTACACCTCGCTCACTGATCTCTAAAGGCTCCATTCCAATACCCTGAAACAGTGGGACATCTTGGACAAGCGCCTGTCGCTTCCGGGGCAGGATTACATCGCCCTAAAAGACCGACCCACCCTCGCTGATCTTTCTTATTTCCCTTTTGCAATGCCCTGGATGTTCAAGTTCCTGGACGTGGATATCAAGGATTGGCCAAATATTGAAGCTTGGAGTAAGCGAATGCTAGAGAGACCGGCTGTGAAGAGGGTGCTCGATTACGCTCCGACCATTGGTCATTAGGGATGTGTAGGTATTTGACTTCGTTCTGTATGATAAAAAACGTTTATATTTGAATGAGACGAATTCTGTTCCCTCGTATCTGGCCACAGTTCGACCCCTTTTCTGGACCCCAACTTTGCACATCAAGGTAGACATGGGTAAAAGAAGGATCAGAAATACAATTCTCGCTCCAATGCAATTTCACGGCTTCGGCCTCAAATCAATGGCACATGGCCAGGCATTCCTGAGCGGATAGACTTTATCAATGACCCATCCGGACCGGTCCGCCAAAGAAACCCATTCATCCATCGTTCTCTCCAACCCGTCGGCAGCAATCATCATATTCATATCCCCGTGCCTTGCCAGCCTCGCACTGTGGGTGGTGTCGAGTATAGATTCAAGAACAATCAGCCGGCTATTGGGGCCCTGGATCAGCGAACTGCGTATATTACTCAATATGCGAACGGCATCGTCGTCCTTCCAGTTGTGCAGCGTCCACTTGATCGTATACACCGTCGCCGGCGGAATCGTCTCGAAGAAGTCCCCCGCAACGATATTCCCCTCGGGCACGCGCTCCGCCAGATCGGCGTACTGGCCGCCCGGCGCGCGGAAGAAGGGCCGGATGTGCTCGACGACGTGCGGCAGCTCGACGACGCCGCCGCGCATGCCGGCGTGCGCGCGCAGCAGCAGCGCCAGGAACGCGCCGCCACCGCCGCCGACGTCGACGACCGTTTCGTGGGCCACCTCGCGCCACGGGTAGTCGGCCAGGATGCCGGGCGCCTGCGCGTCGGCGCCGGCGTTGAGCGCGCGGTGCACCTGCGGGAACCAGCCGCGCTGCTTGAAGAAGGCGTTGACGTCCAGGTCGGTGTCGTAGTTGATCTGCGCGGGCGTGCGGGTGGCGCTGTTGTGGAGGGACTCCGGGATGCCGCGGGCCATGTCGTAGAACTGGTTGCCGTACAGCGTGACCCACTGGTGCCACTGCGTCCAGTGGTCCTTTGTGAGCATGGTGGACGTATGGTTGTTCCAGAACGTCTTGGTGGTGGCGTTGTAGCCGAAGATGCCGTTGCTGGCTAGGACGCGGAGGACCTGGTGCAGCCGGTCTGGGCGAGCGCTGCAGGCCTCCGCGAGATCTGAGATCTCCATGGGTCCTGCTTCTTGGAGTTTGTCTGCGACGCTGAGATCAACTGCTCCGACGAGACATTTGGCGGGGACGTAGCCTACGGGCCGGTTAGCAAGCTATTTGCTGTGCTGAGTCTGCGAAACTACCCAAGAAGTGATCGGCTAAGGTTAAGTGGCCCGGACCAAGCATCTGTTGGATCTCGTGGAGTAAGTCGGTTGACCTTTCTGCCAGCTTGCTGACGTCTTGATCTGGGAGCGCTCCTTTTTCATGATTGTGTAGTGCTTTGTTCAGCTTCCGTTGAGCCTCTTCAGTTTTGAGGATTTCCACCGTTCTTTCGAGATTTTCGTTCAATGACGAGAGCAGGGTAGCGATATCACACGCCATAGCAACAACAATGGTTTGGAAAACACCGGTGAGGAAACTACAGGTTTTGAGCGTATCTGGCTGACATCTGGATCCTATAAGGTAGAGTAGTTTTTGGCTTCGGTGACCGAGCCATGACCTCGAAAACCGCGTTGCTCAGTACATTGATGTAACGCAAATGACTTAAATACTGATCACAGCTACCTGTGGCCCACTGCATTCTTCCCAAAGGGTAGTTGCAGCAGGTCAACAAAACTGCATATTCTCCCCCGTCGCAAACTTTCTCACGAAACAACGGCCTGACGCCATCGGTAAGGGAGTAGCCATGTCTTCCGACGGGGACTATTTGCATGGGTATGGAGAGAGCGAAATGAGACGTCTTCAAGGACAACATCACGGTTTGGAGCACCAAATGGGCGGTTTGGTCCTGGCTCCACTGGATATCAACTCGGAAAACTTAAAAATCCTAGACAGTGGCACGGCCGACGGTACGACTTCGAGTTCAATTTTCATTCATGAGTCTTTGGCTGAAATAGAATATGATAGGTTACTGGTTGCGAGAACTGTCGCGCAATGTGCCGGCGTCATGTCAGCTTTTCGGAACGGACGTCTCGACCGCAGGCTTCCCAGCGGACCTGCCACCAAACATCCATCTGCACAAGCAGCCCGTAACGGATCCCTGGCCAGAATCGTGGAAAAGCTCATTCGACCTCGTCCACCAGCGAGCAACTCTACCAGCCATCCAGGCTGTGGACTGCCAAGCAGCGGTCAAGAATCTCGCCGAGCTGCTCAAGCCCGGCCACGGCTGGCTCCAACTCGTCGAACCCAACATCTCCAGCTACCTCACCGACGAGGAAGCCGCCCGGTTCCCCGCGCTGGGCGAGTTCTCGAAGCTCATGGGCGAGATCTTCCCGCGGCTGGGCCACAATCCCTCGCCGGGCCCGCTGCTGCGGGCGTGGCTGGCCGAGGCCGGACTGCGCAGCGTTGACGAGAAGATTGTCGATTTGCCGATTGGGAAATCCGCAGCTGATCCTGTTCTGGGCGAGGCGGCCAAGCATAACGTTTTGCAGGTATTTGACGGCTTTCATGCTGCCGCTGCAAGTGAGTTCCGACCTCTGTATTCCATCGCGCTGTTCCGGATGATATTGACGGCATGCACGACAGACCTTCCAGACTTACCGTATACTGCCGAGTATTTCGAGGATGTTCGTCAGCGTTTGGCTGCCGAAGCTGATGCAGTTGGGGGAATGATTCGTTGGCACGTTGTGTGGGGACAGCGGGTGTAAATCAAGACGGAGACTTTACATTGCTTCTCAGGTTCGGCTCATGTGGACTGGCATCATGAGCGAGTTCTTCTAAGTTATGCGGGATGCAAAATACATTATAGTACTACGAAATGCCCTCCCTGTAGGAGTAGAAGTATTGTTTGGACGCAATTGTTTTGAAAAACTAATTCCCTTATATGGGGAGAAATGCTTCCACTCCCTACGCGTTATCATTCAATCCTATATTTCTGAAGCCATGGTCATTTGCACAGCCCGACTTACATAGCTCGGACATGAGAAGCACCGTAACCGGACTGTGCTAAATTTATGGTTAAGTTTCACACGAGAGAGGTATAAGTATGACCTTGAATGTGAAGCCCGAAAGCTCTGGGGCATTTTCGCCGATCACGGTGCATTGATGCCATGCATAGTCAGATAATTGAAAATGACCGAGCGAAGCAGAGATGCTCGGCTGATTCGAAAAAGGGAATCTTATGTGTACAGCAGCTGAAGTAGTCCATACCTTCGTAGTTACAAGATTGATGTTCTCCATCAAAATACTGCACTGTTTTATGCGCCTGTATAAAATTCAAATCAACATCTTCTTCAAGCTTCCTCAGCATTTACAGATGAAATCAGTTCTCGTTAGGCGAAACTATGCACCGCTCAATGGGAGCACTTTGAAAGACAAACTGAAAAATTTTGACAGCAAGGAATGCTTTGTGTATACACTTACGCTGGGCCGATTTACAGCTGCCTCCTCCGAACTCTTGCTGGTATCGGGCCCTTTGGTGGCATGGTCCCAAAGAAGAAAAACGCCTTATCCCCCTCATACTTGACGTCGTCTCCACCAGTAAGCTCGATCTCCAGCATCCTCGTCAGCAGAGCGAAAGAACCAATCATCTCCTGCTTGGCGAAATTGCGCCCAGGACACATGCTCTCTCCGCCTCCGTACGGCACCCATGCTCCCGCAAGGCCGGCCAGCGAAAACGCCGGTCCGTCGCCACGCCGAGGTTCTGAAGGATCCGCCGTCTGTGAGGGCGCGCTTCTTTTGTCGTTTGGATAGACAAGGAACCTGTCCGGCCAGAATTCGTCCACCGGATGCGGGTCCTTCTCAGTGCCGGTATTCCACACCTTCTCGTCAAACGCCGCCACGTTGCCGAGCAGAAACACCATCGCTTTCTTCGGCAGCCTCCATCCCGGCAGCGGCTGCTCGTCAGTGTGGATGTAACGGGACAGCATGTTGGTGGTGTGCATGCGCAGCGTCTCCGCATAGACGGACTGCAGCAGCGCATCATTGCACGCCTCCCCGAGATCGATCTCGCCGCTGCCGAAGGCGGCGTCGACGGCAGGCAGCACGCGCTTCAGCAGGCCCGGCGTACGGAGAACATTGATAACCATCCACGACACCGCCGGCACGATATTGACATTCGTCCTTCACCGCGCCCCGACATTAGATCGACGACTCCAGCCAGGGGGAAGGGGGAGAGAGAGAGGGCAAAACTCACACAAACAGCAAAATCAAGTCATCCGCCGCCATCCCGTCCTCGTCCACGCCGCCGGCCATCCTCCCGTACAGCCGCTTCCGCTCCTTCACGAACTCGCACCCCCACCACTCGTCCCACCCAGGCCCGGCCGCCTCGAGCGGCGCCTCCCGCGCCGCCCTGTTCCACCGCCTGAGGTTCTCCAGCATCCGCTCGCGCGCCGCGTGCGCGCCCGGCGCCAAGAACCGCGGTAGCCCCCGCAGCAGCGTCGGCACGGCGGCGTAGAAGGCGCGGAAGTCGCGGGCCAGGGCGGGATTGACGGCGAAGATGCGCGTCCCGCACAGCGCCTCGACGGAGGCCGTGAAGACGACGCCGCCCAGCCAGGCGTGCAGGTCGGGGACGGGCGTCCACGCGTCGCCTCCCGCGACGCCGCGCAGCTGCCGCTCGAAAGCCCCGGCGAAGCGCGCCGCCGTGTCGCCCAGCCGCCGCCCGCTCATCTGCGCGACGACCAGCCGGTGGTGCAGGTGGTAGAAGCGCTGGGGCGGCGCGACGCGCGAGCCGGGCAGTGGGCGCGCGGAGATGCCCGAGTCGTCGGCGGCGTAGACGCGGTCGAGCGCGGAGGCGGGCGCGCCGGCGACGTGCCGCATGACCATCGTCGTGGTGGCGAGGCTGGTCTCGGTCCAGGCGGCCTTGAAGAAGGTGGCGATGTCGGAGGGGGCGGAGATGCAGTAGAAGGTCTGGTGGGCGAGGCGGACGCGGAAGGGCTGGAGGTTGTGTTGTTTGCTGGGACGGCGTTGGTGAGCTGCGTGGGTGGTGGGGGATCGAGGGACTTACGCCAGGCGCGTCACGTAGCCGTGGGTGTCGCGCATCCAGGACACGAGGTTTCCGACTCCTGGTACCCAGTATGGCACCGGTGGTGGCCGTTTTGCCCCCGTGCCGGTGGTCCTGGTGGAAAGGGCGGCTTTGGTGCTGCTGGCGACATATGTTAAGGTGCATATCAGGGCTGCCAACAAGACGGCCACGGCCATGGGGCTGGACTGCGGTCCGGTGGTAAAGTTGAGTACATCCATGGTGTGTAGGACGTTGTCATTACGGTTGAGCTCTCACTTCTGCGCTTTTTGGCTAGAAATATCAGTTGAGATGAATGAGGCGGCCGAACACGTTTTGCCGGATGTCGTCTCGGAAACCGATGACCGTGTTGCTCCAGGTTGCAGCTCCAAGCCGTAGAAGAGACTGGGATGAATACAACGCCTTTTACTTGTCTGAGACGATGGGTAATGAAAGAGATTGGCGAAGTGAAGTAATCCGCACAAAACTGAATTCTATTCCTTCATCACTGGAGTATTCTGCTCTCATTTTGGGTCACTACAGTGGAGCTATCCATTCGCACTCCATTCCAAACCACCAACATCATCGAGACCATCCCCCCTGCCCCACAACGGCGCATGGACGTAATCATGGTGTAGCCACATGACAAACAGAAGACAGCGAACAATTGACTTGACAACAGGAGGCACATTGCCTCTCCCATCCGCGTTCTTCGTTGCTTTAGACAGCAGCTCAGCAATCTGGAACAGCGGGAGATAGATGGCCAGGAAAAGGGCCGCTCCGATGCGCCGTCGAACAGACGCGGGCGGCCGATAGCACGGCAGCTGCTGGAGATAGCTCTGGTAGGCGTCCGGCAACGACGCTTCCGCAGCACCTTCGACCATGATGTCCTGCCGTCGGCGTCAAGTCAGAGAGCTGCGATGTCTTCGGGAGTGGCTGGGGCGGCGTACCTTGTAGCGCGCGCTCGCCAGGCGCGGCGGACTGCAAGCAAAGCCCGCCACGAGCGTCGCGACCCTCAGCGCGCCGCACGGCTCGCCCACGACGGCAGCAGCACCATGCGGGTCGAGCGGCTCGGCCAGCAGCTCGGCCTCGTTGTAGACGACGTCGCCGGCCTCGGACGCGAGGATGCTGACGTACTGCTCGCGCGTGACGAGGTACGCGACGCCGTGGACGTCGGGCGTCTTCGCGCGCCCCAGCGCCCCGGGGGAAAGCGGCGCGATCGAGGCGAAGGCGGGCTCGCGGTAGGGCAGGCCGTAGATGTCGAAGGTCAGCGCCCAGCCGGGCACCCTGACGGCGACTTCGGCGAGCGGCGCGATGCCGCGCGCGCCGCGGAAGGTGCTGGAGCTCATGTTCGAGCCGTACGCAAGGTACCACACCTTGTCGCCTCGAGAGACGTCCATGGCTGGGATGGCAGTGGCGGACGGCACGGGCGATGCGGAATGGATATGTACATACAGTGGGTTTTGTGCCGGCCGGGCGCCGAGACCTCGGTCGCCGACACTCTCTGCCTCCTGCAGCGCCTACGGACATCTATACACACGGCTTATTCAGCACGCCTCGGCCTGGCAGGGAAAGCAGAGCAGACCGCGCCGGCGAGCAGGCACGCCAGAGCGCCCGCGATGAGGACAGACGCAACAAACAGCGCCGACGCCTCCGACCGTCCGCTCTGGGCGCTGCCGAGCAGGATGGGCGACAGGAGCGCGCCGCACGTTTCCATCAGCGCCAGTGTAGCCAGCGCCTGCGTTGCGTCGTCGACCAGGCCCACCGCGTAGCTCTTGATGAACGAAGGCGCCGAGAGCCCCATGGACGCCAACGCCGTCAACGAGAAAACCTGCCAGGGCCGCGTCGTCAGGCCGATAAGGGGGAAAACGCCGCCCAGCAGCAGCATCGAGGCCACCGTGTTGCCGAGACTGGCGTTAGAGACTGATCGCGGCTCTTTGTCAGTACCGGTGGACGCAGCGGGCTGCAGGCGCGGCCATAGAACGTGCACGACGAAGAGGTACGCGCTCGAGCTCGCGGCGGCCAGCGAGACGATCCATCCGTTCTCCTTGCCGGTAAAGCCATACCGCACCGACGTGAAGACCAGGAGCGCCGGATAGACGTATGAGACTGCGGCTAGGAACAGCAGCAAGGCGGCTCCCGGCCCCCAGATGCGGCGCTCGAGCGCTGCTGCCCGCAGCGGCTGCAATAGCCTCTTCACGAGTGCAGTGGGAGCACCCCGCTCGTCAGCGCTCGCTACATCAACGGGAATCTCTCTTTCCTTTTCCGGAATGCAGCTGGCGGGGAGAGAGAAGAGGTATGTAAAGGTCAGCGCGAACGTCAGGACGGCGATGACGAAGCTTGTGCGGAAGTCGGTGAACAGGCCGGCGAGGATGGGGCCCAGTGCCTGCCCGACCATGTATAAGGCCAGCGAGATGCCGAAGAGGCGGGACGCCTGAGATGCTTGCGGGGCGCGAACGTAGAGCGTGTTCAGCGCCAGCTGGAGGATGTTGTCCGTCGCGCATCCCTCGAAGACCCGGCCGAAGAGAGCGATCCATACGCTTTCGCAGTACACTGGGCCCAAAATCAGCTCCGGAACCTGCATCGACCGCGAGTCTGCCACTAACCTCCGAGTGCCAGGATCGCAACGCCGGTAGACCTCGCGAATAACCAGAAGTAGAGTGTGGTCTTCGGGCTGCCTTGCTGCAGGAAAGGCACAAGCCACAGAACAAGGACGGCGCAGAAGTTGGCAATGGTCACAGACAATGCCACCGTTGCTGAGTATCTTTCCTTCTCGTGCGGAGAACAGTTGCCGGGATTCCTGCAAAGGAGCGTCTGATAGGCGAAAATGGTCGTTGCGCTCGTTGCAGCCATGCCCATGGAGCAGAACAGCGCAACTGGCAGCACGAAATACAGTCCGCATGTAATTCTGCGTTGAGGACTCGGCCGGTGCGCTTCCTCGACATTCTCGTCCTCTATGGCTCCGTACGTTGAATGCATCTGGCTTTCGGAATAGTAATGGCTCAGAGGGACGATTGACGGCTGTGTGAGCGCTCAAGAAGTTTCCTGCCCGGTCATCGTGGATCAAGAGCTCAATATATACCCGAGTGGCGTGATCCCGGGCAATTCCCAATTCCGGTCTGGCTCGAGCATAGGTGTCCGACAAAGCATCCGTGTCAACCAAATACTATGTAAATCGCCTTGCCTCCACAGTCCAGCGAAGCCAATCACTCCTCTGCTTACGCCATGGACGCCAAGGCATTGAACGTCGATCACGGTCTCGCCCGGCTGAACGGTTCTGCTGGGAACCCTCTGTTCGTTGCCATTGCCATTTGTACAGTGTCGCTACTATGGCGGTACTGGACAAAGAGTCCCTACCCCCGCGTCGGAAATTCGAGACTTTGGACATGGCTGCCGTTCGCGACACCCATGCGTTATGCCCTTGACAAAATCGCGAATGAGGCATATCTAAAGGTTTGCTCCACGCGAGGCACGATCCAGCAGATCAGTAGTGCTGATGATAAGACAGATCAACAAAGGCCTCGGGCAGGCCTTTGCCATGAAGTTTTTCGGCTTCGATTACATTATGCTCCCGCCTGAGTATTTGCAAGATCTCAAGAAGGCCAGCCTCGATACGTTAAACTTCAACGTCAGCTTTTCAGACGTAAGATAGCACAGTTTTGACTCTCAACATCTGTCTGAAGTCAGGTCGGAAGGGTATGCTAATCCCTAAAAGGCCTTCAACCTCGATGCGTCCGTTGGCGATCTCTACTGGAGCGACAATATGCGCCTTGCTGTTACCAACTACTTGAACAAGCAAATGAGCATGTAGCCCTTTGCACGTCCTCTGAGACAAAATCCCGACTTACTTTTTATAGAACGCTTCGTCCCCGAGCTGGTAGACGAAGTGGATTATTCTTTGGACAAATTGATCGGACATCCTGCCGGTGCGTATCCAACCAACATTTGTTTCATCTTATGCGCCTTATTCCTAACATCGATTAGGCTGGAAAAATATTGTAGCAGCAAAGCTGAATGGAGACCTAATCCACCGCGTCACCAACCGTGTTCTAGTGGGCCCAGAGTTCTGTAGGGACGAAACCTTCCTCGAGACTTCTCAGAAATTCACCTCAACCCTCCTGCCAAGCGCCGTCTGGACCAACTTCATGACTTTTGGACCACTGCGCCCCCTCCTCTCCAAATTGACCACGTGGTTTCACAAGACGCAGCTGGAAGCTTCCATTAAGCTGCTCACACCGGAAATCAAGCGGAGAATGCGAGCAAGAGAAGCAGAAAAGCCATCGCCCTGCTCTGACAGCATAGAGTGGTTGATCGACATAGCCGAGAAAATGGACGACCAACGCGAGCTCAGTGTCCGGCGGCTGGCCGAGAACGTGCTCCACCTGCTCTTCGCCGCGAACAGCGCACCGGGCGCACTCGTCACGCAGATGGTCTACGAAGTCCTCATGGATCCCCGCTACCTGGGCCCGCTCAGGGACGAGATCGCAGCCGCCCTCAGGGCGGAGGGGTCCTGGACCGCAGAGGCGCTGGCGGACATGCCTCTCCTGGACAGCTTCGTCCGCGAAACGTTGCGGATGTACCCGCCCGGCTCAAGTACGTCTACCGAACCGATTGGCAGGATTGAAACTAACCCCTCCTTTTTTTTTTCCCCCCCTGACTAGTCGCATGCACGCGGACGGTCATGGACGAGCAGTACACGCTGCATGACGGCACCAAGCTTCCCCGAGGCAGCCGCATCGCCTTTCCCGTTTTGGCGATCCAAGTAGACCCGGCAAACTACGAAAACGCAGCCACGTTTGACGGCTACCGCTTCGTGGAAAGGGACCGGGCCGGCAAGGCCAAGGCCAACACGTTGGCATCGTCGACGGTTACGCCTGACTTCCTTCCGTAAGTCCCCAATTTCCCCCCTCCCCTTGGCGTTCTGTTGGCTCATTCTGCATAGATTCGGGTACGGGAAACACGCTTGTCCTGGGAGATTTTTTGGAATCTTGGAGGCAAAAATTGTGTTTGCAAAGCTGCTGCAGGAGTACGATATGGAGTGGGCCGAGCCGGTGACTTCTAGGCCGCCGAACATATCTATCGAGGGGATGGTTCCTCCTAATCAGGCACAGGAAATCAAGATCAAATCCCGGTCATCTTGATAGACGTAGTTTAGCGAACGACCTTCTCCAAATGGGAATGTTGTGTGGAAATAGTAATTGTCCGTTGTATGTATCCGCGCGGCTGTGCAAAGGCCCGTCAAGACGGTGCAGATCCTACACGTCAGCACGAGTGATGTACCAGATGATTCCCCAATGACAAAAAAGTTTCATGGTGTTATGTGATGCCGGTGGAACATATGTGGATTGCTTAAACTTGTACAAGATGGCATGTATAAAGTCTCCGTCGCCCTTCATGACTTCCAACTACAGTATTTTTTTATGAGCTGTACCGTTCACCTCAACTACTCATCCGATACGATCTTAGATTTGCTATCCTACACCGGGATCTTCCTTTGTTAATCTGGATTAGTAGAACACCAAGCACCGAGCCTCTACACTCTGCCGTAGCGGAGCATCAGGAGGCGTCGAGGGATCCTCAAACGCGCAGTGGGCACAGACTACAGCGACAGTCAGCAGAATCCTCAAGCCCAAGCCGGCAACCGTACGTTTAGCGGGAACATTCTCATCGTTGTCCCAAATCTTGATCAGCGTGACCTCATCGATGCCATGGTCCTTCAAGTAGTACCAGCGCTGGCCCTCCGCCTGGCAGATATTCACCGTCTGCCCGAGCGGCTCGAACTGCCCCTTCCACAGATCCGTCGGATAGACGTCCGCCGCCGCCAGCGTGCTGCCGTCCATCACGCCCAGCGGCCAGTCCTTGACCGGCCCGACCAGCGGACGCCACACACTTCCCGTTTAGCAAAGTCCAGCACGTCGGGGCGTCCCGTCGACACACTCACTTGATGATGGCGCACCGGCCCTTCAGCTTCTCGTCCGCCGCATCGCCCGCGTACTGCCTCACCCGCCGCACCGCGCCGGCGGCGCTCCTGCACGCGTGAGCACGCCTCGTCCACACGAGACCCCCAAACGCACTTACTGGTCGCAGTGCACCTGGCAGACGGTCAGCAGCCACACACCCTCATTCGAACGCGCTCCTTACCGAGCTGGCCGGCTGCTGCCGCCCCTTGGACCCGCCGAACAAGCCCACCGACGGATCGCGCCTGCGCACGACGTGGTTGAACACGACGACCTCGGCGGCGCCGGTGGCCTCCTTGACGACGCGCTCGACGTGCGGGTAGTACAGCTCGCGCACCCTGTCATCATCGTTGTCCGCGAACGCCTCGAGCACGGCGGCGGCGCCGCCGCGCGGGTCGGCGCGGAAGGCGAAGGCGTGGGCGTCGAGGGAGAAGGCCGACATGGTCGGGCGGGCGTCGGCGACGCGGACGGGGCGGGGCTGCCACTCGAAGTTCTTGGTGGCGAAGCCCGGGGCCGGGTCGCTGCGGTAGAAGGGGTTGTCGGGGGAGCTCCACGGCTCGAGGAACTGCATTATGGTGGCGCAGGTGGACATTTTTCTTCTTCTCTTTGTTTTTGATGCTGTTTAGATTCGTTGTGAAGGTAGGGATTCCGAGCCTTTTTTTCGCCCGTCCACGGCTGGTCAATAGGTGGTCGTGTATATATAAAGCTGGGACCCCTCGGCCATTTGGTGCGGTCGGAAGCCGTCGTTGGCCGACGACCGTCACGGAGCACATTGCCGCGACGAGGGCCAACAAACACCCCCCCCCCCCCCCCCCCTCCCAAAAAAAAAAAAAGAGACAAGCCCAGTAAATCAGCAGACATTTTCTTTTCTTATTTCATTTTTTTTTTTTACAGCTGGGCAGTGTGTGTATGTACAGTACTATCTCCCGCCATCACCGCAACGGGATGCGCTCCACCAGCCCAGCCGTCCACGCCGTCGGCAGCGGCGCCACCTCCCCCATCTTCACCCTCAACATCACGTCTCCCGGCCAGGGCAGCGAGATCCAGAACGAGCAGATTACCCACAAGTAGCCGAGCACGTGCGTCGGCCCCTTCGGCTCGCCAAACGCCCGCTTCCACGCCCACTGGAGGAAGTCCTCGAGCGTGATGACCGCCGCCTGCCAGAGGAAGTAGTACATGATGCCAGCGGTGCGCTCGTAGAAGGAGACGTTGGCAGGCGACGGCATGAGCAGGATGGAGGCGGCGTGGAAGACGCCCGAGACGGCGAACGTCATCCACAGCTGCGTGTATGCGGAGAGGTTCGTTCCTCTCTTGATGCCGAGGGCACGGGTGAACTGCCGGCTGTATGTTGTGAAAAACTGGTGCAATCAGAAATGGTTTCTTTCATGAGGGAGAGCGCTTGCGTACCCGCCGCATCATCTGCTGCCAGAACTCTCCCCAGAACTTGCGCACCGTTGTGACCTCTGCCAGCTTTCCGAAAAGAGGAGGCCAGTCCTGTGCGCGTGGATGCGTTAGGATCGTCTCGTATGTGTGGTGGTTCTTCGACTTACCTTCGGCTGGCTGATTCCCAGGGCAACCGCGACGATCGAGCACGTAATGTACTGCATGTTGATGAAATAATAAGGCCCCGAGCCGTACACGAGCGTTTTCAGAAAACCCCAGAAGGGATCGGGATCGCGCAGCGTCAGGCACCTGCTATTCAGCGTGCCAGGAGGGTAGCCCGCGCGGGAGAAGTTGAGGCGGATCATGGCGTGGGAGACCAAGTCGGCCATGAACAGCACACCGACGAGCTCGATGCTCTGGACGACGAGAAACCGCGCGCGCGAGTTGTACCGCGCGCCTTTCTTCGGCATCTTCGGGATCTGGAAGCTCCAGTCCACGCCGCGCAGGTTGAGCAGCAGCACGACCGCCCACTTCAGCTTTTCGTACGAGAACGGGGCGAAGCCGAGGGCCTCCTGCGCGCGCTTGTCGAGCCGCCACAGATCGCCCTCTGGACCCTTGTCTCCGGCAAAGACGATTTTCTCCAGCGTCGACAGGTAGTGCGGCCATGCCAGGGCGAACAGGTTCGCGGTGGCGATGTCCTGGGTGAAGAGGTTGAGCTGGGCGGTGATGGCGAGGCCGACGATGGCGAGGCCAAACACCAGACGGCGGCCGGCGAAGTTGGGGACATTGTAGGCAACGATCTGGACCAGGATCAGGGCGATGTGCGGCCAGATGCTGCCGGTGGCGTCGCGGAGCTTCAAGTTTGGCGTGGTCGCTTCCTCGAGCGTGCACGACTCGGAAAAGCCGAGGTTCGCCATGCCCGCTGCAGTGGAAAAAAGACAAGTTCGATGCTGGGAAGTCACGAGAGGATGGCGTGTCGCTGCCTCATCTGCCATAAATAATGCGGACTGCCTTTTCGGTGTGCGAGTAATTGCCAAGCCCAAAACTGCCCGATCCCGACGCCTCCGCACTCCCCGCTGACTCGGTCTCACTCCCCGTCCAAACACAGCGTCGCTGCAATGACACCAAGGCCCGCCCGCAGCTCTGCCGGCTCGACGGCAAACGTGATTCGTGCCCAGCCCTTCTCATGCTCCACGCCGTGGTACGCTCGCCCCGGGCTCACGAGGACGCCGGCGTCCGCCAGACCGGCAACAGTAGCAGCCTCGTCCTCCCACGTCTTGGCATCCGGGTTCAGGCGCGCAAAGACGAACAAGCCCGCCGTGACGGGGATGTACTTGATGCCGTGCCGGTCCAGGAACTCGGTGACCGTGCGGTACGCCTCGGCCAAGCGCGCTGCGTTGAGCCGCATCAGATCCGGCAACTCGGGCGACCCGAGCAACCCCGTCACCGCGATCGCGCTGAAAGACGACGTTTGCGTGTTTGCCCCCAACGCCGTCCCGACTGCCAGTGCCGAATTTGCCTGCGTGACGATGCATCCCTGCTGCGAGTTAGCGCTGCTGTTGGTCCGGGAGAACCCGTCCGTACCATTCGGATTCCACTCGACCCGAAGTCTTTGCTGGCACTCCAGATCGTGTGTACGTACTCGGGTGCACAACCGAGGGCTTGCAGGTCGAGGCTCAGTGCCGACGTGAAGGGCGCTCTGCCTTCCAAGTCCGCGCCAGCTAGCACAGATAACGCATACACCTCATCTGAGACATAATGAATTCCGTGCTGCTGGCAAAACTTGACGCATTGCTCAAGAACTTCCTTGGAGTAGCATTGCCCAAAGGGGTTGTGGGGATTTGTTAAAATCAACGCGCGGACAGGGCGCTCGGATGCTTCGAGAGCTGCCGAAAGTGCTGGTATCAGTTTCGTCGTGAATGTGTCCGAAAATTCTTCGACGTTGACCGTGATCGGCTCCACAGAGGATCGCACGCGAAACTGAAAGTCGAAGCCATCTTAGGCAGACATGAGCTTGTGTTGCACGGAATAGGCTGAGGGCGACGGCGTACTCCAATAAGGACCGGGGACCAGTACTGCGTCTCCCGGGTCACAGATATTGAATAACAAAGTGTCTAAACATGTCGCTGCTCCAGGCGCAGTAACGACATGGTTGGGCTCGACCGGAATTGAGGGGCTAAAGTAAGAGTTGAAGAACTGAGCCAGTTGGGAGACGAGGGCTGGATCACCAGAAAAGCCTTTTGGGTACGACAAGTGCTGCCAACTTGTTAGCATACGGACATTGTGAACGGCATGGCCGTGCGGCGGACGCTAGACTCGAGGCCGTCTCCAATCGCGTTCTTGTATATCCTCATGAGCTCCGGACGAATGAGGAAATTCTCTGATGTCGACAGATCAAGTTTAGAATCCGCCGCCTTCTTCTTCCTTTCCTCGACTTGTTTGCTGATCTTCGGCATGATTGATTCCACATTTGCATGCCCCCTTTGGGACATGCCGTTTCGAGTCATTTTCGAGTGTTCTGCTCCTGTATCCCAAGTGAATCTCGAAGGGAAGATTTATTGGACATGAAGCCATATAAGTATGGGTGCGGCGTGGCAGCTCGGTCTCCGTAGCTCAAACGCCGATCTCCGCAACAAGATTTATTTGGTCTTTTGGTGGAACACGCCCTCCAATGCATGCCCCGGAGAGCCTCAAAGCAAAATGGATAGCTTCACAGAAGTGACGCAGAGCGTCTTAAACTTAGGCTATCCAGTTGCCCTCTTTGTCTGTTACCTCGTCTCCAGCATCGTCGTCCGCTCGAGTTCTTGGCGCACCAAAAACCAACACCACGATGCCTACGAGACCACCGGCCGGAACGCCATCTTCTGGCTCATCGTCCTTCTATGCGCACTTCTGGTGGGCTTCCCAGGTCTTGTTTCCTTGTTTTGCTCAGCTTACATATGGATAGCTCGGCTCTGTGGGGCTCATGATTCTGTCTGCCGTTTGGCGTGCGAACGGCGAGACGTGGGATGGTGAAGGTTATATGGCAAGTCAAAACTGCGCTGCCGTGCGTAATGCACCTGCTAATCCTCTCCACAGGCTTGTCAGCTTGCCGTGCTCCTATTCTTTGCAGCATCAATATTGCCGGATCCTGATTTCCCTTATGAACCTACTGCGACTCATTACCATACTTGGTGTACTGCCGTTGTGCTGGAATCACTATTTGCAGGATGCTACTTCTTCAACACCTCCAAGTCTGGCAATGCCTACATGACCGCCTACGCTTTGCTTGCTCTCCATCTCTGCCGCATTGTGTGCTTTGCCACGGCCATGACACTTTATTCGGCACAGAAATATCAAAGTTCCAGCTTGGAGGCATCGCCTCTGCTCCAGGCCGACGAAGACCCTACTAGCTACGGCGCTGCTGACATACAGAAGAAACCAAATCAAACACAGAAAGATGCGCAATCCACCGGTTGGCTGGAATACCTGATTGGGTTTGGGACTTTTTGGCCGTACATATGGTGAGTAAAGCTCGGATGCTGTCACAAGTACGACGCTGACTGCCAAGGCCTTCCCACTCTATCGCCTTGCAGTGCCGCGCATATGTCTGTATCATCCTCCTCATATTGCAGCGCATCATCAACATACTGGTGCCAATCCAGCTTGGCCGAGTTGTTGCAAAGCTGGGTTACGGGCACATGCCATGGGATGAGCTCTTGCTGTACACCTTTTTCCGTACTCTGCAGGGCCAGCAAGGTGTCATCGCCTCGGTCCGCGCTCTTCTTTGGATCCCAATCGGCCAGGCGGCGTACCGCAGACTTACCGGATCTGCCTTCGAACATGTCTTGTCGCTGTCTTTAGAGTTCCACCTTGGAAAGCGTCTTGGTGAGGTCATGAGTGCGCTGGGAAAAGGCGGCGCCATAAACACCTTTCTCGATTCCCTGATTTTCCAGCTGTTCCCCATGGTGGCCGACATCGGGGTGGCAGCTGCATACCTACTCGTCATGTTCGACCCTATGTACTCCTTGATCATCATCGCGATGGGGGGCATCTACGTGTTCGTGACAGTGTACATGGCCAAATACCGCGGCAGAGCCAGGCGGCAGATGGTGCAAGAGGACAGGGAAGTGGATGCTGTAAAGTCGGTCCTGCGAAAAACCCTGTTAACTCATTGAAACAACTGACAGATTACAGAACGGACGCCATCATGTCATACGAGGTGGTGCACTACAACGACGCGGTCGGCGCAGAGCTCGACCGGTTCTCAAATCGCATCGCATCGTTTCAGTCTGCCGAGTACTCCGTCCTGGTCTCCCTGAACTTGCTCAACACCAACCAAAATCTTATCTTTGCGCTTGGAGTCATGCTGGTCATCTGTCTGTCGGCATACCACGTGTCCATTGGGATGCAGAAGGTGGCCGTCTTCGTAACCCTCCTATCCTACCTGACCCAACTCCAAGCGCCGCTGGCCTTCTTCGGAAGCTTCTACACGCAGATCCAGAACAACCTGATCGACGCCGAGAGAATGCTGGCGCTCGCAAGTCCCCCTCCGGCAAGCCCCAAGCCACCCCGCTAACCAGCACCAGTTCCACGAGCAGCCCACCGTCGTCGACAAGCCCGACGCCACCGAGATGGCCAGCTGCAACGGGCACATCGCCTTCCGCAACGTCTCCTTCGCCTACGACCGGCGGCGGCCCGCGCTGGAAGACATCACGTTCGACGTCCCACCGGGCGCCTCGGTCGCCATCGTCGGCGAGAGCGGCAGCGGCAAGTCGACGCTGCTGCGCCTGCTCTTCCGCTTCTACAACCCGGACAGCGGCGCCGTCGCCGTCGACGGCGCCGACGTCCGCGACGTCACGATCGCCAGCCTGCGCAGCCACTTCGGCGTCGTGCCGCAGGAGACGATGCTGTTCAACGACACGCTCATGTACAACATCCGCTACTCGCGGCCCGCGGCCTCCGACGAGGATGTGTATGCTGCCTGCCGCTTCGCCAGCATCCACGAGCGCATCCTGTCGTTTCCGGACGGGTACGAGACGCGGGTTGGTGAGCGTGGGCTGCGGCTGTCGGGCGGGGAGAAGCAGCGGGTAAGTCGCCCGGCGCGGCGCCACGGAGAGAGATGCTGATGACGCTGTAGGTCGCGATTGCCAGGGCGATCCTGAAGAATCCCGATATCGTGCTGATGGACGAGGCGACGGCGTCGCTGGACTCGGAGACGGAGAAGGTCATTCAGGCGTCGCTCGCGAAGGTCAGCGAGGGGCGTACCACGATCACTATCGCGTACGTTCTTGCCAGTTGCCGATGGAGGAACTGAGAGCTGACAGGTTCGTGCACACAGGCATCGTCTTTCGACTATTGTCAACTCTGACCAGATTATCGTCCTGCACCAAGGACGCATTGTAGAACGAGGAAGCCATACTGAGTTGTTATCTCGCGGTGGTCGGTATAAAGAGATGTGGCGTAAGCAAACGGAGTCGTCCATTTAATTGAGCTCTTGAACGGTTTAGAAATTTTGCGGAGAGAAGAATAGCTACACTTGGATTCAATAATACTTCAACACCCGTCACAGCGAAAAAGGCCAAACTCAATTCACCAATCCAACTTTATGTGATCCATGTGCATGGTTTGAGACTGATTGGCTGTCAGAGGAGCGTCTCGTGCTAGGAAGATAAATTAGCCGACACGGGCTTTCTACCGAAAACGGAAGTTTCAGGACCATTTGATAGTTCGAGCTTGGAACGTATAACTTGCAACCTTCTTCCGGCTTATGCTGAAAATCTTTCAGCAATCTGAATTGTTATTTGCGTATCGTGCCCGCAGTTGATGGACTGAACGACACCTCAGCATTCGGATTGCACTAGGCAAAAAGATTAGCCGCAGAAGGAACATGCATACATACATCAGCCTGTCAAGACTACAATGAACAGGCCGACGTCGGCTGCAACCGATGACTCAGACACGAGGCTTACCAAAGACTATTTAGTGCTGTAAAACCAGCAAAGAAGAGATCAATGTCTCTTCATCCCATTGACCATTGACCGCTTGAACTTCACGTAGACTCCGAAACATGTCCATCCCGCAAAGACTCGCACCCGGAATAGACGAACTCCGGAACTTCTACGTCGGCAAAGACATCAACGATGTCCCCAAGCCGGCAGCAATCCTCGACGTAGCCACGGCACGGCGGCACTGCGCCTCGATGCTCGCCGCCGCGCGAGCCCTGGACGCGTGGTCGACGGGTCGGATGCTACCGAAGGCCTCAGGAAGGCGCTGCGGAGTGTCGATGCGGGGGTTGCTGGGGGCTCGTTGCGGACGAAGCTCGAGTTGCATGCGGGTGTTTATGCGGTGATGGATATGCAGCAGCTTGCTACTAATGCGCGGACGTCGCTTGGCCGGGTCGAAGATGAGGTTGCGCTTTCGGTCGTGGCGCAGATGGTCAGCGTGTACAATGATGGTGAAAGGGAGAAGCCGGAGGCGCTTGTGGCAGTTGGTCCTTTGGGTTTGGGAAGGGAGCCGTGTCCTTCTTACAGAGGATGGGGTGTCGTTGGTCGTGAGTCGTACGGCTCGCAAAAGGAGGAGGAGCCTCAAAGCCGGTTGATTGTCGACAGAATCAGCCAAGAGCATGCGATTGTCGCCTGGGAAGACGGGTCGTTACCGATTCCTCTTGAGGTCGGCCAGACTGTTCGGATTCACCCGAATCATGCATGTGTTATGGGCGCCATGTATGGTTGGTATCTTGTCTTGGACTCGGATGATCGGGATGAGGGCTCGAAGATTGTGGACGTATGGGTCAGGGCTTCTGGGTGGTAGAATAGGAGAAGATAGGTATTCTTTGATTCGCATCATCGGGGACACGGAAGAGAAAGCACATATCCATTCCCCTCATTACTCACACTACATCATTCAGGAAAGCCGTGGGTTACCACCACATTTGTTCTCGAAGCCACTGCTTTTTGAAATCCTCCCAGAGAACCTTCGATTCATCCCAAGACTTGGGGCCTTTCGCTCCGCCGCCCAAGTATCCAAGTGTATCACGATCAGCTCTGGCAAACTCATAGAAGATCGAATGCAGTGGTATGTCTTTCTCCTCCCAGCTTTGCGGGAGCTTGCATTGCTCGCATGATACCTGGTTGATTTTTGAATACAGGTCCAGACGAGCCGTACTTGTCAACGCAATCAGCTGCCGGGCTGTAATTCTTTTGCAGGGGCTAGGATCCATCATCAAAAATGCGAGCTTTGCAAGAGCCAGGCTGTGATGTATGAGCCGATTAGGTGCGACGAAGGAGAGATGCCAGATATCGCCAACGGAGTTGAGGACGGTGCAAGGATTCCCGACGTATGCGTCCACTTGTGGGCGAAGCTTTTTCAGCAAACCTGGGTATTCAAGAAAGCTCGTACTCATTTCGAGGAAGACACAACCGAGAGAGAAAATATCAGTGGCTCGACCGCGCCTCGAGCCATCGTCGGCGAACATAACCTCCGGTGAGCGGTATCTCCTTGTACAGGCGTCGACTATTCCACAGCTTCCGGTAGTGTCATCCTCGGCGATGTCCTTGGAAATGCCGAAATCCGTGATGAGTATCTTATCTCCCAGGACAAGAATGTTGGAAGGTTTGATGTCGCGATGCTTAACCCGCATTTCATGAATGTAGTTGAGAGCTCGAAGTAAGCACATGGGCCAGCTCAGCATGATTTCTCGCATCTCGTCTCGTGCCGGACCTTGTTCTTCGTCGTCGAGTTGCTTGAGGAAATCTGAAAGGTCTCCATCCGCCACTGGTATCAAAATGTTGAAGGTATCATTCCAGTGATAGGTTTGCTCAATCTGTATAATGTGTCTATGGCGCAGTCGACTGGCGATTCGGGCTTCTTCCGTAATTTGCGCGGCAGTCCTTCGATTGCGACCACGAGATCGAAAACTAACTTGCTTTCGTGCATAGATCTTTCCAGGCTGATTCCATTCTTGAACCAAGTCAATTTTCCCGTTGCTATCACATCCAAGCGTCTGTTTACGTTGAAAAGGGTCGTTTGCGTGGAAACCATAGTCAGAAAAGATATCGGGCATCTTGGTGGCGGGAGTCGTCAGCTAAGTAAAGAAAGATGAAACCCAAAGAGTGGGCAATTTTGAATGGCCTTTAAAAACTTTTCTTGATTGCAGGGTAAGAATTTAGCTGCATTAGAGGACTATTCAGCTACGCCGATTACAGAATTCTCTGCAGCTACCGGCGCTCATGCATGCCAAGACCATGGTCATAGGACGTTCGTCTGCCCACCACTCGGACGAATTTTTAGCCATCGATTTGAATACGAGGAGTAAGGAGGTATACCAGAAGCATACGACCGTTGTTCTTGGTATGGCGATGCAAGCGCATGGCCTGTATTTCTTCAATAGTTAATTTTATGGGTTGGAGAACAAGCCCCAAAGTCACCAGCACGTAACCTGTCACAATCGGGCATATGTGCGTATGCAAGAACTTCTTGAACTTACTTCAAACATGTAGCGTCAGTCAATAAGAAGTCGTACGACCACCGTAATAGAGAGGCAGTTGCGTTGACCCGACATGCAGTCAGAATTTATTTCAGCCTGGCTGCCTGGAGAACAGCCATACAAATTTCCGATGTCATCTACTACGATATGCGTCGTCGATTCTCGGGCCTGGAAGGCGAATGACATATCCGACGTGTCACACGTTGCCATAGCCTGATGATCTGGCAAAAAATAGTTGTCTGGCAATGAAAAGTCACAGTTCCATCCAAGCCTTCGACTTCTCCATTAATGTAGAGTGATGAGGCAGCCGGAAATTAGTGGCTGTTGTCCTCCATGAACATAGATTGATTGGGTAATAGAATTATCTGTCCGGATATAACTCAGGAATCGCTGGATCCATCAGATCGCCTCCTTCATTTTCCCATGAGCCTGGATTCTACTAAGGACGGAAGTAGCCTATTTCAATATGCCACAATTGTCCAGCAATATGCCAACAAGGAGCTCACAAACCTTGCCGATACCTCTGCCGCATTTGCCGGAGTCGCCAATGTTCTAGAAATTTGGCACAACTGCGAATTCCGTTTTGACATTCCTCAAAGCTACCCAACCATTTATGCCGCATTGATGCGGTTTCCGGATTTTACCTCCGAGAACTTCTCTATCATGCAAAGAAGACTTCCAAATCATTTTCCAAGTTGGTCATGGATGGGGTGGTCGTGCCCTGTATGGTATTCAATACTTCGACAGTCAGCCCCGGCTTTCGAGGGACAGACTATTCTGAGGATTCCTTTAGGGTCAGAAGAAAAATTGACATGGGAAGAAAAGAGCAGAGACATCGTCAGGGAGGACCGCCGGGTGGAACAACCAATCACGGGGAGAATTCTTCATCTCGACATCGATGGTTTCTCAGTAGACGCAATCACTTCAAGACTCTCGGAAACTTCCCTTCGACGCGAATATATGTTTGTGTTGAATAAATGGGTTGTTTGTATAGGGAGTGAAGTTCATCGTAGATTGGCATAAGGAGGAGGAGGGTAGGTGACCCGGTCCCTCTTATATAGTAGCTATATAACAAATTTTCGGTGTTGACTCTTGGTTCGATCAGAGCCTGTTCCTCCCAACAGTTTGGGACTTCTCGTAACATCGACGCGCCCCCCTGTCGCTTGATACCTATGAAAGGTTGTAAATTTCCTGGATGTTGGATCATGCACCCGGTAAAGACCTCTGATAGTGCTTGAAGCTCCGGTCAAATCAGTAACTATGACCCTAGTCGTACATTTGGTGCGCTTTCCGGGCTGCAGTCAAGAGATTCATATTATATGGCCCGAATGGGCGGAAATTTTCACGTTGTGCTCCTTTCTGCAGGCAGAAGTCCTAAACTTCATCTTGGTACGATGGCTTGATAATAATCTGGCCGAGAGAGTGGCCAGAGGCCGAATTCTCAAATCAGCATTGATAGACTGCAGGGTACAACGGACGTTTGTCAATATCATCTGAAAAAATTGGATTTGAAGGCATATGACAATTCGAACCCATTGATTACACTTTCTTTGGTCTTGCGATACCGATCATGACTGGTTCTCAAGTAATAAATTTACATGTCCATTACGAAAGTAATTGTGGTTCTTAAGATTTCTAAAGTAGAGCCAGAACAAAAAAGCGAATTGAGATGCTTGCTTTTGGGAAATTACTTCAACTTCCCATTCGAAAAGCAAGGAAAAAACAGGATGGTGTAAGTTCTTTGGTCGGCAACCAATCTTGAAACATAGCGTTGGCAGAAGTCGCTGGAATGTCCACAGTATCAACTTAATTACACACTATGAGGCAGAAAAGATACAGAAACCGGCCCTAGTACATCGTACTTAGACTCACTGATGAGCAGATCGCTTCTTTGACTGTGCACATGTGTGATCCCATTCATTGTGACTGAGGCAATACTGAGCGAACTCAGTAAATTCACGTGCTGATCCAAATCAGTCTACGTTTTAGCACTTAGAGAACACACCGGGTCATACCTTGAGGATAAGGACCTTGTTTGCCTGAATAGTCCCTTCCACGCCTTCGTGTAAATTCCAAGATCCGATCAACCCGTTCCTTTCTACACTCCTGAAAGAGTGCTAAGAGCCCAGGGACTTCGGCTGGAGAAGTTCCCATTCGGAGAAGCGCAGAGATAGATGCTGCATCCTCAATTGCCCTAAAGGAATCAGTTACAACATGGCCTCTTTAGGACAGTTATCTTACATTGCACCGCCTTGGCCCATATCTGCGGAAGCATTAGCGGAGTAGTTCAAACCAAGAATACCATTGATGGACCTACATGGAAGAAACGGGTGAGCAGCATCACCAAGGAGCATTGTTCGGCCCCTCATCCATCTCTCGGCTACTGGGCAGTCAAACAAATCCCAAACTTTGACATCGTGCTCAGGGGCCTTTTCAAGCACAGCCAGTACCTTGCGGGGGAAGCATGAGAAGGAACTGATCATTTTTTCCTTATTCGCTGAGCGGCCCCATCCTACAAAAAGGAAAAAACATTAGCCAAGAGAAGATTCATAAGAGTCAATCCACATGTGTTCGTACCTTCACGCGTCACGCCGACTTCCGAAGTGGGTACAAATGCACCGGTGTACAAGGACTTGTTGTCAGAGCAAGGGTAGAAGATTATGCTTCTGTCCTCGCCCAAAATCTCAATTACAGTGCCGGGAGATTCGACAAATTCTGCCGTCACCGGGTCCTGTCGAATATCGGAAATGGGGGTGATACAACGATAACAGCTCTTACCCGTTGAAACGAGCTCTGTTTTATCACCGGTGATGACATCGCGTGTCTTGGAGTGTATCCCATCAGCTGCGATGATGACGTCTCCAGAAACCTTTCGACCATCCGTGAGCGTCAGGGTGGCCGCCTCGGGGTCCACATGACAGACAGCGCTGCCTCTGTGCAGCTTTGCTGGACAGCTGTTACCATCGGCTGCTGTGGCCTTGCGTTTGAGCTCGTTGTGTAAATCGATCCTATGGATAAGGTAATAATCCTAGTACACATCAGCAGCAGCATTCTCATTGATCATGGGCCTCGCCTACCGCCTGCCACTGGTCCCGGATAGTCTCGAAGTCTAAACTTAGGATTGTTTCTTCGGAGCTATTCATGTGGAGACCCTATGCATAGCGAGGATTACTACACGAAAACCCCTTCAATATATGATTCAAACTGACCTTGCACATTCGTGTTCCCCCGATGGTTGCTGGGTATATCCCGAGTCGATTTAATAGCGCCGTGCAATTCGGGGAAAGATGCATCGCCGCGCCATATTCTCTGATGAGCTCCGACTTCTCAAAGATCTGTTGAGAGACGTGAATCGTTTTGGTCATAATTGAGGCGATCCAGAAGGATACACTACCTCGACGTCATGACCTTGTTGACGCAGGCCTATTGCTGTCGTGAGTCCTCCAATACCTGCACCAATAATCAGTACTTTAAGTGGTTGGTTTGCCATGGTAAACAAAAGGACAAAATGAGAAAGATAAGGAGGGACACCAGAGCTTAAATATACGTCGTATTATATACGTATTCAACAGCTTGGTCATAAACTTTTGGATCTAAGGCCTGGACTAAAATAAATTAGATGGATATTAAATTTAGAGTTTCCCATACCTTCGATTGGCCTATCAGCTCACTTGGCACATTATATCGCAGAGAAGTGCTGCAGCCGACGATTAGCGCCCAATGCGATAATCAAATGGAAGCACGGAAAGGAAAGTAGTATTCGTTCGGACATATACTTCGACTCCTGACGAAGTTATGTTGGAAGCCCCCACTGATAAGAGTCAGCTGTAATATCCTCCTATATAGTTGACGGTATCCCTGTTTTCATCCACCGCTCGCCACAGGTGATCTGCAGTCGACCAACTTTTCGAGTGGAGCACCATTGTTCTCCGAGCGGACGAGGCGTAGTCATTTCGCGAGATCGACGTGCAGCAATGACTCTTGTAGGACAGCAAAACACTATTAAAGTTCATGGCTGATAGAACTATCGTAAGATTTCTAACCAGCAGGGTTCCCCCTGGTGAATACTCCGACGGTGACGCAACAGAACTTGTGCAGGGTCTGGAAAGCACCCCTCTTACCACCACTTAAGCACCCATCTATGAAAGTGTCAATCCACCATCAATTACAATATTGGAGCCCGTCATATAGCAGGCTGTATCGCTCGCTAGGAAAAAGTAAAGCTGGACTCGATGTGAGTGACTGTTAACCCACAAAGGTTAAATTTGGACTTACACCCTTTAATTCCTGGGGTGCGCAAGTACGCCTTCCGGGGATGATCTTGACCCAGATATCCAGAAGCTCCTTCGGCTGTATCGTCAACACTAAAGCCATTAGGACAACTCGAACATAAAATCAATATGTCGGGCGGGACCCTTGACTTACTCTCAGTCATGATGTATCCCGGAGAGACGCAGTTGACTCTGGCAAAATCAACCCATTCCACAGCCAGGCTCTTAGCCAACTGAACGACACCGGCTTTCGAAGCGTTGTACGCGGCCTGTGTTTGTGGGACATTGACAAGCGTAGCGCTAACAGAGGCCGTTATAATAAAGTTTCCTCTTCCTTGCTTCTTGAAGAGCCTGCCAGCTGCCAAGGCCGTCCACATGACTCCGTCATAGTTGATACTGTTCATGTGTTTCCAAGTATCTTCGTCGTATTCGAGCGAGGGGACATTCTGACATACGCCAGCGTACGCGATGACGATATCAAGCTGTCCTTTGCCGAAGGTTGCGGCAATCTGTTCGATTGTCCGGATGATTTTGTCCTTGTTTGTGACATCCGACTGATAGGCCTGTACCCGTACTCCTGTTGCTTTCGCAACCTCAGAAGCAGTCTGTAGTATCAGTAGCTGTTCGGTAGATGAATGCGACATCTGCTCCAGCCTCAGCCAGACCAGTAACAATCTGACGACCAATTCCTCTTGAACCACCCGTAACCAAAGCAGTTTTGGCACTGAGTGAGAATTGTGACAGCACGGGGGCGTCCAGATTGTCTGGTTGAAAAAGCGGCATTGTGACTTGGAAAAGTTGACAGAGGGTGTGCGATGTTGGACAAACGATTTGCTGAATTCAAGAACTAGTTGCTTTCGCTTTATATATACAGGGCAGTAAAGAATCCGTCAACTATCGGACATGCAAGTCGGAATACCTACAAAAGAAATCCGTGGTGTATTCAAGCCCTTGAGGCGAGGTAGTCCCGGATCGTTTAAGCGATGCGTAGCAGTATGACCCCTTTGATGCCCTCGACACGAGGGCAATCACCGCTTTTCCGGAAGACCGTAGTAGATGCCTCGAAGCTCGGGAATTTTTTTTAATCCCAAAATTCAAAGTCTCTCAGGCTCATCCGTTGATCAGAAAGCCCGCCCGGTGTTCGAATGGCCTCTAATTATTAAGCTCGATGCTAATTCTATTTTAAAAACTGCCGCTGAATAAGTGTTCAGCGGAAGGGGTCACCAGTACCCCGCCAACGTCAGACATCCTAGAAAGATCAACACCAGTTCCACACCCAGCTCTCTCCTCACAGCACTCCCCGTTTGTGTGCTCGAGGCCCCACCCGCCCCAGTCCCCACCGTCTCCTCAGCAGTCGCACTCGTCCTACCCGTCCCCGCCCTACTCGTCCCCGCTCCACCCAAACCATCCCACACCGCACCCCCAAGCCCGCTTGAAGATGCAGATGACGACGCCGGACTCTCTCCAGTCCCAGCCCCAGTCACCCCAGCACCATTCCCATCCGCAGCTAACGTCACCGTCTGCCCACCAACAACAACCTCGGTCACGCCCCCCGCAGCCGTCCCCACAACCACGACGGTTTTATCTTTAACTGTCACGCTCTCTCCTACCTCTACTGTCTTCTTACTAACTACAACGCCCCTTGTGCTTACCGGCGTAACTCCCGCGACATCGCCATCCGCCAGCGTCACCGTCTGCGCCCGTCCCTCTCCACTCCCCACCGACGCCCATCCCGTCGGCAGCGCAGCCGTCACGCTCCCCACTACCAACCGCGTCGTCCCGTCCGCCACCGTGAGCGCAACGAGCGTTGGGAACGGTATCACACCGTCTGTGACCGCACCCGTCGGGAGGAGCGTTGCGGAGGCGCCGAGGCGGAGCGTTTGGCCGTCTGGCAAGACGACCGCGGCGCCTGGCCCGTCGTCGTTGGAGGCGGCGGGGTTGAGGGAGAAGGTTTGGCCGGCGGCGATGATGACGCCGGGCTGAGGAGCGTGGAGGGGAGCGAGGGTGGTGGTGGTGGCGCCCGCGATGAGTTAGGTGAGGCCGGCGGAGGTTTGTAGGATGATAGTTGCTGAGGCGGCAGGGGCGTTTTCGTTGTTGTCGTCTTCGGGATTTGCTGGGGCGGGGTTGAGGGTGATGGGGGTGTTGGGCTGGAGGGTTTGGGTGCCGATGACGAGGGCGGAGTTGGAGTTGCGGGTGATGGTTGCGCTGCCGATGATGAGGGTTGATTCTAGTGCGGGAGGGGCTTCCGTGACTGGAGCAGATGCAGGTGGTTCTTGGTCGTCGTTGTTGTCGGATGGAGGTTCCTTGACTGGAAGGGCAGTCCCGTCACCAGTGGAAGGAGCGGTTGCTGAGACATCGGGGTTGAAGAGCGTGGGTGTAGGAGCAGGCTGGTTGGTGTTGTCAGGCAGAGCTGAGCCAGTCTTAGTAGGCGCGGGAGGACTGTCAGTCACAGGAACTTCGGTTGATGGCTCCAAAGGTTGTTCTGACATTTCAACTCCAGAAGCCGTCATTTCCGGAGGATCAGGGCTGTCATCATGAAGAGTCGAAGTCAAGGTCAAGTAGAGCTCGGAAGTCAGTTCTAACGCAGGTTCGCCTGTTTGAAAGCCATTCGCATGCCAATCATCCTCAGTGCAAAGCTTGACGGCGGCGTCAGAAATACCAGAAGGGACGCCAAGCTCCTGATCGAAATACGCCCCGACAGGCATGTACCATAGACCCTTCGGATCATCAGGGTCAGGGGCTGGAGGTTCACCATAGGCGTTAATGGATGTGTAGGTGACGAAGGGGCCGACCGCCAAAGTTTGATATGCAGTGGTAGGGATTGTCGTGGTGTACGAGCTCGTGATTCTCGTTCTATTTGCCAAAGTAGAGTAGGTTGGTCTGATTTGGATTCTGTTGGAAGGAGCACCAGAGACGTACCAAGGCGCCCATGAGCACACAGCTTCACCGTCTGCTGTAGTCGTTGGAAGGACACCCCACCATCTATAGCCAGAATTGTATTGTGTGAAGACGGTAGGATAAGTGACATTGGTGAGGGACGTCACCCATTCATCTCCGGATTTCGTTGCCAAACTCATGGTGATTTCCATTACTCTTGTTCCATCGGAATTGGTCATCAGGCGGGGTTGATTTGAGATGGCTGGTTGCGTCAAATAGGAAGTAGATGTGATTGTTGCATTTGTGCGGTTGTTGACAATGTGATATTCGATCGCGTGAGTAACTGTAGCAGTCGTCTCGACCTTCTTCCAAATCCACGGAAGAGCAGAATGAGCGGCAAAAGAGCAGTTCGCTTCGCATACTGGATCTGGAACGACGGTCGCGGTTGTTGGACTTGCAGTTGTTGTGTTCATAAAATAATATGCTATCCTATTGTAAGCATACTGGCACCAGAACGATTTCGAAACGCGTACCATTAGATGGTACATATCCGCCAAAGACCTCATTTCCGATGGCCATGTCGTAAAGTTTCGTCGTAGTAGACATCGCGCGAGAGAGTTCCAGGGTAACCAAACAAAAAACGATATAGCGCAAAATGGTGCGCAGCGGGAAAAAGCCACGAAGGCTCAATTAGCATCCGGTTGGACGGAGACGGTAACGACTGTGCCACGAAGGATTGAGAGGTAGGGAGGCGTGTTGGAGACTAAAGTAGGTCCAGTGGTGCCTTGACCGCATTGACAGTGGTCCGAGACCTCTATACGAGACAACTAAACCTTTCGTTGAATAGGGCATATGCACCGTAGTGTGCAACCTGGGTTAACCTGATAGTAGCTGCTCTGGTTGGTTGGTCAAGCTTTGGGGGCCACGATCAAGAAATAAGGCCCGGTAAGACCGGTATCTATTTGTCCCGTCCGCCAATGGGATGATGAAGGCGTTTTTCAGCCCCCAATCTGGGCAAGTGCTGGATTGGGCATCGCACAGGTAGATCGGACAACAACCCTGGGATTTCTCCTCGACGGTTGACGCTGGAACCGTCTTCCTGCCACACATCAGTCAGATGAAGACTGCCGTGGTGAGCTGAAACTCTGTCGTATGAATGCGTCGGATGATGAGCTAAGCAGAATTTCGTCCAGATGAAAGTTTGAACCACTCACAAAGTGATGCTTCTCCGAATTAACCGGCCGCAGTAGTTAGTTGATTGCAAAACAAAAAGCTAATATCATTTCAAGAAATCTACTCTGCTTTCGCTCCCTTTGCCTGGAACTTTGCTTTCAAGCGCTGGATTTTACCAGCTATCACACCCTTGAGACCTCCACCTTGCCACGTTGCAACCTCGTTGGCACCAACGAACCGTCTGACAAGGATGTTGAATATGGAACCGAATCCCAGCGCCATGACCGTACTTGTCAAAATGATGACGTTGTATGGCATACTGAAGTCGGGTGTCGGCAGTGGAAGGAGCAGACTTGTGGTACGCAGGTAGAAGCCCCTCAAGTCCGAATCGTTCGTATGATTCAGTAGTCTGATGACAGCCGGTGCAACATCAAAGCCACGATTGGCGTCAGGCGGGTATTCAGTGTAACGCAAAATGGCCTTTTCAAAGTCATACGTTAAGGTCAACGTCGAGTTCGGAGGAACTGTCAGGATAAGTTCAAGATGGGTACCCCGAACACGGTCCACGGCTGGTCTGTAGTAGATCTCCTTGATACATTCTGGACAGTCTACCTTGGAGTTCCCTGAAGTGACGGATGCGCGAAGTGTGTGCACGTAAGTCTTCATGAACCAGGGTAGGGATTCGAGATAGATGAGATCCACGGAAGAGGACTTGGATGGGTTCGTGAGTACAGCTTGGAGCCCGCCACGTTCTTGGCCGTAACCAGTGATTGAACGTGCTGCATACAGGGGAGGCTGTGCCAGAGGAAGGCTCGAGTCCACGGTCTGTTCGGGAAGAACAAGATCGAAGTCAACGCCAGCTGGTCCCAGTCAACATCCACATTGCTTAGAAGCCCAGTTTTTGACTTACTTGGAAGTTGGTAGCATCTCAGCAGTCCATCCTCGTACTTCATTTCCTTGTACTTGGCGGAGGTCTCTACATTAATTTCTCGCTCAGGCTGAACGTTAATGCAAACGGTCTCCGAGTCGGAGCCGTCTCCATTCAATGGGCATGCGCCCTTGATTGGACGTCCAAAGACCTCATTCAAGCTCCACGCGAGTTCAGAGTTTGTCTCAAGAGGGAAACAAGAGTCGACAGCGTTGTATGGCTTGGATTCGTCGCAGGTAATTTCCTCAATTGGCTTTGGTCGGGGGATAGGATTGTCTGTAGATTGTCAGCAAGGCTCACCATCAGTCATGCATAAATGGCAATCTCACCCCTTGGCCGCTTCGATCTGTCAACATCAAGAACCATATCCACAATCTGTTCCATCTCCAGAACGCATTCGTTTCCATCATCAGGGCATACTGGACGCACATCGATAGACATGGTCTGCCAGGATGCATCAAAGAGCTTGTGACCATCCAGTAAACTCGAAATGCCAGACTTGCCCTTGCAAGGAAGCAGTTTGAGGAAAGGTGTCAAATTCTCGGTACAGACAACCTCGTGCGGGAGGGTTCCGTGGAGCAGGTGGAGATTCTCCAAAGAATCTGTTGGCGGGTAGCGTTCTGGAGGAAAGATTTGCACCGGGCGAATGGTCTTGGTAGCGTCGATGAAGTTAAGGGAGGCACAGAATAGGCCAGAGAGGGCATTCGCCAGCGTCAGCCATCGGGCGTTTGCTCTAAGGCAACGGTCAGCAATTGGCATAACCAGACACAAGCATGGAAAAACTCACTGCTCCTCGGTCTCAGCATCAACCCAGGCCCACAGCTCGACGCCAGTTCCACCCTCGCGTGCTCCATTCCACGGACGAGCTCCCCATTGCTCGGCATCCCAGCGGCCCAAGCTGAAGCGAAGGTGTAGCTCTTTGGTGTGAGCATGCTGTAAGATCTGGCCTAGCGATCGCGGGAAGAAGCGGAAATTCTGGTGCTCGAAGGAAGCCGCGGAGGCGTTGCTGCGAAAGCTGAAGGAAGCTAGGAGTTGATTCTGCGGGAGAGGTCGTAGCAGCAAGCGCTCGTGGTAGTCTGCGCCGGCGGCATTGGCGGACAAGAACAGCGCAAGGAGTGACAAGAGGCTAAAGAGGGGGCGGAGAAGAAACATGGCGGCTCTCCAGCCGGATTGCGCTGGGGGGAGGTAAGAGCGGCGGCTCTGGGGCGGGCGCGGTGTGTGACGCGCCGCGCAGGACCCCGGCTCCCGGTCGTGATCGACGGGCAGTTGCGCCTCAAGAAATCCGTCGCGCCTGCAGCTCCAGCAACTCTGTCGACACAACCACCGACAACCCCACACACATTGCTGCATCCTCGCCTGCGTCCACGACCGCAACGCCGTCGCCATGGCCGCCGAACAGAGGAAGCTCCTCGGTATGTCTGCAGTTGCCCCATCGTGCATGAGCGTGTTACATACTCACAGACCCAGAGCAGCTCATGGGCGAGCAGCTCATGTCCGGCCCCGGCACGCGCGCGCCACAGCTGTCCATGACTGACCCCAAGGTCTGCCGGTCGTACCTGGTTGGCACCTGCCCTCACGACCTCTTCACCAACACCAAGCAAGACTTTGGCCCTTGTAACAAAATGCACAGCGAGGCTCTGAAGAACGAGTATGAGGCTGCCGATCCCGACCAGAAGCGCCGCTGGGGGTTCGAATACGACTACCTGCGCGACATGCAGAAGTACGTCGACGAGTGTAATCGCCGCATTGACAGCGCCCAGCGCCGCCTGGAGAAGACTCCCGACGAAATCCGCCAGACCAACCTGCTCCTCACCCAGATTCGCGACCTGTCCAAGACCATCGAGTGTGGCTTGTTGGAGGTTCAAGTTCTCGGCGAGGAGGCCGCCGTCAACATGGCGGTCACCGAATACTTCAAGATCAAGCAGGCCAAGCAGAAGAAGGAAGATCTCGAGCGCGAGCTCAAGGCTCTGTCCGACACGTCGGGTCCGTCGGGCCACCAGAAGCTGCAAGTCTGCGACGTGTGCGGCGCCTACCTCAGCCGTCTCGACAACGATCGCCGTCTCGCCGACCACTTCTACGGAAAGATGCATCTTGGATACGCCCAGATGCGAAAGACATACGAGGCCCTGCAGAAAGATCTCAAGGGCAAGCCGCCGCCTGCTCGCCACGATGCCGACGACGGCCCGCGCGGTGGAAGGGGCGATGCCGACGGTGGATTCGGTGACAGGGGTTCGTACGGCAGGGCTGGAGGCTACAGGGGTGGCCGCGGAGGAGGCGGTGGCTACAGGGGTGGCCGTGGATACGGAGGAAGGTGGTGAGGTATGATACCTTCTTACTCTCAACTGACAGGTTAAGGCGTTACGGATGGGATGGGAAAAAGTAGATGCCACCAGCACGGATTTGGTCCAATGCCCAACAACTATACCGAGTACGCATCTCCCACCGCCTCTGGTGATTGTGGTTAACCAATTGCAAGCAGCATGACAGCCGGCGACTTGTGAAGTCTCGTGAGTACCGTGACACCACTGATTTCTACTGCACGGTGGGTTCTTTTTCGCATTTGGCGCTCTGTCCTCTGACTACAGATCGTGCTCTCTCTTTATCGTCTCGAGTGGTGAACAAGGTTTGCTAGATGTGAATGAATATTATTTTCTTCTTGTGCTGTTTCCTCCAAGTGGTGATGCTGTGGCGTGGGGCGGAAGGCGGCATTCGGCGCGGAGAAGGACCCATGACTAAGGCAGCGGCGCCCAGCCCTGACACACTTACACCGTCCCGCCGGGCGCGGCCAGCTGGAACCCAAACTTCGGACCTCGACCTGCGCCCGACCATAAAACTCCTGCTGATCCTCTACGACTCCGCCCTTGCCTCACCCTCACTCCACTTTCTGCGCACGTCGAGCTCACTCCCGCAATGTCGCGGCGCGCACCCAATCCCCAGGCCGAGCGTGCGGCCCAAAACCAGCAGACTCTCAAGAGCCTGGTCAAGCTCGAGGCGAACAAGAGCTGCGCCGACTGCAAGAGGAACAAGCGTGAGCCTATCCGTCAATTGTGACGACACAGACATGATCGAGTACTGACTGTCGTCTCTGCAGACCCGCGATGGGCCAGCTGGAATCTGGGAGTCTTCGTCTGCATCCGGTATACCGCCCCCTGACCAGGTAGCCACAGCGAACAATGACGCTGACGACGACAACAGATGCTCCGGTATCCACAGAGGCATGGGAACCCACATTAGTAGGGTCAAGTCGGTCGACCTGGATTCGTGGACGGACGAGCAGCTGCAGAGCATGCTGCGGTGGGGCAACGCCAGGGCAAACAAGTGAGTGGCGGAACGGAGCAGGAACAGGAAGCAAGCGCTGACGGGCACAGGTACTGGGAGGCAAAGCTAGCGCCGGGCCATATCCCCTCCGAATCGTAAGCACACCGCAACACGTATCTTGAAACACCGAGACTGACTCCGCGAAGGAAGATTGAGAACTTCATCCGAACCAAGTATGATTCGAAGCGCTGGGTGATGGATGGGCCTATGCCAGACCCGGCGACGCTGGACACTGAAGGAGACGACGACGTGGTAAGTTACAATCATGTATGTATTCAATCCCCGGTGCGGTACTGATAAGATGCTCAGCCATTGAACGTCGTACAGGAGAAGGCCAAGATGGAGCGCTCCGCTTCTCAGCGTGCTGCTACTTCTGCCAGCCACGCTGCTCCTACTCCCGTCAGAAAGCAGCCGACCATGGACATTTTCGGCGACGATCCTCCTCCCTCTCGCCCGAGCACTGGCCCGCCTGCCGCAAGAGCCCCTCCACCAAAGACCGACGCCGCCCCGCCTAAACAGACAAAGCCTGGTGATTCGCTGTTGGGTTTGGACTTCTTTGGCTCTTCACCGGCAAATGCGCCAGCTCGTCCGGCCAGCACCACTGGGTCTGCGCCTTCCGCGCCTTCTCGTCCCGACTTGAAGCAGTCAATCCTTTCTCTCTATGCCGCCAAGCCTGCTGCTCCGCCCGCTGTGAAGCACCAACACACTGGCTCCGGTTCGTTTGGTAGTCTCGGATCGCCTGGTCTCCAGCAATCGCCGACTGGAGGTCAGCCGGGAGCCGGTGGATTTGGAGGGTTGGGTGGAATGACCGATGCTTTTAGTAGCTTGAGCTTCTCCAGTCCAGCCACCCAGCAAGCTCCAAAGCCTTCTCCTTTCGCTGATCTTATGAGCGCCACCCCGAAAACTTCTTCTGCTTCGAGCCACGCCCCGTCTTCGTCAAAGTCTGGACTGGGTTCTTTTGGTAGTGGTGGTGGCTTCTTCGATGCTCCCAAGCCTGCGAACCCGTCTCAGCAGCAGCGCACTTTCAGCATCGGCAGCAATTTCGGCGGTTTCGCCTCTGCTGCCTCTCCCGCAGCCGCCCCTCCCAAGCCCGCTGCTAGCAACTCGGGCGATCTCTTCAGCCTCGACTTCGGCGCTCCAGCACCCGCACCCGCCAAGCCAGCCGTCTCCTCTCCCGCCATGCCCAACTCCGCCTTCAACCTGTCTTCCCCCGCTGCACCGAGCCAGCCCGCTCAGCCCGCCGCTCAGCCCACTGCCTCGGTCAACTACGCCTCCGGACTCGGCGGTATGGGCGACCCTTGGGGCTCCAACGACGTGTGGGCCTCTTCTGCGGCGCCTCCCGCTACGACGACCACGACCGCGAGCGCGGCTCCAAAGTCGCCTGGCTGGGGCAGCAGCGCTGCCGCTCCCTCTGTGGCGCAGGATGACGACTTTGGCGGTTGGAGCAGCGCTCCCGCGCCTGCACCTGCTGCATCTAACCCATCTACGTCTAAGCCCATGACCGGTCTGAGCGGTGGTGACGATCTTTTCGGAAACGTGTGGGAGTAGACTCTGTGAGGAAGAAAGTTTACTTTTTTGCTTTTTTTGGTCGGGGCGGGAGCATTCCAGGGGGGATGATTGAAGCATCGGATGGAGTTTTCGGAGTCATGAGACGGAATAATGAAGAGTGCCTTTCTCTCTCTTTCGACATGTATGATGCAGAAACTTGCGGTATGATAATATCAAAAATGAAAAGTTGTCGAAAAGGATGTACAAAGGCATGATTTTTGTAACTGCCAACTGGGATAACAAACGCCTATGCTTTAGGCTACATTTCGTGCGCCTCATTCTCTTGCTCGGATCCTTCCCGTGTGTGACGCATGAGTGCTAGTATTACATGAATAAACAGAGAGGTGCGGAATTCGGGGGAAAGAAGATGTCTCTGGACGCGGATTGGAGTGGCAGGGGTCGGAGGCGCGTCGGTATTGCGGTCCTGAAGAGCGGGCAGTTTGCGGCGCTCTTATCACACGCACACGCGACGATACAGTCCTCCCCCTTTGTAGTTCTTTCCTGCGCTCAGCCCAGCCCCGGGCGGCGGTGGTGCAGCACCGTCCGCCTTATTCTTCCCGCTTCTCGTCCTTGCAGCCTCTCCTCCCTCGCCCCACAACAGGTCTCTGCCCCAAAACGATTGCCAACTTAGACCACCGCTGCCCTGCGCGCCCCCCCCAGACGAAACCCCGCCGCGCCCATATTCCCTCCCCACGACCGGAACCCCCTCCCCTCTCCCTCAGAGTAGTAGAATGACTTTTTTCCGCGCTGTCTCGCTCACTTCGACCCGTGCCCAAACACCAGCCCCCAAATCCAGTACAGCACCACCACAACCCCGACAATCATGCCCGCGAGCTTGAGGATCGCCACTTTGTTGCCCGACTGCGCCATGCGCGTCAGGCGCCCCGCGCTGCCCTTGAGGCTGGTGGCGAAGGTGGAGAAGGTTTCATTCTGGGGATTCGCGCGTCAGCGGTGTGCGGGAGGGTCGGGGCGTTTGGGAGGAGGCGGGCTTACCGTGTTGTCCAGCACTCGCTGGTCGCGCGCGTTGTCGTAGATGTCGATCGTGACGCCGCGCAGGGCCGAGACCTTGGAGGCGAGCTCGTCGAGGCGGGAGTTGTTTTGCCTGGGGAGCGGTCGCTGTCAGCGCAGGGTGTACAAGCAGGGGCGTGGGAGTTGCGCTGGTGGGCGCGAGGGATGGGCGGGTCGGGGGAGCTGAGGCCTGGGCGATTGAGGCGGGTGGGTGTAAGGCCGGTGTGGGTGTACCGCCGTTGCGAGTGCGCGCGGGGGGTGGCTCGCAGAGAGCTGGTGGCGTACGTACCGCTCGCGCTCGTAGGCGTCCGACATGGTGGTGGTGGTTGTGGTGGATCGTCTGGATCGCGGAGATGGGCTCGGTCGGTTGCGGCGCAGTTGGCGCGAGGTGCTTGTATGCGAGGGCTCGAGAGCGGTTCGAGATCTGAGGACAGCGAGGTGCTGCGATTCGAGAAGGGGAGCGGCGGATGTGCGTGCGGTTGAGGCGGCGCGTCGGCAGGAGGAAGGGTACGAGAAGGAGAGAGGGCGTGGCTGCTGGGGTTTGGGCTGGAGTGCCTGAGACCGGGGTTTGGCGCGCAGCTGAGCCCCAGAACCGGCGATGACGCGGGCGCCGCCGCCGACGCGAATGGCATCCCCGGTCCTTTCCCTTGTTCTAGACTTGTGGCCGGGGACCCGCCGGGTAGCTGTGCAGCGCTTTCGTCTACAATTTTTTACAACGCACCTGGCAAGTATCTACAGTACATCACGCCTCCCTCCTTTCCCGTTCCTCCGCATCCTCCCCATCCTTCTTCAAATTCGCCAAGCACGGCGCGAAAAACAGCTTCCCCGTCCACGCGCCCTTCGCCGTCCGCACCGCAACCAAACACCACAGCAGGATCACCGCAACGCTAAACACCTGGCCCAGCACCTGGAAGAAGCGCGACGGCATCTCCAACCCGATCTGGATCGTGCTCGTCGCGAACACGCCCAGCGGGAACGTGAAACCCCACCAGCCCATGTTGAAGGGGAAGGGCCGCGCCTCCCAGATCGACACCAACGCGATGAAGAACCACACCAATCCGAATCCCCACATGATCAGCGCTACCAGGAAGCCAAGCACGTACGCGACGGAGCCTGCGGTGGGGTCGAGCGTGTTGGTTTGCGGGAAAATGTCCCGGGCGACTTTGCCAAGGTACATGATGCTGGGTGGAATGTGAGTATTGGAGCTGTTCAATGGTGGGATGTATGTCACGAGAGACTGGGAGAGTATCTGAGCACAAAGAGAGACGCGAACTTACCCAAAGCCTCCGAAACCCAGCGGGCCCAACGGCAGGAAGCAGCTCACGATGACCTCACGCGGGGGCATCTTGTGCACCGCCAGCCGCTGGAAATACATGGCGATTACGACAAAGGCCATCGGTGTGCCCATGGCCCATAGCACATAGCTCGTCATGATAGTGCCGAGCGCATGCTGCGGGTTTGGCAGGATTTCCGCAACCCTGGCTCCCGTGCCGGCAGCGACGATGGTTGCGGCAATGGGGAGCAGCTGCGCGGCTGTGAAGCGCTCGAGGGACCGGAGCTCATGCGTTTGCATCATGCTATACAAGGATTAGTGATGATCGACTGGGATGAGGTGGGGAGGGAAATCATACAGCAGCACCGACAATGATAGCGTCACGGCGGCCGCAACCACTGTGTCGATCATCCAAAGGACCCATGCAAAGGTGGCCGCCCACGGACCCCATACGGGGACACAGACGGACACCCACATCTCAATGAGCGTGGCGAAGCCCATTGGAATGGTGCCAAGAAAGAGAGAGTTGATGGGATCCCGGATCATGACGCCCCAGATCTCCGGGTAAAGCGTGTAGCGCACGACAGAGGTCAGGAAGGCGAGAGTGAATAGGATGGTGTTGAGCACGAAGAAGACAATGGACAGCCAGTAGAGCCAGGCTGCGTTGTACGGCATACCCTCCAAGAGATTTGCCACGATGCCGGTACCCATGGTGACGGAGAACCAGCTGAGAATTGTTAGTCCGGATATGGCCACATATTTTCGGTCAAAGATGAGAGAATAAAATGGAAGAATGATCCATACGTGCAATATGATCAGGGGCTTGAAGGACTCACGAAGGGCTGAAATTCCTGACTACTCTGCGCCACCCAACGTCGTACTTGCTCGGCTGAGCTTGCACATCATCAAGCCTTTCATCTGGCCGCATGGTCTTGGTCTCTCCGCTCGGAGTTGAGACTGAGAAGCTTCCGTTAGGCCCTGACACTGGTCGCATGCTCATCGAAGCCGGCGGAACGCATGCCGGGTTGTTGTCTCCATACTGCTGCTGATTCTGGTCATTGCGCGGCTGCTGCGACTTCTCCTGACGCGTCTCCATCTCATTCTTTTCTCGTAGCTTGAAGTCGTCGAGCTGGGGAATGCGGCGCCGGCTCGATGTCCGCGATATGGATTCGGGGTCTTGTTGTCCCCCCATGGCCTTGGCTGACGTCGTTCTTTCTGAGAGCCCCTTACGCGCTCAACATTAGAGAACAGGATGCGACCGGGACAGTTGAGAGAGCTGTGGGTAAGATTTTGCGAGATTCCGGTTGGATGACTCCGCTATCGCTGATGCGAGGAGCATCTGTATCGCCGTGCGCAAGAGGCGAATGGGGGTCTCGACGGCATTGATCGGCTAGCCTCAATCGGCTAGTGCGTGCTGCGGGTAGTTACGCTGCGGGTGGCGGCCAGGTCAAACCATTCCCAAAACCTCACTCCTACATGCCCCTGAAAAATACGTCTCTGTTGGATTCGGCTCTAGCAGAATGGTAAAACGGTGAGAAGAGGAATTGTGGAAAGCGTGGACAATTGTGTTCTTGGATAACTCTACCACTTGCAGCTCGGCTGGGATTGACAGATGCCGATCAGCTGGCGACAGTGACGGGGGTAGGTGACTCATGTCAATGATATTCAATACATTAAACATCATGGAGAGTGGCAGTTTGGCAGTTTCTGAAACTGTTGATGCATTATTGAGAGAGGGACTTATGATGTTGACGGTACCGTGCAATACGGTGGTGAGGTTCAATATTCATAGGACGCGCATATGCAAAATTGTGTGAAAAAAAAGATCTGATCATTACAGCCGTGGCGAGTGGAAGCATTCGTCCGGATGTCTTTGTCATTGGAAATGTAACATATTTGTGTTCGGACGCGTACTTTCACTCCCCCTGATTTCGTTTTTAGGAGTCATTGCCGCTAACCACCGGTCATGCGAAGTCAGCGTTGGCTGTAACGGCTGAACGAAGAAGTGGTGTTGAGGCAGTGCACGTGATGACGTGTAGGCAGCAGACGCGCGTGCACGCGGTGACGTCACGTACTTCGCAACTTTATAGCTCTCGCTTGTACGTAGACTCTCGCACTTTGTGCGACCTCTCTGTAGCAGCATCGAGTCTCATTACATTGGCTGTTTCTTGCTAAGAGAACCCAGATTCCAGCATTTTCTGCAACATTTTCCCTCCTGAAAAGTCTTCCCCATCATTGTTGGGTTTCGACACCACCGTTCAACCTCAAAAACCATCGCTACCGAAAAGTCGACGCAAAGAGGTGCTCTCCGAGCAGTCCACTCGCACGGCAGAGTCAGACAACGAGCTCCTGGCTTCAAATTCCACCAACTCGGCATCCTCGAAGAGTACCGCGACGATGATCTACCATCAGTCATGCAGGAGGTTGGTGATGCATCATCGCCAAGATTGGAAAGACTGGCCGCATTCACGACGTTCACATGATTTACGGCATCTTCCCGAATTGGGAAGGCAGAGCCCAGCGCCAGATCACGGGCAAAGGCGGATAATGGGGGGGGTTGTTTGGCAATGGAAACGTCACGCTTGCAAGGATTGGTGATCGCCTGAGCGATTTCTCTTTTGATAAGGTTCTTTTAATCACAGAAATGATTGAGCATCCGGTGAAGCTAGTCCGTTTGGTCAAGATAAGGGGCAGAGCGTTCAAACGGATCACCATCGACGAGTAGGATTCTCAAGTCAGCCATTAGTCACCTTGAATCTGACATCCCCAACGCAAACGTTCCGTTAGTCGATTGACCTATTGTTCGCATTGTGTTACACTTACGTATCTTCATTACTTGACATCTAAAGGTCTTAGAATCTAGCCGAAGGATCTGGTAGCGTCTAAATTGATCCGGAAACACTCCAACTCCTGACAAAAAAGCTTTCAGGGTCACAAAAAGTCCTCGGTCATGGTGGAGATCTTGGACGGATGGATTTTGAGCCGACTCCTCATAGCCGAGATTTGCGCCTTCAGGAAGGTGGCAGCGAACACTCTCTTCTCCCATGAGATTTGCCAGGGAGAGGATACGTCGTAGTAGGCAATGAGGCTCGAAGTCCGCAATGATCAGGGGAACTTCGGTCATTTCAAACTATTCTTTTGTCTGGTTCATCGTCTCCGAAGGCTGAGCATGCGTCGATTTCGCGCAATCGCAAACAGGAGGATTAGGTAGCTGGACACTAAGGCTTAATGCGGGGCCGATAGATGTACGATTGCTGATGCTTCGTCACACTCTTACGCAAGGCGGATTCCTAGTCTGGCATTCTTTTAGCTAGTCCAAGCACGACTTTCTTCTGGCATCCCAATCTCGATTCTACAATTGCCGTGCGCCTCGGGTGATTCACCGTTGGTATTCATGCCACCTGAGCTTTGCATCGCGTGGCGTCGAGGGCGCTTGCCGTCTTCTGCGCTATTAATCGGGCTGAGTGCGGGCTTGCTAGCATATCTGGAAGAGCCTGTAAGCGAGTGGCGTGAAATATGCAGATGTGGATGCACTCTGCGTCAGCGCATGCAGCTCCGAACATGATCGGACGAATGCCTGGTAGCACAAGTCAAATGCTGTGGGATACCAGGCAACAGCCTTGCTGTTCGGCTGAACCACTGAAAACAGATTTGCCTTATGAGATGAGGCTGAGCGCTTAGCAAAAAAAGGAGACTGATCCATAGACCTGCAACAATAGACGCTTACACATTCTCGTGTTATTTCGTGCAGGCAGGGCGGAACAAACAGCTAAATAATTAATTCCCTCCTGGCACAATACTACAAAATTACCTACGAGTTGGAATGCTCGTGCAAACCAAACCAAGACCGAACGTGCGTCACCTAGCTTGCTGCTCCCGATTCAGACCAACAGCATTTTCATGCCTCTTAAATCATGTCAGAGAATTAACGATAGCAGATGTGTCAGTTCTTCATGTCATGGATTTCTGAGTGGTGCAGGGGAGGCACC